>LR738714.1:405267908-405345149 GCA_902687465.1 Secale cereale
CCTCCCCCCCCCCCCCCGCTGTAATCTCTACTTAAACATGGTGCTCAACTCCATATATTATTTCCCAATGATATATGGTTATCCTATGATATTTGAGTAGATCTGTTTTGTCCTGTGGGTTAATCATGATCTTCGTTGGTATGATTGTTAATTTTATTTATGGTGCTTTCATACAGTGCCCTACATTCTCGCGAAAATGTGTGGGGCCCCTGCTGTAGGGTTTTGCAATATGTTCATGGTTCGCTCATGGTGGGTTGCGAGAGTGACAGAAGCTTAAAACTCGAGTAAGTGGGGTATGACGTATGGGAGTAAAGAGGACTTGATACTTAATGCTATGGTTGGGTTTCACGACCTTAATGATCTTTAGTAGTTACGGATGCTTTCTAGGGTTCCAATCATAATTGCATATGCTCCAAGTAGAGAAAGTATGTTAGCTCATAACTCTCCCTCATATAAAATTGCAAGAATTATTACCGGTACTTGTTATCGATTACCTAGGGACAAATGACCTTCCTGTTGACAAAAGCTATCCACTTTTATTATCTTGCAAAGTACTTCTAGTTTTATTCTTGCAAAGTAGTTCTAGCATCACACCTACAAGATAGTTTCATAGATGTTTTCGGTAAAGCAAACGTCAAGTGTGCGTAGAGTTGTATCGGTGGTCGATAGAACTTGAGGGAATATTTGTTTTGCCTTTAGCTCCTCATTGGGTTCGACACTCTAATTTATCGAATGAGGCTACAAACGATCCCCTATACTTGAGGGTTATCAAGACCTTTTTTGGCACCGTTGCTGGGGAGTTATAGTGTGGGGTGAATATTCTCCTGTGTGCTTGTTTGCTTTATCACTAAGTAGTTTTATTTTCTGTTCTAAGTTGTTCTCTATCTTTAGTCATGGATATGGAACACGAAACACCAAAACAATTAGTGGTACTTGGTGCTCATGGAGATGAGGAACCTCCTAAAACCCTCGACGCTCGTTATGTGTAAGATATTAAGCGCTATTTTGATAATCATGAGAAAACCCCATTCAAGTATATAATGGGAGTAACGTTGGATCAACATTAATACTTTAGGGATTATTGCTTGACTCAAAAAGGGAAATTGTTATGGGATCAAATTCATATGTGTCGCGGGATATCCGTGGCCACCTATGGGACCGGGTGGTCCCTTGCTGGTTCGGCGGGGGGATGCCGCATTCCACAAAGAGCAGATCAACGTACGGCAGAACGGTAGAGAGCACACAAGCAGTTTACCCAGGTTCGGGCCGCCGCGAGGTTTAAGACCCTACTCCTGATTTGGTGGATTGATGGTGGAATGAGTGAGGTGGTGCGTGGTACACTTGCCCGGAAGAGTTTGCCTCAGGGCCACAACGACTACTCACGTATGGTGGTGTGAGTTCATCAACTTTCCAACCCTTTCTACCGTTGCCATGGGCCTCCTTTTATAGATTAAGGGGTTACCACAATGGCAAAGTAGTCATTATGCACTGATAAGATAGCGAATAGTGTTATCATACCTAACTCTGCAGGTTGACAAGGCGCATTAAATGTGCCGCTTAACGTCACATCATTGGCTGCCCGGCAAGCGTTGTCGTGCTATCCCGCCAGCTCCATGTCTTCCTGCTCGACACGTCGGAGGATGTGTGTCATCTACGCGTTCTACTTGTAGGAACTAGCTGCGATGTGGCTAATGACTGGTACTTAATCAATTTGCGGCTTGACACCGCATTGATTCACTTGACGACGTGGGTCATGCTTCAGTGATTGGTGGGGCAGTTCGGCCTCCGTGAGCCCCCAGCATGCCTTGTCGGGTGCGTTTATGCTATATGCTTTGGGGGTGGCCTTGCCTCTTGCCGGGCTCGCCCGCCCGGTAAGGGAGGGCCTTCCTTAGGTGATGTCTTGCTTCTCTGGCTTGGCTTTGGTCTCTCTGCTCTGAGCTGGTACTCTGAATCTATTGGTTTCTTATAGTCTAACTTGGGCTGGTGCTTCAATCTTGTTCTTGAGTGTGTGCACAGTCTGGGCAACAGACCTAGGGTTTGCTGCACCGACAGAAGCCCCCGGGCCTGCTTCGATCGTGCCGCTGATCATCGTCGGCGTAGGGCCTAATAAGTGCACTGGCAAGGTTGCTGAACATGCTGTTCTCTTGAGGTCCTCTTTTTGCTTCTTCACGAGTCTTGAATCCTGGCCAGTTTCCAATTTCCCCGCACGCTGCATAAAGCCAATAGTATTGGGGCCGCTCCAGTAATGGCCCGTGAATGACTTTAACACTCGGGGTGGAAACTGCCAATTTACTCTCCCCACCACACCGTTATCCTTAGCCACGTATGTGGCATGCATCGCACGGGGTAGGTGACGGAGGCGCGTGGCATGTGAGAGCATCATGGCAAGGCCCCGGTCGCCTTGAATTGGCGGAGGAGGACGGTGGCCGCCTGTTGATGGAGTAGCTCTCCTCCTCGTCCTGCCTATAAAAGGGAGGGGTGGAGGAGGCCAAGGCCATCCATCTTTGTATTCCTCCTCTTCTTTGCTGGTTATGTCAAAGAAGAGAGCCTGGGGAGTGAGTCTGGTCCTTGCCACGACGAATCTCTTGGCCTCTTCGAGGCTCGTCCGGGAGAAGGGGCTGGAGATCACTGGCAATCCCAGCACTACCCCTCTCGGAGGTCTTGGGGCCGATGTCGATGAGTGGAGCATCTTCCTGCCCGCCAAGGTGGGGCGCGATGCGGCTTGAGCCCCCTAGTTTCCCTGGCCGCTCGTCGTCTCTTCGGGGGAGGCGCTGGACTGGGGCCTCGGCTCTGCCCTACTCCCCTAGAATCGCGTTGAAGGAAGCGAAACTAGGGGAGAAGGAGAAGGCGGGAGGCAGGTCGACCTGTAGGAGCATAACTACATCGATGCATTCATCTCATACTGGTGACCTTCTACCTGTCTGCCTGGCCCTCCCTTCCTTTTCCCTGCGCCGTCATCACCGTTTCTTCTGGCCATCGAGAAAAGGTTTGTCCTCTTGGTGCTCCTGCTTCCCTCGGGGCTCCTCTAGCTGGACTCCGGCGTCCTCCTCTAGCGGTGCCAATGCTGGTGCCCCTGGTCAGGTCCTGGAGGTGGTGACCAGGGGACTCTCGAGGTGTCCCGCACGTCTTCCTTCTTTGCAGCTTCGCCATTCCCATGCTAGGGCGCTGCTCCTGCATTCTTCTTTTCTTATCGCATTATCTGGGATAAGAGGGGCATGGAGAGGAGTTTACATGGCACTTATCTTTTCTCGATCTTAAACTTGTAGACAATCGCCAAATTTTAATTCAAATAATGCAATCCTTTCATCCATGTTTGTGTTCTGTGATGCTTGTACTCGTATATGGATGTCAATGAAAGGGATAAACCTTGTCGGGAACCCGTGCATGTATATGTCTATGGAGAGGTGGAATGCCTCTTTACTCTAATTAAATGAGTTTTTCCCCGTTAGGATATCCTGCTGGCACCCTTTTCGTCTGTCGGAGAACCATGACTGCCGGGGAACAGACTGAGGTGCCAGCCCCCCGCTCACTCCCTTTTACCTAGGGCAACTACGACCGCCCCAGGCCGAAGCAACGTTCGAGCCAAGGATGGGAGCACCTAGTTCCAAGAGAGCGGCGAGGTTTCTCTATGCACAAGTTATAGCTTAGAGAACACTAATGGATAAAAAGGGGAGAAGTTATCTTTTTTATATTGCCGGGGATCATAGTGCCGGGGCATCTTCACAACTCCTTATCGAAGCCAAGTTCGCGGCATGAACCTGCAACTCCATGTAGATGAGAATGAATGCAGGATGCGATCCTATCTATATGCATATGAATGCTCATGAAATGCTTATGCAGTGATCTTGGAATTCTCATGCATGCATGCCATCTCGGTCGAGGGCCCCCCATAGTGCTTCTTTATTTTCTCTTGCACGGGGTCATCGCCCCCGCTTTGTAAAAGGGGTTACATGCAGCTGAGGCAAGGCCTGTACAAAAGGGTGGCTGCCTGGCAGTGCCCGACGGCCTCGCACCTTACGTGTAGTAGTTACGAAGAGGCTCAATATTCTATGAGTTTTGCAATTGAGTGCTATCCCCGGTCTCCAGACGGACTCCACCAGGTCTAGTTACCCGTACCACCCGTTAAGGGCCTTCCCACTTTGGTGACAACTTGTTTGTTCCCTTGGCGGACTGAACGCGCCTAAGGACAAGGTCACCTTCCTCAAAACATTAGGCCTGAACCCTACGGCTATGATAGTGACGCAGGGCTTGCTGGTAGCGTGCAGCATGCGTAGCAGCCCAAAGACGATTTTCCTTGAGTAGCACAACATCGTCACGCCAGTGCTGGTCTTGCGCTACTTCATCGTAGGCAAGCACTCGAGGGGACCCGTAAATGAGTTTCGTGGGGATAACTGCTTCTGCCCCATAAACCAGGGAGAAGGGAGTCTACCCGGTAGCTTGGTTAGGTGTCGTTCTGAGGGACCAGAGAACTACCGGCAGCTCCTCGATCCACCACCTGCCGTGCTTCTATAGCATATCAAAAGTTCGTGTCTTGAGTCCACGAAGCACTTCAGCGTTTGCCCTCTCAGCTTGTCCATTGCTCCGGGGGTGTGACATAGAAGCGAATGAGATTTTGCATCCGAGGGTATGAACGTATTGCATGAAGGAGTGGCTCGTGAACTGGGTGCCGTTGTTCAGTGATGATCCTTGCAGGAAGTTCGAAACGACACACCAATTCTTTCAAGAACTTGATAGCCGACAGAGCAGTCACCTTTCTCACGGCAATCACTTCCAGCCACTTTGTAAACTTTTCAATGGCAACGAACAAGAATTCAAAGGCCTCGATTGCTCAGGGGAAGGGGCCGAGGATATCGAGCCCCTAGACCGAAAATAGCCATGATAGAGGGATTTTCTGAATAGCTTGGGCAGGTAGGTGTATTTTCTTGGATTTTAATTGATAGTATTGACATTTCGTGACTAACTCAACCGCATCTTGGAGGGCTGTGGGCTATTAGAATCCTTGCCGGAATGCTTTCCCAACTAATTCCCTTGATCCAGTGTGGGAGCTGCACATTCGTTTGTGAATCTCACCCAGTAGTTCCTTTCCATCCTCCCGGCAAACACACTTCAATTTCATGCCATTGGGCCTCCTTCTGTATAGAGTGTCATCGACAAACTGATACATATTGTCCCTCCGAGCTACTATTTCACCTTCATCTTGATTGCTAGGGTGTTCTCCGGTTTGGAGGAAGTGGACAATGTGCCTTGCCCAAGTTGGAGCCTGGGCCTCAGCAACGAGGAGTAGCGGCACCTCCTCTGCTGCGAGAGCACCAGCCTTGTTCGTGGGGTCCATAGGCCCGACTGGAGGGGGTGGTCCGGCCGGCTGTGAGGAGTTGTTTTCGGCAGGGTCTCTTCCAGGAGCGGGTAGCTTGACCGGGGGAGGCTTACCGTAGTCCAACTTTCTCCTTTTCCGGGCCATTGTGGCTGGTGATACGGAGGGTTGAGAGAGATGGAGAACAAAGTTCCTGGTTCCACAGGAAGCTTCTGCGGAGTACACTTTGACAGGTGATCAACTATGCTGTTTTCCGCATGGGGTACGTGATTTGTTTGCAACCCATCAAAGTGCTCCTCCAATATCCTCACTTCATCGACGTATGCTTCCATCAATGGGCTTTGATAATCCTTGTTGACTTGTCTCACCACAAGCTGTGAATCTCCTCGAATGATCAAGTTCCTAATTCCTAATTATACTGCAATCCTGAGCCCGGCAAGGAGCCCTTCATACTCAGCTGTATTGTTGGTGGCTTCTTCCCTGGCAAAGTGCATTCGGATGACGTACTTCAAGTGCTCCCCGGAGGGGGCAACAAGAAGCACGCCAGCCCCTGCACCTTGTAGGGAAAAAGCACCATCAAAATACATGATCCATTCTTGGGGTGATTCCTTGTCGGGGATGGCTGTCTCTGTCCTTTCCTCATCAGGGGTTGGCGTCCATTCTGTAATACTCTGCCAATGCCTTGCTTTGAATAGTTGATGTGCTCTCAAACTTCAAACTAAAGCTAGACAGCTCCAATGCCCATTCCAGTATTCTCCCAGTTGCCTCAGGGTTTTGGGGTATCCTTTGCAACAGAAAACGAGTAACAACCAAGACCTCATGGGCTTGGAAGTAGTGGTGCAGTTTCCCTGAGGCAATAATGAGACCAAATATCACCTTTTGCAGACCAGAGTACCTTGATCTAGCCCCCAGTAACAAGGAGCTGACGAAGTACACTAGGTGGTACACCATTTTCTTCCTTACCACGTCCCTGGGGTTGTTTTCATTGTCGTGCTTATTGATGTTCTTGTCCTTTTCTGACTCTGTTGTTCTCTGTTCAGTCTCTGCCTCATCCACCTCTCGCTGTGCTACGAAGGCTGCATTGACTACCTGGTTGGTTGCCGCCAAGTATATTAACAATGGTTCTTGGGGTTTGGGTGCAACCAAGGTGGGTCCACTTCATAGGCCCTGCTTTCTTCAAAACCTTGAAGAAGGACAGGGCATGCTCGACAGACTTGGAGATGAATCTGCTTAGCGCGGCAACGCATCCCGTTAAGCGCCTCATATCCTTAACTCTCCTTGGCGCTTGGATATGCTCAATGGCCTTGATCTTGTCGGCGTTGTCTTCGAACCCCCGATTGGACATGAAGAATCCAAGTAGCATACCGGAGAGAACACCAAATACACACTTCTCCGGATTAAGCTTTAGATTGATCTTGCGCAGATTAGCAAATGTCTCTTCCAAATCCTGGATAAGGGCGGCCTTATCCTTGGTTTTTACCACGATATCATCCATATAAGCTTCTATATTTCTATGCAACTGTGTCTCAAAATCTATCTGGACTGCCCTTGCAAAAGTGGACCCAACACTCTTTAATCCGAATGGCAAGCGAACAAAGCAGTATGTACCACACGGAGTGATGAATGATGTCTTCTCTTCATCTTCCTTGGACATGAAGATTTGATGATACCTAGAGTATGCGTCCAGAAAGGAGAGAAAAGCACTTCCTGAGGTAGAATCCACAATCTGGTCGACGCACGGCAAGGGAAATGGGTCCATTAGACAAGCCTTGTAGAGATTAGTGAAATCAATGCAAAGCCTCCACTTACCATTAGCCTTCTGGACCACTACTAGATTTCCCAATCATGCAGGATGCAGTAGTCCTCGGACTAAACCAACTGCCTACAACTTCTTGATCTCTTTGGCAATGAACTACTGCCTCTCCCAGGCCTGCTTCCGTACTTTCCGCTTGACAGGTCAAGCATGTGGTCAGACAACAAGGTGGTGCTAAATTACCTCCCTAGGAAAACCGGGGATATTGGACGGTTGCCAAGCAAACACATCGATATCCACCCGTAGGAAGGTAACGAGCGCGATTTCCTATTTGTCATCAAGGATGGCGCTGATAGTGAAAGTACCATCAACGCCAGCCTGCCCTGCCGGGACCTACTTCACTTGGGGTGTAGTAACCTTGGATCTCTTGCTGTTGGAACACTTCGGCACGTCGTCAATGGGTTCCGTGCACTCGGAGCGGGCATGCTTCGCGGTCTCCTTGCCGGAGGTCCTACAATCCCTCTTCTTTCCTTTGCTTTCCTTGGTGGGATGTTGCCATTAACTTGGCCAGGGCTGGTCGTCCAAGAATCCCATTGTACGGCAGGGGGAGATCAACCACATCAAACACAATCTTCTCAGTCTAATAGTTCAGTTCTCCCCCAAACGTCACCGGCAACGTAATCTTTCACTTAGGATTGCTCCTGCCGGGGTTAACTCCTTGAAATGTGCCGGTGACCTCTAGCTCTTCTTCTCCTATCTGAAGCTTGCTGATCAGTTCAACCCGGCCCCGCCATCCACTAGCATCTTTGTAACCTTGAGGTTGCGAATTGTTGGGGAGACCAACAACGGCAAGCACCCTACCGTAGTGGTGTGACCAGGGTGATCCTCTTTGTCAAAGATGATGGGCGTGCAGGACCATTTGAGCGGTTTCCGAGCATCTAGCGCTGGTTCCACAACATTGACCTCTCGTGCCCATCGCTTGAGTTGGTGATGAGAGGTGTGCAAAGATGCACCCCCATCAATGCATAGGGCGTCAGTGGCCTTCTAGAATTCCTGCTCACTAGTTTCCTGTTCATCCCCTCCATTACTGGTATCATCACGGATCTCCTCCTCTTGGCCCCTGTTGGGTTTACCTTGGTTCCGAAAGGGTTTATCGGGATGATTTGCTTCACCACCCCGGCCCTTACCGCCAGCAGCATTATGATATTTTTCCTTATCACGCTTATCATACTCTGCCCTTTGTTTCTTGATGAGTTGCTCAACCTGATAACACTCCTAAAGGTCGTGGCCTTTGGTCCAATGGATCTAGCAGTACAGCTCATCGCCTTTACCAATTTTTTTGGCAGCAACAGCTTATCGACTGGCAGCGCACACGGCGGCTTCCTTCCCGGTGCCTTGGCCTTGGCCTTCTTGCAGGTACTAGGTGTGCCCGATCCTTCCACATTCATCACTACCTTATCCCTCGGCTTCTTATTGCACATCTTGCCCTTTCTCTGGCTAGTTGATTCATCCTCATCCTCTGAATCAACATTAATGCAATCTTTATCTCCGGGAAAATTCCTTCCTTCCTCCATCTGAGCACATTTATCCACCAGTGTCTATAGTTCTTTCACAGTCTTGGGCAACCGCACGTTCATTTTGGAACGAATGTGGTGGTTGCGCACATTGGACTGGAAAGCTGCTATAATGGCTGCCGAATGGATATTCGGAATGTTTTTATGAACTTTACCAAATCTCTGCAAATACTTATGGAGAGTTTCTCCTTCCTTCTTTTGGAGAAGCCGCAGGTCGCTGGGCTTGCCGGGATCTTGGTGGCCACCGGTGAAGCAACCGATGAACTCGTGGCATAGGTCCGCCCATGATGAAATGGAGTTCTCCGGCAGGTGCATCAGCCAAGACCTCACATTGGACTTGATAGCCAAAGGGAAGCAGTTGGCGAACACCTTCTCATCTCTTCCCCTGGCAGCCTAAACAACGATGGTGTAGATGCTCAGGAACTCTGTCGGGTTTAGCCTCCCGTCGTATTTCTCAGGTATCTCTGGCTTGAACGTGCGAACGGACGGCTAGTCGACTTGCCACAGCTCTCGTGTAAAGACAGGGCAGCCAACCACAAAAGGAAAGCACCCACTGATGTCGAGCGTAGGCACATTGATGTTGAGGCCGTCACACCCGTCGTCCTGGTGGGGGTCGCTACGGCGCCGTTCGGTAACGACGCGTGCATCTCCCTGCCGCCTATCTTTCGGGGTTCGACGTTGGCCTGGACGTGCTCGAGGGTCAGAAGAGGCCATCGAGACATTGTTGGGGTTCTGATTCTGTTGCGTCCTCGCCGGCTCCCGTGGTGGGGACTGCACCATGGGGACGGCCCCCTTCGTACGGCCAGCAGTGCGGGTGGTGGCTGTCGCTTGGGGAGGTTGCGGTGGCCAAGCTCGTTGTGAGCCCCCAGCTTCGGAGAAACCGAGAAAGCTTTGGATGGTGGCACACCATTCATCCATCTGCTCGGCTGCCATGGCCTTTGTGGCTGTGCTTGGCATAGATGTCGATGACATCGACTGCACTGTCGCCTGGCTCCTGATGATACCAGTGGCGGTGGCGCCGCGCCCACGCTGTTGTGTGATGACCACCTAGGCAGCAGGGTCGCGCGGCGGTGGTGCTGGAAGGTCAGCGGCTCCGTCAAGCGCTGCGATCTGGTTGGCTCGTCTAGGAGGAGGCGCATGCGCCACGGTCGCTCATGTGGTGGGGGCGACCGGAGGGCGATGGCTCATCTCGGACAGAGCGCCGTTGCTGCGGCTGTGCCCGTCAGTGAGATGAGGGGGCGCGGACGGAGTGACCCCCTCGCCCGCACCTTGTAGGGCATGACCGTCAAGGTGTTGCTGATGTTGTTCTCTTCCGGTAGCTCGGCACCTGGGTCGGCCACGGGGGAAGTGGTGATGGCGCCACCTGCTCCAACCACATCCCCAGCAGCATCCACGTCCTCGTGCGCCCCCGCATCCCCCGCGGCATTATAGGCTGCGGTCGGTGGAGCCATTGAGGTGGATGGATGGGCCGATGCACCAGATTTCTTCTTGGGCGCCATGGTCGATGGAGCTGTCGAAGATGAAGATGGTGATGAAGATGACGCGCTGCGCACACTTTCAGGTTCGCGCAAGCGATCCCCCTACCTGGCGTGCCAAAGATGTCGCGGGATATCCGCGGCCACCTATGGGACCGGGTGGTCCCTTGCTGGTTCGGCAGGGAGGACGTCGCGTTGCAGAAAGAGCAGATCAACGTACAGAAGCACGACAGAGAGCACACAAGCAATTTACCCAGGTTCGGGCCGTCGCGAAGCATAAGACCCTACTCCTGCTTTGGTGGATTGATGGTGGAATGACTGTGGTGGTGTGTGGTACACTTGCCTGGCAGGGTTTGCCTCAGGGCCGCAGTGACTACGCGCGTATGGTGGTGTGGGTTCATCGACTTTCCAACCCTTTCTACCATTGCAAAGGGCCGCAGTGACTACGCGCGTATGGTGGTGTGGGTTCATCGACTTTCCAACCCTTTCTACCATTGCCATGGGCCTCCTTTTATAGATTAAGGGGTTACAAAAGTGGCAAAGTAGTCGTTATGCACTGATAAGAGAGCGAACAGTGCTATCATACTTAACTCTCCTGGCTGACAGGGCGCATTAAATGCGCCGCTTAATGTCACGTCTTTAGCTACCCGGCAAGCCTTGCCGGGCTATCCAACCAAGTCCATGTCTGCCTGCTCGAAACATCGCAGGACGGGTGTCATCTGCGAGTTCTTCTTGTAGGAACTAGCTGCCATGTGGCTAATGGCTGCCACTTAATCATCTTGCGGTGGGGTGGTCATGCTTGAGTGTTCGGTGGGTTGGTTCGGCCTCCGCGAGCCGCCGGCAGGCCCTGCCGGGTGCGTTTCTGCTATCTGCTTCGGGGGTGGCCTCGCCCCTTGTCGGGCTCGGCTGCCCGACAAGGGAGGCCCTTCTCTAGGTGATGTCTTGCTTCTCTGGCTTGGCTTTGGTCTCTCTGCTCTGAGCTAGTACTCTGATTTTATTGGTTTCTTATACTCTGACTTGGGCTGGTGCTTCAATCTTGTTCTTGAGCCTGTGCACAGTCTGGGCAACAGAACCAAGGTTTGTTGCACCGACAATATGTTGCATTGGTATGCTTATAATTTATGCTTGAGATACCATTATACTTGTTGCTCTAGGATGAATGATCCGCATCTTCCCTTTTCATGTGAATTCAATGATAATATAACCTTGACTTCTTATGCTAATGGTATATATGATTATTGTGATGTGGAACGAATAGAAGAATTTGTTGCTTTTAAGGGTGCTTGTGAAATTGAATGTTTGTTTCTAGAGCATGAAGATTGTGATGATGCTGTTTATAGATCTCAAAATTTTGCTATATTTGAATATTGTTATGAGAACTATGAATATAATGCCGATATTGATGTATTTCTTGAGAAAGTCTCCGCTGTCCAAGAAGAGACTAATATTTGCAGGAGTCTATGGAAGAAGAAATTAATGACATTGTGAGCTCATTGGATGAAAAAGCTGAGGAGGAGAGCGAGGAACAAAAGGAAGAAGAGGGATTGATCACCCGTCCCCACCTTCTAATGAGAGTAACTCTTTATCCCATACATTGTTTAATTTCCCTTCATGTTTACCGAAGGATGAATGCTATGATGATTGCTATGATACTATTGATTATTTTGAAATATCCCTTTTTAATGATGCTTGCTATGCTTGTGGCCAAGATGCCATTATGAATTATGCTTATGGAGATGAACTTGCTATCGTTCGTTATGTCAAGAATGAAATTGTTGCTATTGCACCCACACATGATAGTACTATTATCTTTTTAAATTCTCTAAACTACACTATATCAGAGAAGTTTGCACTTATTAAGGATTATATTGATGGGTTGCCTTTTACCGTTGCACATGATAATTTCGATGAATGTAATATGCATGTGCTTTATGCTCCTACTTACAATTATTATGAGAGAGGAACTACATCTCTGCCTCTCTATGTTTCCAATACGATAAAATTGCAAGAAACTGCTTGTACTATGCATTGGTCTTTACTTGATGTGCATGTGTCGGATTTAGGGCTCCGCAAAACCCAAGAAGTTCAAACACAGGGGCATGAACGAAGATCTCTCCGACTCGCGTCTACCTAGCATCTCGCCCTCGTCGGTGAAGAGATTCAAGAAAACAACAGATAGAACTCACAAGAGTTTATCCAGGTTCGGGCCACCGCGTGGTGTAAGACCCTACTTCCTGCTTTGGTGGATTAGCCTCGGGAGGGCTGGAATATGAGCTAGTACAGTGCTCCTGAGCTCAGGGGGTAAGCTCAGGAGGGTCAGGGGGCAAGTGTTCTTGCTCCTTGCGTCGTGGCAGAGTGTATCGATCTATGTCCCCCTTCATAGTGGGGATCCTAGCTACTTATATAGGCAGCCACGGTCCTCTTCCCCCGAAATGTTTAGGCGGGAAGGGATCCCACAACGGCTATTTTTGAGCGGGAACACAAGGACGTTCCTACCCTGACAAAAGCAGTCTTCGCCGTGAAAAGGACCAGGTAGTAACGCGGTGGTGGGCTCGACGGTGACATCCTCCTTGTCATCCTTGCGGTCTTCGGTCTTGTTGCACCAATGGGAAACCTTTGGCCCCGCTCCTCGGGAACCTGCAGCTACGCTGTCCCCCTTGCACCGAAATGGCTACTGCGCCGCTGGCGAGCACTAGCACCCGCTAGCGCGGTGCGTCACTGCTGACATCACTGCCTCCTCTTGAGGCAGGCTTGGCCTTGGATTCTTTGCCCCTCCGGAGCACCTTGCTGAAGCCGCTCCTGAGGGGGTCTTGACGTCATTCTCCTCGCGAGGCTTAGCAACCTAGCGAGGGTCTTGGGCAGCTGGTTGATCAGCTCGGCCATACCAGGCCGCTGTAGGAGCGCATCGCGGCCCACATACAGGCAAGTCTGGGTATTCCCAGGACGCCGACAGTAGCCCCCGGGCCCAAGGCGCGCGCGGAGTTGGCTTCGGGGAGAAACCTTAGTCGAGGACGAGGCCAGGTCGGCGTGAGACGGTTGGATGGGACATGGCGGCTCCGCTCCCCATGCAGTCTTGGTGATTGTGCGACTTGACAACTCCTTGGCGCAGACGATGGGGGCGTTATGGCAGCGACGCCAGTGGCTGGCGGTTGGGCTCCTCCACCCTATAAATGGGACTAGGGGGGGAGCCCCCAAGCCGTTTCCAAGCCCGCACCGTCTTCCCCTTGCTTATTCCTCGCTCTCTCTCCTGTCACGAGGTCTCCATGGCGCCGTCGAGGAAGCCGTCCGGCGCGGAGAAGGGGAAGGCCCCGAAGGATCTGGTCCCACTGCAGCCGAAGAGGGGCCGCGGTCGTCCCCGCAAGCATGGCGCTGCGCCTGCAGCGACTCCTCAGGGAGGTGGGCGCGGCCTTTTGTGTTCTGCCGCGGCCGTTGGCGAAAGGCGCGGGATGTCCTCCCGTGGTGAAGGTGGTCGAGGCCGTGGAGGGAGAGGTGGCGCGCAACGGTGCCTGTCGGTCGCGCGTCCTCCGCGCCCGCAGCTCCATTCCTCCGACATGTCGTCGGAGGTCATGGTGTGGGCGGAGAAGCCTGGTGGCCCGTGGCTCCGGCTTCCCCGTTCGTTCGGTGACGTGTTACCAGCCGGAGGCCTCGGCGGCATCTGGCTGCAAGCTGACGGCTGCTGTAGTGGTGCGTCCTGGGAGGAGGTTGATGTGGCTCCCTCGGGCAATGTGTTCCTAGAGCGCAGCCTGCAATTGTTTGCTCGCGCACGCCGGCTGCAGGGGAGGTGTGCGCTCCACTTCAGGTATGATGGCGTCTCCACACTGTTCGTGAAGGTCTTCTCAGAGGAAAGGAGGCGCCTTGGGCGCTGTCCCGAGGTTGATGACGAGGGCGGCGTCCGGAGGAGCAGCTCCTCCTCCGAAGAAGATCACAGTCCTGGGGGCGCCGTGGGTCCCCCCTATGTGGCAGCAGCAGCTCCTCCAGAAGTGGCGGCCGCGACGAACCACCACACCGCCGAGGGGAGGGGGTTGCCCGCCGTTGTGGCTCGGTGAATCCGGAGGAACTGGAAGACTCCGACTGAGCGGGAGCGGCCTCTGCTTTATCTCCTTTCCTTTCCTTCATGTCCTTTATGTATCAAAATTTCAAGTTGCCTCGAGGAGGCGTGTAATGGACTATGATATATGTAGGAAGTGAGAACTCGCTGTCATGTTTTTGTTACCTGGGTGAAATCACTTAGCTTTTATGCGTCGCGACGTCCTGAGGCGAAGTCCTCCTTCCTCCAGCGTCATGAGCCCCATCGGGTCGTGATGGGGTGGCAGAATCTGAAGGGCTCGTGCAGCCCCCGAGCGGGGGTTAGCCACTGAGATCTGCTGAGAGCGTCGAGCGCGGGTTAGAGCACCAAATCCTGAGCCAGCTCGGTAGGATAGGTTTAGTGGACTGAGAAGCCCGGCGCCAGAGCCTGAGCAGGCTTGGCCAGGCGAGGTTACCTGGCCGCTGCAGAAGAAGAGCGAGTGGCGCAGCTGAACTTAAAACTGGCGAGAAAGATCCCAAACAAGACTATCAACCAAATGCAGGAAGCGCAAGAAACACGAGAACTTCATAGCATGGGGTAGAGTAAGTGTTGAAAGCCAAGGAAGTAGAAACGGCTGACAACCAAACACCAAGCCAAAAAAGGAAAAAAGGTCGCGTCCAACCCCTACACTACGTCTTCTTCCCAGCGTGGAGCTAAGGACTGCCACTGGGGCGTGGGTGGGAGCCCCATCTGAGGGCCCGTAGGCAACACACAGGAGACTCCGAGGCGTTTACAGCCCCAACTAATTATTACGTGAGAGTGTCACGGGCGGAGACCTTCACGGGCATGGAGCCTTGATTATGGATAGAACCTCCTGAGGTGTTCGATGTTCCAGGAATTCTAGATGGGTATCCCATCCAGCGTCTCCAGGCGCACAGCACCAGGCCTAGAGACACGGGCGATTCTGAACGGGCCCTCCCACATGGGCGAGAGCTTGTGCAGCTCCTCACGGGAGAGGACCCGCCTCAGGACCAAGTCACCAACTTCAAGTGTTCTTGCGCGGACGCCGCGACAGTGGTACCACCGCAGCGCCTGTTGATAACGTCCCGCCCTGAGGGCAGCTCAGCGGCGGCCCTCCTCGCCGAGCACGAGGACCATCTGCCAGGCCGCATCCTAGCATTCCTCACTTAAGGCCAAGACCCGTGGGGAGCGATGCTTGATCTCGTGAGGGAGGACCGCCTCCACCCCATAGACGAGAAAGAAAGGAGTTTCCCCCATAGGTTTGGTGGCAGTGATTCGGATTGACCACATCACGGACTGGCGTTCATCGATCCAGCCCCTGCCGCAAGCCTCAAGCTTCTTCTTAAAGTTGCGCGTCTTGAGGTCATGCAAGACTTTCGCGTTGGCGCGCACTGCCTGGCCGTTGCTCCTGGGGTGAGCTACCGAAGCGTAGCAGATATGTGTTCCAAGGTTAGCACAATATGACCTGAAGAGATTGCTTGTGAACTGCAAACCGTTATCCGTGATGATGCGGTTGGGGACTCCGAATCGCCTCATGAGGCCCTAGATGAACTTGACAGCCGACCCAGCCGGGATCACACGAACATGCTCCACCTCCGCCCACTTGGTGAATTTGTCGATGGCGACGTACAGGAAGAGGTAGCCCCCGGCTGCCAGAGGAAATGGACCCAGGATGTCATGTCCCCAGACCGCGAAGGGCCAGGAGAGCGGAATCATCTAGAGGCCCTACGCCGGCTGGTGGATCTGCTTGGCATGAAACTGGTACGGCTCGCAAGCCCGCACGAGCTCCGTGGCGTTGTTGAGCGCCATGGGCCAGTAGAAGACGCTACGGAAGGCCATGCCGATGAGGGTGTGGGACGACAAGTGATGACCACAGTCTCCACCGTGGATATCAGCCAGTAGCTCGCGCCCTTGCTTCCTCGAGATGCATTTTAGCGAGACATCGTTGGGGCGCCTCCTGTAGAGTTCACCATCTTGGATGCAGTAAGCTGAGGCTTGTCAAACCACGCGCTATGCGTATTCTTCCTTGTCCAGCAGGGTATCGTGCTGCAGGTACATCTTGAGTTCTTCGGTCCAGCAACCCTCCTCGGGCTCCACGGCGAGCAGCAGGCGGGCTCCGGAGGGTGGTCCGCAGGGTGGGGCACCATCCGGAGGCGCCGCTGGTAACCCCTCCTGAGGGGCGGCCGGCTCAGGGGCTGGCGGTGCCGCCGACAGCTTGAGTAGCCGCTCCTCGAAGACGCCCGGCCTCTGAGGCTCTCGCCTAGAGGCTCGTTTAGCAATATCGTCCGCTTCTTTTTTGGTGCCTCTTGGTACGTGCTGCACCTCCAGCCCTTGGAATCGCTTCCCCATCTTGCGCACCTAATCCATATATGCCTCCATGTGCTCGTCCTTGGGCTTGTATTGCTTGTTGGAGAAGTCGACGAGGAGTTGCGAATCGCCCCTGATGGTGAGACGCTTGACCCCCAGCGCTACGGCGGCCTTGAGACGAGCGATTAGGCCCTCGTACTCTGGAGACCTTCTCGCCTTGCTGGAAGCAGAGCTGCATAGCATAGTAGAACTTATCCTGAGTGGGAGATACTAACACGGCGCCAGCCCCCGCACCGAGGGGCGAGAAGGCGCCGTCGAAATATACCACCCATCCGTCTGGGGCCAGTGAGCGGTATTCGCTGCTCCCCCGCTCCGGCGCGTCAGTCCACTCCGCCACAAAGTCTGCCAGAGCTGCTCCCTTGATCACCCGCGTGGTGCCGAACTCCAACTGGAACACTTGAAGCTCGATGTTCCACTCGGCGACCATCCCGACGATATTCGGGCCCCGCAATACCTTCTCGAGAGGATATGACGAAACAACCTTGATGGCATGGCCTTGGAAATAGTGGCGCAGCTTCCTGGAGGTGACAAGGAGCGCCAGGAGCAGCTTCTGGGGCATCGAGTAGCGCGAGCGCGCATTGCGCAGTACCGTGCAGATGAAGTACACCGGGTAATCCACGAGGGTCAGCGCAACAGGTTCCACAGGTGCTTCAGAAACCATAGGTGCCTCTTGCTGAGTGGCGGGGCCGTCATTGCCCGTGGTCTAATCTGCCCCTGGGGTCACGTCAGGGGGTGGCGCCGGCCCTGAAGGTGCCGAGCTGCCCGGTGGCCTTGAGCTTCGGGGCCTTTCATCTCGCTCCACGACTAGTGCCGCGCTGGCGGAATGAGGCGTTGCGGCGAGGTAGAGAGTCATGGGCTCCAAGGGTCGTGGCGCTACCATGACCGGCGAGCTGGTGAGGTATTCCTTGAGGTCTCGGAAGGCGTCATCGGCCTCTGGAGTCCACTCAAAGGGCCCCTTCTTCTACATGATCTTGAAGAACGGAAGGGCACGTTCCCCAAGCTTGGAGATGAAGCGCCCCAAAGACGTTACACACCCAGCGAGCTTCTGCATCTCCTTCAGGTTCGTGGGCGGCCTCATTCTCTCGATGTCCTTGATCTTCTCCGGATTAGCTTCGATGCCCCGGTGCGAAACCAGGAACCCTAGCAACTTGCCATAGGGTACACCGAACACGCACTTCTCCGGGTTGAGGCACAGCTTCACCTTGCGCAGGTTGGTGAACATTTCTTCTATGTCCTGGATGAGGGTCTTGGACCCCCTAGATTTATCGACGATGTCCTCGACGTAGGCCTCCACGTTCCTCCCGAGCTGAGGGCCGATGGTAATGTGCATCAGGCGCTGGAAGGTGGCGCCTGCATTCCTCTGCCCAAAGGGCATGCAAGTGTAGCAGTAGACCCCACATGGGGTCAGGAACGCCGTTTTCTCCACGTCTTCTACAGCCATCTTGATTGCACTTAGCCGTTGAAGCATCGAGGAAGCATAGTAGGTCGCACTTAGCCGTTGAATCCACGATTTGATCGATGTGCGGAAGAGGGAAGGGGTCCTGAGGGCAGAACTTGTTGAGGCTCGTGAAGTCGACTCACATGCGTTCCTTGCCTCCTTTCTTCGGGACTATGACAGGGTTGGCCAGCAACTCAGGGTGTCGTACTTCCTGTACGACGCTTGCTTCCTCTAGCTTCCTAACCTCCTGAACGATGAAGGCATGCTTCTCTGGGGCTTGTCTACGCGCCTTCTGCTTGATAGGGCGCGCATTGGGGCACACCGTGAGGTGGTGCTCGATGACATGCCTAGGCACCCCGACCAAATCCGCCGCCTTCCAGGGGAACATGTCCTTGTTGGCCTTGAGAAAGCTGACCAGCGCCGCCTCTTGCACTGGATCCATGCCCGTACTGATGGTGAAGGTGGCTCTTGAGCCTTCTTCATCGGCTGGCACCTGCTTCGTCTCGGCGGGGTCCTGAGAGAAGAGATGCTTCTTCTTGGCAGGCGCGGCCTCCGGAGCCTCCGCAACCCCCTTTGCTCCTGGGTGAGCTGCGGCAGCAGCCCTATAAGTGCACCTGAGGACCTGAAGGGCGGCCTTGGGGTCCCCTTTGATGGTGATGATGACGTTGCTCCCGGGTATCTTGACGGTGTTGTAGCCCGGGTGAGTTGCCGCCATGAACTTTGCCAAGGCTGGGAAACCGAGGATGACGTTGTAGGGCAGGCGGATGGGCGCGACATCAAAGTCGATGATCTCAATTCGGTAGTTACCCGGTGTGCCGAAGGTGACCAAGAGGCGGATCTGGCCGAGCGGAACGGCCGAGCCCGTGACCCCTGAGAAGGGCTTGGTGGGGAGGAGCTGCCTGTAGGACACATGCACATGACCGAAGGCCTCGGGGGAGAGGATGTTGAGGCCGGCGCCGCAGTCGATGAGGGTCCTCGTCACTGCCACCCCGCAGATGGTGGACGTGCACACCGTGAGGAGAACGCTAGTGCCGGCCGCTTCTGAGGCGAGGTCGCCGGGACCGAAGGTGATGGTGTGCCCCTGGTCGCTCCGTGCCCGCAAGGCCTCCTGCGGCTGGGCGGCAGCCCCAACTTGCCGAAATTGCGACTTGACATGCCGGGCAGACGCCAACGCTTGGGATCCACCGAGGATGCAGGCGACCCTGCGGCAAGGCCGCTCCCCGCTGGCGACGCCCCACAACTCGCAGCTGCAGGCCGTTCGCGTGCGGTGATATCCGGCGGACGGCTGGTGCCGGGGCAGCCGTCGTGCCATCAAGAGCGTGATCGGCGAGGCCACCGTAGGCAGGAGTGGCGGTGCAGGCCGCCCTTCGGTGGTCTGGCCGGCGGGAGCGTCGTCGAGGAAGGAGGAGGAGTGCCCATGGTTGACGCGGTCCGTCGGTACCGCTTGGTCGACGGGGAGGGAGTCAGCCCCCGTGCGGATGTGGCAAGCCGCAGTCATCATAGCGGCGCTGAACAGGAGAGGGGAGGCGAGGTCGTTGGAGAGGCAAGATTTCCACACGCCCCCTACCTGGTGCACCAAATGTCGGATTTAGGGCTCCGCAAAACCCAAGAAGTTCGAACACAGGGGCGTGAACGAAGATCTCACCCAGTTGCCTCTACCTAGCGCCTCGCCCTCGTCGATGAAGAGATTCAAGCAAATAACAGATAGAACACACAAGAGTTTATCCAGGTTCGGTCCATCGCGTGGTGTAAGACCCTACTTCCTGCTTTGGTGGAGTAGCCTCAGGACGGCTGGAATATGAGCTAGTACAGTGCTCCTGAGCTCAGGGGGTGACCTCAGGAGGGTCACGGGGCAAGTGTTCTTGCTCCTTGCATCGTGGCAGAGTGTATGGATCTATATTCCCCTCCATAGTGGGGATCCTAGCTACTTATATAGGCGGCCATGGTCCTCTTCCCCCGAAATGTTTAGGCGAGAAGGGATCCCAGAACGGCCATTTTTGAGCGGGAACACAGGGACGTTCCTACCCTGACAAGAGCAGTCTTCTCCCGCAAAAGGAACAAGCGGTGACGCGGTGGTGGGCTCGACGGTGACATCCTCCTTGTCATCCTTGCGGTCTTCGGTCTTGTTGCACCAATGGGGAAACCTTTTGCCCCGCTCCTCGGGAACCTGTAGCTGCACTGTCCCCCTTGCACCGAAATGGCAACTGCGCCGCTGGCGAGCGCTGGAACCCGATGGCGCGGTGCATCACTACTGACATCACTGCCTCCTCGTGAGGCAGGCTTGGCCTTGGATTCTCCGCCCTTCCGGAGCACCTTGCTAAAGCCGCTCCTGAGGGGGTCTTGACGTCGTTCTCGTCGCGAGGCTTAGCTCCCTCGCGAGGATCTTGGGCAGCTGGTTGATCAGCTGGGCCGTACCAGGCCGCTGTAGGAGCGCGTCGCGGCCCGCAGACAGGCAAGTCTGGGTACCCTGGTTCCCAGGACGCCGACATCATGAATTGTTCTTGTATGACATGCCGATGCATAGGAAGAGAGTTAGACTTCATCATTGCTTGATATATGTTTCTTTCTGCTCACTACTAAATGATAAATCATTGTTGATACAAATTGGCTTTGATATACCTTGGGATCCGGGTGAATCCATTACTTGAGCACTTTATGCCTAGCTTAATGGCTTTAAAGAAAGTGCTACCAGGGAGACAACCTGGAAGTTTTAAAAAAGAGTCATTTATTTCTGTTGAGTGCTTTTATAAAGTTTAAAAACAAAAAAATATAGGGGGGAACCTAAAACTTTTTTAAAAAGAGAAGCGATTGAAAGGTGATGCATTGCGGAAATGGGGGTCAACCTTGAACACTTTTGTTCATGCTTATGGAAACAATGTAGAATTTTTCATGAAAGTCCTCGCAAAAATAATTATCCCATTGTACAATTCCATTTATTATAAAAATAATGTGCCAAGAGTATCCATTAGGATGATTAAATTGCTTGTTGGTTTGTGCGATGCAAAAACAGAAACTTTGTCTGTAGTGTGTGATTTTACATTTTTACTGGAACATCAAAAGTTTCTGAAACTTTTTGCACAGTCTTCCTTTAAAAATTGTTTATTTTGTCCTAATTTTTCAGAATTTTTAGAGTTGCAGAAGTATGGTGAATGTTCAAATCTTTATAGACTCTCCTATTTTCATAGATTTCTATTATAGCTTCATTATTTGCATATGTTTGAATTCTTGTTGAAGCCTACTTGACTAGGGGCCAAAGAATTGTGATAGCATACAGTGGGTAATGTTTTTTTATAATTATAGAATAATGTTAGAGCAGTACGTGATGAGATTTCATTGATCATATGCACTAACTCCGCCACTAAAAGTTCGGGTAAGTTTTGTGTCGATGAACTGTTCGAAGATCGAGGTCGCGATGTGAGGAGAAGGAGGAGAGGCAGGAGCTCAAGGTTGGGGATGCCCAAGGCACCCCAAGTAAATATTCAAGGATACTCAAGCGTCTAAGCTTGGGGATTCCTCAGAAGGCATCCCATCTTTCTTCGACAAGTATCGGTATGTTTTCGGATTCATTTCGTTCAAATGCTATGCGTAAATTCTTGGAGTGTTGTGTGCTTTTTCTTTTTCTTGTAATAATGCACCATTATGGTATGAGATAGTCCTTGGCCAATTTGTAGAATGATCTTTGCACTTCACTTATATCTTTTGAGTATGGCTTTATAGAATGCTTCATGTGGTTCCGTTATATCTTTTTAAGTTTGGATTGCCTGTTCACCTTCACATAGAAAACTGATGTTCGTAGAATGCTCTCATGCTTCACTTATATTTGTTAGAGCATGATCTGTTGTAGAAATAATTAAACTCTCATGCTTCCCTTATATCTATTTAGAGAGTCAAACGGAATTGGTCAATTGCACGGTTAGTCATAAAATCCTACATAAAACTTATGGATCACTGAATATGATATGTTTGATTCCTTGCAATAGTTTTGTGATATAGAGATGATAATATGTGGGAAGTACTAGTGGATGATCATGTTTAGTAAGATATTGGTGTTAAGGTTTGTGATTCCCGAAGCATGCACGTATAGTCACTCATTATGCCGGGAAGTTGGAGCACAAATTATCCTTGATTGTGTATCTTTGTGTGAAGGTCGGGGGGCACGCGATGGTTAACTCCTACCAACCTCCCCCCTAGGAGCATGCGTAGTATTACTTTGCTTCGAGGGCCAATGGACTTTTGCAATAAGTATGTGATTTCTTTATGACTAATGTGAGTGCATGGATTATACACACTCTCACCTTTTCATAATTGCTAGCCTCTCTTGTACCACGCAACTTTCGCCGGTGCATAAACTTTATTAGACCTTCCTCAATACAGCCACCATACCTACCAATTATGGCATTTCCATAGCCATTCTGAGATATATTGCCATGCACTTGAATCATATAGTTGACTTGAGCATTCATTTTCATATTGCTTTGCATGATCGTAAGACAGCTAGCATGATATTTGCATGGCTTGTCCGTTTTTTGATATCTTTGCTATGCTAGATCTTTGCACATCCTGGTACACTGCCAGAGGCATTCATTTATAGTCATACTATGTCATAGGTATCGAGTTGTAGTTTTTATTTCTTTTGAGTTATAAGTAAATAGAAGTGTGATGGTCGTCATTATCCATTATTAGAGCATGTCCCAGTGAGGAAAGGACGATGGAGACTATGATTCCCCCACAAGTCGGGATGAGACTCCGGACAATGAGAGAGAAAAATATAAAAAAAGAGAAAAAAGAGAGAAGGGGCATGCTAGTTCCACACTTGTGCTTCAAAGTAGCACCATGTTTTTCATATAGAGAGTCTCCGAAGGTTCTACCTTGTACCAATCTATAACTTGGTACACCAAAAAGTAATGTTCTCTTCGGGATGGGTCGTTGGTCGTTGTGGGAGATAATGTGTCAGCCGTGGTAGAAGCTTGATGTAAAACCAATAATGGATTTGTTTCCGTCCTTTGTTGAACCTTTTTCACGGCTCTATTATGTTGCACTTTCATATACTAGTGGGAATTTTCTGTAGTAAAGTTGATGCATACCCAGTTAGTTTCATATTGAGCTTTCATACACTTATAGCTCTTAGTGCATCTGTTGCATGGCAATCCCTACTCCTCACATTGATATTGATTGAGGGACATCTCCAAAGTCCATTAGTTTTCCTAGTTGATGTGAGACTTTCATCCCTTCTTTTATATATTACCACCGCATTCTATTCCACCTATATTGCTATATCCATGGCTTGTGCTAATATATTGCGTGAGAGTTGAAAATGCTGAAGCGCTTTAAAAAGTATGAACCAATTGCTTGGCTGACACCGTGGTAGTACATTATTTATACTTTTAGCTGGGAAGACAGAGCATGACAAGACTACATGATTTTGTAGGGATAACATTCTTTAGCATTTGATATTCTAAAAGACATGATTGTTTCTTGGGATGCCCGAGTATTGATGTCTTTATGTCAAATTATAGACTATTGTCTTGAATCAGTGATGTCTTAATATTCATGCCATGACTAGATATATGATCAAGTTTATGCTAGGTAGCATTCCACATAAAAAAAATATATTTTTTATCATTTACCTACTCGAGGACAAGCATGAATTAAGCTTTGGGATGCTGATACGTCTCCGTCGCATCTATAATTTTTGCTTGTTTCATGCCAATATTATTCAACTTTTACATACTTTGGGCAACAACTTATATGATTTAGTTGGACTAACGTACTAATCCAGTGCCCAGTGCCAGTTCCTATTTGTTGCATGTTTTTGTTTCACAGAAAATCCATATCAAAAGAAGTCCAAACGCGATAAAATTTTACAGTATTATTTTGGAATATATGTGATTTTTAGGAGTTGGAATCAACGTAAACGGGGGCCCGTAGTGCCCACAACCCACCAGGGCCCAGGCGCACCCTGGTGTCTTGTGCCCTCCTAGAACGTCGGTTGGGGCCCTTCTTCTGGCGCAAGAAAGCTAATTTATGGATAAAAATCATGTTCCAATCTTAGCGCAATCGGAGTCACGGATCTCCGGGAATTTAAGAAAGAGTGAAGGGCCAGATCCGGGGGACACAAAACAGAAGAGGACATAGAGACAGATCCAATCCCGGAGGGGCTCTTGCCACTCCCATGCCATGGAAGCCAGGTAAGAGAGGGAAAACCCTTCTCGCGCCTAGTGAGGAGGCCAAGGAAGAAGAAGAAGGAGGGGGGCTTTCTCCCCCTAACTTCCGGTACGGTGGCGCCGGAGTGCCACCGAGGCAACGATCGTGACGTCGATCTACATGAATAATCTTGCTACCGTCAACACCAACTCTCTCCCCCTCAGTGTAGTAGTGTAACACCTCTTTCCCCTGCTGTAATCTCTACTTAAACATGGTGCTCAACTATATATATTAATTCCCAATGATCTATGGTTATCCTATGATGTTTGAGTAGATCCGTTTTGTCCTATCGGTTAATCGTGATCTTGGTTGGTATGATTGTATATTTTATTTATGGTGCTGTCATATAGTGCCCTCCGTTCTCGCGCAAACGTGAGGGGCCCCCGATGTAGGGTGTTGCAATATGTTCATGGTTCGCTTATGGTGGGTTGTGAGAGTGATAGAAGCTTAAAACCCGAGTAAGTGGGGTATGACGTATGGGAGTAAAGAGGACTTGAGACTTAATGCTATGGTTGGGTTTCACGACCTTAATGATATTTAGTAGTTGCAGATGCTTGCTAGGGTTCCAATCATAAGTGCATATGATCCAAGTAGAGAAAGTATGTTAGCTCATGCATCTCCCTTATATAAAATTACATGAATGATTACCAGTACTTGTTATCGATTACCTAGGGACAAATGACCTTCCTGTTGACAAAAGCTATCGACTTTTATTATCTTGCAAAATACTTCTAGTTTTATTCTTGCAAAGTTGTTGTAGCATGACACCTACAAAATAGTTTCATACTTGTTCTCGGTAAAGCAAACGTCAAGTGTGCGTAGAGTTGTATCGGTGGTCGATAGAACTTGAGGGAATAGTTGTTCTACCTTTAGCTCCTAGTTGGTTTCAGGACACTTTTTATCGAAGAAGGCTACAAACGACCGCCTATACTTGTGGGTTATCAGGTGGCTGCCACGTGCTCGTTGTATGCCACTTAATCATCTGAGGGCTCGACACCGCACTGATAAGTGATGCGAGTCTCCGTGCGGTGGAACGCTGGTGCTTTGGTGGGTGACCCGCCCTTGGCATCCCGGCAAGCCTGCCGGGGGAGTCTAGAGATTTACCTTGGCGCAGCCTCGACCAGGTCGGGCTCGCCTGCCCAGCAAGGGAGATTTGTCTTTGGTGATATCTTGTTCATTTGCCTTGTCTTGGTCTTCTGAATCTGCCCTTTGACTTCACAAAGAGCTATATCTTCTACTTGGCCTTGTCTTGCCGTTGCAATCTTACCCTCATGCAAGTGTACAGCCTGGGCGACATACCAAGGTTTTTTGCACCGACAGAAGCCCCCGGGCCTAGCTCGAACACGCTGCCGAGCGTCGTCGGGGTAGGCCCTATCCATTACACAGGCTGAGGTCTTGTAGTAGCTTGTTTTTGATATTTTCCTTGCTTCTTCATTAACCTGTGCTTGAGTCAGGGCGGTATCCATTTCTCCCGCTTGTCATGCAATGCCAAACGTGATGGGAGCCACCTTGTTATGGCCCGTGCATGACTTTATTTCACGGGTCGGTAACCTCCATTTTACTTATCCCACTTCACTTATTCCTTCCGCCACATATGCCGCATGCGTCGCGCGGGGTAGGTAACGGAGGCGCGGACTAGCGCATGAGGGAAGTCGCCTTCTGGGTGAGGAGCCAGCCGCTAGCCCAGTCTGCTTATAAAAAGGAGAGACGGGCGAGGAGCTAACTCACACACATCTTCTTCTCCTTCTCACTAGTATCGTTCTTCCCCCTCGAATGTTGAGGGGAGGAGGCCAGGGGCAATCCCTGGGTCACCACATGGCAATGGTGTTCCTGAAAGTCAGCGTACCCTCTTGGGGAGTGAGTCTGGTCCGAAGCCGTGGACGAAGCGGTGACCGTAGTGGGGGCAGCCGTAGTTCACAACGACGTTCCCGCAAACTTCGCATCCACCCTGGTGCGGAGGTTGTCGTGATCCCTCATGGAGGTAGGACGCTTGCCCCTCCCTCAGAGCTCCACTGCTTGGAGAATAGGCGTTGTGTCCGCCACAAGCTGCTGGAACTCGCTGACCCGCCAGTGATGTCTCCGTGGCTTCAAGTGCTCGCTCACGGAACTGTGCTCGAGATTTCTGATAATCTTAGCACTGTCTCCTTCAATGAGATTGGGGACCATGCTGAAGATGGGGGTGCCATCCTTCCCGCCAAGGTGGGTGATGGCATTCTTCGTGCTCCCCGGTCTGCGTTGCCTCCGCTGGTCGTCTCTCCGAAGGGGGTGGCAGGACCAGGGCCCGCCGGTATCCCGGAGCGACGGTGATGAGGACGAAGCCGACAGAGACGACGAAGGCGGAGGGCTGTCCATCAGGTCGGAGTACGATGGCACCGATGCCTTCCTCTCGTACTGCCTAGCGGCTACCCCGCTCTCCGGTTCTTCCCCACCCCCTGGCACCATCATCACCAGCCTCTCCAGGTAGTTTCCTGGGAGGGACGCTCTCTTGGTGCCTTTGCCTTCTCCAGCAGTCTTCTAGCTGGGCCGCGGTAGGCTCTCTCCTCTGGTGCCCATGTTGGAGTATACCGCTGGTCCTGGTGGTGGTGACCAGAGGGTTCTACAGCTGCTCTCTCAGCCCCTCCTTCGCAGCCTCACCACTCCCAATCCTGTCATGCTACTCCTGGCAGCCCCCAACAAGATCTGGCTGGGCTTCTGACCGGGCGCTCTTTTGGCTCCCATTCACCTTAGACTGCAGCCCCTAGGAGGAGAGGGACGGGAAAGGGATCACGGGTCACTTATCTTTTTTCAGTCTAAAACATGTAGGCATCTACCAAATTTTAGTTCCAAATATGTAACCTCTTCTACCTATGATTGCGTTCTGTAAGAGATGTACTTGTTTATCAGCATGTTTAATGAAAAGAAAAATAGCCTTGCTGGGCGCTTGTGCACGAATGTTATAATTGCATAGGGAAAATGCCTCTTCAATTTAAAGTAAACAAGCTTCTTCGCGGAAAGTTGCCTTGCCGGTGCATTCCATTAGTTGCCGCAGGGCTGGGCCTGCCGGGCACAACATCGCGGAAGGAAACCAGCCCCCCTGTCGAACCTCTTCCAGTAGATGCAACTACAAACGCCTCGGACGAAACGTTGTTCAAACCATAGAACAGGAGCACAAATGCCATGGAGGTGATGGGGTCTTTAAAAAATGCACAAGTTTTTCTTATAGAAACACAAATGGATAGAAAGATATGGAACTTATTTGCGTTGCTTCCGAGGGCTCAATATGTAGACTTGTTTCCATTTCTTCTTTTTGGGACGAGGTCCGCGGAAAGAAACTTGCAGTTAGTGTAGAAGGAAACATAGTAGCATATGCCCCTGGTCTATACGCTTCGAGATGATTATGCAAAGCTATGCATGCATGCAGTTTTTGGGGCCCCCCAGCGCTTTGTTTATTTCTGATGCTTAGGGTCTGCGACTAGCTTTGTACAAAGGGTTACATGCAACATCGGCAAATCTTGTACAAAAGGGTGGCTGCCGGGGCAGGGCCCGACAGCCGCGCCTTACAGGTAGAACTTACGGAGATGCTCAATGTTCCATGAGTTTTGTAATTGAATGCCATCTCCGGTCGCCAGACGGATTGCGCCAGGTCAGGTGACTCGTACTACCCAGTAAGGGCCTTCCCACTTCGGCATCAACTTGTTTGCACCCTTGGCGGACTAAACACGCCTAAAGACAAGGTCTCGTTCCTCAAGACTTCGGACATGGACCCTGCGGCTATGATAGCGACACAAGGCATGCTGGTATCATGAGGCACGCACATCAGCCCAGAGACTGTTCTCCACAAGTAGCACATCGTCATCACGCCGGTGTTGTTCTTGCACTACTTCATCGTAGGTAAGCACTCATGGAAACCTGTATATGAGTTCCGTGGGGAGCACTGCTTCTGCCCCATGGACTAGGGAGAAGGGAGTCAGACCGATGGCTCGATATGATGTCGTACGGAGGGACCCGAGAACCACAGGCAGCTCGTCGATCCATTGCGTGCCACACATCTACATCTTACCAAATGTTTCTGTCTTGACTCCTCGCATCACATTAGCATTCACCCTCTTAGCTTGTCCATTGTTCCTGGGATGAGCAACAAAGGCGAATGAGATCTTAATACCGAGGGCATGAACGTATTGCATGAAGGCGCAGCTTGTGAACTGGGTGCCGTTGTTAGTGATGAGTCTGGAGGGTACTCCAAAACAGCACACCAAACCTCTCAAGAACTTGATAGCTGACTGCGCGGTCACCTTCCTCAAGGGCTCCACTTTCGGCCACTTTTAAAACTTGTTGTTGGCGACGTACAAGTATTCAAAGCCCCTGGCAGCATGGGAGAAGGGGCCCAAGATATCGAGCCCCCTAGACGGAAAATGGCCATGACAAAGGGATCGTCTGGAGTGTTTGAGCAGGCTGATGGATATTCTTGGGGTGGAACAAGCAGGCTTCAGTTCACTAGCTCTGTTGCATCTTGAAGGGCCATGGTCCAGTGGAAACCTTGCCGGAAAACTTTTCCAACCAAGGCTCTTGAACCAATATTAGAGCCGCACACGCCTTGTTGTATCTCTGCCAGTAGTTCCTTTCCTTCTTCCCGGCAAATGAACTTCAATTTCACACTGTTAGGCCTTCTTTTGTATAGTGATTTGCCGACGAACTGATACATACCGGCCCTTCGGGCTACTCTTTCAGCTTCTTCTTGCCCTTTGGGAAGTTCTCCAGTTTGGAGGTAGTGGAAGATGTGCTGGGCCCAAGTTGGAGCCTGGGTCTCGGCAACTAGGTCCAATGTCACCTCCTCACTCGCGGGAGAGCTCGCCTCGATCGCAAAGGCCTGAGGTCCTATGGAAGAGAGAAGCTTGCCAGGCAAGGTGGAGTTGTTCCTGGCAACCTCCTTACCGGGGACCTCTGAAGGCACTGCCGGTGAAGGCTTGCCGGATTCTAGCTTCTTCCTCTTCTTGGCCATTGTTAACGGGGATACGGAAGGCTGAGTCAGATGGAGGACAAAAGTTCCTGGTTCCACAGGAAGCTTTTGCACGGCACCCTTGGAGAGATAATCAGCAGTGCTATTCTCCACATGTGGTACGTGTTCCGTTTGTAATCCGTCAAAGTGTTCCTCCAACTTTCTCACCTCTTCAACATATGCCTCCATCAACGGGCTCTGGTAATCCTTGTTGACTTCCCTCACAACGAGATGTGAATCTCCGCGAATGATCAACATCTTGATTCCCAACTCGATTGCGATCCTGAGCCCGGCAAGGAGCCCCTCATACTCTGCAGTGTTGTTGGTAGCTCTCTCACGAGGGAAGTGCATCCGTACCACATACTTTAGGAGCTCTCCGGTCGGTGCGATGAAGAGCACGCCAGCCCCCGCACCCTGAAGTGAGAATGCCCCGTCAAAGTACATGATCCAATCCTGAGGCGCTTCCTTGCCAGGGATAAATATTTTTGGCGTGTCTTCATCTGGAGTTGGTGTCCATTCCACAATAAACTCTGCCAGTTCTCTGCTCTGAATAGTCGAAGTGCTTTCATATTTCAGCCCAAAGCTTGATAATTCCAAAGCCCATTCAGTTGTCCTGGCAGTAGCTTCAGGGTTCCTCAATATGCGCTGCAGAGGAAAACATGTGAGAACTGTGATCTCGTGGGCTTGGAAGTAGTGGCGCAGCTTTCTCGAGGCCATGATGAGGCCAAACATTAATTTCTGCACCCCAGAGTACCTTGATCTTGCTCCCTGTAATAGAGAGATGACAAAGTACACTGGTCGCTGCACCACCTTCTTCCTGGCCACAATATTGGACTTGCTTTCATTACACTGCCCTTCTTCTTCTTGATCTGCACTTGACCTTGCCGTGGCTGGTTCACTTTCTTCCCCCGGCAAGACAGTAGCTGTGGCTGCTTCTTCCTCTACTTCCCACTGTGCCACCAAGGTTGCACTAACTATTTGATTGGTCGCTGCTAGATATAGCAGCAACAACTCTTGTGGTTTAGGAGCAACTAAGGTAGGAACAGAAGATAAGTAGGTCTTCAAGTCTCGCTTAGATGCTTCTACCTCCGGGGTCCACTTCATGGGCCCTACCTTCTTCAAAATTTTGAAGAACAGCAAGGCCCACTCAGCGAACTTGGAGATAAACCTGCTCAGCGCGGCAACACATCCAGTTAAATGCCTTATATCCATTTCTGACTTAGTGGTTGAATCTACTCGATTGCTCTGATCTTGTCGAGGTTGGCTTCTATTCCCTGGTGAGACACAAAGAAACCCAGAAGCTTGCCAGAGGGCATGCCAAATACGCACTTGGTCTTGCACAAATTTGCAAAGGTCTCTTCCAGGTCTTGAATAAGTGTTGATCTGTCCTTGGTCTTGACCACAACATCATCCATGTAAGCTTCAATATTCCTATGAAGTTGAGGCTCAAAACCAATCTAGACGGCTCTTCCAAAGGTGGATCCGACACTCTTTAATTCAAAGGGCATTCGTACAAAGCAGTACATGCCACATGGGGTTATGAACGCAGTCTCCTCTTCGTCTGCCTTGGACATAAATATCTGGTGGTATCCAGAGTAGGCATCCAAGAAGGAAGGCAAGTTGCAACCGGAGGTGGAATCCACAATCTAATCGATGCACGGCAAGGGGAATGCGTCCTTCGGGCACACTTTGTTTAGATATGTGAAATCTATGCAAAGCCTCCATTTCCCATTCGCCTTGCGCACCACCACTGGATTTGCCAACCATGTTGGATGCAACACTCCTCTGACCAAACCAGCAGCTTGAAGTTTCTTGATCTCTTCGGCAATGAATTGTCGTCGCTCCAAATCTTGCTTCCGGACCTTCTACTTGATGGGATGGGCATGGGGACAAACGGCAAGGTGGTGCTCATTTACGTGTCTGGGAATGTCGGGGATGTCAGATGGTTGCCAAGCAAACATATCAACATTCGCCCACAGGAAGGCAACAAGCGCGTATTCCTATTTGTCGTCAAGGGTGGAGCTGATGGTGAACATACCATCATCACCAACCAACCCAGCTGGGACCTTCTGCATAGAAGGCATAACAACGTTGGATCTCTTGCTGTTGAAACTCTCCGGCAAGTCATCAACAGGAGGAGCGCAGCCTAGAGAGGCGCGCTTCTCGAATTCCTTGCCGGTATCCTTGCTAACTTCTCCTTTTTGCTTGTTTTTCTTGGCATGACTGGTGGTTTCCGCAGCCTCGGTAGCGACTGCCTCCCTGTACATCTTCCACGCAAATGGCTATGTCCTTCTTATCCGATGGGATGGAGTTAATGCTCATTAGCCCTGGTATTTTCAAAGTGTTGTAGGCATAGTGGGATGCCGCCATGAATTTTTCCATGCATGTTTGTCCAAGTATCCCATTGTATGGCAATGGAAGCTCAACCACATCGAACACGATCTTCTCAGTCTGTTAGTTCAGCTCCCCTCCAAATGTCACTGGCAATGTGATCTTTCCCTTTGGACGACTCCTGCCCGGGTTGATCCCTTGAAAGGTGCCAGTAACCATGAGTTTAGCTTATGTTATCTGCAGCTTGTCGATGACCTTGGGGGAAATTGGGTTGAACCCGGCAATGCCATCCACTAACATCTTTGTGACCTAGAGGTTGCGGATTGTTGGTGAAACCAACAATGGCAGACACCCTACCACGGTGGTGCGGTCAGGGTGATCCTCTTTGTCAAGATGGTGGGCATGCGGGACCATTTTAGTGGTTTCCAGGAATCAGCCGCTGGCTCCACAACATTGACCTCACGTTCCCACTGTTTAAGATGGCGGTGAGAGGAATGTAAAGATGCACCTCCATCAATGCATAGGGCATTAGTGGCCTTCTGGAACTCTTGCTCGCTAGTCTCCTCTTCTTCCCCTTCATCGCTCTCATGATCGCATTTCTCTTTGTCCCAGCCTCTAGCAGGTTTCCCTTGATGCTGAGGAACCTGTCTGGGGCGGCCTCCCTTGCCACCTCGACCCTTCCCGCCAGAGGGTCGTCGAGGGTAGAGGGTCGCTGAGGGGTCGATGGTCGAGGGTTGTCGAGGGGTCGAGGGGTCGAGAATCGAGGGGAAAAGGAGTCGAGGGTCGAGGGGTCGAGGGGTCGAGGGTCGAGGTGTCGAGGGGTCGAGGGTCGAGTGGTCGAGGATCAAGGATCGCCGAGGGGTCGAGAGGTTGATGATTTGCCATCTCAACCTCAATCCCCTGGCCAAACACCTCGACACCCCGACCCCGACACGACACCCCGACACCCCGACCCTGACATGACACCCTGACGCCCCGACACCACAACACACCGACACAATGACAACCAGACACGACACCCCTGACCCAAGACACCTCTTCGGCCTCCTGTTGACCAAAAAGATGTTCTTCGGCATTCCAGAGGCCGACATGGTCATATATTTGTGAATTACGGAGTTAGGTCATATTTGTTTTTGATTTTTTTATAAAAACATCAGATTTGTGTTGATCGGGTGTATTTCAATGTGTGGTAGTTTCGTCATTGCTTGCGAGGGTCTGGTGTTCGACGACCTCCACGTGCGTTCAACGAGCTCCACCCCTGCTTTCGTGGGTGAGCACAAATGACATCTCCTCCTACCTTCTTAATTATTTTCTTTGTTTCTACCTTCGTGCCGATGACACTGGCTAGGTAACTACAGTCCCGTAACCAGTTTGCGTCTCCCGCCCGAAAGGGTTGCATTGGTAAATATGTATTCAGTTGCATATTTATCCCTATAGCTCATTTGCATTGTCCAACGATTTCCATAGACAGCCTGAGTATGTGTAAATTGGGTACGTTCTCCATGCTCTACCCCATTCCGAGACAAAATTTCGGCAGCGCCTCCCTGCTGTTCTCCGGATGCACATTCTCTCGGATTTTTGCTGAGACGTGTATTTGGAGAACAACGGGGAGGTGCTGCCAAAATCTTGTCTCAAAATGGGGTTGAGCATGGAGAATGTACCCAATCTACACATACTCGGGTGGGATTAGGACCTATCTTTACCTATTAGAGTGTAGGTTACATGGACGTAATAAAATTCACAAACTAGATTAAAAGCCAAGTGTTGAAACTAGAAACACCCAAACTCACTCATGACAAAAAATACAAGCTTAGAAAAAGAAATCAAAGATGAAACGATATGTAGTGAGAGGTTGTGCAACTAGAATCATATTTAGTAATAATTTTTTTAACAAATTTGAGAGGATGACGGTGAAGAACTCGAAAGTCATTGGTGTCTTGCGGTCGTTTCCATACATTCTGCTACAACACATAACCCTTTTTCTGACCACCATTGGTGTCTTGCGGTCATAAGAAGGGTTGTTGCGCTATATCAGAATGTATGGAAATGACAACAACACACCAATGGCTTTCGAGTTCTTCGCCATTATCCTCTCCAATTCATTAAAAAAGATGGTACACAAAATCATCCTAGCTGCACAACCTCTCACTATGTACTATTTCATATTTCGTTTCTCTTTCTACGCTATGATTTTTTGTCATGAGTCAGTTTGGTTGTTGAAAGTTTCAAAATTGACGAACTAGATTAACTGATGAATATACGTGCTGATGGACCTATCTTTACCTATTAGAGTGTAGTTAGGCAAGATGAGTGATTGTTCATGGATGTACACCGGTCACACTAGTTAGGAATACATGGCCGATGAATGGTTTACAAAAACCAAGTGGTTTGTGAGAGCCGCATTTCCAAACGGCCAGAGAAAAACCTGGTGCCCCTGTGCCCGGTGCGACAACTATCATAGTAGGACAGAGCTTGACATTAGTAAACACCTACAAAGTGGGATTTTATGCCTGCTTATACGGTCTGGACATTTCATGGTCAGTCTTCCCAACGTGCTAGAGCCAAGGTGGTTCATCATCCCACCGACGAGCATGGTACTGGGATGGAAGGCAAGGTGCAAGAGTTTAATAATGCTCGGGACTCGGACGATGAGATGGGGGAATCTGCAAAGGCCTTGAATGAAATGTTGGAGTCTTCAAAACGTCCTCTCCACGAGCACACTGAGGTTTGTCACCTGGATAACATCTCAAAAATAACGGCTCTGAAGGCTCAATTCAACTTGGGCAGAGAATGCTACGACACGATGTTGACAAAATTTGGAAGCATTCTACCCAAAGGCCATGTAATGTCTGCAAACCTGTACCAGTTAGATAAAATCATCTGTGCTCTTAATATGCCCTATGAGAAGATACATGCCTCTCGGAAAGGAGGTGCCTTATTTAGGCTTGAGTAGGCGGAGTTGAACTACTGTCCCATTTCCAAGTCTTCTAGGTATGTTTATTAGACAACAGTATGGGTGAGAAGACGCAGACTGTCGGTGTCGAAACCGACGGATCTCGGATAGGGGGTCCGGAACTGTGCATCTAAGGTCGATGGTTACAGGAGACTGGAGACACGATGTTTACCCAGGGTCGGGCCCTCTGTATGGAGGTAATACCCTACTTCATGCTTGATTGATCTTGATGAATATGAGTATTACAAGAGTTGATCTACCACGAGATCGTAATGGCTAAACCCTAGAAGCCTAGCCTGTATGACTATGGTAATGTGCATCCTTTCCGGACTACACCCTCCGGTTTATATGGATACCGGGGGGGGGGATCTAGGGTTACATAGAATCGGTTAGATAAGTAGGAATCTTCATAGTTGGTCGCCAAGCTTGCCTTCCACGCAAAGGAGAGTCCATTCCGGACTCGGGTGCAGTCTTCGGCCTTCATGTCTTCATAGGCCACCAGTCCGGCCGATGGATAACAGGCCGGATGCCCGACGACCCCTTAGTCCACGACTCCCTCAGTAGCCCCTGAACGAGGCTTCAATGACGAGGAGTCCGTCGCACAGATTGTCTTCGGCATTGCAAGGCGGGTTCCCTTTTTTCCGAACTCCAAGATTACTTCGGACACAATGATAGTATCCAGACCTGTCGAACACACCATACACAACCACAGAGAGAATATAATTTTGCACGAGTCCAATCCGCTGATAAATTTTTGTAGCATGGCATCACGTCCGACCGGTCATAATTCTGGACCGCTTTGTGCTCGATGCCCCATATCCTGAGACGTGGTTGCCATTGGCACGTCTTGTCAAAGCAGATATCGTGTTCCCTTATCGCGGGATTCTCATCAATGCGGGCATGTGTAACCCAACTGTGCCGTTTACACAGGCCTTGGGAATAGGCGAATTCTGAGGCGAGCGAGGAGGCGTTCAATATTTGCTGCCTTTATAAGGGGATAAAGACTCCCTCTTCCTCTCCCATGCCTTCTCTCTATCTCCGCCCTTCCAATCTCGAGCTCCAGCGCCCAAGTTCTCATCTCCTTTCCACTCGAGCTAGCACTCAACCATGTCCGGATCCGGAGATCAGGGCGAGTGGATGGTCTCCTCTGTAAGGAGGAGGATATTACTGAGCTTCGGGCGGCCGGATACTTGGCGAAAGAAATCACCCACCATTTGCCAGCCGAGGGACAAATCGTCCCTACACCGGAGCGCAATGAGAGGATGATATATATCCCTCATTTCTTCCGCGGACTAGGGTTTCCACTCCACCCTTTCGTCCGTGGGCTGATGTATTATTATGGGATAGATTTCCACAATCTGTCCCCGAATTCCTTCCTCAACATTTCAGCGTTTATCGTCGTGTGTGAGGCCTTCCTCCAGATCCAACCCCACTTCGGGCTGTGGCTCAAAGTCTTCAACGTGAAGCCGAAGGTGGTGGATCGCCAGCACGCGGAGTGCGGAGCAGCCATGGTGAGTAAGTTGTCCAACGTCTCCTGGCTAAAAGGCACTTTTGTGGAGACAGTAAAGGAGTGGCAGAGACAATGGTTTTACATCATGGAACCCTGTGGCACCACCTCGGCCGCAACTGCCGAATTCCGCTCCGGCGCTCCCACGCGACTCACCTCCTGGCTCGAGATGAGTCCGAACTGGTGTTCGCTCGATGAGCTGATTGCGATGCAGACACGCATTCAAAGCATGATAGCCAAGAACGTCAGGCATGTCGATGTAATTCAGGTGATGCTGGCTCGCCGGATCCTCCCGTGCCAGCGCAGAAGTCGCCCTCTGTGGGAGTTCAATCCGAAGTCTTTGAAACTACTCACGAGGGTGCCTGGAGGTTGCTCTTCAAGGGAAACGAGGAACCGCCGGCCATATATTCAGACTGTGGGCATGACATTAAACATCCCGCTAGCAAGGTATGTTATTTTTAACGTATCCCCTACTTGTTTATTTCGGGGATGATGTCGAAGCTTTTATCATTTGCTTTTTCAGGATTGGACGGAGATGGCGAAGCGCATCCAGTGTCCAGCTCCACTGCCTGAAGAACCGGTCATCCCACGTTTTGCGAAGATGCTGGTGCCGATACCATATAAGGCGCCGGAGAAGAAGGCCACGAAGAAGGCCAAGGGGGCCAAAAGCGGCCCCCGTCGTAAGGGTGCTTCGGACGGGACGTTTGGAGACGAAGAAGCCCATTCCTCCGTCCCTGAGGACGATGATGAGGAAGAGGAGGAGGCGGAGGAGGAGAAGAACCCTACCCCTGAGGAGGGGAAGAAGAAAAGGGAGGCCTCCACAACTCTGGAGGCAGGAACGCCCAAGAAGGGGAAGGGTGCCCTTGCGGTCACCATCGCGTGGGACATTGATAGCAGTCTGGAGCGACGCCTCCGCACTAAGCCTCGGGTCGCATCGTAAGTACTACGACTCACGTATGCAAGTGTAACCGGCCTATACTTTTGTTGTTTTGACATGGTTAATTGTGCTATTGAAGTCCGGCTTGTGACAGCATCCAGCGATCCTCATCTGGAGGTTCGTTGTCTCCGGCGAAAATGGCCAGCATGTCGCCGCCGCCCGCTTACCCCCCCCCCCCCCCCGGGGGGGGGGGGCAAGGACGAGACTGAAGCGTTGTCCCGGAGGACCGCTCCGAGCCACGGAGGGACCCAGGATGCTGGCGGGGAGGCGCCGCGAGGCGAGACCTCTGCTGCCGGACACATGGGGGAATCGATCCCCATGGAGACTGGTGAGGAGGGATGTATTCACTTCGGCCCTCAGCCGAATACGATTCCGAGGACCGATGCAGCCCCGGAACCCGGCGCGCCCCTTCCTTTAAAGGGGGTGCGCCAATTCCACCGATGACCCCTGTCCAACCAAGGGCACCAGATGAACTGGTGGAGGCGCTACAAAGCGCCTCCATTGTGGACGAGCACCGTGTCCTTATGAGTACGGTGATCGAGAAGCTTCAGTCCGTCATGAGTGGACTGAACGAGGCCTGCAACAATCTGTTGACAGGTTTTTAGGTAAGTCTCGTAAGAAGAGAACGCCCCATGCTGATAGTAGACCCTCAGACATTGTCCGGTGTTCGGAAAGAGAGGCCGGACAGAGGATGAACCCTTTGCAAGATACTTACTTGGCATGTATGAATGAGCAGGCGTCGCTGTTGGCCGCGACCTTGCATTATGCGGAAGTCTCTAAACTGAAGCAGAGGTTGGAGCGGGCCGAGAACAAGCTCAGCGAGGTGAAGATTTAGCTCCAAGAGAAGCAAGGTGAGTGACGACTTGCCGTGTACTCGCAAAGAATAAGTGGTGAGTGTTAACCGGATTGTCATAATATGTGTAGGGGCGGCGACCGAGGTCGAGGCCCTAAAAAATGCCCTGGCCGAAGCCGAGGGGAAGGCTGTCCAGCAGCAAGCCGCCCGTTAGAATCTCAAGGCCCGGGTCAGTGAGGTCCAGCAGGAGCTCCAAGACGCGGTGAAGAAGTGCGAAGCCTTGGAGCGCGAGCCGTTGGCTCAAGAGACCGAACTTGCCAAGGCTCACCAGAGTGCGGAGATGGCACAGAATGAAGCCCGGGAAGCTCCCCAGGAGATCGAGGAGGCCAAGAAGATCGCGGCGGGTAAGGCTTTTAACATACAAAGCAAGTATGCAGAGAGGAAGTACCTTTTACTAACCCGGATTCGGAGGTGCCCAAGGGCTTTTGCGGTTCTACCCCGCAGCGTGTCCGATGCTACGGAGTTCTTCCGATCCAGAGAAGGGAATTCCACGAAGAAGCTGTTCTGGTCGCAGTATGCTGTGCCCGAACATCCGGTGCCCTTTTTCGATCAACTGAAGCAGTTGGTCGAGCTGCACAGGGTGGCCGAACTAGTCATGAAGGATTTAATAATCCGGCTGTGGCCAGCCGAAGCTATACCCATCAGTTATTTTGGCCTCGTGAAGCGGGTGGTGGAAGCCTGTCCGCGGCTAGATATTGTCAAGCGATCAGTCTGCATTGAAGGTGCCCGCATGGCCTTCGCCCGTTGCAGGATGTGGTGGCCGAAGATGGACGGCGTCGAGGTGGCCAAGGGGCCGCCAGAGGGCAAGGAGCACCCCACACCTGAGAAATATTTTGCGGATGTTTTGGAAGAGTCTGGACATGCAGCAGCGCAGTGCAGGCAACACATTATGTTCGAATGAATACATTCATTTTCTGTCCTTGCCTTGTATGAAAACAAAGCTAGTTTGTAATATAATGTTTGTTATGTTTTAATCGTTTCCTCCTGTGCGGCTGTGTTGTACAGAATCTGAGGGTTGGCCAGCCGTCGGCTTCTGCCCTCACGTAGGTGTTCGCGATGGAATCTAAACAATCTTTATCCAATTATATGGTCCTTGAAGGAGTTGTTTAGCACAACGAACCAGGCAATCAGGCTATGCGGCTTAAACGCCCTCACTTAGCCATAGGAGTTTTATAATAAAACATGGGCGCAGCCCCTGGTATACGAACCACAGTGCTGTCAGCGTCTGATCGGGAAGTACCGATCCTTCGCGTAATGCGGAAAAATCTCCAGCAATTTTCAACCTCTCGAATAGCTAACCGGCTCTCGCCGCATCATAACAGTTAGTTTTCGGCTTTCTCTACTGAGGTGCTCATCCAGGTAAACCAGGGCATAATCGTAGTCGTTCTCCCTTTACTACCCTAGCCGATGTAGCGGAATGTACGGTAGCAAGCACAGGAGCTTGGCAACTCAACTATTGAGCAAAGACATGATTCGGAGCAAATGCATATAATGCTAAATTCGGGGTGCCAAACTTATCTATAAGAAGTGTTCAGACTTTGCTGCCGTATTATGGGGCAGTGAGGAGCCCCTGGCAAGTATAAAACATACCAGAGTGTACGGGTGCTAGAATGTAAGTAATTAAAGGAGAACAGAAAAAGAGCAGAGGTAATATCTGTGGCCCTTGAACCTGGGCCATGAACTGTTTCCATTATAATTGGATTGACACGTTGCGCATCGATACAAATAGTGCAATAAACAACCGGTTGTTTAACATGCCGTCACCGGAGGCAAGCTGCGTGTGAGTCCTGAAAACAGGTAGAGTAATTGTTAAATTGGCCTCTAGGGCTTCTCCTGTACACATGTTCTTCGTGCCATTCCGGCATACTTATCCTTGGACAGGACCAGCAATCAGGCCGTCGAAGGAGGCCTGTGTAAAACCTGAAAAGGGAAGAGGAAATAGTGAAGGTGTATGTGAGTCCGGGATCGGTCTAGCCGAACTGTGAATCACAAGCTAGTTGTGCTTCCGTCAGTGCCCATGGAATTTTGAGTGCGTAATTATGTACGTGTGGTACGAATGCCACTACCTCATCGGTATTGGGACGGAGGCCTAATTGCTAATCTAGCTGTAGACGAACCGAGCTATCCTGTTGCAGTGTAGTCCGGACCTTCTTGATGATGTCCACGGGCTCGGCAGCCAGATTATGTTTTTTTGACTATGTAGCCAGATTATGTTTCTGCTTGAGAAGGCCGCTCTGTACATCTGCTGCCACGGCGTCTGTGTGCTCCTCGGTACAGAGGGAGCGTTCAGTGTTTGCATTGACTGTTATGAAGCTGCGTGGACCGGGCATCTTCAGCTTGAGATAAGCATAGTGTGGTACCACATTGAATCTTGCAAACGAGGTTCATCCGAGCAGTGCATGGTAGCCTATTCCGAAGGGGACGATATCGATGAGTAACTCTTCGCTTCGGAAGTTGTCCAGGGAACCGAAGACTACTTCTAGTGTGACCGAGCCCGTACAATGGGCCTCTACGCCTGGTATGACTCCTTTAAAGGTAGTCTTTGTGTGTTTGATTCGTGAGGGATTAATATCCATCTTGCGCACTGTATCCTGATAGAGCAGGTTGAGGCTGCTGCCTCCGTCCATTAGGACTCGTGTTAGGTGAAATCCGTCGATGATTGGGTCGAGAACCAGTGCGGCCGAACCGCCATGGCGGACACTAGTTGGATGATCTCCACGATCGAAGGTGATCGGGAATGATGACCACGGGTTAAATTTCAGGGTGACTAGCTCTGCAGCGTAGACGTCCCTGATTGCGTGCTTGCGCTCCCTTTTGGGGATGTGTGTAGCATATATCATGTTCACCATTTTGACTTGAGGGGGAAATTTCTTCTGCCCACCCGTGTTCGGCTACCGGGGCTCTTCGTCATTGTCCTTGCTTTGTGATCCCTTTTTCTTGTTCTCGGCATTTAACTTGCCGGCCTGTTTAAAAACCCAACAATCTCTGTTCGTATGATTGGCTTGTTTGTCTGGGGTGCCATGTATCTGGCATGGACGGTCGAGTATGCGGTCCAGGTTGGATGGTCCCTCGTTGTTCCTTTTGTTTGGCTTCTTCCGCTGGCCAGACTTGGAGCCACTGAATCCGGCGTTAACCGTAGTGTCATCGGTGTTATTGCCATTGCTGCGGCGTTTGTGTCTATTGCGCCGGAGCTTGTCGGTGCTGTTTTTGGCCTCGGAGGGGCCTTCATCGCTAGCTGTGTTTTTGCTACGAGTCAGCCAGCTGTCCTTACCCACGCAAAAGCGGGTCATGAGTGCCGTGAGGGCTGCCATGGATTTCGGATTTTCATGGCCAATGTGGTGGGCGAGCCATTCGTCACGGATGCTTTGTTTGAAGGCCGCTAGGGCTTCAGCATCCAGACAGTCAATGATCTAGTTCTTTTTGGTTAGGAACCTAGTCCAAAATTTTCTGGCTGATTATGCAGGTTGTTGAACTATATGACTTAAGTCATCGGCGCCTGGTGGCCGGACATAAGTGCCTTGGAAGTTGTCAAGCAAAGCTTCTTCCAAGTCCTCCCAGCTGCCGATGGAATTTTCAGGCAGGCTATTTAACCAGTGTCTAGCTGGCCCTTTCAGTTTTAGTGGGAGGTATTTGATGGCGTGGAGATTGTCTCCTCGGGCCATATGGATGTGGAGAATAAAATCCTCGATCCATACTGTGGGATCGAATGTTCCGTTATATGATTCAATATTGACGGGCTTGAACCCCTCGGGGAATTCATGATTCAGTACTTCATGTGTGAAGCAGAGAGGGCATGCGGCGCCTCTATATCGGGCTGCATCACGGTGCACCTACGATGAAGTCCGCCTACGGTTATTGGCCCGGGCGTGACTAGGTTTGTCCCGTCCGAATAGATAGCCGTCGTCGCAAGTCGAAGGGCGTCCTCGCGATCCGTAGATTGATCTGGTGTGTCCTATTCTACTGTCCAGGTCCTGCCGAAGGTCGTATGTATAGTCCCAGGCTATTTTGTCTCTGTTTTTACGAGGCGGTGGGGCGGGCTGGTGTTGGGCATGAGTTGCCGTTTTATCTCGACCACGAGGTGGTCGGTCCGCATTGCGCTAGGGAGGTATGGGCTCTGTCGCCTCCCCTTCGAACTGAGGTAGTAGTCTGCGTTTTGGGTAACTCTTGGCTGGACGTTTGAGGCCGTATTATTCGGCTACCAGGACGTCAGTCCATCTGCCAATGAGTAGGTCTTGATCAACTTGAAGCTGATGCTGCTTTTTCTTCAGGCTTCTTGCAATGGCTATTAGCTGGCGCTTGAAGCGCTCTTGCTCGAGGGGTGCCTCAAGCACGATGAAGTCCTTGGTGCCGAGGCTGTCCTCCTCCTCGGAGGGTGGATGGTAACTATCGTCATCCGGGTCGTTAGTCATGGCCTGTTTATCAGGGTTGACTTGACCGTTCTGTTGTTCCTCCTATTCGGATGTTGTTCCCACAAGGTCTTCGTTGTTTTCGGCGTCATCCGGAGTATTATTTTCTCCGGTGCCAGTGTTGCCGTCTTTTGAGCGATGTGACTTAGAACGGTGTTTAGGCCTCCGGCGTTTGGTCTATGTCTCAGGAGGTTTATTCTCGACTAGATCTTCTTTGTCATCGTCATCAGCTTTTTTAGGTGTATCAACCATGTACACATTTTATGAGGAAGTGGCCGTCCATCGCACAATAAATGGCGGGTTTTGACCCTGCTCCTCATCATCATCGTCGTCCATGCCGTCGATGTCTTCGGAGCTGTAATCTAGCATGTCGGTTAAGTCCTCGACAGTGGCTATGAAGTGGGTGGCGGGTGGGAAGCAAAATTCTCCATCGTCAGCCCCTCGTTCGAACCGGACATAGTTCGGCTGCGAGTCCCCTACCAAGGACATGTTTTTTAACGAGTTTAGCATGTTGCCCAGGGGCATGTGTTGGAAGATGTCTGCGGCGCCGAATTCGAAAATCGATAACCGATCCAGCTCGGTGTCCGCAGGCGTATATTGTTCGGAACTTATAGCCGGTGACGAGTCCGTAGTTCCGTTGACGCAAATATCGCAAGGTGTCGAGTCTGTGTGCGGCTCCAACGCCGCGGACTCTCTGGCCTCGGATGGCACAATCTGCTCCGAATTTAAGGCCGTTGCATCAACAAGATCCATCTCCTGGATGTGATCCGATGATAGATTTAGGTCATGTTCATCGGAGCGAGGGGCAGCGATCGCCACGGTCTCTAATCCGTCGAAGATAAGGTCTCCGCAGATGTCCACGACGTAATTCAAGCTTTCGAATCTGACCTGATGGCCAGGGGCGTAGCTGTCGATCTGCTCCAGATGGCCAAGCGAGTTGGCTCGTAGTACGAAGCCACCGAATACGAAGATCTGTCCGGGGAGGAAGGTTTCTCTCTGGACAGTGTCACTATCGACGATTGAAGGGGCCATCGAACCTTTCGTTGACGACACAGTGGAACTCTCAATGAAAGCACCAATGTCGGTGTCGAAACCGGTGTATCTCGGGTTGGGGGTCCCGAATTGTGCGTCTAAGGTCGATGGTTACAAGAGACCGGGGACACGATGTTTACCCAGGTTCGGGCCCTCTATATGGAGGTAATACCCTACTTCCTGCTTGATTGATCTTGATGAATATGAGTATTAGAAGAGTTGATCTACCATGAGATCGTAATGGCTAAACCCTAGAAGCCTAGCTTGTATGACTATGGTAATGTGTATCCTTTCCAGACTACACCCTCCGGTTTATATAGACACCGGGGGGATCTAGGGCTACATAGAGTCGGTTACATAAGAAGGAATCATCATAGTTGGTCACCAAGCTTGCCTTCCACGTCAAGGAGAGTCCAATCCGGACACGGGTGCAGTATTTGGCCTTCGTGTCTTCATAGCCCACCAGTTCGGCCCATGGATAACAGGCCGGATGCGCGAGGACCCCTTAGTCTAGGACTCCCTCACAGACCAAAATCGTTGTTAATGTTCTTTGGTATATGACAATCGTACCAAGACTTCAACATCTTTTCATGGTCGAAGAGACGGCCATATAGATGATATGGCACAAAATGGGCAAAAGAACCGAACTAGATGCATATGGGAATCTGATGATGGTACACATGTCGGATGGTGAAGCGTGGAAGCGCTTCGATGACTTACATGACCAAAAAGAGGTAGATCCAACACGTCCTCGAGTTGCCATCAACATAGATGGGTTCAATGTGTTTGGTCTGACGGCAGCCCAATATAGTTGTTGGCAAGTATTTGTCATTCCAGTCAATCTCCTCCCCACACAGATTATGCAAAGAAAGAACATTTTCCTAGCATTGATAATTCCAGGGCCCAACTATCCGGGGAAGAATTTGAATGTGTATATGTAGCCGCTTAAGGACGAATTGCAAGAAGCTTGGGATAATGGGTTCAAGACACACGAGGCCTTTAGCAAAAATAAGTTCATAATGTATGTCTGGTACATTTACTCGACGCATGACTTGCCAACGTATGCGCTATTCGTTGGCTGGTGTGTGCATGGAAGGTTCCCGTGCCCCACAAGCAAGGTAGCTCTTGAGTTTAGTTGGCTCCAGGTCGGTCACAAGTTTTCTTTCTTTGACTTGCATAGAAAGTTCCTAGAGCCTCTCCATAAGTTCAGGAAAGACAAGAAGAACTTCATCAAAGTTAGAGTTGTAAAAAACTCTGCACCACCTCCGTTGACAGGCGAAGAGACCCTGGATCAGTTAAATGCGCTCGAGCCAGATCCATAGGATCCATGGTATTTCAAGGGGTATAACTCGGAAGAAGCCTGGACTCACAAGACATGGTTGTGGGATCTGCCTTACTTCAAAGACCTCCTTTTCCCAGACAACATCGATGGGATACACACTGAATAGCATTCGCCGAGGCCCTATTTGGTACATTGTTTGGCACAGAGGGGAAGTCAAAGGATAATACTAAGGCTAGAGTCAATCAAGAGGCGTTATATGATAGACCGTTACAAAACATGAAAGAACTGAAAGGAAAGTAGAAATGGACGAAGCCAAAGGCATGGTTTAATCTTGGAATGCTAGCTATGAGGGAAATTATCTTGTGGGAGAAAATGCAGTTAACGTTCCCCGATGGGTATATGTCGGTGCAACAAACCCTGGGTTTGTTGCCAGGACTGTGCATAGGCGCAAGAACAAGATTGAAGCACCAGGCTAAGTCGGAGTATAAGAAACCAGGAGATTCATAGTACCAGCTCAGACCAGAGAGATGAAGGCCAAGCCAGAGAAGCAAGACATCACCAATAGAAGGGCCTCCCTTGCCGAGCAGGCAAGCACGGCAAGGGGCGAGGCCACCTAAAGAAGCAGATGGCACAAACACCCCGTTAGGGACTGCCGGGGGCTCGCGGAGGCAAAACCACCTCACCAAACACTCAAGCATGGCCCACGTCGTCAATCTATGTGGTGTCAAGCCGCAAGATGATTAAGTGGCAGCCGTAGCCACATGGCAGCCAGTTCCTACAAGAAGAATCTGCACATGACACCCGTCCTGCAATGGGTCATGAAGACAGGTGCGTAGCTGGCAAGAAAGCCCGGCAAGCCTTGCCGGGAAACCAGTGATGTGACACTAAGCGGTGCATTTAATGCACCCTGGTAGCCCATAGAGTTAGGTATGATAGCACTGTTGGCTATCATATTAATGCATAATGACTACTTTGCCACTGTGGTCGCCCCTTGGTCTATAAAAGGAGGCCCATGGCAATCTTAGAGAGGGTAGGAAAATAGATGAACCCACACCCCCGTACGCGTGTAGTCTCTACTTCCCAAAGTCAACCCTTGCCGGGTGAGTGTACTACGCTACACCACCACCATTCCATCATCAATCCACCAAAGCAAGAGTAGGGTTTTACACCTCGCGGCGGCCCGAACCTAGGTAATTGCTTGTGCGCCCCTCGTCGTGCGCTGGTTTGCTCTTTGTGCAATGCAACGTCCCCCTATCGAACAAGCAAGGGGCCTCCTAGTCCCATAGGTGGCCGCACATATCCTGCGACATCTTTGGCGCACCAGGTAGGGGGCTCGCTTGCGTGAACCTGAAAGTGTGCGCATCACATCATCATCATCGCCATCTTCATCTTCGACGATGCCATCATCTATGGCGCCCAAGAAGAAGTCAGGTGTTTCTGCCCATCCATCCACCTCGAAGGCTCCACCGCCCACGGCCTCTAATGCAGCTGGGGATGCGGATGTGAGCAGAGACGTGAACTCTGTTGGGGACGTGGTTGGAGCACGGCGCCACCATCACTTCTGTAACACTCCAAATTTTTTTGGATTTATTTCATCAAACTTTTGGGCTTTTGGAAGGGGAATATTTGAACCTTACTTAAAAACCCATTCTTCTCAAATATTTCATGACAAAAGTTTGTATGTTCTTCTCAACCTTGATTCTGGTCTTGAAGGTTTTATCCTTGTGTTAGCTCAACACAAATTATTTTCAAAAAAGGATTTGTTTGACAATTGCTCTTTATGAAAAACCTTCATATAAAAACAATGGACTTATTTCCCCCATTCAAACTTTTCCCTCTTGCCATGCACCCAATGAAGATCTTCCTTCCCAGAGCCTACATTCCCACATTGAACAAGCCTAACATCAATTCCAGTAGGTTTTAACCTCTTTTAGTTTTTTTCTAATAACTATTTTATCCAAAAAACAAATTATGTCCTTTAAATTGAGCCTTTGTGATTTACAAAGGAACTACTAGTTTCCTTTTGATTTTTGGTCCCAAGAAAACTCCACTGGCTAGTCCTTAGTACCCTCAACCTAGATCCATCTTGATTCATTGGTCCACAGTTCAAAATTATCAAATTTCACTTGCTGCAAGTTTGGACCAGATTTGCCAATTTTGGTGAAATACATATTTTCTCTCTTCCTAAAAACCTGAGAAAATTCAGGCAGACTCTGTATGCATCAAGAGACCACCTCACCAAAGATCAGCTCCAGAAAAATTTTCCACATGCCAAAAACATTTCATCGAACACCTGACGTGCACTGTTTCTGTCAAAAATTCAGAAAGATCAGAAGTTCAGTGATTCAGTTCTGCCGTCAGTGTCGTTTCTTTAGAGTTGCGGCGTCAATCTCGCCAGTGCTCGCTCTGGCACGATGGTCACTGCTCCTCTCGCTTATCTTGAGCGCCGCAAGCTCGCTTGGCTGGTTGCGGGCGTCGGTGGCGCCGTGGCCCGCGTGCGCCGGCGTCTTCCGCGGCGGCAGAGCCACCGTGGCGGCCAACAGGGGTCACCCTGCAAAGAAACGCTGTTCGGCACTGCCCAAGCCACCTGGGAGCTCCGCGTGGCCGTCTTCTTCCCTATGCACGTTGCAGCACCGTCGCCGTGGCCTGAGAGGCCCAGAGCGCGCTCTCTGCCGCCGACGCGCACGCACGGCCGTTCCATTGGGAAGGTGCCGTAAGCAACTGTATCTTGCTAAGCTCTGCTTCGGACTAGAACGAGTAAACCATTTCCTCGATGCTCAAGAGCTTAAGCCACCCGTCCAGCCACAACCTTGCCGTAATCGCTCACCGGACTTATCCCGTTTGCGGCAACCGCCTCGGGCCAGCTATAAATAGCACCCGCAAGCTTGCACTCAACCCCGCACAGCTCCACCATCACACCAGATCCCGCCCAGCCACTTGAAGAACCTCGAGGGGCCCTTCTTCCCCAACTCCGGCCGCCCCGTTCCGCTTCGGGCTCCGGTAGCTTCCTCTCTGGCGAGAGCTCCTCCACCGCCCTTGTCTTGCTAGTAGCTTCCTGACACATCTAGGCGACTAACCCCCACTCCAATTTGGCCCCAGCAGCTCTCTCCGACGAGACCCACAACCACCCGAGCCGCCGTCTGCCGGAGATAGGGTCGTCGTCGACGTGGTGTTCGCCGACGTCCAACTCAACCACCCACCGATGCGGAAGAGCGCCAGGAACCCGTAGGTACCATCCCCTTCCCCTACCTCGCCGTGGATCAGCGCCGGTGACCACCGCAGCTCTCTGGCGCTGGGGCGACTCTGTTTTCAGTTCAAAGATTCAAACCTGACGAGTGGGACCCCCTCGCCAGTCTCTCTGTCTTATTCGAACCATTTTTCTGGAAGGCGCCTTCGGGCAAAATACGCTTTCTCTATTCAGCTGGCGTACTGCTTTCTCAATCGTTTTCTGTTTTTATATTCTAGCCCCTGGAAACTTTCTATTTCATTACAGACAAGTCCCTGGACAAAAACCTTAATAACTTTTAAACAAAAGATGATTTTGAGTTGATTCTTTCTCTGTCCTCTTTAGTTTTCCGTCTAGTTTTGTATCACATTTATTTGAAAAATATTTGGGACAACTTTTATGCACGCACGGTATTTATATTAGTACCCGTTTTATTTGTACCTGTAGATACCGAAGGAAGTGACGGAGCCGCGAACTTCACCGAGTTAGACTCCGACTACTCCAAACCACGCAAGCATGTTTGAACCTTTGATATGATGAGTGTGTTGCATGTTTGCTTGAGTAGTTCTTCTTCATGGCTGAAGGAAATATGCCCTAGAGGCAATAATAAAGATGTTATTTGTATTTCCTTATATCATGATAAATGTCTTTTATTCATGCTAGAATTGTATTAACCGGAAACTTAGTACATGTGTGGATACATAGACAAAACAGTATGTCCCTAGTATGCCTCTACTAGACTAGCTCATTGATCAAAGATGGTTATGTTTCCTAGCCATAGACATGAGTTGTCATTTGATCAACGGGATCACATCATTAGGAGAATGATGTGATGGACAAGACCCATCCGTTAGCATAGCACTATGATCGTTTAGTTTTACTGCTATTGCTTTCTTCATGACTTATACATGTTCCTATGACTATGAGATTATGCAACTCCCGAATACCGTAGGAACACCTTGTGTGCTATCAAACGTCACAACGTAACTGGGTGATCATAAAGATGCTCTACAGGTGTCTCCGAAAGTATTCGTGGTGTTGGCATAGATCAAGATTAGGATTTGTCACTCCGAGTGTCGGAGAGGTATCTCTGGGCCCTCTCGGTAACACACATCACAATAAGCCTTGCAAGCAAAAGACTAATGAGTTAGTCACGAGATGATGTGTTACGGAACGAGTAAAGAGACTTGCCGGTAACGAGATTGAATTAGGTATAGAGATACCGACGATCGAATCTCGGGCAAGTAACATACCGATGACAAAAGGAACAACGTATGTTGTTATGCGGTTTCGACCGATAAAAGATCTTCGTAGAATATGTAGGAGCCAATATGAACATCCAGATTCCGCTATTGGTTATTGACCGGAGATGAGTCTCGGTCATGTCTACATAGTTCTCGAACCCGTAGGGTCCGCACGCTTAATGTTTGATGACGATCGCTATTATGAGTTTATGAGTTTTGATGTACCGAAGGTAGTTCGGAGTCCCGGATGAGATCACGGACATGACGAGGAGTCTCGGAATGTCCGAGACATAAATATTGATATATTGGACGACTATATTCAGACACCGGAAGTGTTCCGGAAAAGTTTCGGATTTAACGGGATTGCCGGAGGGGGTTACCGGAACCCCGTACGAGGGGGGATGGTCCATAGTGGGCCTTATGGAAAAGAGAGAGGCAGCCCATAGGGGCTGGCCGGCGCCCCACCTAGGGTTCCTAGTTGGACTAGGATTGGGGGGCGCCACCTCTCCTTCTTTTCCTTTCCCTCTCTTCCTTCTTTGGTAGTTCCTACTAGGAATAGGATTGCAATCCTATTCCTAGTAGGATTGCACCCTAGCCGCACCATAGGAAGGGCCGGCCGGCCTCCCCCTTGCTCCTTTATATACGGGGGCAGGGGGGCACCCAAAGACACACAAGTTGAATTGTTCCAGCCGTGTGCGGTGCCCCCCTCCACAGAAACACACCTCGGTTATACCGTCGCGGTGCTTAGGCGAAGCCCTGCGCCGGTGAATACATCATATCCGTCACCATGCCGTCGTGCTGACGAAACTCTCCCGTAAAGCTCAACTGGATCAAGAGCTCGTGGGACGTCATCAAGCTGAACGTGTGCTGAACGCGGAGGTGCCGTACGTTCGGTGCTTGATGGGTTGAATCGCGAAGAAGTTCGACTACATCAATCGCGTCACTTGACGCTTCCGCTTCCGGTCTACGAGGGTACGTAGACACACTCTTCCCTCTCGTTGCTATGCATCTGGTAGATAGATCTTGCGTGATCGTAGGAAAATTTTAAAATACTACGTTCCCCAACAGTGGCATCAGAGCCAGGTCTATGCGTAGATGATATGCACGAGTAGAACACAATGAGTTGTGGGCGATACTAGTCATACTGCTTACCAGCATGTCATACTTTGCTTCGGCGGTATTGTGAGATGAAGCGGCCCGGACCGACATTACGTGTACGCTTACGCGAGACTGGTTTCACCGTTACGAGCACTCGTTGCTTAAAGGTGACTGGCGGGTGTCTGTCTCTCTCACTTTAGCTGAATCAAGTGTGGCTACACCCGATCCTTGTGAAGGTTAAAACAGCACATACTTGACGAAACATCGTTGTGGTTTTGTATGCGTAGGTAAGAACGGTTCTTGCTAAGCCCGTAGCAGCCACGTAAAACTTGCAACAACAAAGTAGAGGACGTCTAACTTGTTTTTGTAGGGCATGTTGTGATGTGATATGGTCAAGACATGATGAGTTATACGGTTTTGTATGAGATGATCATGTTTTGTAATGTTATCGGCAACTGGCAGGAGCCATATGGTTGTCGCTTTATTGTATGAAATGCAATCGCCATGTAATTGCTTTACTTTATCACTAAGCGGTAACGATAGTCGTAGAAGCAATAGTTGGCGAGACGACAACGATGCTACGATGGAGATCAAGGTGTCACGCCGATGACGAAGGTGATCATCAAGGTGCTTTGGAGATGGAGATCAAAAGCACAAGATGATGATGGCCATATCATGTCACATATTTTGATTGCATGTGATGTTTATCTTATTATGCTTCTTATTTTGCTTAGAATGACGGTAGCATTATAGGATGATCCCTTACTAAATTTCAAGGTATAACTGTTCTCCCTGAGTATGCACCGTTGCGAAAGTTCGTCGTGCCGAGACACCACGTGATGACCGGGTGTGATAAGCTCTACGTTCAAATACAATGGGTGTAAGCCAGTTTTGCACACGCAGAATACTCGGGTTAAACTTGACGAGCCTAGCAGATGCAGATATGGCCTCGGAACACTGGAGACCGAAAGGTCGAGCGTGAATCATATAGTAGATATGATCAACATAAGATGTTCACCATTGAAACTGCTCCATCTCACGTGATGATCGGACATGGTTTAGTTGATTTGGATCACGTGATCATTTAGATGACCGGAGGGATGTCTATGTAAGTGGGAGTTCTTAAGTAATATGATTAAATTGAACTTTAATTTATCATGAAGTTAGTCCTGGTAGTATTAGCATATCTATGTTGTAGATCAATAGCTCGCGATGTTGCTCCCCGTTTATTTTTCATATGTTCCTAGAGAAAACCAAGTTGAAAGATGTTAGTAGCAATGATGCGGAATTGTTCCGTGATCTGAGGATTATCCTCATTGCTGCACAGTAGAATTATGTCCTTGATGCACCGCTAGGTGACAGACCTATTGCAGGAGCAGATGTAGACGTTATGAACGTTTTGACAAAAGCTCGATATGATGACTACTTGATAGTTTAGTGCACCATGCTTTACTGCTTATAACCGGGACTTCAAAAACGTTTTGAAATGCCACGGAGCATATGAGATATTCCAAGAGTTGAAATTAGTATTTCATACTCATGCCCGTGTCGAGAGGTATAAGACCTCTGACAGTACTTTGCCTACAAGATGGAGGAGAATAGCTCAACCAGTGAGCATGTGCTCAGATTGTCTGGGTAGTACAATTGCTTGAATCAAGTGGGAGTTAATCTTCCAGATAAGATAGTAATTGACAAAGTTCTCTAGACACTATCACCAAGTTAGTAGAACTTCGTGATGAACAATAATATGCAAGGGATGACGAAAGTAATTCCCGAGCTCTTCACGATGCTGAAATCGGCGAAGGTAGAAATCAAGAAAGAGCATCAATTGTTGATGGTTAACCAGACCACTTGTTTCAAGTAAAGGGAAAAGGGATAGAAGGGGAACTTCAAGAAGAATGACAAGCAAGTTGTCACTCCCGTGAAGAAACACAAAGCTAAACTCGAGCCTGAAACAAGTGCTTGTACTGCAAAGGAAATAGTCACTAGAAGTGGAACTGCCCTAGATATTTGGCGGATAAGAAGGATGGCAAAGTGAACAAAGGTATATTTGATATACAGATTATTGATGTGTATTTTACTAGTGTTCATAGCAACCCATCGGTATTTGATACTGGTTTAGTTGCTAAAGAGTAGTAACTCGAAATGGGAGTTGCATAATGAACAGAAACTAGTTAAAGGATGAAGTGACGATGTGTATTGGAAGTAGTTCCAAGATTGATATGATCATCATCGCACACTCCCTATACTTTCGGGATTAGTGTAAAACCTAAATAAATGTTATTTGGCATTTGCGTTGAGCATGAATATGATTTGATCATATTTGTTGCAATACGGTTATTCATGTAAAGTCATAGAATAATTGTTATTCTGTTTACATGAATAAAACCTTCGATGGTCATACACCCAATGAAAATAGTTTGTTGGATCTCGATCGTGGTGATACACATATTCATAATATTGAAGCCAAAAGATGCAAGGTTAATAATGATAGTGCAACTTATTTGTGGCACTGCCGTTTAGGTCATATTGGTGTAAAACGCATGAAAAAACTCCATAGTGATGGACTTTTGGAATCACTTGATTATGAATCACTTGGTGCTTGCGAACCATGCCTCATGGGCAAGATGACTAAAACTCCGTTCTCCGGAACTATGGAGCGAGCAACAGATTTGTTGGAAATCATACATACTGATGTATGTGGACCAATGAGTGTTGAAGCTTGCGGCGGGTATCGTTATTTTCTGACCTTCACTGATGATTGGAGCAGATATGGGTATATCTACTTAATGAAGCACAAGTCTGAAACATTTGAAAAGTTCAAAGAATTTCAGAGTGAAGTAGAGAATCATCGTAACAAGAAAATAAAGTTTCTATGATCTAATCGTGGAGGAGAATATTTGAGTTACGAGTTTGGTCTTCATTTGAAACAATGTGGAATAGTTTCACAACTCACGCCACCCGGAACACCACAGCGTAATGGTGTGTCCGAACGTCATAACCGTACTTTATTAGATATGGTGCGATCGATGATGTCTCCTACCGATCTACCACTATTGCTCTTGGGGTTATGCATTAGAGACAGCTGCATTCACGTTAAATAGGGCACCATCTAAATCCGTGGAGATGACACCGTATGAACTGTGGTTTGACAAGAAACCTAAGCTGTCATTTTTTTTAAGTTTGGGACTGCGATGCTTATGTGAAAAAGTTTCAACATGATAAGCTCGAACCCAAATCGGAGAAGTAAATCTTCATAGGATACCCAAAAGAAACTGTTGGGTACACCTTCTATCACAGATCCGAAGGCAAGGTCTTTGTTGCTAAGAGTGGATCCTTTCTAGAGAAGGAGTTTCTCTCGAAAGAAGTGAGTGGGAGGAAAGTAGAACTTGATGAGGTAATTGTACCTTCTCCCGAATTGGAAAGTGGAACATCACAGAAACTAGTTCAAGTGATTCCTACACCAATTAGTGAGGAAGCTAATGATGATGATCATGAAACTTCAGATCAAGTTTCTGCTGAACGTCGTAGATCAACCAGAGTACGTTCCGCACCAGAGTGGTACGGCAACCCAGTTCTGGAAGTCATGTTACTAGACCATGATGAACCTGCGAACTATGAGGAAGCGATGATGAGCCCAGATTCCGCAAAATGGCTTGAGGCCATGAAATCTGAGATGGGATCCATGTATGAGAAAAAAGTGTGGACTTTGGTTGACTTGCCCAATGATTGGCAAGCCATCGAAAATAAATGGATCTTCAAGAGGAAGACCGACGCTGACGGTAATGTTACTGTTTACAAAGCTCGACTTGTTGCGAAAGGTTTTTGACAAGTTCAAAGAGTTGACTACGATGAGACTTTCTCACCCGTAGCGATGCTTAAGTCTGTCCGAATCATGTTAGCAATTGCCGCATTTTATGAAATCTGGCAAATGGATAACAAAACTGCATTCTTTAATGGATTTATTAAAGAAAAATTGTATATGATGCAACCCGAAGGTTTTGTCAATTCTAAATGTGCTAACAAAATGTGCAAGCTCCAGCGATCCATCTATGGACTGGTGCAAGCATCTCTGAGTTGGAATATACGCTTTAATAAGTTGATCAAAGCATATAGATTTATACAGACTTACGGTGAAGCCTGTATTTACAAGAAGTGAGTGGGAGCACTACAACCTTTCTTAAAAGTATATGTGAATGACATATTGTCGATCGGAAATGATGTAGAATTTTCTGGAAAGCATAAAGGAGTGTTTGAAAGGAGTTTTTCAAAGAAAGACCTCGGTGAAGCTGCTTACATATTGGGCATCAAGATCTATAGAGATAGATCAAGACGCTTGATAAGACTTTCGATAAGTACATACCTTGATAAGATTTTGAAGTAGTTCAAAATGGATCAGTCAAAGAAGGAGTTCTTGCCTGACTTATAAGGTGTGAAGTTGAGTAAGACTCAAAGCCAGACCACGGCAGAAAAATATAGAGAGAATGAAAGTCATTCCCTATTCCTCAGCCATAGGTTCTATAAAGTATGCCATGCTGTGTACCAAACATGTTGTGTACCTTGCCATGAGTTTGACAAGGAGGTACAATAGTGATCCAGGAGTAGATCAATGTACATCGGTCAAAATTATCCTTAGTAACTGGATGACTAAGGAAATGTTTCTCGATTATGGAGGTGATAAAGAGTTCGTCGTAAAGGGTTACGCCGATGCAAACTTTGACACTAAATCCAGATGACTCTAAGTATCAATCTGGATGCGTATTGAAAGTGGGAGCAATTAGCTAGAGTAGCTCTATGCAGAGCATTGTAGACATAGAAATTTGCAAAATACATACGGATCTGAATGTGACAGACCCGTTGACTAAACTTCTCTCACAAGCAAAACATGATCACACCTTATTACTCTTGGGTATTAATCACATAGTGATGTGAACTAGATTATTGACTCTAGTAAACCCTTTGGGTATTGGTCACATGGCGATGTGAACTATGGGTGTTATTCACATAACGATGTGAACTATCGGTATTAAATCACATGGCGATGTGAGCTAGATTATTGACTCTAGTTCACGTGGGAGACTGAAGGAAATATGCCCTAGAGGCAATAATAAAGATGTTATTTGTATTTCCTTATATCATGATAAATGTCTTTTATTCATGCTAGAATTGTATTAACCGGAAACTTAGTACATGTGTGGATACATAGACAAAACAGTATGTCCCTAGTATGCCTCTACTAGACTAGCTCATTGATCAAAGATGGTTATGTTTCCTAGCCATAGACATGAGTTGTCATTTGATCAATGGGATCACATCATTAGGAGAATGATGTGATGGACAAGACCCATCCGTTAGCATAGCACTATGATCGTTTAGTTTTATTGCTATTGCTTTCTTCATGACTTATACATGTTCCTATGACTATGAGATTATGCAACTCCCGAATACCGTAGGAACACCTTGTGTGCTATCAAACGTCACAACGTAACTGGGTGATCATAAAGATGCTCTACAGGTGTCTCCGAAAGTATTTGTGGTGTTGGCATAGATCAAGATTAGGATTTGTCACTCCGAGTGTCGGAGAGGTATCTCTGGGCCCTCTCGGTAACAGACATCACAATAAGCCTTGCAAGCAAAAGACTAATGAGTTAGTCACGAGATGATGTGTTACGGAACAAGTAAAGAGACTTGCCGGTAACGAGATTGAACTAGGTATAGAGATACCGACGATCGAATCTCGGGCAAGTAACATACCGATGACAAAAGGAACAACGTATGTTGTTATGCGGTTTTGACCGATAAAAGATCTTCGTAGAATATGTAGGAGCCAATATGAACATCCAGGTTCCGCTATTGGTTATTGACCGGAGATGAGTCTCGGTCATGTCTACATAGTTCTCGAACCCGTAGGGTCCGCACGCTTAACGTTTGATGACGATCGGTATTATGAGTTTATGAGTTTTGATGTACCGAAGGTAGTTCGGAGTCCCGGATGAGATCACGGACATGACGAGGAGTCTCGGAATGTCCGAGACATAAAGATTGATATATTGGACGACTATATTCGGACACCGGAAGTGTTCCGGAAAAGTTTCGGATTTAACGGGATTGCCGGAGGGGGTTACCGGAACCCCGTACGAGGGGGGATGGTCCATAGTGGGCCTTATGGAAAAGAGAGAGGCAGCCCATAGGGGCTGCCCCACCTAGGGTTCCTAGTTGGACTAGGATTGGGGGGCGCCACCTCTCCTTCTTTTCCTTTCCCTCTATTCCTTCTTTGGTAGTTCCTACTAGGAATAGGATTGCAATCCTATTCCTAGTAGGATTGCACCCTAGCCGCACCATAGGAAGGGCCAGCCGACCTCCCCCTTGCTCCTTTATATACGGGGGCAGGGGGGCACCCAAAGACACACAAGTTGAATTGTTCCAGCCGTGTGCGGTGCCCCCCTCCACAGAAACACACCTCAGTCATACCGTCGCGGTGCTTAGGCGAAGCCCTGCGCCGGTGAATACATCATATCCGTCACCATGCCGTCGTGCTGACGAAACTCTCCTGTAAAGCTCAACTGGATCAAGAGCTCGTGGGACGTCATCAAGCTGAACGTGTGCTGAACGCGGAGGTGTCGTACGTTCGGTGCTTGATCGGTTGAATCGCGAAGAAGTTCGACTACATCAATCGCGTCACTTGACGCTTCCGCTTCCGGTCTACGAGGGTACGTAGACACACTCTTCCCTCTCGTTGCTATGCATCTGGTAGATAGATCTTGCGTGATCGTAGGAAATTTTTAAAATACTACGTCCCCCAACAATGGCATGGTTATATAAGCATTTGTGGATGTTATATTTCATGCAAAGCAAGCTCCGTGTGAGCCCCGAAAGATGTTGGTAAACCAACCTGATCATGTGGTGACATGATAGGTTGTGAGCTGGTATTGTTGAACCATGCCAGTCAACCGTTAACTCTAGTATTAATGTGGATCAAGTCATGATCCCGTTCGTCTCCTTTTTGGTACTGTCACATGTCATCTGCAAAGATTACGGTTTAGTCAGCTGCAAACCTCTTTCCGTGTATACACCAAATAGAGGGGCCTTGATGAGGGTTCCATGGCCCTGGATTAAAGCCCGTCATCCGGTCAGGGGGCATGGGTGTTTCCGGTTGGGACCGAGAGGGGGGCACCCCTTAGAGCGTGCGATATAAATTTGATCCCATGCTATTCGAGGTTGTAGCCTCCCCGTCTTGAAGTTTTTCGTGAACGTTGTCTCGGGTGATTCCGGGCAGCAGGATGTGAAATGGGTGTGTACTGGTTAGTTGTGTTTCTGCTAAAACACCGTAAACGGAACTAGTCCCTTGTGGCTAGTGAAATCCATTGGCTGTGATTTAAGAGTACAAACTCTACAGAGTCAAAATCTTCCGAGTAGCCATGTCTATGGCCTAGCGTCAATCTCTGTGTCAACCCCAGTGACCGTCTCGGATATTCTAAGATAGTGATAAGAATGGTAATCTAGTCAAGGGTCATCTTGTTAGGTGAACTAACCAGTTATTTCTGCGCTGAGTAATCTCCTGAGATGATTTACCGTCATACCAAATAATTTAGAAGCCCTTTTTGTGATGTCGCTCAGATGTCCGAATGTGGCATTTTCGTTATTTACTTTGAATATAAGCCCTTTATGTGATGTCACTCAGACGTCCGACTGTGGCATTCTCATTATTTATTTTCAGTATAAGCCCTTTATGTGATGTCGCTCAGACGTCCGACTGTGGCATTCTCGTTATTTACTTTGAATATAAGCCCTTTATGTGATGTCGCTCAGACGCTCGACTGTGGCATTCTCGTTATTTACTTTCGTTATAAGCCCTTTATGTGATGTCGCTCAGACGTCCGACTGTGGCATTCTCGTTATTTACTTTGAATATAAGCCCTTTATGTGATGTCGCTCAGACGTCCGACTGTGGTATTCTCATTATTTATTTTCGTTATAAGTCATTTATGTGATGTCGCTCATACGTCCGACTGTGGCATGTATTTATTCATTTTTCCTCACGAGGCGTCGCTCAGACACTCGATCGGTATTCTTTTATTTTTCCTTGGAATTTCGGGAGGACTACCGCCCGACTTCCATTTTTATTTTGCAGCGCAAATTTATTCTTTGAGTACATATTGCTGGTCTGCTCATATGCATCATGTTTGCATATATCTTCTGTCCGAACTATCTTGCGAGTACATTCAAAGTACTCACCTGGCTTGTTGATTTAGCCAGATGTTGATGAAGGCGATCTTATGGATGAAGAGTTTGATAGCGAGTCCGACGCTTAGTGGAGTCCCAGTCTGTCTCTTGCGATCCTGGAGTTGATCACTGTATTATAACCGCTTCCGCCACCACCAAATAAATTCATCGGGTCTCACTCCGACACTCGATGAGCTGTAAGATATTGGAGTCGTGTCACCCACTACACTGTGACACATCCACCACCTTTTATTACGAGTTAGTAGTTATGCCACCCTACCCTTGTGTCATATCCGCTATTATGTATAATATCGGCGTCCTTGTAATAAATTGTTGAGCAACCTCAGCTCAACCTTGTATAATATTCAGTACTCTGGAATTCTGTATCAAGGATTTGTCTACCAGTGCGAAGTATTCTTCGGTACTGTCCAATAAAAAGGTTGGTTTCTCAGTAAATATTTTACTGGAAAACTGGTCCTGACAACCTTGGTACCAGAGCCAGGACGACTGTAGGAAGCCACTAGGTGCGATCGCTAATCGGTTATTAGCGTATTGAGTGTTATTTCAACATTTTTACATATGTAGCAATTTTCTGTTAGTCGTCATAAATTTATGATTTGACTATTCGGAATTTTTGTCTACTTTTGTAGATGGCCGGCAGCGACTGTGAGTCACAGGTGTTCGCCAACATACGTGAGGGGTTTATCAAGCTCCTCGTCGCCATCACCAAGGTCACAATCGGGCCATCGACTCGTCCAGAGTTTACACTCTACCAGCACAAGATCAAGGACAACGTGTCGATGCACCAGGCCGTGGTGCAGTTCAAGGGAGGGCGTTCTGAGGCACGCCGCTTCCGATTTGTGGGCAGGGCCATGCCTATGGAGAGGCATGCCATGCAAATGGCTGCCCGCGAGGTGATAGCTCGTCTCCGGGATGCTCTTCCTTCGTTGAAGACTCGTCACTACCGCTACCTCCCTTGTCACGTACCTTACACATGCCACTATGCGTTTGCTTGCGCAAGGGGAGAACGTGATGAAGGCATCGAATCATTGGTTGAGTACCTCAAGGCTCTTGAGGCAGCCTTTGATAACCTTGTGGACGACTTGGTGGCTGCTCGTATGGACTTATTCCAGAGCGGTTCCGCCAATAGAAGGGAGCTTCTCCATACTTCACCACCACTGACATATGTCTTGTCCTCAGCATCTTATGCACCTTCCATCTTAGCCACCGCTCGCCGCCTACCTACCACTGAGGAGTTTGATCAAGTCATTGCTCCTACTGCAATCAGAGTTGCACCACCTGCCGCACCCGCACCAACTCCTCGAACCAGTATTCCAGGCCTGGAGCCTATTAGTGAGGAGGTGGTTGAGTCTCCATCGCCACTGGTCTTACCCTCGGCAGGCCGAAGGAAGTCGTCACCATCTCCGACTAGTGCGCCTGTCCGCGACGCGATGTGTCCGCTTGTATGATATGTTTTATATGTAAAATAGGTTGATGAGAAGTAGTCTGTTTGCGCATCATGTAGGAACTCGGAGAAGTGCACTAGCCTAAATAACATGTCAGGAGTGTGTACGCGCATCCCGAGTGACGTATTGTATAATTACGACTCGCGTGTAAGATATGTACTAAGCGGTCCTTCTCCATGCGCAATCAAGTATTTTATTTAAAAATCTTTGGAGTTCGTACATTTTCTGCTTTTGCAAAGTCATCTGTTTATTTTTTTCCGCTCAGTTCTTCTTATGAGTTCTGCAATAATACCCCAGAGTGGAAAATGACTCGTCCCTGGACTCGTTCCATGCCAAGTCCGCCAGAGGAAAATTATGGTACCCAGACAAGTAACAATTTCACGCAGGGGCAGTCAAGTCAACAGGGCGGTGAAACAGTATTTTCTCAAGTATGCCGCCTTTATGAGAAAATCCAGTAGCAGCACCAAGAAATGGTGAACCATGTTATCAATATGGGAAATCACCGTGAGCCACATCAGCAGCATTCAAAATTTTCTGAGCTACAAAAGACACGTCCGCCAACATTTTCTGACATAGACAGACCACTTTAGGCCAATGATTGGCTTCGAGACATTGAAAGGAAATTGATTATTGCACAATGCTCGGATCATGAAAAGGTACTTTATGTACCACACTATCTCACTGGAGCAGCTGCATCATGGTGGGAAATTTTTCTGCATATGCACCCCAATGAAAATGATATCACTTGGGAGGATTTTAAAGAAGGTTTTCGTGGGGCGCACATCCCTAGAAGCATTATGAAGATCAAGAAAAGGGAATTTGATGACCTCAAGCAGAGAGGCATGACAGTGACTGAGTACAATAGCCAGTTTACTCAATTATCTCGTTATGCCAATGAAGAGCGTATGACTGAAAATAAAAAGATGGAAAAAATTCCTGGACGGTCTGGCACCAGCACTTAAATGCCAGCTAGTCGTACACACCTTTCCAGATTTCAAGACACTTGTGGACAAGGCTATTACTCTGGAAAATGAGCGCCGCAGTTTGGAAGATATTCGCAAGCGAAAAAGGGGTAAGACTACCTACACTCGCAACAACTGGAACAAGACTAATTATCAGAAAAATGGGGCGAACAAATCCATGACCAATGATCCGCGTCCGAACAAAAATTTCCATTCAAGGGACAAGGATTTTACGTATCGCCAAGGCGTTACTTGCTACGCTTGTGGAGAAGAGGGATGCTATGCCAAACAGTGCCCAAAACCAAGGACCTCAACCCCGAAGCCGAACAGCAATGGTAACAATTCAGCACCCAAGCGTAACAACTTCAACCCAAGTAACAACCACAAGAAGGGTCTCCTGAACCATGTGACCAAGGAGCAAGCACAGGATACCCCAGATATCGTACTCGATACGTTCCCTGTCAACACAATACCTGCCACGGTTTTGTTTGATTCTGGAGCTTCTCATTCGTTCAGTTCGAAGAACTTTGCTTTGCAACATGATTTTTCGATGCTTCCCTTGGGAAAATCAATGACCATCAAGTCCCCCGGAAGTAAGCAGATCACTCAGAGTTACTGCCAAGGTGTGATCATTGAGATTGAAGGATTAAAGTATCAGGCAAACCTCATCGTGTTGGAAAATAAGGGGCTGGATGTTATCCTAGGTATGGACTGGCTGACCACCAACAAAGGATTTATCGACTGCTTCAACAGAACTCTGATTCTTACTCATCATCGCGGAAAGACGAGAAGAGTCGCAGCCCAAGAAAGACCAGTATCACGGCAACAAAAATTGAACAAGGTAGACACTTCTGAGTTAAGCAAGGTTCCAGTAGTATGTGAGTTTCCGGACATATTTCCCGAAGAACTGCCAGGCATGCCACCAGACTGGGAAATAGAATTCATTATTGAGCTAGCACCTGGAACCACCCCCATTTACAAGAAACCATACAGAATGGCACCATCCGAATTGGTTGAATTAAAGAAGCAAATAAAAGAGTTACTGGACAAAGGATTTATACGGGCCAGCTGCTCATCTTGGGGTTCGCCGGTACTATTTGCCAAGAAAAAGGATGGGACATTGAGACTGTGTATAGACTATCGAGCGCTCAACATGGTCACTATCAAAAACAAATATCCGATGCCACGAATAAATGATTTATTTGACCAGCTCGCCCGAGCCAAGGTTTTCTCAAAAATTGATTTAAGGTCGGGGTATCATCAATGAAAAGTACGGACAGAAGATATCCCTAAGACAACATTCACCTCCAGATACGGACTATATGAATTTATAGTAATGCCGTTTGGACTGACCAACACCCCAGCATATTTTGTCCACCTCATGAACAAAGTGTTTATGAAATTTATGGACAAATTTGTTGTAGTATTTATTGATGATATCCTGGTATATTCTAAGACACCAGAAAAACATGCTGAACACCCCCGAATTGTACTGGGAGAACTAAGGAAACATCAACTATACGCCAAATTCAGGAAATGCGAATTTTGGTTAAGACAGGTTGGTTTTCTAGGGCACGTATTGACACAGGAAGGAGATGCTGTGGACCCGGAAAAGTCAAGGCCGTACTTGGTTTGAAGCCACCGGCCAAGATAACAGATGTACGAAGTTTCCTCGGAATGGCTAGATATTACCGAAGGTTTATTGCGGGATTTTCCACCATAGCCAAACCAATGACACAGTTACTGAAGAAGGATAAGAAATTCGTATGGACTGAAGCTTGTGAGAAAAGCTTCCAGGAACACAAAATGAAATTAACAACAGTCCAAGTATTGGTCGTACCAGACATACACAAAATTTTTGAAGTGTATTGCGACGCATCCCGGAAGGGCCTTGGATGCGTACTAATGCAAGAAGGCAAGGTAGTCGCATACGCTTCCAGGCAATTACAGGAGCATGAAGAAAATTATCCTACGCACTACTTAGAATTGGCAGCAGTCATTCATGCACTCAAGGAGTGGAGGCACTTTTTGCTCGGGAATCGATGTGAAATATATACGGACCATAAGAGCCTCAAATATATTTTCACAAAACCATAACTCAATTTACGACAACGATGCTGGTTGGAATTGGTGAAAGATTACGACGTTGGCATTCACTATCATCCAGGAAAGGCGAATGTTGTGGCAGATGCTCTCAGCCGTAACCCCAGCACGGACAAGGGCAGCCTACAAAACATGAGACCTGAATTTCAGCAGGAATTCGCCAAGCTCAACTTGATGATGGTCACCGAAGGCGAAGTGTCAAATTTGGAAATACGACCTACACTAATAGAACAGATTAAGAAAGCTCAGCATGGACACCCCAACATTGAAGGCATAAAAAGAAAAGTGAGTCTGGGCAAGGCCTTAGAATTTGTCATAGACGGTGAGGGAATATTATGGTTCGGAGACAGGCTTTGTGTACCCAATAACGAAGACCTCAAACAGAAAATTCTAGCAGAGAGCCACACCGCTCCATATTCGATTCACCCTGGAGGGACCAAAATGTACAAGGACATTCAGGAAAGATTTTGGTGGCACGGTATGAAGAGGGATATAGCCACATACATTGCATGTTGTGATTCATGTCAACGCATTAAAGCTGAGCACCAAAAACCCGCAGGGCTATTACAGCTAAACAAGATACCTGAATGGAAATGGCACGATATTGGGATGGACTTTATTATTGGGCTACCTCTGTCACAGCACGGGAAGGATGCCATATGGGTCATCAAAGATAGACTAACTAAGGTGGAACACTTCATCCCCGTCAAAACAACCCACACCACCCAGAAGCTTGCCAAACTTTATCTCTCCCGTATAGTTTGCCTACACGGAGTTCCGAAGACTATAATATCCGACAGAGGCACTCAATTCGTCTCTAAATTTCTGGATCATTTATAGCAAGCTCTGGGAACACAACTAGTATTCAGTACAGCATATCACTCCCACACTGGAGGACAAACTGAACGGGTAAATCAAATTCTAGAAGACATGCTGAGGGCATGTGTTCTCACCTATGTGACCAGTTGGGAAGCAAGCTTGTCGTATGCCGAGTTCGCATACAACAATAGTTACCAAACCAGTCTGAAAATGGCACCTTTCGAAGCCTTGTACGGACGAAGATGTCATACCCCATTAAACTGGTCAGAGACAGGGGACAGTCGTATCTTCGGACCAGACATGCTCAAAGAAGCTGAGGAGAAGGTTAGACTCATACGAGACCGACTCAAGACAGCCCAAAGCCGACAAAAGAGTTATTACGATCAAAAACATCGCGAAGTCAGCTTTGAACCCGGTGAAAATGTGTATCTACGTGTATCTCCTATGAGGGGCCTGCAACGATTCAAAGTCAAGGGAAAGCTAGCACCACGGTTTATCGGACCCTTTCGTATAGTTACACGGAGAGGCACATTAGCCTACCAGTTAGACCTTCCCAAAGAACTATCAGACGTCCAAGACGTGTTCCACGACTCACAGCTAAGGAAATGTGTAAGCAACCCGGAGAAGCATGTGTCTCATGGAAACCTTGATGTGCAACCAGACCTCACCTACAGGGAATGCCCAATAAAAATATTGGAAGAATCTGAGAGAAGGACCCGTCAAAAGACAATTAAGTTTCTCAAGGTTGAGTGGAGCAATCGCACCGAGGATGAGGCAACATGGGAAAGAGAGGATTTTCTTCGGACAAAGTACCCACACCTATTTGAGGATCAGCTGAAATCTCGGGGACGAGATTTTTCCTAAGGGGGTAGGTGTCGTAACACTCCAAATTTTTTTGGATTTGTTTTCATCAAACTTTTGGTCTTTTGGAAGGGCGATATTTCAACCTTACTTAAAAACCACTTCTTCTCAAATATTTCATGAAAAAATTTTGTATGTTCTTCTCAACCTTGATTCTGGTCTTGAAGGTTTTCTCTTTGTGTTAGCTCAACACAAAATATTTTCAAAAAAGGATTTGTTTGACAATTGCTCTTTATGAAAAACCTTCATATAAAAATCATGGACTTATTTCCCCCATTGAAACTTTTCCCTCTTGACATGCACCCAATGAACATCTTTCTTCCCAGAGCCTACATTCCCACCTTGAACAAGTCTAACATCAATTCCAGTAGGTTTTAACCTCTTTTAGTTTTTTCTTCTAATTATTTTATCCCAAAAACAAATTATGTCCTTTAAATTGAGCCTTGGTGATTTACAAAGGAACTACTAGTTTCCTTTTGATTTTTGATCCCAAACAAACTCCCCTGGCTAGTTCTTAGTACCCTCAACCTGGATCCATCTTGATTCATTGGTCCACAGTTCAAAATTTTCAAATTTCACTTGCTGCAAGTTTGGACCAGATTTGCCAATTTTGGTGAAATTCATATTTTCTCTCTTCGTAAAAAGCTGAGAAAATTCAGGCAGCCTCTGGATGCATCAATAGACCACCTCACCAAAGATCAGCTCCAGAAAAATTTTCCACATGCCAAAAACATTTCATCGAACACCTGGCGTGCATTGTTTCTGTCAAAATTCAGAAAGTTCAGAAGTTCAGTGATTCAGTTATGCCGTCTGTGTCGTTTCTTCAGACTCGCGGCGTCAATCTCGCCAGTGCTCGCTCGGGCACGATGCTCACTGCTCCTCTCGCTTATCCTGAGCCCCGCACGCTCGCTTGGCTGGTTGCGGACGTCGGTGGCACCGTGGCCCGCCTGCGCCGGCGTCTTCCGCGGCGGCAGAGCCACCGTGGCGGCCAACAGGGGTCACCCTGCAAAGCAACGCCGTTCGGCACCGCCCAACCCACCTAGGAGCTCCGCGTGGCCGTCTTCTTCCCTGTGCACGCTGCAGCATCGTCGCCGTGGCCTGAGAGGCGCAGAGCGCGCTCTCTGTCGCCGACGCACACGCACGGCCGTTCCATTGGGAAGGTGCCATAATCAACCATATCTTGCTAAGCTCTGCTTCAAAATGTAACCAGTAAACCGTCTCGTCGATGCTCAAGAGCTTAAGCCACCCGTCCAGCCACAGCCTCGCGGTAATCGCTCGCCGGACTTATCCCGTTTGTGTAGGATCGAAAGTAGGTCTAGAGGGGGGGTGATTAGACTACTTGACAATATAAAAAATCTGCCTTTAGATCATGCAATATTTTTGGCAGTTTTACAATTAAGATCAATTCAAGTATCACCCTACACATGCAATTCTAGAGTATAAGCAGCGGAAAGTAAATTGCACATGTAAAAGAGAGGTGGAGAAGATCAAACGCAGTTTGGTGACACGAAGATTTTTGTCGTGGTTCCGATAGGTGGTGCTATCGTACATCCACGTTGATGGAGACTTCAACCCACGGAGGGTAACGGCTGCGCGAGTCCACGGAGGGCTCCACCCACGAAGGGTCCACGAAGAAGCAACCTTGTCTATTCCATCACGGCCTACGCCCACGGAGGACTAGCCTTACTCGGGGTAGATCTTCACGAAGTAGGCGATCTCCTTGCCCTTACAAACTTCTTGGTTCAACTCCACATCTCGAAGACGGAGGCTCCCAAGCGACACCTAACCAATCTAGGAGGCACCACCCCCCAAAAGGTAATAGACGGTGTTGATGGTGATGAACTCCTTGCTCTTGTGCTTCAAATGATAATCTCCCCAACACTCAACTCTCCTCACTGATATGGCTGTGGTGGAAGAAAGGTTTGAGTGGAAAGCAACTTGGGAAGGCTAGAAATCAAGTCTCATATGGTAGGAATGGAATGACTTGATCTCAACACAAGGGTAGGTGGTTCACTTCTCAGAAAGTGTATGGTAGAAGTGGTGGTACTTTCTGATGGCTCTCCTCACGAATGAAGAGGGGGTGGAGGGGTATATATAGCCTCCACACAAAATCCAACCGTTACACACACATTTGACCAATCTCGGTGAGACCGAAGTGAAAACTCGGTCAGACCGAAAGTTCAAATATAGTGAACGTTGGGATTTTCGGTGGGACCGAAAATACCATCTCGGTGTGTCCGAAGTGAGTCAAAGGTTGGAGCTTGCCATCTCGGTGTGACCGAAAGTGACAACTCGGATATTCCGAAATGATGTCAATTGGTTACAGAAGGTTGGCAGTCCATTTTCGGTGAGACCGAAACTCAGAATCGGATGGACCGAGAAATTAGGGTTTGGAGGAATAACTGAGGTGGTTCATCTCGGTGGGACTGAGTTTGCAGAATCGGTTTGTCCGAGATTACTTATGAGTGTGTTGAATAGTGAGGAGTGCTGATAGTTGAGGGAGCTAGATCACCAAGCACTTGAGCAACTAGATCATTAACACAACCTCATCCCCTTTTAATAGTATTGGCTTTTCCTATGGACTCAATGTGATCTTTGATCACTAAACCAAAAATAGAGTCTTGAGCTTTTGCCAATGCTTGTCTTAGCATTTTGAGGGGTCCACTTCTTCAGACATTTCCATACCCATATCATCGAACTTTTCTGAAATGATTCTCAAGTAAATATTAGTTCAATGATATATATGTTGTTATTAATTACCAAAACCACCCGGGGATTAGTTGCACTTTCAATCTCCCCCTTTTTGGTAATTGATGACAACATATAGATCAAAGCTTCGACAAAAGATGTAATCAAAGAATAATATCGTCGCTTTGAGAAGTATGTGATAAACAAGAGCTCCCCCTAAATTTGTGCATTATTTAAAATTTGCGTTTGAATGCAAATGCACAATCGATTAGGATTATGGGTCACTCTTCCATGTCACATACATCTTGGTGGAGCGCACAAAATGATAAGAATGAGTAACATGCACTCAATCACCAAGACAAGAGTAAATAGCCATACAATAAGGAATAGCATAGGATAAGCAATGAGCACACATTAAAGCATAGTATGACTAAGCACTCATTAAGGTAGCATCAAACTTAGTAGCAAGCACACTTAAAGTTTCAAGAACCAAAAGAAATCACTGTATCTCAAGGAAAACCGGCAAAAGAACGAAAGACGAAAGAGCACTCTCTCTCTCGAAGCCCTATGATCTATAACAATTTCTCCCCCTTTGGCAACAAGTTACCAAAAAGTTCGAAAAGGTATAGAGCTAAGCGTCACTGCGGGCTCTGCTGGCGGCTCCCGTCTGGGTAGATGTCGGTGTAGAGATAGCTGCATCAGCGAAGACTTCTGCTGATGTCTGCGGTGGAGGAGTGGATGCTGGAGCTGGAGTAACTGCTGGAGCTGTAGCTGGTGCTGAAGTGGTAGCCCTGGAGTCTGTCACTGGGATAGCTGCAGATCTGGATCCTCTGGGAACCTGAGCAGTCTGGCGATGAGAGTCCTGGACTAGATCATCCTGCATAAGCTCTGCTCTCTCCTGCCTTGTCTCCTCCATGTCTGCCTCAAGCTTGTTGACAAACACCTGAATCTCAGTCAGCTTCACGTCCAGAGCGTGGATCTTGTCCTCGACAATCCTCTCTAGGCTCTCCTGAGATTGCTCAATGCTGGCCAGGCGTTGTTCAATCCTCTGGGTAGCTTCAAGAATTTGTTCTCCAAAGCTCTTTGGCTTACCTGCTGCTGCTGCTGCCTCTTTGTCAGCTTTAGCCTTCTTCGCAGCTTCGATTTTGGCCTGTCCTTCAACTGAGGTAGGATCCTCTTCATCCATCACAACTACGTTGTCCTCATGCTCTGGCTGCAGTGGCAAGTGCTTCCTATCCAACATGAATTTGCCCGTGCCAAACTTGGCGTTGATGAGCATCTGAATCTGCGGTGCAAACCCACACGACCTCTTCTGGTCAGCTGCAGTCCTCTTAATGGTCTCTACCATCAAGTCCATCACCTTAAAAGGTGCCTTCTCATCGAGAATGTGCAGCATGTTGATAGAATAGCCTCGGATCATCCGGTGGTCTCCAGACTTAGGCATCAATGTATGCCTCAGAATGGTGTTAGTGGTGGTCAGACCTGCCTGGAGATAGTACACTGAGCCAAGCTTCCATCCTTCCAAATCAGCAGCCGGGATCTCCTTGTACATGTTCTTCATGGAATCATGACTCTTCTTAGGAATCCCATAGACATCAATGTCATCCTCTCTCTGCACTGGAGCGTTCAGAAGTTCTTCCCATTCTTCAACAGTCGAAGAAAACCTTTGACCTTCAGTCATCCAGGTGATCTTGCCATCAGGGTAGAAGTGGGCTGTGGCATAGAACTGCATGATCATCTCGTCATTCCAAGCTGTCAGCTCTTGACCCACAAAATCAGCAACTCCACATGCAGTAAAGCTCTCATGCACATGGGGAAAGAAGTCCCGATGCTCTTCACTGTCAATGTACTTCCAGTCAACATACCTGGTGTCAGCAACAATGGGCTTCTTATCCATCAGCACGGTCTCATAGAAATCCTGCTGCTCTCTGGTGTGGAATCTGGGGTCCACAGCAGTCCTTCTCCTTACAGCATATGGATCAGACTGTCTCCATAGCCTGAGACCTTTGTCCTTCCTTGCCTTCATGTCCTCAGCTTGAGGATGAGCATCATTGTGGAGTGGCAACTTGGGACGGAGCTTAAGCAACACATGCTCTTCATCTGATTCAGACGGTGGCATCTCACCTTTGTTCTTCTCAGAAGCTGGAATGCTTCTGGTTGTTCTCTTGGGCTTGGCTGGAGCTGCCTTGGCTTGAGCAGGCTTCTTGGGCTTAGAGGAGGCTTGAGCCCGAATAGCATCACCCATGAACTTAGCTTTCTGAGGAGGAGGCTGGGGTGCTTCTTCTTCTTCTTCTTCTGCAGCATCATCTTGAGGTTCAGCATATACTACCCTCTTCCTTTTGGAAGTCTTCTTCACCTTGCTTGGAGCAGGCTCTTCCAAGTTGAGCTTCTTTGCAACTGCTAACTGCTTCACTTTGCTTGTGCCTTTCCTTGACTGCTGCCCTTGATGCTCTTTGGCAACCACATTCCTCTTTGGCTTGGAGGTAACTTCCTCAGCAACAAAGTCAGAGTCCTCATCATCAGAAGTTCTCTTCTTCCTGGTTCTGGTGGCTGCAGGAGGCAAACCACTAGGGGTGCTCCTCTCACCATCATCACTGGAGCTGCTAGCAGGACTTGTATCTGCTTCTGGAATTTCAGCAAACGGTGATTCAGACCTGTTCTGGCTGTCACTGACATCTGACATGGCTGAAAAACCTGTGAAAAGATAAGGTATAGGCAGAGTAGAAGAGTTATCACAACTGCAGAGGTTTTTGCAAAAAAAATGAGTTCAAAACTTAGTTTTGAGTTTTCACAGAATGTATTTCGGTCAAACCGATTTCATGTTTCGGTGCAACCGAAGTGCTCAACAGAAACCTACACACCACTTTCGGTCAGACCGAAATGGGTTTCGGTCCTACCGATAACTTAGGGTTTCACTGAAACTACGTTTCGGTCGTTCCGATTGGCACAACTCGGTTAAACCGAATTATGCAGTGCAATGGCCAGAGGCCAAATCGGTCATTCCGAGTTTCAAAAATCGGCTTCACCGAGATGCATTCCGTGGAAACCTAAACCTAAGAATTTTCCTCGAAACTAGAAGATCTGAACTAATGTATAGGGAACATATCAAACGTGGGTTGAATCATGGCAAGCCTATCGTGCAAGAATCGGAAGGGGAGCACGAAAAGGGATCGGGACACACCCTAACTTGGTGGTGTCCCTCTACGGCGGCAACGGTGGAGATGATTACCGTTGACGGCGGCGGAGACCTGCGGCGAGGGCGCACAGGCGACGACGGCGACGATCCGTAGACCAGGGCGACGGCAGCAGGGGTACTGGGGGCGAACGGTTTGAAGAATTGAATCGCGCGCAGCCCTCAGGTATATATAACCCCATGCTGTCGGTGGGACCGAGTTGAAAAACTCGGTGTCACCGAGATGTATAACTGCTGTGCAGTTACGCATATCGGTCAGACCGAGAGTTTGAACTCGGTTTCACCGAGATGAAACCTAGATCAGTCTAAGCGTTTTGGTTGGACCGAGATTGAGAAGCCGGTCAGACCGAAATGGACTTAGAAGGTTTTGGAAGTCAGCCTTAGACGAATCGGTGGTTCCGAGTGCTCCTCACTCGGACTGTCCGAAAAAGACTTGTTCAAAGTTGTGATATGAGCATGAATAGAATTTGAGACAAGAAAGCATAGATAGCTAGGGAAAGGTGCTTAGGCATTCTTGTCCATCCATTTGGCCAGAAAAACCAAAACAATCAAAACAACAAATGGATGTCCTTGAATGGATGAAATCATGCATTCAACATGCTCACACAATAAGATAGCAACTGAAATATGTGTCAAACATGCACAACCAATCACTCTAGCTACTAGCACACAATTTGTCGATGACTAGGTCATCTATATATGAGTATATTGACTTAGGAGTCAAATGAGAACATTTGATCATAGGTCATACTCATCGTTTAAGCACAAGTGGGGTTACCACTTTTACATAAAGCATTTATGTGTTCACATCACTTGGAGATGCTTTAGCTCAATTTTTAGAGCAAAGCTCCCCCTAGATGTGAGAACCCCTTTTAAAGGGTCAAACTAACCTTGGGTTGTCGTAGAAGACTTCATGTAGATGTTGAAGATGTGGATGCTCAATGTTGATGCAGATCATCAAAAGTTGGGAGCAATCCTTTGGATTAGGGCACTTTCAATACCTACATGGGTTAGTCCCACAAGGAACAAACAAGAGTATCCATAGACATAGAGTGAAGTACACAAAAGATGATGTCCATTAAAGCAATGATTACCTTGTCCCTTGACTTACCAACAAGAGGGTTTGTGACTCCATGAACTAGTGCATGATGTGGAAGTTGATTGCACAAGTTCTTGCCAAAATTAATATGAGTGAAGTTTGTTGGCGGAGTCACCCTCAAGAACCTACTAGTTCTTCTTCTTTGGGATCCACATCATCTTGATGGGAATCCTTGGTGTTGTAGTTGAGCTTGACGAAGTAGAACTTGATGTGTCCTTGGGAACCCACTTGACCATGGCTTGAGGTGCTTCAATGAATGCATCAATCTCCTCTTGAAGCTTGTCCTTGGCCTTTAGCTTGTGGTCTTGTGGTGGAAGGTCATCTTGAGCTTGTTCCACATTGGAAGAAGTAGGATCATACTTCTCCTTTTGTGAAACAAACTGTGGAGTAGGGTATGACCTTCTTCCCACTCAACACCTTTGGCGTTGAACTTTCGCTCAAAACCAATCCCTTGATTCTTCCGGTGTCTTCCTTGTTTGCGAACAATCTCCTCAAAGTTCTTGCTTCCGGCAAGACTCTTGTAGACACCTTTCTCTATGATTTCCTTCAATAAGCTATTTTCTTGCTCAAGTGTAACTTGGCTTGAAACATTGTTAGTGGAATCAAGAGAACTACTAGAAGTAACAATATTGGATTTAACATTGTTATTGTTACTACTAGAGGAAGAATTTTTCTTATGCTTGTCATGCTTAGTCTTAATAGGTGGCAAGAAATTAGACAAGATAAGTCGTTTGGCAAGATATGAAGAACTCTTCTTTCGAAGATCGTCATTGATCGCTTTTAGAAACTCATGTTCTTGCTCTAGAGTGAGCTTCTCGAAGCGTAGCTTATCATGAGATCTTAGGAGCTCTCTATGATCTTCTTGAGTTGTTTCATGAGCTAACTTAAGAGTGTTTAGTTCTTTAGTTAGACGCTCAATCTCCTTCATAGCATTGTCATTCGACTCTTCTCGACTATAAAGACTACTAGCATTTTCATTATTACTAAGCTCACTAGATTTATCATGCAAGAGCTCATCTTCACCAAGCAAGTCATCCTCATCACTATCAAAGTCAATGAATTCAGGGTTTGTTACCTTGGGACCTTTAGCCATGAAGCATCTTCCAATTCCCTCATTTGGTGAATCAAATAAGTCGTAGGAGTTGGAGTTGGAGGATACGAGTGCAAGTCCGGCAACACCTTCATCTTGACTATAGTCGGAGTCGGAGTGATAGCTTCCATCGGATTGATTGTCAGAGTCGGAGCCGGAGACCCATTCACCAACATGAGCTTGATGTCTTCTTCTTGTGTAGCTCCTTGATGACTTGTCTTTCCTCTCCGAATCCTTGCTTCTCCGAGAGGGTCTTCGTTCATAACGATCATCTCTGCTCCTTCTCTCTCTCCGAGGTGACTCATCTCTTGCTCTTCTTCTTGGAGATTCTTCTCTTCTTTTGTGGGGAGCCGTACACTCATTTGAGAAGTGTACGGGTCTTCCACAATTGTAGCAGTTTCGATCACGACTAGAAGATCTCTTTTCATCATATGATCTAGATTTTGAGCTTCTTTCTTTGCCTCTATTCTTGTAGAACTTGTTGAAGTTCTTGACCATTAGGCTTATCTCTTCATTGGAAATTAGCTTGTCACTTGAGGTAGTAGGAGCATCACTTGTAGCTTTGTAAGCACCACTTGACTTGTTGTGAAGCTCTTCGTTATCCTTAAGTGTCATCTCATGAGCAACAATTCTTCCAATGACTTCAGTTGGCTTGAGAGTCTTGTAGTTTGGCATCATTTGGATCAAAGTCCACACGGTGTCATACTTTCCATCCAAAGCTCTGAGAATCTTCTTAATGATGAATCAGTCGGTCATTTCTTCGCTTCCTAAGCCGGCAATCTCATTTGTGATGAGAGCAAGCCCAGAGTACATTTCAGCGACTCCTTCACCATCCTTCATCTTGAATTTGTCAAGTTGACCTTGAAGAATATCTAGCTTTGATTCCTTCACAGATTCAGTACCTTCGTGCATTTCAACCAAAGTATCCCAAATCTCTTTAGCATTCTCAAGACGGCTGATTTTGTTGAACTCTTCGGGACACAAAGCATTGAAGAGAATGTCACAAGCTTGAGCATTGTTTTGCAACATCCGCAACTCTTCGGGTGTAGCTTCGCGATCCGGAACTTTTCCTTCTTCAAAGAAATCACCTTGCATACCAACACAAATAATGCCCCATGCGGCTGGGTTATGACCAAGAATATGCATTTTCATTTTATGCTTCCAACTAGCAAAATTTGTACCATCAAAGTAAGGACCTCTACGATAATTACCCTCACTAGACGCCATACTCTCCTAGGTTGTGAAACCAAGCTTATGGAGTCCAATGCAATGGAAACCAAGGCAATGGAGACCAAAGCTCTGATACCACTTGTAGGATCGAAAGTAGGTCTAGAGGGGGGGTGATTAGACTACTTGACAATATAAAAAATCTGCCTTTAGATCATGCAATGTTTTTGGCAGTTTTACAATTAAGATCAATTCAAGTATCACCCTACACATGCAATTCTAGAGTATAAGCAGCGGAAAGTAAATTGCACATGTAAAAGAGAGGTGGAGAAGATCAAACGCAGTTTGGTGACACGAAGATTTTTGTCGTGGTTCCGATAGGTGGTGCTATCGTACATCCACGTTGATGGAGACTTCAACCCACGGAGGGTAACGGCTGCGCGAGTCCACGGAGGGCTCCACCCACGAAGGGTCCACGAAGAAGCAACCTTGTCTATTCCATCACGGCCTACGCCCACGGAGGACTAGCCTTACTCGTGGTAGATCTTCACGAAGTAGGCGATCTCCTTGCCCTTACAAACTTCTTGGTTCAACTCCACATCTCGAAGACGGAGGCTCCCAAGCGACACCTAACCAATCTAGGAGGTACCACCCCCCAAAAGGTAATAGACGGTGTTGATGGTGATGAACTCCTTGCTCTTGTGCTTCAAATGATAATCTCCCCAACACTCAACTCTCCTCACTGATATGGCTGTGGTGGAAGAAAGGTTTGAGTGGAAAGCAACTTGGGAAGGCTAGAAATCAAGTCTCATATGGTAGGAATGGAATGACTTGATCTCAACACAAGGGTAGGTGGTTCACTTCTCAGAAAGTGTATGGTAGAAGTGGTGGTACTTTCTGATGGCTCTCCTCACGAATGAAGAGGGGGTGGAGGGGTATATATAGCCTCCACACAAAATCCAACCGTTTCACACACATTTGACCAATCTCGGTGAGACCGAAGTGAAAACTCGGTCAGACCGAAAGTTCAAATATAGTGAACGTTGGGATTTTCGGTGGGACCGAAAATACCTTCTCGGTGTGTCCGAAGTGAGTCAAAGGTTGGAGCTTGCCATCTCGGTGTGACCGAAAGTGACAACTCAGATATTCCGAAATGATGTCAATTGGTTACAGAAGGTTGGCAGTCCATTTTCGGTGAGACCGAAACTCAGAATCGGATGGACCGAGAAATTAGGGTTTGGAGGAATAACTGAGGTGGTTCATCTCGGTGGGACTGAGTTTGCAGAATCGGTTTGTCCGAGATTACTTATGAGTGTGTTGAATAGTGAAGAGTGCTGATAGTTGAGGGAGCTAGATCACCAAGCACTTGAGCAACTAGATCATTAACACAACCTCATCCCCTTTTAATAGTATTGGCTTTTCCTATGGACTCAATGTGATCTTTGATCACTAAACCAAAAATAGAGTCTTGAGCTTTTGCCAATGCTTGTCTTAGCATTTTGAGGGGTCCACTTCTTCAGACATTTCCATACCCATATCATCGAACTTTTCTGAAATGATTCTCAAGTAAATATTAGTTCAATGATATATATGTTGTTATTAATTACCAAAACCACCCGGGGATTAGTTGCACTTTCAGTTTGCCGCAACCGCCTTGGGCCGGCTATAAATAGCACCCCCAAGCTCGCACTCGACCCTGCACAGCTCCACCATCTCACCAGACCCCGCCCAGCCACTGGAAGAACCTTGAAGGGCCCTTCTTCACCAACTCTGGCCGCCCCGATCCGCCTCGGGCTCCGGCAGCTTCCTCTCTGGTGAGAGCTCCTCCAGCGCCCTAGTCTTGCCAGTAGCTTCCTGACCCATCTAGGCGACTAACCCCCACTCCAATTTGGCCCCAGCCGCTCTCTCCGACGAGACCCACAACCACTTGAGCCGCCGTCCGCCGGAGATAGAGTCGCCGTCGACGTGGTGCTCGCCGACGTCCAACTCCACCACCCACAGATGCGGAAGAGCACCAGGAACCCGTAGGTACCATCCACTTCCCCTACCTCGCTGTGGATCGGTGCCGGCGACCACCGCAGCTCTCTGGCGTTGGCGCGACTCTGTTCTTAGTTCAAAGATTCAAACCTGATGAGTGGGACCCCCTCGTCAGTCTTTCTGTCTTATTCAAACCACTTCTCTGGAAGGCACCTTCGGGCAAAGTACGCTTTCTCTATTCAGCTGGCGTACTGCTTTCTGAATCGTTTTCTGTTTTTATATTCTAGCCCCTGGAAACTTTTTGTTTCATTACAGACAAGTCCCTGGACGAAAACCATAATAACTTTTAAACAAAAGATGATTTTGAGTTGATTCTTTTTCTGTCCTCTTTAGTTTTCTGTCTAGTTTTTTATCACATTTATTTGAAAAATATTTGGGACAACTTTTATGCACGCACGGTATTTATGTTAGTACCCGTTTTATTTGTACCCGTAGATATCGAAGGAAGTGACGGAGCCGCGAACTTCACCGAGTTAGACTTCGACTACTCCGAACCAGGCAAGCATGTTTGAACATTTGATATGATGAGTGTTTTGCATGTTTGCTTGAGTAGTTCTTCTTCATGGCATGGTTATATAAGCATTTGTGGATGTTATATTTCATGCAAAGCAAGCTCCGTGTGAGCCCCGAAAGATGTTGGTAAACCAACCTGATCATGTGGTGACATGATAGGTTGTGAGCTGGTATTGATGAAGCATGCCAGTCAACCATTAACTCTAGTATTAACGTGGATCAAGTCATGATCTCGTTTGTCTCCTTTTTGGTACTATCACATGTCTTCTGCAAAGATTAGGTTTAGTCAGCTGCAAACCTCTTTCCGTGTACACACCAAATAGAGGGGCCGCGATGAGGGTTCCATGGCCCTGGATTAAAGCCCGTCACCCGGTCAGGGGGCATGGGTGTTTCCGGTTAGGACCGAGAGGGGGGCACCCCTTAGAGCGCACGATATAAATTTGATCCCATGCTATTCGAGGTTGTAGCCTCCCCGTCTTAAAGTTTTTCGTGAACGTTGTCTCGGGTGATTCCGGGCAGCAGGATGTGAAATGGGTGTGTACTGGTTAGTTGTGTTTCTGCTAAAACACCGTAGACGGAACTAGTCCCTTGTGGCTAGTGAAATCCATTGGTTGTGATTTAAGTGTACAAACTCTGTAGAGTCAAAATCTTCCGAGTAGCCATGTCTATGGCCTAGCGTCAATCTCCGTGTCAACCCCAGTGACCGTCTCGGATATTCTAAGATAGTGGTAAGAATGGTAATCTAGTCAAAGGTCACCTTGGTAGGTGAACTAGTAAGTTATTTCTGCTCTGAGTAATCTCCTGAGATGATTTACCGTCATACCAAAGAATTTATAAGCCCTTTTTGTGATGTCGCTCAGACGTCCGACCGTGGCATTCTCGTTATTTACATTGAATATAAGCCCTTTATGTGATGTCGCTCAGACGTCCGACTGTGGCATTCTCATTATTTATGTTCATTATAAGCCCTATATGTGATGCCGCTCAGACGTCCAACTGTGGCATTCTCGTTATTTACTTTGAATAT
>LR738714.1:405345256-405463706 GCA_902687465.1 Secale cereale
TCAGACGTCCAACTGTGGCATTCTCGTTATTTACTTTCGTTATAAGCCCTTTATGTGATGTCGCTCAGACGTCCGACTGTGGCATTCTCGTTATTTACTTTGAATATAAGCCCTTTATGTGATGTCACTCAGACGTCCGACTGTGGCATTCTCATTATTTATTTTTGTTATAAGCCCTTTATGTGATGTCGCTCAGACGTCCGACTGTGGCATTTATTTATTCATTTTTCCTCACGAGGCGTCGCTCAGACACTCGATCGGTATTCTTTTATTTTTCCTTGGAATTTCGGGAGGACTAGCGCCCGACTTCCATTTTTATTTTGCAGGGCAAATTTATTCTTTGAGTACATATTGCTGGTCTGCTCATATGCATCATGTTTGCATTTGTTATATCTTATGTTCGAACTGTCTTGCGAGTACATTCAAAGTACTCACCTGGCTTGTTGATTTGGCCAGATGTTGACGAAGGTGATCTCATGGATGAAGAGTTCGATAGCGAGTCCGATGCTTAGTGGAGTCCCAGTCAGTCTCTTGCGATCCTGGAGTTGATCATTGTATTATAACCGCTTCCGCCACCACCAAATAAATTCATCGGGTCTCACTCCGACACTCGATGAGTTGTAAGATATTGGAGTCGTGTCACCCACTACATTGTGACACATCCACCACCTTTTATTACGAGTAAGTAGTTATGCCACCCTTCCCTTGTGTCATATCCGCCCTTATGTATAATATCGGCGTGCTTGTAATAAATTGTTGAGCAACCTCAGCTCAACCTTGTATAATATTCAGTACTCTGGAATTCTGTATCAAGGATTTGTCTACCAGTGAGAAGTATTCTTCTGTACTGGTCCGATAAAAAGGTCGGTTTCTCAGTAAATATTTTACTGGAAAACCGGTCCTGACAACTTCCCCCGTGGCCGGCACGGGAGAAGAAGATATCGGAGGGGAACAACATTAGCAGCACCTCGGCGGTCACGCTCCCCAAGGCGTCGGCGCGGGGTTCACACTGTCCGCACCCCCTCCTCCCACTGATGGGCACAGCCACAGCGACGACGCTTGGTCTGGGGCAAGCCATCGCACTCTGATCGTCCCCGCCATAGGAGCGAACGCGGTGCATGTGCCTCTTCTTAGATGAGCTTTTGCGCTCAACGGAGCTGCTGATCTGCGAGCACCACCACCATGCAACCTCGCCGCCTAGGTGGTCGTACCACACAAGCGTGGACACTGCACCGCGGCCGCCACCACTGCTGGCACCATCAAGAGCCGGGCGACGGGGCGGTCGACATCATCAACATCTATGCCAAGCACAGCTGCAGAGGCTATGGCTCGAGCTTAGCTGCTACTGAGGTTTCGGCTAGCAGCGGAGCAGATGGATGAATGGCGTGCCACCATCCAAAGCCTGCTTGGTTTCACTGAAGCTGGGGGCTCTCGACAAGCTGGCCTGTCACGGCCTCGCCAAGCAACAACAACTGCCCGTACCGCTGGCCGAACGAAGGGGGTCGTCCCCACGGTGCAGTCCCCGCCATGACAGCTGATGTGGGCGCAGCAGAATAAAGAACCTAACGACATCTCGATCGCCTCTTGTGGCCCTCGAGCATGTCATGGCCAAAATCAAGCCTCCCAGGATAGGCGGCAGGGAGACGCGCGTGTCGTCACAGATCGACACCACGACGACCTCTGCCAAACCAACAGGAGCGATGGCCTCAACGTCGACGAGCCTGCGCTCGGTGTTGGTGGGTGCCTAGCATTTGAGGTCAGCTGCCCTACCTTCACACAAGAACTATGGCAAGTCCGTTGGCCATCCGTCCACACATTCAAGCCGCAGATACCTGAGAAGTACGACGGGAGGCTGAACCCGGCAGAGTTCCTGAGCATCTACACCATCGCTGTTTAGGCTCCTGGGGGAAGAGATGAGAAGGTGTTCGCCAACTACTTCCCTTTGGCCCTCAAGTCCAACGTGAGGTCTTGGCTGATGCACCTACCGGAAGGCTCCATTTCATCATGGGCAGACCTAAGCCAAGAGTTCATCGGTGCTTTCACCGGTGGCCACCAAGATCCCGACAGGCCCAACGACCTGCAACTCCTTCAGCAGAAGGAATGAGAAACTCTCCGTAAGTATTTACAGAGAGTCGGTATAATTCATAGAAATATTCCAAATATCCATCCGGCAGGCGTCATATCATCTTTCCAGTCCAATGTGCACAACTGTCGCATTCGTTCCAAGATGAACATGCGGTTGCCCAAGAGTGTGAAGAATCTATATACACTGGTGGATAAGTGTGCTCGGATGGAGAAAGGGAGGAAGTTGCTCAGAGAGGAAGATTGTATCTATGTTGATTCAGAGGATGAGGATGAATCAACCAGTCAGAGAAAGGGCAAGAAGCGCAATAAGAAGCCAAGAGATAAAGCAGTGATGACTGTAGAAGGATCAAGCACACCTAGTACCGACAAGAAGGCTAAGGGAGAGGCCCCCGACAAGGAAGCTGCTGCTTGCGCTACCTGCCGGGAAGCCGTTGCCGCCGAGAAAGCTAGGAAGGGTGATGGGCCATATTGCAAGATCCATCGGACCAAGGGACATGACCTGCATGAGTATTACCAAGTTGAGCAGCTTGTCAAGAAACAGAGGGCAGAATATGATAAGGGTGACGAGCAAAAAGGTCATAATGCCGCTGGTGGTAAGGGCCGAGGTGGTGAAGCAATCCGCCCCGGCAAACCCTTTCGAAACAAAGGAAAACCTGCCAGGGGTCAAGAGAAGGAAGTCTGGGATAATGTGAGTGATGGTGGGGATGAAGAGGAAACAAGTGAGCAGGAGTTTCAGAAGGCCACTGATGCCCCATGCATTGATTGGGGTGCATCTTTGCACACCCCTCACCGCCAGCTCAAGCGGTGGGAACGAGAGATCAATGTCGTGGAGCCAACGCCAGAGCCCAGAAGCCGCTCAAATGGTCCCGCACGCCCATCATCTTTGACGAGGAAGATCACCCTGGCCGCACCACTGCGGTAGGGTGTTTGCCATTATTGCTCTCCCCACAATTCACAACCTCAAGGTCACAAATATGTTAGTGGATGGTGGGGCTCGGTTGAATCTTATCTCCTCGGCAGTCATCAACAAGCTTCAGATAGGAGAAGAAGAGCTAGAGGTTACCGACACGTTCCAAGAGTTAATCCCGGCAGGATCCATCACAAGGGAAAGATTACACTACTGGTAACGTTTGGGGGGAGAACTGAACTATCAGACTGAGAAGATTGTCCTTGATGTGGTTGATCTTCCCCTGTCGGACAACGGGATTGTCGGACGCCTGGCCCTGGCCAAGTTCATGGAAGCATCTCACTATGCTTACAACACTTTGAAGATGCCTAGGCCACTTGGAGTCATCACTATCCCCGAAGATGAGAACAATGCAATTATCTGTGTTGACAAGATGTACCGGGATGTAGTTGCAGCAGAGCCGGCGGCATTAGCAGTTCCCGCCAAGGAAAGCAAAGGAAAGGAGAAGGATTGTAGGACCTCCGGTAAGGAGTCCGGGAAGCATGCCCTGTCTGTGTCAAAACCGGCAGATCTCAGGTAGGGGGGCCCAAGCTATGCATTTGAGGATCGATGGAAACAGGAGACCGGGGACACAATGTTTACCTAGGGTCAGGCCCTCTCGATCGAGGTAATACCCTACTTCCTGCTAGATTGATCTTGATGAATATGATTACAAGAGTTGATCTACGTCGACATCGTAATGGCTAAACCCTAAAGCCTAGCCTGTGAGGATGTTATGATTCTGTTGTCTCCCTCTACGGACTAAACCCTCTAGCTTATATACACGATAGAGGGGGCTACGGTTAGAAAGGTGACTTGGGGAGGATGTAATAGATACATCCGGACACTACGCTTGCCTTTCTACGTACATAGGAGTCCTGACCGAATATGGGGGAGAGTCTTCTGCTACAACTTTCGTGGCCCATCAACACGGCCCAGCTTCATCGACCCGGGCGCCTGAGGACCCCTGAATACATGACTCCCTCTGTAGCCCCCAGACTTGCCTTCAAGGACGAGATTGTGTCCGGCTTCATGTCTTCAGTCTTGCAAGGTGAGTCCATCTCGATGATAGTTCGGCTTCCTTTAATATTGTATTATGTCTATTCCTCGCCGTCGTCGCCTTTGCCTCCATGTGTCCAACGAATGCGAACCGTCTAGGTATTTTTGCAAATTACCCCCTTGACTATGTAGGGAAGGCTCCTATATAAGAGATTAGATCTCAATTGCCACCCCATTCCATTCCATGGGGAAGAACCCCAAGTGCCTGCAAAAAATCTTCAAACATGGCCAGCGTGTCAAGCTCTTCCTCGCACCCTCACAGCCCTCGAGCGGGTGATCGGAAAAGTTGTTCCGTATCCCATGCGCATCTAAGAAAGCTTCAAGAGTAGGGATATCTCCCTCTCGGGGATCTAGTCCCCGTCCGATCGGATTAACTTCCATCGACAATCAAGCCCTGGCAGAGAGTCTTCCCAACCCCTCCGATGGAGAGCGAGTATGTTTTGTCCCCTTCCTTCTAAGAGGCATGGGTTTTCCCGTCCACCCCTTTATTAGGGGCCTCCTAGAGTTCTATGGTCTTCAATTGCATGATCTCACGCCGGGGTCTATCCTGCACATTGCGGGATTCGTCGCTTTATGCGAAATATTATTGGGCTACGAGCCTCACTTTGAGTTGTGGCATAAGTTCTTCCGCCTTCTCCCTCACTCAGAAAAGGGATCCATGCATATTAAAAGTTGGTGGCACCGAAGTATGGCGCATAGCAGGGACATGCTATCTGTCCGGCACTCCAAAGAAGGCATCCAAAGAGTGGCCTTCGGAGTGATTTTACATTGAGGACGTTGCTCTACCGGATCCAATTCGGCAAGGCCTCCTCGAGTATTCCAATGCTCCTCCAAAGAAGCTTTTCAACTGGTGTCCCCACTGTCCCTCAGAAGAAGAGAGTACGGAGGTCAGCAGACTGGCCGGCAAGATCAGATTGTTTGCCAGTTCGGGGCTGTCTATAATTGGATTGATGGCGATTTCAATAAAGTGATGCGTGCACCCGCTCCAAGCTAGAGGATTTCCCATGTGGCATTACAATGTCCTGAATGATGCCTCACGCTGCTTACGCCCGGGTCCGGACGACCCTGCCGCTCTAGCCGCCATCCTAGAAGGTCTTTACAAGGGAAAGAAGCAAGAATTTCTTCGCATGAAGTGTTGGGAGGGTTTTTCTATGTACAATCCTCCTGACTGGGTAAGTATCTCTCTCGACCGCTATATTCACCCATTTTTCTTTGTTTTGATGTGTTGATCGAACTGAATTTGGTTTTCCCAATAGGAGTGGAGGAAGGTGATTGAGGGGATTAATAGTCCCGGCCCACAGCCAGAGGACCACTTCCGAAATGCGGGCACCGGATATGATGAAGATCTGGACATAGGCATAGAGCTAGAAGATGGAGTCTTCTATCAAGCCTGTCGTGATGGCACCGTGGTGGCTATTATAGCCGATTACCTTGGCCTCATTCCTTCTTCTCTAGTAAGTACCCAGGACATACCTCCTCCAAGTGAAGTTTCCCAGTGCGCCTTACCCACCACACTTTTCCATGCTCAAAAGGGGCGGCGCTCCTCACGCCGAACTATGCGAAGACCGTCATCCCAGAGAGTGACGCCTGCATAAGGTGAGGCCTTGAAGCAAAAGAGGACTGTGAACACCACCTAACCTTCAAAGAGGTATGTTGGTTTTAACACATGCTGGGTGGTGAAGTCGGTATTACAACTCTCCGCCTTGTTTTTCCTATTAGGAGGAACACACATCAGACTGTTTCCGGAAATCCTACAGATCAAGCTCCAGCCAATCCGGCATCCGGCCCGTCTACGAAGACAATGGTTAATGCGGATTCAGCGCCGGATTGTCCCCTTCAAGAGGATTCAGATGAAATGTCGTGTCGGTGTACAAAAGTAGGGGCACTCTTTTATACGCCTTACTGGTGCACGGGCAGTCAGAGCCATGCCTGTGACCACACATAACAAAGCAGAGGAGGGAAGCCAGAGACACAAAGTTACTAGAAAAATCCCAAGACGGTGGCACAAGAAGACCAAGCAAGAAGACAGGCTCTCCCCCGACAAGGACTCTTGCCGGGATGGCCTGCACGCCCCCGACAAGAACCCTTGCCGGAGCAACTCACCCAAACGCCTCTGTCGCACCCACCCTTGAGCCTAGGAGCTCCAACATCATCAACAACATTGGAACCGAGGCTCGGGAAGCGGCCACGTGATGGCATGTAGATCTTTGTGAAGACTAAGGTGTATGGCTCACGAGATGAGGACCAGACGACAAGGCAATCACAAGGCTCCTTGCCAAGGATGCCCACGAGGCCCCGACAAGGCTCCTTGCCAAAGATACCCCAAGGCCCTGGCAAGCCTCTCGCCGAGGACGCTCACCAAAGCCCCAGCAAGCCTCTTGCCGAGGACGCTCACGGAAGCCCCGGCAAGACCCTTGCCGGGAACAGACGCAGGACCGCTGCAAGCCCTTGCCGCCCCGTCGTCGCCCCAGCTCAGCAGCCGACCCACTAGCCCAGGCAGGTACCCACGTGGCGGTACGTGATTCCTAGTCCAGCTAGTCAAGCACCTGCGTGGTGGCATGCAGATCTTCGCGAAGACCCTACCACCCCACCACCTCAGCTGCCTGCCCCGTTAGCCTGGACGCCCATCGCAACCAGATGGAGCGGCCACAGGCGGGATGTGCCACGTTTTCGTCCCCGATAAAGCAACTGGGGACCTAAGTAGCGCATTTAATGCATCTTGTCCCGTAATGACATGGGATAAGCCTATGCACTGTACGCCTTTCCACCTCCTGTGTGCCACTGTGGCAGCCCCTTTGGACTATAAAAGGAGGCCCGCGGCATACTGGAGAAGGATTTGGATCCTGGAGAGCAAGACATGCACCATAGCTAGTTCAAGAACTCAAGAACACTCGAATATACACCAAAGCAGGACTAGAGTATTACGCATTCTCGCGGCCCGAACCTGGGTAAACGATCATTGTACTGACTCTTAGACCCGCTCTTTGCACAACCTCGCATCCGCCAACCGTAGAAGGGATTCCAGTGATCCCATAGGTGTCGTTTCGTACTGACATGTTGGTTACTAATTCCGAAGTGGAGGTTGCGATGGTTCACTGGCGGCGGAAAGCATCCATGCATGATCCAGCCTTTTCTAAGGAGGCGTTTAACACCCTCTATTCTGCAGATGCTTATATCCGAGCCGCTCAAGACGGACTCGCTGGAGCCACTCACCGGCTTTCAAAAGATATGCGGGTAAGTGTACATTTTGATGTTCCCATTCCAGTAGCCCCCGAGACTTAAAGCAGTTGGTACAACTGATTTGAGGATCATTGTGTTTTTGCAGGTGCTTCAAGAAAAGAATAACATCTTATCCAAGGATCTGGAAGAGTGCCAGATCCAGCTAACGACAGTCACCACCGAATTGGAAAATTCGAAGAAATCCGGAAAGGATGCTCGTGGTAAGAACAATGGTGTCCGGACAATATGATGTTTGTGTTGATCACTAGTCGTTAAATACATACTGTTTGTAATACAGCAACACGGCCGACCGACCAAATGGAGAGGGAGCTAAGGGCTGCTTTGGCGGACAAAAAATATGCCAAAGGGGAAACAGCTGCTGGTAAGCGCGTATTGACGCAAACCATATATAAAAGAAACCAAGCGCAGGATAAAAATGTTAGGCTGGAACAGGAGCTAAAGGACGTAAGAGCCCAACTCTCAAATGCCATGGAAGAGAACCGGAGGCTAAAAGGCGGCATATTCAGTATGTCCCTTATACTCTCCTTATAGTCCCTTATTTTGAAAGTTTTTCGTAAAACTATTCCTGCAGGTTTGTTAACTGGGCAGCCCGAAAGGGAAGTGTCTGGTTTTGAGGGTGATGTGCTGCAAGAGCTTTCCAGAGTACACAAGCAAGCTCGGAAGGCCAAGACGAATATAGCCAAGGCTTTATGGCCAGGCGATTCCCCTCCAGAAACTATGGAGGACTTGGCGGACTTGTTCAAAGGGGATCGACACCTCTTCAAACTATGGAAAGCGTCAGCATGTTGCATGGGTGCTCGAGAAGCCCGGGCCTTGGTAAAGACACGCTACACCCGTCATGATCTGAATCATATGGCCCGCGTGGGACCTCGAGGATCGGATGGAAAATAAATCCCCGTGAGTTTGGTATATGACCAAGTGCAGACAACTGCCAAGTTTTCCCAACAGGACTATAGACTAGACAACCTTATAGAGGGAACAGAGGAAGAGTAGTCGTTTGATTCTATGTATCAATGTACTTTTAACATCAAACTTATCTCCCGCCGAAACTATAAAAAGGTTTTCACGGCCGACCTTCTTCTTTAACCTCCATAAACCGAAAGGTTGGAGTGTTTCTGAATACTATACCTGTGGTAAACACGTGGTATGTTCGGAAACCAGGCAATCCAGTCATAATTGCTTGAACAAACAAACTATTTTTGGGGAGTTATGTTATATTACTGTTTAATGTAAGAAACATCTTCCAGAGAGAATAGTTCCATTAAGGTTCCTTTCCCTGGGTTAGCATGCGTACATATGCATGCCTAGGCTTTTGATCCTATAAAAAAGGATTGTAAGAAGCCATATCTTGTGATAGTTTAAAATATATGCGTTAAAAGCGATATGTCGTGTATCTGCCGACCGATTATTCCCTTAAGAGGGCTAGCTTTCGGCTTCACCCAGTCTGAGGTACATGTCCGAATTACCCAGTTGTAACAACTGCAGAGGTTCTCCCTTTACACCCTAGCCGAACAACCGGGAACGTAGGGGTAAGCATAGGAGCCAGGCAACATAGCTTGGCCAGAACTTAAGCCATATTGGTGCATATAATGGCAAGGAAGGACTGTAAAAACAGACGCCATCTTAAGCAAGAAGCTTTTTTGGTAATGGGCTTCGTCAAAGAATCCCCCAAGTATATTTGAGGTAGATACATTGAAAGATGTACTTATCCTGTGGCAGTTTGGGTGAGCCGAATACTTACCAATGAGAGAAAAATGAAAGGAGAGGGAGAATAATAAAAGATAAGAGACAAGACCTAACTTAAAAGGAGGAAAAAATTGCTACCGAACTGTCCATAAAATCATCGGAGCCTGGCAGCGTTCCACGGGTTCGGATCAAGGCAGTTGTCTTGCGCATTCCGAAGGCGATAAGCTCCACCAGTGAGTACTTCATCAATAATGAAGGGGCCCTCCCATTTTGGTTTGAGCTTGTCCTGCTTCTTCTCCAGGAGGCGTAAAACGAGTTCGCCAACGTTGTATGTCTTGGCCCACATTTCTCTGCTCTGCTATTGCCTGGCATGTTGTTGATAAAATGCGGTACGGGCCTGCGCTGTATCGCGCTCCTCTTCAAGTCCATCTAGGTCGTCCTGCCGATCTAGATCGGCTTCTCTCTCCTCGTACATGCACACTCGAGGTGAGTCATGAATAATGTCATAGCGCAGAACAACCTCTGCGCCGTACACCATGAAGAAAGGTGTGTATCCGCTCGTCCGATTAGGTGTGGTCCGCAGCCCCCAGAGTACGGAGTCGAGCTCTTCGACCCAGTGTTTATCAGACTCTCGTAGGTAGGCACTAGTCGGGGTATAATGCCGCTCATTATCAGACTGTTGGCTCTTTCGACTTGACCGTTTGTTTGAGGTTGGTACATGGAAGCATAATCAAGTTTAATAACATTGTATTACACTGGCTATAAAATCTATCACCGGCCCTACCTTAGCTGTTTTTACTGGCTTGCCTTCTATCCATTTAGTGAATTTATCTACCATCACGAGCAAGTATTTCTTTTTATCGCTTCCCCCTTTAAGAGGTCCGACCATATCTAGCCCCCAGACCACAAAAGGGCAAGTAATGGCGATTGTTCTCAAAGCGGTGGGAGGCATGTGCCTTTGATTTGCAAAGAGATGGCAGCCAACGCAATGTTGGACTAGGGTATGGGCATCTGCTTGGGCATTGGGCCAGAAAAGGCAGCTCGAAAAGCTTTGCCTACGAGCGGCCGGGCTGCGGCATGGTGGCCGCCCATTCCAGCATGTATTTCAGTGAGAATTTTCTTTCCCTCCTCTTCGGAGATGCACCTTTGGAGAACACCAGTAGTGCTTTTCTTATATAGTTCACCTTCGTGAACTTTGTATGCTTTAGAACGCCGGACTATGCGGCGGGCCTCATTTTGATCATCGGGGAGCTCCTGCCTATTAAGGTAGGCTAAAAAGGGCTATGTCCATGATGATAGCCATGATCTCGTGAGCCGAAGAAGTTATCTCCATGTGTGAGTCTCCGATCACGACTAGGTTATGTTTGGCCAGGGGTATGTTGGGATCCAAATCAGTATCGTCGCTTCCGTCCTGCCATGTTACTGATAGCTTAAACAACCTTTCCACGAAGGTGTTAGGTGGGACTGGGTCGCGTTTAGCGCGCATGCGAGCTAGTACATCCGCGGCATGGTTATTATCTCGGGCTACATGATGGAATTCCAACCCCTCAAATCGAGCCGATATTTTGAATATGGCATTGCGATAGGCAGCCATTTTTTAATTCTTCGTAACTAAATCTCTGTTTATTTGGGAGATAGAGAGGTTTGAGTCTCCGCGTACCTCGAGGCATTGTATGCCCATGGATACAGCTAGGCGGAGACCATGCAATAGGGCCTCATATTCGGCCGCATTGTTCGAGTCCGTGTACATAATTTGTAGTACGTACCAGACTGTATCCCCGGTTGGAGATATCAATATTATGTCAGCCCCCAATCCAGCTAGCATTTTGGAACCGTCGAAGTACATTTTCCAGTGGGAATATGAGCCGTATTCTTTAGGGAGTTCGGCTTCGCTCCATTCTATGACAAAGTCAGCAAATACCTGGGATTTAATAGTCCGACGTGGCTTATAAGATACTTCTAACAGTAAGAGCTCGATGGCCCATTTGGATATGCATCCAGTGGTGTCTTTATTGTTAATGATATCGTTAAGTGGTACTTCAGATGCCACTGTGATTGACCACCCTTGAAAGTAGTGTCGAAGTTTCCGAGATGACATGAAGACCACATAGGTAATTTTCTGATAGTGGGGGTACCGTGATTTTCACGGTGTTAGGACCTCGGATACGTAGTATACGGGTTTTTGAACGGGGAAATTATGTCCCTCTTCGACTCGTTCGACGATGAGCTCAAAACTGACTACCTATTGAGTGGCTGATATATACAACAACATTGGTTCGCCAACACCTGGGGCGGTTAGGATTAGGTTGCTCGCTAGTAGAGTTTTTATTTCTTCCAATCCAGCTGTTGTCGTGTCCGTCCATTCGAAGTTGTCAGTGCGTCCCAGCAATCTATAAAGTGGCAATGATTTTTCTCCTAACCTGAAGATGAAGCGGCTAAAGGCTGCTACACAGCCTACTAGTTTTTGCACTTGTTTGAGATTAGTTGGCGTTTTGAGCTCTGACAAGGCCCGAATTTTAGCTGGGTTAGCTTCGATTCCTCTATGGGATACAATGAACCCTAATATCTTTCCGACTAGAACGCCGAAGACACATTTTTCGGATTAAGCCTTATGTCATATGCTCGAAGGTTATCAAACATAAGGCAACGATCATCCACCAATGTCTCGACGTGTTTGGTCTTAATGACTAGGTCTTCCACATATGCCTCCACTATCTTGCCAATTTGTTTTTCTAAGCATGTTTGAATCATGCGTTGATATGTGGCGCCAGCGTTTTTGAGTCCAAAGGGCATAGTGTTGTAACAGAAGGGACCGTATGGGGTGATAAATGCCATTGTGGCCTAATCGGATTCCTTCATCTTTATTTGATGGTATTCAGAATAAGCATCAAGGAAGCACAAAGAGTCGTGTCCGGCTGTTGCATCGATAATTTGATCAATGCGGGGCAAAGGAAAGGGATCCTTAGGACAAGCCTTATTTAGGTCTGTAAAGTCGACGCAAAGGTGCCAGGATTTATCCTTCTTCAACACCATGACTAAGTTGGCTAGCCAGTCTGCATGTTTAATTTCTTGGATGAATCCGACTTCCAATAGCTTGGCTAGCTCTTCTCCCATTGCTTGTCTTTTGGGTTCGGAAAATCGTCGCAGTGACTGGTTGACTGGTTTGAACCCTTTGAGAATATTGACGCTGTGTTCGGCCAGCCTATGTAGGATGCCCGACATATCTGAAGGGTTCTAGGCAAATATATCCCAATTTTCCCGAAGGAAGGCGCATAACGCGCTGTCCATCGCAAGATCCACCTGTGCTCCGATAGATGATGTCTTATTAGGGTCCGTTGGGCGCACTTGGAATTTTATGATTTCATCTCCTGGCTTGAAGGAGGTAGATTTCGATCTTTTGGCGAGGATTACATCGTCCTTGTCCACCGTGGATCATAAGGTAGTCAATTCTTGGGCCGCGAGGGCCTCGAATAATGCCTCTAAGGCTAAAGATGCCGTTTTGTTCTTGACGCGGAGTGCTCTATCCGGATCACTTGTTAATGTGATTACTCCATTGGGCCATGTCATTTTAAGCTTCATGTAGCCATAATGGGGTATGGCTTGAAAGTGTGAGAAAGCGTCCCGTCCTAAAAGGGTGTGGTATCCGCTATTGAAGGGAGCAATGTGGAAGAGCTGTTCCTCCGACCTGTAGTTATCGGATGTGCCGAATACTACGTCAAACTTAGTGCTTCCTGAACACCGGGCTTCTCGTCTAGGAATAATTCTTCTGAAGGTTGTGTTAGTATGCTCAATGCGGGATTTGTCAACCTGCATTTTTGCAAGCGTTTCCTCATATATGAGGTTCAGTCTACTTCCTCCGTCCATAAGTACTTTAGTGAGGCGAAAGCCGTCTACTATTGGATCTAGTACAAGAGTTGTTGTTGCTTGGATCGACCGGGCTCGAGGTGCGTCTTCGGCAGAAAAACTAATTGCCGTGTCACTCCATGGGCTTGCAGAGCTAATTTGGTAGACGTCGGCAAGTTCGCGAGTCGCTCTCTTGTGGCGGTTATTTGAGGAAAATGTCTCGAGATAGTGAAAACAACGATGTCTTTCCCCCCTCATACTGAGGTGGCAAGGATTCCCGCATCGCTCTTTGCTACCTGCCGGAGTACCGAACATGCCCTAAGGCAGTTGTTTGGGATAATATCCGGGGCTGCATGTATTTGGCAAGGTTTATCGAGAAGTTCATCAAGTACGGACCTGCGCCCTATAAAAGGTTTCTATTTCTTGCAAATAGGAATATTATCGGATGACCTACTAGGGTATGTCCGTTTAGCGTTAACAGTGTGCTGTCCGAATATAGACTGTTCGAGAGGTGTGTTCTGGGCTTTCCAAGTGGTTTCCATTGCGCAGTACTTTCGTACTAAATGCGACAGTTCTGTGAAACTCAGAATATGACGTCGGTTGAGGGCGTTCAAGACTCCCTCGTTCGTACAGTTGCGGTGAAATAGGGAGACCGCATTGTCCTCGCAGCAGTCCTTAATCTTGTTCTTGACACCCAGGAATCTGGCCCAGAAGTGGTAGACCGTCTCCTCGGGCTGCTGTTGTATGTTCGCAAGATCATTTATGTCCGAGAATCAGGATTTACTTGGAGAGTTTTTCCCAGGATGGGTGGGGGTGGAAATTCTAAGTCCCGATCCAACATGGTGTTCGCGGTTTTGACAACCCCCGGTGTGGACGACCTTGGCTCAGCAGGATCTGATCGTTCCGTGGGCTCGGCGTCAATCCCAGAGCTCGAAAAACACAAATTGCCACCCGACAGGGGCGTGTTCGGCTCGATGGATTCGGAGATTCAAACTGTGACGGTCTACGTCTCAAGAGGGGGAGTATCCTCGGCTCCGCCCTCGACTGCCGCCACTAGATGAGTGATCGGGACGAGATCAATATCATCCTGACCGGATTTAGGTCCGATCCGATCTCCTGGCGATGAAAGCCCTTGGGCGGCGATGCGATCCAGGAGCTCATTTAAGGGCAAGAGGTCTGCCGGGGTCGCATCATCGGAGTGGCCGGAGTCAACATAAGGGAGATGCTCGTGGACCGCAGGTAGTGTGGCCGGCCAGGAGGCCGTACGGGCGCATACAGTGAACCCGCCGAGCTAGAGAACCTGGCCAATGGCCAAGTTGTTTCCAAGGGTGATCTCATCATTAATGACGAGACGAGCCATCGATCGCTCATCGCGAGTGCACATCGGAGCTCTCAATGAAAGCACCATTGTCGGTGTCAAATCCGGCAGATCACTGGTAGGGGGGCCCAAGCTATGCGTTTGAGGATCGATGGTAACAGGAGACTAGGACACGATGTTTACCCAGGTTCAGGCCCTCTCGATCGAGGTAATACCCTACTTCCTTCTAGATTGATCTTGATGAATATGATTACAAGAGTTGATCTACCTCGAGATCATAATGGCTACACCCTAAAGCCTAGCCTATGAGGATGTAATGATTCTGATGTCAGCCTGTGCGGACCAAACCCTCTAGATTATATACATACCAGAGGGGGCTAGGGTTACAAAGGTGACTTGGGGAGGAAGTAATAGATACATCCGGACACTACGCTTAACTTTCTACATACATAGGAGTCCTAACCGAATACGGGGGAGAGTCTTCTGCTTCTACTTTCATGACCCATCAACACATCCCAGCTTCATCGACCCAGACGCCTGAGGACCCATAAATACAGGACTCCCACATGCCCCCTCTGACTGCACGACACCTGTTGACGACGTGCCGGACTGTTCCAATAGCAAGAGGTCCAAGGTTGCTACATCCTAAGTGAAAAAGGTCCTGGCAGGGCTGGCTGGCGTTGATGGTACTTTCACTATCAGGGCTTCCCTCAATGACAAATAGGAACACGCGCTCGTTGCCTTCCTATGGAAACCATCTGATATCCCCGGTGTTCCCAGGGAGGTAATCGAGCACCATCTTGCTGACTGCCCACACGCCTGACCTATGATGCAAAAAGTCCCGAAGCAGGCCTTGGAGAGGTAGCAGTTCATTGCCGAAGAGATCAGGAAACTGGAGGCAACTAGTTTAGTCCGAGTTGTACTGCACCCAACTTGGTTGGAAAATCCAGTGGTAGTCCAGAAGGCTGACCAGAAGTGGAGGCTTTGCATTGATTTCACAGATCTCAATAGGTTGACCCATTTCCCTTGCTGCGCATCAACCAGATTGTGGATTCCACTTCAGGTTGTGATTTTCTCTCCTTTCTGGATGCATATTCCGGATATCACTAGATCTTCATGTCTAATGAAGATGAAGAGAACACATCATTCATTACTCCATGTGGTACGTACTGCTTTATCCGCATGCCATTCGGATTAAAGAGTGTTGGGTCAATTTTGCAAGGGCAGTACAGGTTGGTTTTGAACCACGGCTGCACAAAAATATAAAACCAAGGATAGGGCCACCCTTATCCAGGATTTGGAGGATACATTTGCCAATCTGCACAAGATCAATTTGAAGCTCAATCCAGAGAAGTGTGTATTTGGCGTTCCCTCCGGCAAGCTACTTGGGTTCTTTGTGTCCCACCGGGGGTTCGAAGTCAACCCTGACAAGATCAGAGCCATTGAGCAGATCCAACCAACAAGGACATTTAAGGATGTGAGGTGCTTAACAGGATGCATTGTCGTGCTAAGCAGGTTCATCTCTAAGTCTGCCGAGCGCGCCCTGTCGTTCTATAAGATTTTGAAGAAGGCAAGGCCTGTGAAGTAAACCCCAGAAGCAGATGCAGCCCTACAAGAGTTGAAGGCCTACCTTTTTTGTGTGCCCACCTTGGTTGCACCCAAACCCCAGGAGACATTGTTGCTATACTTGGCGGCAATCAACCAAGTGGACAGTGCAGCCGTGGTAGCGCAGCGAGAAGTGGAAGATGCAGAAAGCAAGCACAACACAACAGAGTCAGAAGAGAATCAGGACAATAATGAGCAAGACAATGAGAGCAACCCCAAGGACGTAGAAAGGAAGAAAGTGGTATAGTTCCTAGTGTACTTCGTCAGCTCCTTGTTATAGGGGGCTAGATCGAGGTACCCTGGTGTGCAAAAGTTGATCTTTGGTCTCATTATGGCCTCAAGGAAACCGTGCCACTACTTCCAAGCCCATGAGATCACAGTTGTCACCCGTTTCCCGTTGCAAAGGATACTCCGAAACCCTGAGGCTACTGGCATAATAGTGGAGTGGGCTTTGGAGTTATCCAGCTTTGGCTTGAAGTATGAGAGCACATCAACTATTCAGAGCAGGGCATTGGCAGAGTTTATTGCGGAATGGACGCCAACCCCTGATGAGGAGACAATAGAGACAACTATCCCCGACAAGGAATCACCGCAATAATGGATTATGTATTTTGATGATGCTTTTTCCCTACAAGGTGTAGGAGCTGGCGTGCTTCTTGTTGCCCCCTCTGAGGAGCACCTTAAGTACATCGTCCAAATGCATTTTGCCTGGTAAGAAGCCACTAACAATATTGCAAAGTATGAAGGGCTCCTTGTTGGGCTCGGAATTGCAGCTGAATTGAGATTTAAGAAACTGATTATTCGAGGAGATTCACAGCTTGTGGTGAGACAAGTCAACAAAGATTTACAAAGTCCATTGATGGAGGCATACGTCGAGGAAGTGAGGACATTGGAGGAGCACTTTGACGGGCTGGAAACAGAGCATGTACCCCGCGCAGAAAATAGCATAGTTGATCACTTGTCCAAGTGTGCTGCCCAGAAGCTTCCTGCGGAACTAGGAAATTTTGTTCTCCGTCTCTCTCAGCCCTCTGTATCCCCAGCAACAATGGCCCGGAAAAGGAGAAAGTTGGACTATGGTAAGCCTATCCTGACAGAGCCGTCTGCTCCCGGCTGAGACCCTGCCGGAAACAGCACCTCACAGCTTGTCGGACCACCCCGTCCAGCTTGGCCAATGGACCCCGCGAACGAGGCTGGTGCTCCCGCAGCATAGGAGGTGCCACTAGTCCTCGTTGCCTAGCGACAGACTCCAGCTTGGTCAAGGCACATTGTCCACTTCCTCCAAACCGGAGAATTCCCCGACGACTAAGATGATGCTGAAAAAGAACCCCGAAGGGCCAGTATGTATTAGTTTTTCGATGACACTCTGTACAGAAGGAGGCTAGACGGTGTGGAATTGAAATGTGTCTGCCGGGAGGATGGAAAGGAACTGCTGGCTGAGATTCATAGAGGAATGTGCGGCTCCCACATTGGATCAAGGGCATTAGTTGGGAAAGTATGCCGACAAGGATTCTATTGGCCCACAACACTCCAAGATGCAGTTGAGCTCGTCACGACCTGTGAAGCCTGTCAGTTCCATTATAAGAAAACACACCTTCCTGCCCAAGCCCTTCAAAACAATCCCTCTCTCATTGCCATTTTGGGCCTGGGGGCCCGATATCCTCGGCCTCTTCCCCCGAGCAATCGGGGGCTTTGAATTCTTGTTTGTTACCATCGACAAGTTTACAAAGTGGCTGGGAGTGACTGTCGTGAGAGAGGTGACTGCTCAATCAGCTATCAAGTTCTTGAAAGAATTGGTGTGTCGTTTTGGAGTTCGTGCAAGGATCATCACCGACAACGGCACCAAGTTCACGAGCCACGCCTTCATACAATATGTTCATACTGTAGGATGCAAGATCTCATTTGCTTCCATGGCATACCCCCGGAGTAATGGACAAGCTGAGAGGGCAAACGCTGAAGTGTTGCGTGGACTCAAGACAAGAACTTTCGATACGCTGCACAAGCACGGCAGACGGTGAGCTTCTGGTAGTTCTCTATTCCCTCAGAACGACACCAAATCGAGCTACCGGGCATACTCCCTTCTCCCTGGTCTACGGGGCAGAACCATTTATCCCCAAGGAACTCATTTATGGGTTTCCTCGAGTGCTTGCCTACGATGAAGTAGCGCAAGTTGAGCACTGACGTGACGATGCTGTGCTACTCGAAGAGAACCGTCTCTGGGCTGCTACGCATGCTGCATGCTACCAGCAAGCCCTGCGTCGCTATCATAGCCACGGGGTTCATGCCCAGTGTTTTGAGGAAGGTGACCTTGTCCTTAGGCGCATTCAGTCCGCCAAGGGTACAAACAAGCTGTCACCAAAGTAGGAATGCCCATACCGGGTGGTACGAGTCACCAGACTGTCAGGCCCTGCCTAGCAGCCACCCATCCATACATGCCTTGCCTCAGCTGCATGTAACCCCTTGTACGGAGCCGGGGTGATGACCCTGTGCAAGAGAAAATAAAGAAGCACTGTGGACGGGCAACTAAGATTGCATGCATGTACCATCACACCAAGATCACTACATAAGCATTTCATAAGCATTTGCATATGCATATAGATAGGATTGCATCCTGAATTCATCCTCATCTACATGAAGTTGTAGGTTCCTACCGTGGACTTGGCTTCGACAAGGATTTGAGAAGATTGACCGACACTACAATCCCCGGCAAGCCAAACAGATAAGTTTAACCTCCATTCCTTTAGTGTTATGTAAGCTATAACTTGTGCATAAGGACACCTCGCCAAACTCTCTTGAGGCTTAGGTGCTCCCATCCCAGACTCGAATGTTTCTTCGAGTGAGATGGTTGTAGTGGCCTTTGGTGAAAGGGAGTTGGCGGGGGGCTGGCCCCTCTATCTGTTCCCCGGCAAACGTGGTTCTCCGACAGACAAAGAGGGCGCCGACAAGGTATCTTGCCGGTAAAACTCGTTTTATTACAATAAAGAGGCATTCCACCTCTCCATGGACACATGCATGCAAGCGTTCCCGGCAAGGTTTATCTTTTTCATTCATATGCTGATACAAGTACAAGCATTACAGAACACAATCATGGACACGAGGGATTACATTATTTGAATTAAAGTTTGGCAATTGCCTACAAGTTTAAGATTAAAAAAATAAGTACCCCATCATGCCCTTTCTTGTCCCCCTATTCCCAGGCACGGCCAATGAAGGCGAGGGAGGACTGGAGCGCCTGGGAAATTCCCCAGTCCACCTCCCTCCGGGCTCTAGGAGAGGAAACCTATCGGGAGCAGGGCCAACAGGGGAGCACAATGATGGGGAGCAGAGCGGAGGCGACCCATGAACCACCCTCGCCATGGCCAGCAGGGCACAACAAAAATAGCAGAGCTGCAACCCGAGAGGAAGCCTATCGGGGTCCAGCTGGAAGACTGCAGGAGGAGCCTAGAGGCACCCTCCCCACCCCTGCATCCAGCTCCCAGGTAGATCCCCCTGCCGGGAAGAAGATGCAGGTGCGGGCGCCTGATGAATATGATGCGGGCAATGGTCAGCCGGAGTCAGAGTCGTTGCTCCCTCGTCCGCTGCCGTCGTCATCGCCGTCATTGTCCTCCTTGTCGCTTTCGCTTCAGGAGGAGATTTTGTCATCGGTAAAGCTCTCCGTGCAGCACCCTAAGCAACCACCCGAGCGCCCGAAGATCTTGATGGAGAGGAGGCCGTTCTCCATTAATTCGAACTAAAGAACGTGCTCCACCGAGAAGCCGTGGGCACAAGCAAAGGTCTTCCAGCCACGACAAAGATACATCACATGACGGGCGGGGAAATCGACGTCAACCCTCATACCTCCATTCCCGCAGCCTCTCATGTGCAGCCATAGGGCACGTGGTTGTTCAAGCTTCATTTCCCGCACAAAAGGAATTGGGAGGCGGAGGTGACCACACAAAGGTTTGTATCGCCTAATGATGAACTCCCGAGGTTGATCTCCAATGTGGCCTTCCAGTGGGGCAGGAGCAGCCGGCGGGGGCGCCGCCCCTACCTCCTCCTCCTCGAGCACCACTGCGACTGTGGCCGCGTCCCCTCCCTCCTCTCCTTACGGACGACTCCACTGCCTCAGGATCTGGAGGAGGACTGGCACGCTATCGAGCAGAAGCCCTCGTCACCACCGTCGGAGCACCACGACGCCCTCGCCCTCGCACCATGGATAGAAGAAAAGGATTGGGCAGAAGAAGGAGGATTGTGTGCAGAGGGTTGCTGCCCCAACTCCCTTCTATAGGGAAACAAGGCATGGGACTGGCTCCCCTCATGGGAGATGGTCGCCCCTCTCCCCCAATGTGGCATTCCTACGCCCGCCGTAACTCTGGGGGTCGAGGCCACCCCACTGATCCAACCATCGATGCTCGGTTTCCGGCCGTGTCACTCCTCCCCGTGTCCTCCGCATCTGCCACCTACCGCACCCAATTCATGCGGAGCACGTGGCAAGTGCATGCAGATCGAAGGGTGAGTGGGATGGAAGTTTCCACCCCGTGATCGTGGGGCGAAGAGAATCCGCCAAGTTCTCCAACGGCACACACACACGACGCATGGGGAAACCAAAAACTGGCCTGGAATCAAGGCCGATGGAGCAGCAATGGAGGCTTCAAGAAACCAACCTCCTCAGCACCCCTGCCTATGCACTTATTAGGCCCTACCCCAAAGACACTCATCAGCGCAATCAGAGCAGGCCCGGGGCTTCTATCGGTGCAACAATCCCTGGGTCTGTTGCCCAGACTATGCACAGGCGCAAGAATAAGATTGAAGCACCAGCCCAAGTTAGAGTATAAGAAACCAGTTGATTCAGAGTACCAGCTCATACCAGAGAAACCAAGGCCAAGCTAGAGAAGCAAGACATCACCAAGAGAAGGGCCCCCCGTGCCGGGTAGGCAAGCACGGCAAGAGGCGAGGCCACCCCAGAAGCAGACGGCCGAAACACCCCAGTAGGGCCTGCCAGAGGCTCGTGGAGGCAAAACCACCTCACCAAACACACAAGCATGACCCACATCATCAATCATTGCGGTGTCAATCCGCAAGATGATTAAGTGGCAGTCGTTAGCCACATGACAGCCAGTTTCTACAAGAAGAACCCGCAGATGACACCCGTCCTGCGACGTGTCATGAAGACATGCGCGAAGCTAGCAAGAAAGGCCGTCAAGCCTTGCCGGGCAACCAGTGATGTGACACTAAGTGGTGCATTTAATGCACCTTGTCAGCCCATAGAGTTAGGTATGATAGCACTGTTTGCTATCATATTAGTGCATAATGACTACTTTGCCACTGTGGTCGCTCCTTGATCTATAAAACTAGGCCCATTGCAATCGTAGAAAGGGTTGGAAAATAGATGAACCCACATCCCCATACGTGTGTAGTCACTGCTGCCCAAAGGCAAACCTTGCCGGGTGAGTGTACTACGCTACAGCACAATCATTCCATCATCAATCCAGCAAAGTAGGAGTAGGATTTTACGCCTCGTGGCGGCCTGAACCTGGCTAAATTGCTTGTGTGCTCCTCGCTGTGCTGCCGTGCGCTGGTCTGCTATTCGTGCAACACAACATCCCCCTGCCGAACCAGCAAGTGGCCTTTTGGTCCTGTAGGTGGCCGTGGATATCCCGCAACAGTATGCAATGAATCTAAAGAGGGGAGCGAGTATTGATAAATTGAAAATATTTGGTCTCAAGAGTCATGATTGGCACATATGGATGAGCGGGTAAAGCCGGTGATGTTGCGTGGCTTTATCCCTGAGGATGAATGGCTAGTACTGGACGAGCTAAAGAACTATCGCCTGCCGTGCTAAAAGAAAATGTAGAATTGAAGCATCGATGGCCGAGACATTCATTACTGAGGAGGCGGTAAACTTCGTGACAACACACTACGAAGCCAAAAATCGTCATTTGCATAATCTGAAGCCTCGGTACAATGTTGGCGACCCGAAAAAGGGTGGATCCAACCTCAGCCTATTCAAAGGGAAGCTCACACCAGCCGGTGCTTATAATCCCTATTCTTTGGATGTTAAAGAATGGCGGACCATTTCATTGTATATCTTCAACAACCTAACAGAAGTGTGGCCGTACATCGAGTAAGTTCTCGGTACATTGTTTTGCAATTTCTAATTCCTTTGAACTGATCTTATTCCTGGATATTTGATACAGTCGATACATCACCAAGTTCTCGTATGGAGCGGTGATCCAAAAGGATTCCGTCGAAGAGTATGAGCTTCTGGCAAAGCAAGGAGGCAGATATCCCGACTTCATCTCTTGGTTCAAACAAATAGTAATTTCCATTAGACCATTTCATTTCTTCGTCTTATTTGCGGCTAATGCAACAATCCTTCTTGTAGGCTAATTCAGAGTTTGGGGACGCTGAATTGAGATAAGTAGCTAATGGTTTTTACTATATGGTCCGTTCATTTGACAAATACGACATCAACGGGTATCTCTTTCGTACCTATGGCAAAGAGCTATGTATGGCCGACCGAAAGTCTACAAATTGTTGTGTCTGTGTTATCGGCAAATGAGGTGCCGAGTATTATCGAAGAGTTGAAGCCATTTATGAACTTTTATTCTATGGTGCAAACCCACCAAACATTGTAGTCTTCAAATGTTATTCGTTCCAGCCAAAGGAGACTAGAAGGACTCATGAACATACAGGGCGAGTCGAAATCAAACAAATTACCCATTTGGATGTTCCCGATGTCTATATTATGACTCAATAGGCATCCCAAGTTTTCTATCTACCGTGGCCCTGTCAAAGTGATCCAAATCTCAATGGTTGGAATGTCGTTTATGAAGTGCCTATTGGGGAACGTATTATTTGAAAATTTTCCTACGATCACACAAGATCTATCTACCAGATGCATAGCAACGAGAGGGGAGAGTGTGTCTACGTACCCTCGTAGACCGAAAGAGGAAGCGTCAGAACAACGCGGTTGATGTAGTCGTACGTCTTCACGGCCCGACCGATCAAGCACCAAAACTACGGCACCTCCGAGTTCTAGCACACGTTCAGCTCGATGACGTCCGTCGAACTCCGATCCAGCCGAGTGTCGAGGGAGAGTTCCGTCAGCACGACGGCATGGTGACGATCTTGATGTTCTACCGTCGCAGGGCTTCGCCTAAGCACCGCTACAATATTATCGAGGAGGACTATGGTGGAGATGGGCACCGCACCCGGCTAAGAGATCAAGATATCAATTGTTGTGTCTAGAGGTGCCCCCTTGCCCCCGTATATAAAGGAGGGAGGGAGAGGCCGGCCCTAGAGGGGGCGCGCCATGTGTGGGGAGTCCTACTAGGACTCCCAAGTCCTAATAGGATTCCCCTTTCCTTTCCGGAGTAGGAGAGAAGGAAAGAGGGGGAGAGGGAGAAGGAAAAGGGGGCTGCACCCCTTGTCCAATTCGGACCAGAAAGGGGCACGCGCCTCCTTCCTTTTGGCCTCTCTCTTCTATTCCCGTAACTCCCCCGTACTCCTAAAATACCCGAATCACTCGGAACCTTTCCGATGTCCCAATATAGTCGTCCAATATATCGATTTTTATGTCTCGACCATTTCGAGACTCCTCGTCATGTCCCCGATCTCATCCGGGACTCCGAACTCCTTCGGTACATCAAAACTCATAAACTCATAATAAAACTGTCATCGAACCTTAAGCGTGCGGACCCTACGGGTTCAAGAACTATGTAGACATGACCGAGACACGTCTCCGGTCAATAACCAATAGCGGAACCTGGATGCTCATATTGGCTCCCACATATTCAACAAAGATCTTTATCGGTTAAACCGCATAACAGCATACGTTGTTCCTTTTGTCATCGGTATGTTACTTGCACGAGATTCGATCATCGGTATCTCTATACCTAGTTCAATCTCGTTACCGGCAAGTCTCTTTACTCGTTCCGTAATACATCATGTCGTGACTAACTCATTAGTCTTTTGCTTGCAAGGCTTATTATGATGTGCATTACCGAGAGGGCCCAGAGATACCTCTCCGACACTCGGAGTGACAAATCCTAGTCTTGATCTATGCCAACACCACGAACACTTTCGGAGACACCTGTAGAGCATCTTTATGATCACCTAGTTACGTTGTGATGTTTGATAGCACACAAGGTGTTCCTACGGTATTCGGGAGTTGCATAATCTCATAGTCATAGGAACATGTATAAGTCATGAAGAAAGCAATAGCAAATAAAACTAAACGATCAAATTACTAAGCTAACGGATGGGTCTTGTCCATCACATCATTCTCCTAATGATGTGATCCCATTGATCAAATGACAACTCATGTCTATTGTTAGGAAACATAACCATCTTTGATCAATGAGCTAGTCTAGTAGAGGCATACTAGGGACACTCTGTTTTGTCTATGTATTCACACATGTACTAAGTTTCCGGTTAATACAATTCTAGCATGAATAATAAGCATTTATCATGATATAAGGAAATATAAATAACAACTTTATTATTGCCTCTAGGGAATATTTCCTTCAGTCTCCCACTTGCACTAGAGTCAATAATCTAGTTCACATCGCCATGTAATTTAACACCGATAGTTCACATCCTCATGTGATTAACACCCATAGTTCACATCGCCATGTGACCAACACCCAAAGGGTTTACTAGAGTCAATAATCTAGTTCACATCGCTATGTGATTAACACCCAAAGAGTACTAAGGTGTGATCATGTTTTGCTTCGTGAGAGAAGTTTAGTCAACGGGTTTGTCACATTCAGATCCGTATGTATTTCGCAAATTTCTATGTCTACAATGATCTGCATGGAGCTACTCTAGCTAATTGCTCCCACTTTCAATACGCATCCAAATTGATACTTAGAGTCATCTGGATTTAGTGTCAAAGCTTGCATCGGCGTAACCCTTTACGACGAACTCTTTATCACCTCCATAATCGAGAAACATTTCCTTAGGTATCGAGTTACTAAGGATAATTTTGACCGCTGTACAGTGATCTACTCCTGGATCACTATTGTACCTCCTTGTCAAACTCATGGCAAGGTACACAACATGTTTGGTACACAGCATGGCATACTTTATAGAACCTATGGCTGAGGCATAGGGAATGACTTTCATTCTCTCTATATTTTTATGCCGTGGTCTGGCTTTGAGTCTTACTCAACTTCACACCTTACAAGTCAGGCAAGAACTCCTTCTTTGACTGATCCATTTTGAACTACTTCAAAATCTTATCAAGGTATGTACTCATCGAAAGTCTTATCAAGCGTCTTGATCTATCTCTATAGATCTTGATGCCCAATATGTAAGTAGCTTCAACAAGGTCTTTCTTTGAAAAACTCCTTTCAAACACTCCTTTGTGCTTTCCAGAAAATTCTACATCATTTCCGATCGACAATATGTCATTCACATATACTTATCAGGAAGGTTGTAGTGCTCCCACTCACTTTATTGTAAATACAGGCTTCACCGCAAGTATGTATAAATCTATATGCTTTGATCAACTTATCAAAGCGTATATTCCAACTCTGAGATGCTTGCACCTTTAGGATTGACAAAACCTTCTGGTTGCATCATATACAATTCTTCTTTAATAAATCTATTAAAGAATGCAGTTTTGTTATCCATTTGCCAGATTTCATAAAATGCGGCAATTGCTAACATGATTCGGACAGACTTAAGCATCGATACGGGTGAGAAAATCTCATCGTAGTCAACTCTTTGAACTCGTCGAAAACCTTTCGCAACAAGTCGAGCTTTGTAAACAGTAACATTACCGTCAGCGTCAGTCTTCCTCTTGAAGATCCATTTATTTTCGATGGCTTGCCGATCATCGGGCAAGTCAACCAAAGTCCACACTTTGTTCTCATACATGGATCCAATCTCAGATTTCATGGCCTCAAGCCATTTTGCGGAATATGGGCTCATCATCGCTTCCTCATAGTTCATAGGTTCATCATGGTCCAGTAACATGACTTCCAGAACCGGGTTTCCATACCACTCTGGTGCGGAACGTACTCTGGTTGATCTACGAAGTTCAGTAGTAACTTGATCCGAAGTTTCATGATCATCATCATTAGCTTCCTTACTAATTGGTGTAGGAATCACTGGAACCAGTTTCTGTGATGTACTACTATCAAATTCGGGAGATGGTACAATTACCTCATCAAGTTCCACTTTCCTCCCACTCACTTCTTTCGACAGAAACTCCTTCTCTAGAAAGGATCCATTCTTAGTAACGAATATCTTGCCTTCGGATCTGTGATAGAAGGTGTACCCAATAGTCTCCTTTGGGTATCCTATGAGGACACATTTCTCCGACTTGGGTTCGAGCTTATCAGGTTGAAACTTTTTCACATAAGCATCGCAGCCCCAAACTTTAAGAAACGACAACTTTGGTTTCTTGCCAAACCACAGTTCATAAGGTGTCGTCTCAACGGATTTAGATGGTGCGCTTATTTAACGTGAATGCAGCTATCTCCAATGCATAACCCAAAACGATAGTGGTAAATCGGTAAGAGACATCATAGACCGCACCATATCCAATAAAGTACGGTTATGATGTTCGTACACACCATTACGATGTAGTGTTCCGGGTGGCGTGAGTTGTAAAACTATTCCATATTGTTTCAAATGAAGACCAAACTCGTAACTCAAATATTCACATCCATGATCAGATCGTTGAAACTTTATTTTCTTGTTACGATGATTCTCTACTTCACTCTGAAATTCTTTGAACTTTTCAAATGTGTCAGACTTGTGCTTCATCAAGTAGATATGCCCATATCTGCTTAAATCATCAGTGAATGTCAGAAAATAATGATTCCCGCCACGAGCCTCAACACTTATTGGTCCACATACATCAGTATGTATGATTTCCAACAAATATGTTGCTCGCTCCATTGTTCCGGAGAACGGAGTTTTAGTCATCTTGCCCATGAGGCATGGTGCGCAAGTACCAAGTGATTCATAATCAAGTGATTCCAAAAGTCCATCACTATGGAGTTTCTTCATGCGCTTTACACCAATATGACTTAAACGGCAGTGCCACAAGCAAGTTGCACTATCATTATTAACCTTGCATCTTTTGGCTTCAATATTTTGAATATGTGTATAACTACGATCGAGATCCAACAAACTATTTTCATTGGGTGTATGACCATTGAAGGCTTTATTCATGTAAACAGAATAACAATTATTCTATGACTTTAAATGAATAACCGTATTGCAACAAACATGATCAAATCATATTCAGGATTAACGCAAATGCCAAATAACATTTATTTAGGTCTTACACTAACCCCGAAAGTATAAGGAGTGTGTGATGATGATCATATCAATGTTGGAACCACTTCCAACACACATCGTCACTTCACCTTTAACTAGTCTATGTTCATTCTGCCACTCCTATTTCAAGTTACTCATTTTAGCAACTGAACCGGTATAAAATACCCAGGGGTTGCTATGAACACTACTAAATTACACATCAATAATCTATATATCAAATATACCTTTGTTTACTTTGCCATCCTTCTTATCCACCAAGTATCTAGGGCAGTTCCATTTCTAGTGACCATTTCCTTTGCAGTAGAAGCATTTAGTTTCAGGCTTGAGTTTAGCTTTGGGTTTCTTCACGGGAGTGACAACTTGCTTGTCATTCTTCTTGAAGTTCCCCTTCTATCCCTTTGCCCTTTACTTGAAACAAGTGGTCTGGTTAACCATCAACACTTGATGCTCTTTCTTGATTTCTACCTTCGCCGATTTCAACATCGCGAAGAGCTCGGGAATTACTTTCGTCATCCCTTGCATATTATAGTTCATCACGAAGTTCTACTAACTTGGTGATAGTGTCTAGAGAGCTTTGTCAATTACTATCTTATCTGGAAGATTAACTCCCACTTGATTCAAGCAACTGTAGTACCCAGAAAATCTGAGCACATGCTCACTGGTTGAGCTATTCTCCTCCATCTTGTAGGCAAAGTACTGTCAAAGGTCTTATACCTCTCAACACGGGAATGAGTATGAAATACTAATTTCAACTCTTGGAACATCTAATATGCTCTGTGCCGTTTCAAAACGTTTTTGAAGTCCCGGTTCTAAGCCGTAAAGCATGGTGCACTAAACTATCAAGTAGTCATCATACCGAGCTTTTGTCAAAATGTTCATAACGTCTACATCTGCTCCTGCAATAGGTCTGTCACCTAGCGGTGCATCAAGGACATAATACTTCTGTGCAGCAATAAGGATAATCCTCAGATCACAGAACAATTCCGCATCATTGCTACTTACATCTTTCAACTTAGTTTTCTCTAGGAACATATAAAAAATAAACGGGGAGTAACATCGCGAGCTATTGATCTACAACATAGATATGCTAATACTACCAGGACTAAGTTCATGATAAATTAAAGTTCAGTTAATCATATTACTAAAGAACTCCCACTTAGATAGAAATCCCTCTGGTCATCTAAATGATCACGTGATCCAAATCAACTAAACCATGTCCGATCATCATGTGAGATGGAGTAGTTTCAATGGTGAACATCTTATGTTGATCATATCTGCTATATGATTCACGCTCGACCTTTCGGCCTCCAGTGTTCCGAGGCCATATCTGCATATGCTAGGCTCGTCAAGTTTAACCCGAGTATTCTACGTGTGCAAAACTGGCTTACACCCGTTGTATTTGAACGTAGAGCTTATCACACCCGATCATCACGTGGTGTCTCGGCACGACAAACTTTCGCAACGGTGCATACTTAGGGAGAACACTTATACCTTGAAATTTAGTAAGGGATCATCTTATAATGCTACCGTTGTTCTAAGCAAAATAAGAAGCATAATAAGATAAACATCACATGCAATCAAAATATGTGACATGATATGGCCATCATCATCTTGTGCTTTTGATCTCCATCTCCAAAGCACCATCATGATCACCTTCGTCACTGGCGCGACACCTTGATTTCCATTGTAGCATCGTTGTCGTCTCGCCAACTCTTGCTTCTACGACTATCGCTACCGCTTAGTGATAAAGTTAAGCAATTACATGGCGATTGCATTTCATACAATAAAGCGGCAACCATATGGCTCCTGCCAGTTGGCGATAACTTTACAAAACATGATCATCTCATACAAAACCGTATCACTCATCATGTCTTGACCATATCACATCACAACATGCCCTGCAAAAACAAGTTAGACGTCCTCTACTTTGTTGTTGCAAGTTTTACGTGGCTGCTACGGGCTTAGCAAGAACCGTTCTTACCTACGCATACAAAACCACAACGATGTTTCGTCAAGTACGTGTTGTTTTAACCTTCACAAGGACCGGGCGTAGCCACACTTGATTCAGCTAAAGTGAGAGAGACAGACACCCGCCAGTCACCTTTAAGCAACGAGTGCTCATAACGGTGAAACCAGTCTCGCGTAAGCGTACACGTAATGTCAGTCCGGACCGCTTCATCTCACAATACCGCCGAAGCAAAGTATGACATGCTGGTAAGCAGTATGACTAGTATCGCCCACAACTCATTGTGTTCTACTCGTGCATATCATCTACGCATAGACCTGGCTCATGATGCCACTGTTGGGAAACGTATTATTTGAAAATTTTCCTACGATCACACAAGATCTATCTACCAGATGCATAGCAACGAGAGGGGAGAGTGTGTCTACGTACCCTCGTAGACCGAAAGCGGAAGCGTCAGAACAACGCGGTTGATGTAGTCGTACGTCTTCATGGCCCGACCGATCAAGCAACAAAACTACGGCACCTCCGAGTTCTAGCACACGTTCAGCTCGATGACGTCCCTCGAACTCCGATCCAGCCGAGTGTCGAGGGAGAGTTCCGTCAGCACGACGACATGGTGACGATCTTGATGTTCTACCGTCGCAGGGCTTCGCCTAAGCACCGCTACAATATTATCGAGGAGGACTATGGTGGAGGGGGGCACCGCACCCGCCTAAGAGATCAAGATATCAATTGTTGTGTCTAGAGGTGCCCCCTTGCCCCCGTATATAAAGGAGAGAGGAAGAGGCCGGCCCTAGAGGGGGCGCGCCATGTGTGGGGAGTCCTACTAGGAGTCCCAAGTCCTAATAGGATTCCCCTTTCCTTTCCAGAGTAGGAGAGAAGGAAAGAGGGGGAGAGGGAGAAGGAAAAGGGGGCTGCACCCCTTGTCCAATTCGGACCAGAAGGGGGCACGCGCCTCCTTCCTTTTGGCCTCTCTCTTCTATTCCCGTAACTCCCCGGTACTCCTAAAATACCCGAATCACTCGGAACCTTTCCGATGTCCGAATATAGTCGTCCAATATATCGATTTTTACGTCTCGACCATTTCGAGACTCCTCGTCATGTCCCCGATCTCATCCGGGACTCTGAACTCCTTCGGTACATCAAAACTCATAAACTCATAATAAAACTGTCATCGAAACCTTAAGCGTGCGGACCCTACGGGTTCAAGAACTATGTAGACATGACCGAGACACGTCTCCGGTCAATAACCAATAGCGGAACCTGGATGCTCATATTGGCTCCCACATATTCTACAAAGATCTTTATCGGTCAAACCGCATAACAACATACGTTGTTCCTTTTGTCATCGGTATGTTACTTGCCCGAGATTCGATCGTCGGTATCTCTATACCTAGTCCAATCTCGTTACCGGCAAGTCTCTTTACTCGTTCCGTAATACATCATGTCGTGACTAACTCATTAGTCTTTTGCTTGCAAGGCTTATTATGATGTGCATTACCGAGAGGGCCCAGAGATACCTCTCCGACACTCGGAGTGACAAATCCTAGTCTTGATCTATGCCAACACCACGAACACTTTCGGAGACACCTGTAGAGCATCTTTATGATCACCCAGTTACGTTGTGACGTTTGATAGCACACAAGGTGTTCCTACGGTATTCGGGAGTTGCATAATCTCATAGTCATAGGAACATGTATAAGTCATGAAGAAAGCAATAGCAATAAAACTAAACGATCAAATTACTAAGCTAACGGATGGGTCTTGTCCATCACATCATTCTCCTAATGATGTGATCCCATTGATCAAATGACAACTCATGTCTATGGTTAGGAAACATAACCATCTTTGATCAATGAGCTAGTCTAGTAGAGGCATACTAGGGACACTCTGTTTTGTCTATGTATTCACACATGTACTAAGTTTCCGGTTAATACAATTCTAGCATGAATAATAAACATTTATCATGATATAAGGAAATATAAATAACAACTTTATTAGTGCCTCTAGGGCATATTTCCTTCAGTGCCGCCACGTGTTAGACTACCTCCCCACAATGAAGAGGATTACGAACCTCACATTAACCCAGACACATATGAAGGATAATTCTTCCAAGAAATACATCATTCCAAAAAATGTATGAAGAACCGCTCTACTTCAGCCCAGAACATGTAAGTAGACAACGACAGTGAATCCGACTTCACCCCTGAGATGGAACAAGAAGAGCCGGAACAATAAGAGGTTCCTGCTACAGATGACCACTCAATGCTTGACCGATTACGTAAAGGAGGCATTCCACATGTTGATGTATTTACTGATGATGATGATGGTGAGTACGTCATTACCAATAGTGATGATAATGATGGCATTTATTGATCCCAGAGAATTTATAGAGGATGAAGATTATTAATTAGTTCATGTTATTAGGTATTCAATTTTTTATTATGTTAGAGATGATGATACACTTAAATTATATACATATTATTATTCATGCCACGTTAAAAAAAATATGTTGTACTAATTTTGTTTACTCTTTCTCATTGTAGGTGTTGACAACTGGTGGGCGCGGGTCCAGAGCACTCCGAGGCTCCTTCCTCGGCGCATGCTGGGAGGGGTGCTTCCCTTCCACCCCAGCACCTCCACAGAGCGCTGATACACAGTATGCAGTCACCAATGGCGGGCGCTTCTTATTCAGCCAGGAGAGGTCAGGGGAAGAAGAGGGGTGCTAGAGGTGGACGCCCCAGTGGGAGATGTATGAAGGCTATTGCGCCTTCCTTGCCGCCATCCCCAGCTGATTCACCAGACCATATGACTGCTCCGTCTGAGGTGGACCTGTCTGACATGGACCCGTCTCGGACTCCGGTCCACGAGCCTCAGGCCGACGAGCCTCGGGTCGCCGAGCCTGCACCCCACGAGACTCCAGTCCCAAAGTCTTCATCCAACGAGACTCCGGTCCCATAGTCTTCGTCCCATGAGACTCCAGAGCATAGCAGGGATCACACTACATCGTAGTCGACCCGAGGGGGGACGGTCCGCCGGAGGCCAGTGGCTATGCTGATGGTGGCGAGGATCGCTTTTCTTATAGCTATAGAGAGGGCGAGCTGGTTTAGGGGGACAACGTCTACCATCGTGGTGGTACAAAGGTCCCGCCCGTGCCGGCAACCAGCGAGCAGAGGTGGTTGATTGCACCAAATGGGCTGAAGTAAGTACATTTACTCTTTTTAACCTTTTGCCTCGACGTTTCTTCAAATTAAAATCTAATGCATTGTCCTTGTCATACTGCAGGGGTTGGAAACACACCCGTGGTGTCCGCAGGCCCAACCAGGTCCTTGGTGTGATTTGCCGGCATAAGTTCCCGGGGTGGGTCACGTTGCCCTGTGAGGGTCAGGTTCCATAGCTAGCACTGAGCTGGGAGATGTACTTGGCTGCCCCGTCCCTGAAGGAGGATATGGTGAACCGTGTCTTGTGCCACACAATGGCCGACATCGTGATCCAGACGTTTTGGGTAATTTTTCCTTACAGAATTAAAAATCAACAATACCTAGTGATTGTACTAATTATCAGTGTTGTCTTTTTTGATTACTGACCTTCTACAAGTGTCTTGAGGGAGAGGAGGAGGTCGCGGCTATGGTTATTGAAACCGAGTGCAAGTGCCTACTTCAGAACTTACGGCACGACACTCGGGTGTAGGCTATTTGAAACCACTATGCCTCAATTGGTATTAAGAGGTCCAAGACGAAGTATCATGGCAAGTTACTTAGTAAGGAGAAGTACATAAAGGTATTTACCTATTCTTAAGGCCTTGTACTTTGTTTCCTTGATTTGATTCATAGGCGTAGCGCTGAATTTTCTCTTGACTAACTTAGGTGCCCCCGAGATGGTGTGCGAATAGGATGGATTGTTAGGAGGCTTTGGTGGATGAGTGGTGCTCTCCCGAATGGCTAGCTGTCCACAAGAAGGCCCAGGATAAGCGTGCCCAAATGGTTGGTGTGCCACACCATCCATGGAGCTTCGACTTATATGGGTACGGGGATAACTGGGTATGTGGTTTGCTTGACGATTCATGCAATTTCATTCTTCATGCTACCTTGAGCCCTTAACTAATACTTTGTTCCTCTCTTTTATGGGCGATACAACAGGAAGGAGGTGCCAGGGGTGTTTGACCTCTATGTCATGGCCCATAGTGCCCCGTACAAGAAGGCCAAGGCATTCTTTGAGTCCGACCTCAAATATCCATAGAGCTTCACCAACATCTCCTCCCACGACAAGCTCATGAGGAACAGAGATGAGGGGAAGAAGGAGAAATGGGAGGACTTTAACCCAAGCTAGGGTCCTTTTGATACAGAGCTGGTGATGTTATCTACTGGTGGGAGGAAACATGGCTCGTTAGCCATTGGGGATGTACTGATATTTAGTCCTAGCACTCTCTCGCAGATCAAGAAGCGCCTATCGAGCTCCGTTCATGAGATAAGGCCTCGTCCACAACCAATGGAGCTCGCCATCGAGGTTAGTTATATGGACTGAGATACCTTTCCTCAATTACATTGTGTGTCGTCGATGATTACAATGCTAACGTGTAGTGGTGTCGCAGGTTGTTATTGAGAAAGAGAGAGTGAACACGAAGGCGCTTTTGGCGGAGGCAAACAGGAAGGCGACAGAGAGGGAGAGGGAAAGAGAGGAGAGGATGGCTAACCTGTTGGAGGAGGAGAGGAACCAGAACGAGGCGTCTCACCGGGCCCTATACGAGCTCATCATGGTAAGTTTCTCCTCCATGTTAGCCAAATCATGGATGTAATGTTCGTTTCATTAGTTACTAATATGATTGACTCGTGATAACCAAATATGCAGTATGTGTGCCAGACCAGTGGTCAGACCCCTCCGCCGATGCCCCAGATTGCTTCGGCGACCATGACGAGTTTCATTTGAATGGTGATTACTTACTAGTATTCACATTTGAGTTGCATCATGCTAACGAGACATTGCAAACGATCTTTGGTACAACATGCCTCCCGACAAGCATCGACCAATCCATCCCCGTCTCCCACTCGCGCATCTGGTCCTTCACCTCCATGATGACGGTAAGTTTTCCCAAGTGTTTTGCTTAACAAATGCATAGTTGTCTTAAGAAATGACCTATTTAGCTCCAAAGTGACCTATACTTAACTTATTTCCTTCGACAATGACACAATAACCTTACTTAGCTCCAAAATGACCTATTTTACCTAGGATATCCATAAAATGACCTATACTTAGCAGTTTTTCCTCCAAAATGACTTAATATGCTTAGTTAGCTAAAAAATGGCATAACTACCTAGGATAGCCCAATAATGACCTATACTTAGCTTAGCTAGTTCATTTATGACATAATTAGCTTACTTAGGTAAAAAAATGGCATAATAACCTTGGTTTAGCTCCAAACTGTCATATAATTAGTTTATTTACCTCCAAAATGACATAATAACCTTACCTTGCTCCAAAATGACCGATTTTAACTAGGATAGATCTAAAATGACCTACACTTACTATTGTTCCCTCCAAAATGAATAAATATGCTTAGTTATCTCAAAAATGGAACAACTACTTATGTTAGCTCAAAAATGACCTATACTTAGCTTATTTAGTTCATTTATGACAGACTTAGCATACTTAGGTCAAAAATGGCATAATAATCTTGGTTACCTCCAAAATGACATATACTTATCTTATTTTCCTCGAAAATGACATAATAACCTTACTTTGCTCGAAAATGACCTATTTACCTAGGTTAGCTCTAAAATGAACTACACTTCGCATTTTTTCCTCCAAAATGACTTAATATGCTTAGTTAGCTGAAAATGGTATAATTACCTAGGTTACCTTAGTTAGAAGAAGAAGAAGATAAAGAAGAGGAGAAAATGAAAAAGAAGAATGATTCATCTTCTTCTTCTTCTTCTTCTTCTTCTTCTAGTCTTCTTCTTCTTTTTGTTCTTCTTCTTCTAGTCTTCTTCTACTAACGTTCTTCTTTCCCAATTTGCAGATTTGCTTTAGATCACGGAAGCTTGTGTTGATTGAGTCTACTCTTCTCCTTGTCCCTCCTTTTTGTTTTGATTTTGTAGGATGAACAATTGTACGCTTGTTGTTGTATATGTTGGCTATATATATGTGTATTTGTTGGATATGGACTTTTGATTTGGTATGTATATGTGTTTGATGATCATATCCATATGGACTTTTGATTTGGTATGCATATGTGTTGGATGACCATATCCATATGGCAGTGATATGTATGCTTGTTGAAAGTATCTTAAAATGTGTATATATAAATAAATAACTAAATATATATACAGCCGGTCTATTCTCATAACATTATGAGAATAATATTCTCATAACAGTTCCGAACTGCATTGCAAAATTGCATTCGAAAGCTATGCGCACTGCTTCCTTCTTCTGCTGTGCACCACATAGAGGTGCAGCAGGAAACATTCATTTAGCATCGTTTCTGGCTAGTTTGTCTGATTTCTACTGGTTTATTCGTGCGTGCGCTGATTTAATATGTGGTTAAGCACTGAATTCTGCGAGAAAACGACAGAAATCCTTGGATTTGGCGGATCTGCGTCCGTTCGTCCGCTTTTCTCTGTTCCCTGTTCTCTGTTCTTCCCCGTGCGGATCGAAATTGCTGCGTTTTGTATGTAATATTCTGTTGTTTTCGGCAATTACGGGCTGCTTTTGATCTATCCATATGAATTGGAGCGGTTTAAGTTGTTAATTTGGAAGAATTTTAAGTTTTTTGTCCATGTTTTTTCGCGGCGCGACTGGCTCTGGTCGTTTCTCAAAGATGTTCTTTGAGTTTTTTTGCATTATATAGTTGTTAGAACTGCATTGCAGGATGTGTTTTTCGTCTGTGAATCGTGGTCAAGAGCGGTGGACTGCAGTAATATGCAAATGCGCGTTGAATTTTTTGTAGTGCGGCGAACTGCATTAATATGCAATGCGAGCCTGTATGAACTGCATTACAGCCACAGGGGTGTCGGGGGACTAGTTTGATTAGTTTTTTTGCTTTGGTCAAGCGCGGTGGACTGCAGTAATATGCAATGCAGAATGCATTTTGTTATGTAATCGCACTGCTTTATTTGTCGTTTTTTTTATGTTGTTTGTTTTACATATATATATACTGGTGGGTCAATTGGCTCCCGTCCCACCTTATCCCTGGAGGCTCCCATCTCACCTTATCCGTGGCGGCGCCACTCCTGCTCGATCTGTTTTTTCTCCCAACCAGATCTGTTTTTCGCCTGGCAATGGATTGCGCGTGCGGCTGCCTGGCAAGGGTGGAGCCGATGCTGGAGACATGCGTTTTTTCTAAAGGTTTGGTTCTGAACCAGAGGCAGCGGCACAGCGCTCTCTGTTCTATTCTATATTCTTCAGGTATTGGATTTCGGGCTCCATTCGTGCATCAGTTGACTGACGATGATGTCAGTGTTTCATGGGTATGTATTTCTCGGATATTCTTTTTCATGTGTTGTTTGTAGTTAACGCTACCTGAATTTTTGTAGGAGTATTAGTTTTCTGAAGAATTTTTTTTGCTACCAAGTATAAGCGAACTGCTTTTCTCATAGTAGTTTTTTATGAACATTGTAGGAGCAACGGCAATGTTGTCTAGTCAATATTATTACGTGTTGACATCAATATTTTTTTATGAAAGATTGTAATCTTTTTCTTAGTTGTTCTTATTTTTCTTCTGTTCTTGTTGTTTTTCTTTGCAGAAATTCCCTTCTGGTCTAGTTAGTGTAACAGAAAGCTGTGTTAATTTGGTGTTGGTCAGCAAGAATGGATATCATGATGTTGATGTTATGTATTCTGTTGGCTCTGATGATTGTTTGGTTCTCAAAGATGGCTGGAAGGAATTTGTGGAGGAAGCTGGTCTTCAGGCAGGGGATGTTGTGATGGCTATGTTTTTTAGGCATGCAAAGTGTTTGGAAATCAAGTTAAATTTGCTTTAGATCAGTCTCGCTTGAGCAGCAGCAGCATGAGACATTTTTGTTGTAATAATCTGACATTTTTTGTGTGGCTTCTAGTGTATTTTCTTATGACAATTCTGAGTATAAGTGAACTGCTTTTTTACATATAGTCTTTCATGTGCATCCTATCAGCAGCAGCAGTTTAAGAACATGCATTCTGGAAACCCCCACCGAGCTTTTTTTTAACCCACACACGGAACTAGAGTTTTTTTAATAAAAGAGCACTGCATCAACCTTCTTTAACAGGAGCAGTTTTGTGAAAGAATTCTCCATGTGAACTACTCTGATAGTTTTGTTTTTTATGTGTATCCTAGCTTCATCAGCAGTTTTGAAGCAATATACATACTGAAAACAGACTACGGAGAGCTGCATATATTTGATAGATAGAAACCACGGTTCTGCGGTTATAATTAACATAGTACATCATCAAGCAAACTAACGCAACATAAGCAAACATTGTCCCAAAGCAAACTAGAACGAAAGCAAACTAATCTACATACGCAGAGGGAAACTAAATCGAGCACTTGCGACTGGAATCCTTGGGTTTCAGCATCTGTCCTGCTTCACCAGTTCCACCCGTTGGAGTTGGAGGTGGAAGTTGATGCCCCCTTGCCCCACCCCCTCTTGGATGACCTCGAGCGCTTCCTTGTCTTCTCTGTTTCAGCGCGCGTGAGGCCTTTCTTCATGGTGCTGATTCGGGTCCATATCTCGAACGCAGCGTAGGCGTCCTTGGAAGCATACTCGACGTGCTTGGTGCTGAGAATGGAAGTCCACAGGCTGTGGTCGTGGTCTGTCATCTTCATTTTCATGTCTGCATACTCGTCGTCGATGATGGCAGCATCTACATCGCCCAGCGAGTCCAGTGGCTTCGTTCCATCAGGCACCCTCCAGTTCGTCTGGATGTCGACGAAGTTGGGGACATGGAGGTTGCAGGCTGCGAGCTTCTGCTTGTCCTACTCGATGGCGAAGCCAGCGAACTCGAACCTAAGGAAAGTGAACCGCAAGTTATACCTTTCGGAACTGCATACACGGGCATATAGAACTGCAACGTGTACTCGGCAGAGAGAATTGCTTACCTTGGGTCGCCGAGGAACCTGTCGAAGGTGTTGCATCTCTTGCCCAATGTACCACATACCTGGAAAGGAAGCACTGGCTGATACTTGCCGATGGATAGTTGAACCAGGGCCGCCCTGTCGTGGTCGGGTGTGTACTCCACGTCTATGCCGACGATCTTCTGGCGGCGCCGCTGGAGAACTTTCTTGAACTCTTCGACGTACGTCGCCATGGCAGCGACGTCGGTGGTGTAGATCACCTTCAGCTTCGTGTCCCCGTGTGCATGCACGGCGTCGTAGGTTCTGCTGAACCCCATTGCTGCAAAGAGGAGGTAGAGGAGGAGGAAGGCGCAGCGTCGTGTGTTTTGTGCGGACGGCCTGTTCGATGGAGCGCGTGATTTAAATGGGAGCGGCAGCAACTTCTGCCGAGGACACGATCACTTCTCCCAACCGTGTAGGCGATCGTGGGTTCGTGATGATCGTGGCGTTCGTGCGGCGTGCAACCGTCGGGATAGAGGAGGGGCGGGGCGCGGGCGCTTCGGGCGATAGTGGGCGCATTTATTTTAGGGCAGGCGAACCGAATCGTCCGCCGTAAGCGAACTGCATCGCTTCAGAAGCGGAATCGTTTCCCGTAAGCGAAGTGCATCGCTTTAGAAGCGGAATCGTTTTTGTTTACATTTTTTTGCACTAAGCGCACTGCACTGTGTACTCGAAGGTTACTGCACTGCAAGCTTTTAAACGCACCACGCTCACACTGCAGTGTATGTGAATCCTAGTCTGACTCTACATTTTTTTCTTTTCTATCTGCTTTTCTGTATTGATTCACGTTCATGTCAGATTCTATACGAGCAAGAGAACTGCATTCTCAAAATGACATTCCGATGTCAGGTTTTTCATACAGAAGAGAACCGCATGCTGAGAGTGGAATTCTCATCTTATTTTCTTTTTTCATATGGAATAGAACTGCATATTATTATACGATATGATATATATAAATGATGAAGTTAATATGTTTTTTTAAAATGCAAAACTGCATATGTGTTTGATCTACGTCCTTTTCCTGGTGCTTCTTCGCAGATTGTGCACTGCATTTGTTTCAACGGTTGTTGCTGCTTCTGTCTTGCTCTTGTTGTTCGCGTTACCCATCGTAACGGGACCGTGCGACCGCGATGCTTGCCTACGCGCTGGATTCTGCGTTCTGTCTCTCCCCCTCGTTTTTGATGATGGTTCTTCGATTTCTTCATCTGCTTCTTCTTCTTCCTCGTCTTCTTCTTCTTTTTCCTCATCTTCCTCCTCGGTTTCATCAGCTTCGATCGCTTCCTCACTCTCTTCTCTGTCAGCATCTTCTTCGTCATCTTCTTCGTCATCTTCTTCATCTTTTTCCTCTGTTCTATTTGGACAAGTTCTCGCGTTATGCTTCTCTCTCTTGTTGCAGACGCTACATAGTCTTCTCTTTGGCGTATCATCTTGTTGGTCAGCTTGGTGATTTGTGGTGGCATTTTCAGACTGGATTTGTTTCAGCCTCTCCTCACATGTTCTTGAGTTGTGTCCCGCAATCTTATTGCATGATTTACACATCCTTACCCCCAGTGGTCTTCCTTCGCTGTCCAGTTCTGGCTCAGGCCTGCTAATTTTTCTAGGGCTTCTTTCATTTGCTGCAGCTTTTTTATTGGCTGACTTGCTCTCTTTCTTTCTCCCTTTTGTGTTTGAAACAGGCGGGGGAAGAATTGTGTCATCCATATTATGAACTGCACCATCATCAGCATGTTCGTGCTCCTTTCCTTAGACTTCACCCCGCGCATCCATTATCTTCTCTGCCTCTTCTTCTTCTTCATTTATTACGTTCACTTCTTGTATGAGTTTTCTCATCCCAGCTAAAGCTCTGTTGTACCCTCTATCCGGTTTGACACCTCTGTTCGCCAGGTCCATTGCAGTTTCTGCAAGTAGTCTCCTACGGCAGAACATCGAACTCCCATCCGGAGCAGTTTGCTCATAGTCTCTGCGGTCAAAAGTTGGATTTTGGCGTGCGTTCCGTGTGTATCTCTTCAATATGTATTGTTCAGGTATCTTGTCCACCCGCAGCTGATCCAACATGCAAATGTTGTGCACGCAGAACAGGCCTGCAGCAAAAGAAAATTTTTGGGTTACTCGTGCCAGCAAACTTAACATAAATAGGCAACATTTTTTAATTTTTTTGGTTTTGTGAACTGCATTATAAATAGGTCCTGTGTCTGCTGCTATAGTGAACCTCACTATATATTTTTTTAGTTTTTAATCTCTTTTTTTTGCTACGAGCAATAAGTGAACTTCATTTTGTTTTACGTGTGCTTATTTTTTTTGTTTTCCTGTATCATTTACCTGTGTGTGTCCACAGCTTGCATTCGCATTCGTAGATACCGTTCGTCACATCAGCAACCACCTGGAACTCGTGTCTTGCCCAATCAAAATCATCAGACCGGTTGTAGTGGCGCACCAAATATTTCGTTGGGTTGTCAGTGGACTGCTCTGATCTGAAGGCTGTGCTGCGGTAGTGCGTTTGCTTGAAGTCAGCAAAGAACGCCCTGGTGTAAATCTTGGAGAGCTAAACCTCGAATCCAAACTGAGTAGTAGTCTTTATCTCCGTCTGTGAAACAAAGAAAACCAGTTAAGTAGTTGTATTTTTTGCAGCAAAAATCAAGAAAGCGAGTATTGTTTTTATTAATTGCTCATCCATCTCTAAAAAATTTGCTCTGTTTTATATACCTCGTTAGCTATGGTCTCCGCGTGCTCGACGCCCTTCCTTGTCTGGATGCACCTGTCCACCTGGGATGCAAAGATGTGCAGGTCATGTCTTTCCTTGACAAAGTTCCTCTTCAAGATCCGGTTCATGCTTTCACTTCTCTTTGTCGACGTCATCCGTGCACAGAACACCTCCTTGTAGTAAGCCGATATCCATTCTTTTCTGTCTGCCCACAGCGCCTTCATAATCTCATCATTTTGCAGGTTATACTTTTCCATGAGCTCACGCCAAGCGCGTTCAAACTCTGATGGCATCAGTGGGTGGTTGAGAACGGAGGTCAGCTCATCCTTGAATTTCTCATAGGCTTTGTACAGCAAGGACAGGTGATCCTTGTATTTTTTCAGTATATGCCAACGGCATAACTTGTGCAGCGTGCCTACGAGTGTACTTTTTATCGCGGCATCCATGGAGGGGCATTGATCTGCATTTTTTTGAAAAAAAAACAAGCATCGAGTTATTGAGAGAACTGCATATCCTTTTTCTGCTTTTTTTTCTTTTTTTTTTCATTGGATGTAAGAAATGTACTACAAAACTTGGCAGTGAACTGCATTGTTATTTAAGTTCACTTTTTTTTCCAGCATACCTGTGAGTATGCAGATTGGCCGCTTGTTGTTCATGCAACGCAAGAACGTCCGGAACACCCACTCGAAAGTCGGTATTGTTTCGTCTCTGATGAGAGCCACAGCGAATATTGTACTTTGGAGGTGGTGGTTGACTCCAACGAAGACGCCCAGAGGCATGTGGAACTTGTTGGTCTTGTAGGTCGTGTCAAATGTGACACAATCTCCAAAATCTTCGTACGATCCCCTGCAGCTGGCGTTCGCCCAGAATATGTTGCGCACACGGTTATCAACATCTTTGTCGTAATCATAGAAGAACTCCGGGTTTATTTGCTGCATCTTCTCAAAGAAAGCCAGGAGTTTCTTCACATCGTCCTCTGTTTCCTCCCTCGCGAATTGATGCTTCCTGCAGTTCGAATTAACAATATACTTTCAGCATTATGGACTTACAGTAAATGCACAAAGCGTACTGCATGAAATAGACGATATATCGTTTTTTTGTTTTTAGTAAACGTACCTGTTCACCCAGTCACGGCTGGTGTGCCCCATAAAGTGCAGTCCTCCTGACATCCTAGACAGGGTTGACATCATTTGTGTGTGCGTGAGGTTGTCGCTCTGCATGTCCTTCACTAGTTTATCGAGCAATGGGTCATCCGTCTTATGCGAGTGCATGTGCAGAAGCATAGCCGGGCTGTCAATCATCCTGTGGTTGTGATTGAGCTCAATCTCTGCTATCACAAACACATCCTTTATTTTTTTCAATCTCATCCCCGCCTTGCAGCCAGTCCTCTTTGATGTTTTTTCTCGCTTTCTGTCATAATCAGTGACAGTTTGTTTGCTTCTTCCTTCCTTTGAGCACACGATGTATCTGTTTGTTCTGTATCCACCGTTTTTGCGTGTGCTGAAGCCTGCATGCCTCGCATACGTGTTGTAGAATTCTCGCGCCGCATCTTCTGATGTGAACTGCATACCTTTCACAGGCACAAGTTCTTGGAGCATGTTCTCATCCTGCACACACACAACATGGAATGTTTCTTTTTTTGTTAATGAGAATGCACAAGCTGAAACTATGCGTAATAACTGAACTGCAGTAGTCAGGCAAGGATGCTTACGTGCGTGTACTGTTTTACTTCTAACGGTGTTTGCAGCTCACCGATGTTTATTGGGCATGGAGGGGTGACAACAGACCTGTGTAATTGAGGATCGCGAGGAGGCAGGAGTGTGGAGAACTTTACTTTTTTCGTTGCTTGCGGCCCTTCCTGATTCTGTTTCCGATTCTTTTGTTGGGCAGTAGGCGGCCTTGGTGGAATTCTACTGTCCCTTTGTCGACGAATCGGTTGCACATGGACCTGTCGAACTTGCTGGGTTTCAACATCGGCTTCTGGAGGTTCTATATCATCCGTTCTGATCTGCTGACCAAATGTTTCAAAGACACGCGTGTACCTTGGCTGCATAACTGTTATGATTTGCTCTTCGTCATCATCCTCCTCCTCATCATTTTCCTGCGCGTGTTCCCCCATGAAGACCAGATCGTCGTCCTCCTCCTCGTCATCCTGCGGGTTTTTTGTTTCACTGCCTTCTCCATCTCGAATGATGTTTGGTTCACTGTTTTCATCTTTATCCTCTACATCTTCCTCCACGGAGTACGCAGTTCTGTTTGTTGTGTTAAAGAAACCCCTAGGCAATTCAGGTGTTATCCATCCAGGCATCTCCCACTCTTCTCTTCCAATGCAGTTCAGGGGCTCAGGGTCGTAAATGATTCGAGGCATCTTCTGTTTTTGAGGCATAGTGAATTCCTGCAGGTTATTAAGCCAAAGCTTTTTTTATGCACGTCAACAATGAAATGAACTGCATCTTTCGTTCTATATATCATTATATTTTTGCAAACGGTAAGAATTTGCACTTTTAATTTGTCATTCTACAGCAGGGGCACTGTCAGTTAACGTGAAGAAACAATGCACTTCAGCTCTAGGAACAGCGCTCTACTTTTTTAGTCAATGTGGACTGCAATTTTGATCCATACAGCGTTTTTTATTTTTCGAACTATCCTTTTCTGATTTTCTACTTTGGAGACACATGTGACTGCAGTCGACGCAAGATGGGGGACTGCATGTGTATCAAAACGGCACTGCAAACTAGATGTGGGGGTTGGTATGTTGATATTCTTACCTTATATGCAGTTCCCTCCTTCTGCAGATGCAGCTCTTGCTGCTGTTGTCGTGCAGTACACCTCCGCTGCAGGAACTCATGCGCTTTTTCCACCTTCGCCATTGTTGCGGGAGAAGGCTGGACGTGCACCATTGCAGTTCGCATCCACGACGAATGCGATGTAGTAGTCAACCTTGCAGTTCGCTTCCCCCTGTCATGCATGGCGGATGCTGGATGCTTCAGGGGCGGATCCTCCAGGTGTTGTTAGGGCGAAGGTGAGGTGCGGCGTTGCTTCCTAAACGCCGCCGCGGAAATTTCGTCCCTGACGGACTGCATCACCGGCCGCTTTGGCGCGCGCTCCGCTCCCGCTACGAGGCGGGGGGAGGGGTGGAGGTGAGGTGCAGGACGCCGGCCGCCGGCCGCCGTGCGCTCCCGCGCTAGGAGGCGGGGGGAGGGGTGGGGGAGGACGCCGGTCGCCGTCCTCCGTGCGCCCCCGCGCTAGGAGGCGGGGGAGTGGTGGGGGAGGACGCTGCCCGCCGGCCGCCGTGCGCTCCCGCGCTAGAAGGCGGGGGAGGGGTTGGGGAGGACGCTGGCCGCCGGCCGCCTGGGCGCTCCCGCGCTAGGAGGCGGGGAGGGGTTGGGGAGGATGCCGGCCTCGGGCGCTAGGAGGCGGGGAGGGGTTGGGGAGGATGCCGGCGTCGGGCGCTAGGAGGCGGGGAGTGGACGAGTTGGTTGTTAGGAGAATAAGCTTTTTGTTAGGAGAATAATGTCTTAAGGGGTGTTATGAGAATAGACCCACCCTATATATATATATATATATATATATATATATATATATATATATATATATATGAAATTGATTGAATATAAGAAAATAAAATAAAATAGGGGCAATACAGGCACTTTGCCATCTGCCAGCAGACGACAAAGAGGTTTGCCGTGTGCGAGCAGATGGCAAAGCTGCCACGTGGCAGCTACCTGTGCAACCTCGGGGCACTATGGCTAGCCTATTTGGTCACTTTTCCGCCTGCTGGCAGACGGCAAAGACCTTTGCATCTATGCCGTCTCTCAGCACACGACATAGCAAGACATGTGGTAGCTACCTGGGGGCACCTGAGATGACCACTTTGTCTTCTGCTGGCAGACGGCAAAGACATTTGCATCTTTGTCGTCTGCTAGCAGAAGACAACGCACGTTGTTAACCCCTAACGAACCTAACCTGACCCCTCTGTCGTCCCTCCTCTTTGCCGTCTGCTTTCCATGTATGGCTGACGACAAATGTCTTTGCCGTTCATTTTTCAAAAGCGGATGATAAAGAAGCCCCTCGCCGGAGTTTGGGCTGCCGGATGTGCTGACGTCTGCTGGCTGGCGACAAAGGACTTTGTCGTCCGCCAGGCATGCCATTGTCGTCTGCCATAGCAGACGACAAAGTGCCTGATTCCTGTAGTGTCTGCCTTCTGTGGGGGCCTAGGGAGGGTTGTTAGTTGCATGGAATGAATAGTACTTTCAGGGCCAGATCTTTAGAATGAATGAATTCTGCATTTCCATTTTATTTAGCTCTTCACACAATGGAGAACAATGGATCTTGACTAATATCTATGGTCCCTTCTAGCAAAATGAAAGAGCTATATACCTCAAGTGGTTTCAGAATCTCCAGATGCCAGATGATACTAATTGGCTAATTGTGGGGGACTTTAATTATATCAGATACCCACTCAACATAAGCATAGATGGGGATAACCCATCTGATATGTTTGCATGTAATGAAGCCGTTAACAAACTTATCCTGTGTTGGCACTTGATTTTGCCATGATACAAAATGAAATTAAGATGACCTCAAATGAAAAGGTGTTCAACATGATTTTTTTGCATCATCGAATGGAACAACTTTAATGTTTGGTTCATCGCCATCTTATGGGCCGAAATTGTGTTCAAAGTTCTAAAATTCGTGTTCAGATGACTGTTCAGCCAATTACGCCTCCAATATGTCCCAGATGAAGGAGCACTATACATAGATTATCTTCGTCTCGTTGAGGTGATCAATTTTGATATATAAATCATACGAATCCGGTTTCCTATGCAAAATTTATAGGCAACACTCTGCGGACCAACCCGGAGTGAAAAGCATGCCGAAGAAAAGGTTGACGGCCGAGTGAAAACCTTTCCCAGCGAGATGGTTGCCATCCGAGTGAAAAGCTTGCCGGCAAAGGCTGCCAATGAAAAGGTTGCTGGCCAAGTGAAAACCTTGCCGGCGAGATGGTCGTCTGTCGAGTGAAAAGCTTGCCAGCCAAATAAAGAGCTTGCTGGTGAAAAGCTTGTCGTTCGAAGTGAAAATCTTGCTTGCCAAGTGGAAACTGCCGAAGAAGTGCTCAAAAGATTATCTTGATGGCATCGAATGGAAAAGTGTTCTACATTGTTGCGCGTATCGTCACAATGGTCAACTTGGATTTTAGAGTCATCATCATCTAAGATAGTATGCAACCTACAGAGTGATACGTCTCCAACGTATCTAATTTTCCTAACACTTTTGCTCTTGTTTTGGACTCTAATTTGCATGATTTGAATGAAACTAACCCCAGACTGACGTTGTTTTCAGCAGAACAACCATGGTGTTGTTTTTGTTCGGAATAAAAGATCTCGGAATGAAACGAAAACTTGCAAGGATTTTTTATATAATAAAAGAAAAATGCTGGAGCCAAGAACCACTGGAGGGGGAAACCTGGGTGGGCACAATCCACCAGGGTGCACACCCATCCTGGCGCGCCTAGGTGGGTTGTCCCCACCTGGTGGCCCCACGGACGCCCACCCTGATACTATAAGTTCAAATTTTCGGAGAAAAAAGTCAGGGAGAAAGAATTATCGCGATCTACGAGACAGAGCCGCCGTAACCTCATGATCTTCCTTGGGAGGCCAGATCTGGAGTCCGTTTGGGGCTCCGGAGAGGGGGATCTTCGTCCTTCATCATCACCAACCCTTCTCCATTGCCGATTCCATGATACTCCCCACCGGGAGTGAGTAATTACTTTGTAGGCTTGCTGGTCGGTGAGGAGTTGGATGAGATTCATCATGTAATCTAGTTAATTTTGTTAGGGCCGATCCCTAGTATCCATTATGTTCTTATATTGATGTTGCTATGACTTTGCCATGCATAATGCTTGACACTTTGGGCCCTGGTGCCATGATTTCAGATCTGAACCGTTTATGATATTATCATTATATTCATGTTTTAGACCCGATCTTGCAAGTTATAGTCACCTACTACGTGTTATGACCCGGCAACCCCGGAGTGACAATAACCGGAACCACTCCCGGTGATGACCGTAGTTTGAGGAGTTCATGTATTCACCGTGTGTTAATGCTTTGTTCCAGCTCTCTTTTAAAAGGAGGCCTTAATATCCCTTAGTTTCCAATATGGACCCCGCTACCACGGGAGGGTAGGACAAAAGATGTCATGCAAGTTCTTTCCATAAGCACTTATGACTATTTATGGAATACATGCCTACATTATATTTATGAACTGGAGCTAGTGCCGTATCGCCCTAGGTTATGGCTGTCACATGATAAATATCATCCAACAGATCAGCGATCCAATGCCTACAAATTTATCTTATATTGATCTTGCTAAGTTACTAGTGCTATCGTTACTAGTACACTTGCTACAAAACTATTGCTATCATTGTTACTGTTACTATTGCTGTTGCCACTACTATCAAAACTATCATATTACCGTGCTACTAATCACTTTGATGTAGATAATTAATCTCAAGGTGTGGTTGAATTGACAACTCAGCTTCTAATACTTACAAATATTCTTTGGCTCCCCTTGTGTCGAATCTATAAATTTGGGTTGAATACTCTACCCTTGAAAACTGTTGCGATCCCCTTTACTTATGGGTTATCAAGACCTTTTTCTAGCGCCGTTGCCGGGGAGCATAGCTATATTTGCTGAGTAACTTGGGATTATTATCAATCTATCAATATGAAGAATCTGAAGGATGCTAAGACTAAGATTTATCCCTCTAAGACAAGGGGAGGTAAGAAACTGCCATTCAGTTCTGCTTTAGATTCACCTTCTGTTATAAGTAAACTTGCAACACCACAACATGCTATTACTCCTGATATATCGCAAGTTATTGATGATGCTGCTTCTGCTGTGAATTATACTTATGGTGATGCTAGTACCTTGCATGATGATGATGTGCCACTTGGTGACTTTCTTGATGAACAAATTACTAGAGTAAGACAACATGATGTTGAATCTGATGATGAGCTTGAAATTTAAAATCTTGAAACACCTGCTAGAACTAGCCTTCTTAGCTATGAATTGCCTAAGGTACCCGAAGGTTATGTTATGAGTGAGGAAACAACTAGATATATTCTTGCTTGTAATGATAGAGATGATCTAGAGAAATTATTATGCAAGTATAAAGCAAAATCTCCGAATTCTAGAATGAAACATGATCCTAAGTTTGCTACCTCACATATCTTTATTTATGATAAGGATTGTGAATTATCTGTAGACCCAGAGCTAATCACTTTGGTTGAATCTGATCCTTTCCATGGTTATGAAATTGAAACTGTTGTGGCACATCTCACTAAGTTAAATGACATTGCCATCCTTTTTACTCATGATGAGAATACCCGTTACTACTATATTCTCCAATTATTTTCATTCTCATTAAAGGGTGATGCTAATGCTTGGTACAATACTCTTACTCCTGGTTGTGTGCGTAGTCCCCAGGATATGATTTATTACTTCTCTGAAAAATAATTTCCTGCTCATAAGAAACAAGCTGCCTTACATGAAATATTTAACTTTGTGCAAACTAAAGAAGAGAGTCTCCCACAAGCTTGGGGGGGTGGGCTTTGACAGTTACTTCATGCTTTGACTGATCATCCTCTTAAGAAAAATGAAATACTTGATATCTACTATAATGGACTAACCGATGCTTCTAGGGACTTCCTAGATAGTTGTGCTGGTTGTGTTTTCAGGGAATGGACTATTAAATAGGCTGAAGAATTATTGATTAACATATTGAAAAATTACGATGATTGGACTCTTCCTGGACTACCACCTAAGCCTACTCCGAATAAGAGGGGTATATTATATCTCAGTCCTGAAGATATGTAAGAGGCAAAGAAATCCATGAAGGAAAAAGGTATTAAAGCTGAGGATGTTAAAAATTTACCTCCTATTGAAAAAATACATGGGCTTGATGCACCACCGCTCCCTAAGGTGGTAGAGGTAAATTCTCTAATGAAATTCAATGACAATGATAATCCTCACAATATGCACCCTAGCCAATGCCTTCATGAGTTTGAAAAATACGTTAGGAAACAAGATCACTTCAATGCAAATGTTATGAAAAAATTGAAATATAATTCCGATATGATTGCCCGCTTGAGTGACTTGTTATTTAGAATTTCAAATGATGTTAGAGGTGTGGGGAAACATGCTTCTATGGTACAAACTCAGTTAGAACAAGTTGCTAAACCCCAAAGAGAATTACTTGATGAAATGAATAGAAATATACATGACTTTTCTGATAGAGTTGCAACTAGAGGAGGAAAAATGACTTAGGAACCACTTTATCTTGAGGGACATCCAAAAAGAGTTGAACATGATTCACAAAGAAACAACACCACTACACCTGGTCCCCCTAAAAAGAAAAAGAAAAAGAAAAATGATAGGACTTTGCATGCTACTAGTGAACGTGAAGTAGAAAAACCTCCTGATAATGATAATGTTGTTTCTATCTCTGATGCTGAAACTCAATCTGGTAATGAACATTGACCTAGTGATAATGGAAAAGAAAATGCTGTTGTTCATGAAGACACTCAACCAGACAATGAAAATGAACCAGATAATGATGTTGAACTAGAACCACTAGTTGATCTTGATATCCCACAACCTAAGAATAAAAGATATGATAAAAGAGACTTTGTGGCTAGGAAACACCATAAAGAAAGAGAACTGTGGGTTCAATATGCCTTTTCCACCCAAATCAACTAAAAAGAAGGATGATGAAGAATTTGAACGCTTTGCTGAAATGCTAAGGCCGGTCTTTTTGCGCACTCGTTTAACTGATATTTTAAAAATGCCTACTTATGCAAAATACATGAAAGACATCATCACTAATAAGAGGAAAACACCAGAAGCCGAAATCTCCACCATGCTTGCTAATTATACTTTTAAGGGTGGACTCCCAACAAAACTTCGAGACCCAGGGATACCAACTATACCTTGCTCCATCAAAAGGAATTATGAGAAAACTGCTTTATGTGATTTAGGAGCTAGTGTTAGTGTTACGCCTTTCTCTTTATACAAAAGACTTGATTTGTATAAACTTACACCTAACGAAATATCTTTGCAAATGGCTGACAAATCAACTACCATACCTATAGGTATCTGTGAGGATGTGACCGTCATTGTTGCTAATGTTACTATTTTGACTGACTTTGTTATACTTGAGATGCCCGAGGACGACAATATGTCTATTATTCTTGGTAGACCCGTCTTGAATATTGCAGGGGATGTTATTGATTGTAATAAAAGAAATGTCACTTTTCATATTAATGGTAATGAGCATACGGTGCATTTTCCGAAGGAACAATTCCAAGTGAATGGTATTCATGTTATTGGAAAATATCCGACAATCACTATTGGAAGTTTTAAAATACCTCTACCTACTATTGAAAAGAAATATGAAATGCTTATTGTTGGGGACTTTCATATCCCCGTTGAGGTAACTTAGGGATTTACGAAAGTTCTTCGGTTTCATGCTAATCGAAAGTGGTTGTTAATAAGACTTGATCAACCTTATTAACGAATCATTTTTGAGAGGTATGAAGTTGATGAATTTAGTAAGCACTACCTTCCGTCCCTACCTTTTGTTTTCTGTCTTTATTAGTTAAATAAATAAAATACCATGGTTTGCCTGTTTTCTGAATTTCCCGTACAATAAAAAAATGGCCCAAAATTAGAAGTTCTCAAAATGCCCTAGAAATTTAACACGGTTTTTCCGAATATTTATGAATCTCGGGTGCAAATAATACTGGAGGGGGGTGCACCAGGTGGTCACAACCCACCTGGGCACGCCAGGACCCCCAGGTGCGCCTTGGTGGGTTATGGTCCCCACGTGGGCCCTCTCCCTTATCTTTTTACACCACATCATCACCTACCTCCAGAAACAAATCACCATTGCTCTCTATCTCTCTCTCTCGTGTTCTTGTTCTCAACCCCGCGGACTAGGATCTCTTTGCTCGAAGCTCCGTTTCCAAAATTGGTTTGGTGGATTGTTGCTTGGTATGTGACTCCACCGTTTGTCCAATTAGTTTCTGTTTTAGTGGTTTATATTTTGAAAAATTAGCTATTATTAGTGCTGCTGTAGATGAGTGTGCATGTTGAATTCTTAGAGTTCTAAGTAGTTTGAATGCATGCTATGTCTTCTATGTATCCTTTTTAGTAGTTGCTATCAGTTTTATAAAGTTTTGTTGACAAACTCATGTGGACGAAATTTTTCAGAAATTGTACGCAGACATGAAGAGCGTCTTCGGAAGGAGTTCGTCGAGGAGGAGATCCTCGGGAGCATCCTCTAATGATAGCTCCGCTCGCTGGTCTTATGTTGAACCAAGTGAAAGTTCGATTCATGATGCCACCACCAAGACATGCTTCTGGCCTTGTGATGATTATATGATGCGTGTGGGTATTAAGGAGGAATTTGAGTAATGGGTTCACAATGTCGTTCTCGGTCCCTACATTTCAGATAAGTGTGAACAACACCACATTCTCACCGAATCATTTGTTAAAGGATTTAAATTCCATCCCCGTGAGTCTAGGGTGTCATCTAAACTTTATGAAAATCCTTTTACTATATCACTAGAGAGTTTTGCCCGTCATTGTAAAATTCCATTTTGGGGTTTGCTTGACGAACCACAAAGGGCTGAGTTTCAATCATTTTTTACTAATATTTGCTGTGGTGAAACGAGGGGAGTGATGCAAGGTAGAATAAAGAGCATTCATTTTCCAGCAATTCAATATTTTGCTTTATTCAATGGGAAATGTATTGTAGGCAAACAAGATTGTAGTACACTTTGTGCTCCAGACTTGAGCCTTATTCGCACCGCTCTCACCGGTGATAGAAGTTATAATCTTGGGGCAATTGTTGCATGCAGGTTACATCATAACGCTAACAGTGGCTATTTCTATGGCGGAATTTATGCCACACGTTTACCAAGAGAGCTGGGTGTTTCACCTCTGCCCTTTGACCTTATCTTACCTACTCAGTACCTAGACTTTCAGGCTGTGAAAAGTCACAAGATCCTTAAAGGAAACATTCATAATTTTACTTACAATTTGTTATTTAACCGATCCTCTGTTGTGCACACAAATTTGCCTGCGCCTGCTATTTTTGATTATCACAACAAAGGAAGATATTTATTTGCTTGAGAGTGAGGCCCGAGCCCATGACCCTGCGGTCGAGGCAGCACGGTAGGTTGAGGCTTCTGCACCTAGAGCCTGCATTAGCTACCATGACGAATACTATCCAGGCTACTGACTACATACCAAGTTAGGCCAAAAGCCTAAGCTTGGGGAGTACGTGTTTCTTACCGACTTTATATTTATGTTCATACATCTCAGTTGTCGGTGTTCACACTTTTTCATTGTATTATCCATGCTTAATTTTATTTTCTCGCTTTCTTCTTGTGTGTTTGAAAAAATTGAGAAGGTACAAAAATATTTCCATCTTCGTCTTGTTTTTCTCTCTAGTATAGTTTGTAGAAGAATTAAAAAGAAAACCCAAAATGATTTCCCTATTCTTCTTTTGCTTGTTGGGAGCTTTCCCGTGTAAATAAGTTTTCTCGTTTTGACTTTCCCTCTTTATTTCCTTGTTTAGAAAACCAAAAACTCAGAAAAATATTTTAGTGTGTTCCTCTGAATATCTTTTCTGTTTATTGAGTCGTACCAAGGAGAAGACCACGATGAAAATTTTGAGTGGCTTTCATTTGCATAATTGTTAATCTAACAAGACCCCATTTTACCTTGTCTTCTCCCATTGAATAAAATGTTTGCAGATTCCATCTTAGTCCACTACACTCTTGCACCTTTATTATTATTTCACATCATTCGGTCGTGCAAGTGAAAGGCAATAATGACTATATTGGATGAATTGGCCGTGGCAGAGAGAAACTGGTATGAACTTGACTTGCTCTGTTTTTGTAAATAGGTTTAACCTAGTATCCATGATTCAGCCCATTATGATTAAACATGTTTGCAATGACAATTAGAGATTATAGTTTCACATGCCATGCATAAGTAGCTAAGAGTTAATAATGATTTATCTTGGATATCAACATTGTGTTAAAATGATTGTGATGTAGTATGATGATATGGTATCCTCCTCTGAATGTTCGAGTGGCTTGACTTGGCACATGTTTATGCATGTAGTTGAATCAAAACCAACATAGCCTCTATGGTATTTATGTTCATGGTGTCCATATCCTACTCATGCGGGTATCCAATGTTTAATATGCATGATGCATGTTCATGACCGTTGTTGCTCTCTAGCTGGCCGCTTTCCAATCTATTTGCTAGCCTTCACCTGTATTAAGCGGAAACACTGCTTGTGCATCAAATTCTAAAACTCAAAGTTATTCCATATGAGTCCACCATACCAACCTATATGCGGTATTACCCTGCTGTCCTAACTAAATATTGCATGTGCCACCTCTAAAAACATTAAATAAACATCCTTTTTGTGTGTCTGGATCGTTCATGGAACGACAGGAGGTGGTTGGTATTTTCCATGTAAGCAGGTTATTCTCAGGTTGAGTGCTTATTCACTTTCCATTGGACGAGAAAAGGGCGGTAATAGGGATAGCCGATCCCAAATTGCAAAAATAAAAAGCTTAAAAATAAACAAACAAAAACTCCCAATGGAGTTCAAACATTTACTTTTCTGCTTGGGAACCTCCACTAGCTCGTTTAACATGGGAGATATCCATAACTGATAGTTGTGAAGTGAATGAGAAGGGTGCACCTCTCAAAATTTCATTTACCTCTGTTTTTAAAACATGAGCTGTGGCACCTCTGTAAATCACTGCTTACCTCTACGAAGGGACTGTCTATATACTTTTATGTTGTGTCATCACCTTCTCTAATAAGCGCCAGATCTAGGAGCACTGTTGTCATGGCTATGCATGGTGTGCAGTGAATGTTGGGTGTTATCATGACTGGATCTTTTCTACCATGAATTACAATGTTTAGTCGCTGCTCGGACTTTGGAGGTGCTCTGCATTTATGTTTTGCGGTCTCAGAAAGGGCTAGCGAGATACCTCTATTGTCATATTATATCATGGTTGTTTTGATAACGTGTTGCTGTTGGAGATATCTTATTATTGCGCGCTAGCTGATTATGTCATTGATATGAGTCATTATAATCTTTAAGAGTTATTGTCGACATGGCTAGTTATAACGCTTGGTGAAAACATGTGTGCTATTTAAGCTTATTTATGCAAACAAGAGTAAAAGAGTTCATAAAAGTTTGTCTTTCTCACTTTCAGTTTATCAACTGAATTGCTTGAGGACAAGCAAAGGTTTATGCTTGGGGGCAGTTGATACGCCTCCAATGTATCCACTTTTCCTTACGCCTTTCCTCTTGTTTTGGACTCTAATTTGCATGATTTTAATGAAACTAAACCTGGATTGACGTTGTTTTCAGCATAACTACCATGGTGTTGTTTATGTGCAGAAATAAAATTTCTCGGAATGGAACAAAATTTTACAAGGATTTTTTATATAATAAAAGAAAAATACTGGAGCCAAGAACCACCCGAGGGGGCACCTGGGTGGGCACAACCCACCAGGGCACGACCCCCCTCCTGGCATGCCTAGGTGGGTTGTCCAAACCTGGTGGCCCTGCAGACGCCAATCCTGATACTATAAGTTCACATTTTGGGAGAGAAAAATCAGGGAAAATGAATTATCGCGATCTACGAGACGGAGCCACCGCCACCTCGTGTTCTTCCTCGGGAGGCCAGATCTAGAGTCCGTTTGGGGCTCGGAGAGGGGGATCTTCGTCCTTCGCCATCACCAATCCTTCTCCATCGCCAATTCCATGATGCTACCCACTGGGAGTGAGTAATTCTATCATAGGCTTGCTGGTCGGTGAGGACTTGGATGAGATTCATCATGTAATCTAGTTAGTTTTGTTAGGGGTGATCCCTAGTATCCATTATGTTCTGAGGTTGATGTTGCAATGACTTTGCCATCTTAATGCTTGACACTTTGGGCCCGGGTGCCATGATTTTAGATCTGAACCGTTTATGATATTATCATTATATTCATATTTTTTATCCGATCTTGCAAGTTATAGTCACCTACTACGTGTTATGACCCCAAAACCCCATAGTGACAATAACCGGAACCACTCCCGGTGACCCCCCGTAGTTTGAGGAGTTCATGTATTAATCATGTGTTAATTCTTGGTTCCGGTTCTCTATTAAAAGGAGGTCTTAATTTCCCTTAGCTTCCAATACGGACCCCGCTGCCACGGGAGGGTAGGACAAAAGTTGTCATGCAAGTTCTTCCCATAAGCACGTTTGAATATTTACGGAATCCATGCCTACATTATATTTATGAACTGGAGCTAGTGCCGTATGGCCCTAGGTTATGACTGTCACATGATGAATATCAATCAACAAATCAGCGATCCAATGCCTATGAATTTATCTTATATTGATCTTGCTAAGTTACTACTGCTATCGTTGCTGCTGCACTTGCTACAAAACTATTGCTATCACTGTTACTGTTACTATTGCTGGTGCCACTACTATCAAAACTATCATATTCCCATTCTACTGATCACTTTGCGACAGATAATTAATCTCCAGGTGTGGTTGAATTGACAACTCAGCTGCTAATAGTTACAAATATTCTTTGGCTCCCCTTGTGTCGAATCTATAAATTTGGGTTGAGTACTCTACCCTCGAAAACTGTTGCGATTCCCTATACTTGTGGGTTATCACAGAGCTGCTACAACATTTGGACAGTCCAGTCAGCTGCATGATCGAATCCGACTAGAAGTCAAAGACCTCCCCTTAAAGTATCCATGAATGCCTCATATGAAAAACTATTCTACATGAATTGTCTTCGTCTCGTTGACTCGGTCAATTTTGATATAATAACTTGTCTCAGTCCATGGTCGTATGCAAAATTTAGAGCCCGCACCATGCGACCCTATCGCGAGCAAAATATGACGCCTGGGATCAGACACACATGTCACTATGTGTGACGGGTTGCATGAGTAATTGTCTGTTTTGCATGAGCTATTAGGCCTTCAAGATGGTCTCAAATTGAAAAACGTTCTACATGAAAGTCGTTCACCTCTACAAAATGGTTAAGTTTTCTTTGGGGCTTATCTTCATGCGAAGTCATTTGTGGCTCGTGAGAGACAAAAACATCACTGATGTCTCAGACTTAGCTAAATCCGCATTTGGTTTATTCTGGAAAGATTTGGACGGGATTTGGAGTCCCTTTTTTGTATTGGAAGTCCAGCCACCACATAAATAGATGGTAGGTGATAATCGATTGAAGAACACACAATCGAACAAATCAACCTACCGCTTTTACCATCTACCTTTTTTCTATCTACATTGTATCTTTCTTTTTGTTCTTCGTTCGTTCTTCTTCTTGGAAGGCAGCGAACCTCGAGTCCCTAGGGGTGATCAGGTTGACCTAGATTAGCCCATAGCCAACGCGCACTCTGACGGGGTCCCTACCGGGTGTGTGGGCTTTCGGGTCTACAAAATCGCCCGTCGGAATGCTTGCGTACCGTGCTTCCGATTGGGTCTCCTTTGACGTGAGTTGCGGTGCATCACCTCCGGTGTCGAGGGTACACGGTGACGTGTTCGTGTGCGAACACAATTTTAGGCGACCCCGCTGGGGACGAAGCTTCAAATGGTCTCTAGCCTATTCTTGATATGAAGAGATCGCCATCAAGGGTTTGCAGTCTACAAAGGTAATATGAATACTCAGTCCCCTAGAGTAGATGCAAATATTTTATATGGTGTTACTAGATCGTTCGATGAGCATACTCTATCGGTCAGCTCTAGGTTTTTTAATCATGCATCTAATTACGTGCAAAGGCTGTTTCAAAGTAATTTACATGCTTCAACTTCATATGATACTAGTAACATGCATCATAAGTACTCCAACTCTCATGCACCGGCAACCCCAGAAATAGTTGTACTCATGAACAACATGATGAGTTTAGTCAATCAAGTTGAAACACCTCATGTAGGAACTTTCAATGGCATGCAACAAAGTGTTTCTCCTTTTTATTCGTCGACAATTAATTTGCAATATACGACTTGAACCATGCTGATGGATGGAAGAATTGGCCATGCTACTACTAACTATTCCGCCAGTTACTCTCAACCATCATATGCTACACTTCATGTTAGTAATTTTTTGGCACCATACACAACTATATTTCCTTATAATTCAGCTCCAGACCTTCATAGTCATAGCCTAATAAGTGAAAATTATGTAGGAGTGCGCATGCCATCATATCATATTGTAGCATATAATGCATCCTCTACGCAATTGCTAATTTCAGCAACACCTCATTGTCGAAAGAATCTAAAAGTATTATGTAGCAATCCCTTACAAAATGGGAAGTGGCTACATTAAAAAGGGATATGGCCTGAAATAACAAGATTAGTGCTCTTTGCCTTGAAGACCATGATAAGGGGTTAGTCCCTGATTATAATGCAGCACAAGCTAGAGTTTTACAAGAAGATGAATCTTTTCCAATTGATAAAATTGGTGTGCAAAAATATGGTTTCACAACAATGCATACCCCTTCACCTAATACTAAATCAAATTATACACCCCTAGACAACTGCAAAATTTAGGTGATGGTTCATTACCGAAAGAGTCCAAAAGCATTGGAGGCAATCATATCTGGAGTCGGATGAAATTGAGAAAAATCTTAAACCTTATTTTACATCTCGCTGCAAGGAACAAACAGAATAAGAATTGGCTCAAAGAAAAGAAGCATTGCAAATGGGTAGAATCAATAAAAAGAAGGGTAATTTAGAATGTGAAAGTGCTTCGGCTGAAAATATTGAATCAAGTAGTATATATTCTGAATCCATCAAATCCAAAGAGGCAAGAATTATTGAGAAATGGCATGAAAGCATAGCAAAACAACCATGCTTATTTTTTTTAAGTTAATGGTACCTACTTCCTACCTTGTGAGTTTCATGCCGTGGAAATTGATGAGCTCCAAGGACAAGAATAAGTAGCCAAACAAAAGTTCGGTTGACAAAGATCTCAAATGTCATGATGCATCTAACTAAGAGAAAGAGGGCTACGAGGTGTTGGGAAGCCATCCAGAAGAGAAGCACAATATTATTCATCTCATCCAACCATCATGCTCTCCCAACCTAATTGAAGAGGTATGTTTAGCAAGTAATTTACCTATATTCCGATTTGGTCATAACTTTATTGTTGATGCATCTATTAGAAAAATCTTCATAAGAAATATTGAGAGACCAATGAAGGAGGGTAATTTGTTGGTTAGCAATCAGATTATCACAAAGCATATCGATCAACATATTGCACCATTCAGAAAAGACAAATAGTGGCAAATTATTACAATCAAAGCATTCCCCGTTATTTTATTTAGAGTTCACATCTACATGGGTATCTTTGCTTGTTTCATACTTGGCTTACACTTGGTCTCAACTGAGGCATGTATGTTCTAACTATTTTCTTTTTAGAAACTTAAGGTCAAGGTTAAGTTCTGTTGGCAAAACCGATGCTAGTATAATATCTTGCCCAATGACATAGGACAAAGAATACGAAAAAAATTAATAGCCAAATCGCGAGGTGCCAAATCTGAGCGATTTATGTGCTTAGTTCCAAAGCTTTTCTCACAGCAAGATCGACTTGAAAATAAGAAGTTTACCTTCAATTCAAGCATGTGTGATCAAATATTTGATTTGTTGCTGGAAATGATTATACTAGAATTCTTGATCACCATGTAAAGCCATATATCCAGGGACGGATGTATTGTAAGTTGAGTGGTTCGTTTGAGCATAGTTTTTAGGATTTCAACATGTTTTGCCAAATAGTTAAACCGGTACTTGAAAAAGGATGATTGTTTTTTTTTTGAAACACCAAGGGATGACCAGTCTATTTTAATTAGTCCTGGTGGCAAAACATTTTTGAATAGGACGCTTCAAGATGATTCCTTTAAAGATGGAAGGTATAAACTGCAGGTGATGTGATCAAGCTTTCAAGCAAAGAAGTTGTTTAAGAGCACAATGAAAATTTTCTTGAAGGCAGTAATTCTATCGAAGTTACAATGAATATGCCAAGGATTGGGGGAAACAAGCAAATCCATAGGCTGGTGCAAAGAAAATGAAAGGAGAAAAAGGCCAAAATAAGCACAAAGGAAATAAATCAGAAGTTACTTTCGTAGAATTACTAGATAAATATCAAAAAGTGAGTGAAGGAAAAAGTGCTTATCGAACAAGAAGTGCAAGAACATCTAGATCATGACCTAGGCGCAAATATAAGGATCGGTATTGGCAAAGTGATTATTTCAATGCAACATATTTGTACCCTTATTTTGGGGCACCAATGCAAATGATGTGGATGCCTCCCTATGCTCACATAAATCTGTATCCATCATGGGACATGTATGATACAAGCGCACATTCTCCATCTTATTATAAACCATCTCACCATTATTATGCAGCTCCAAGAAGACCAACGTTCAGTGAGAAGTCATATGTTCAAGATCGTTTCAATAAAAAAGAAACGGTCCAGAGCTCAAGGATGAAGAAATAGGTGGTCAAGCAAGTCTATCGCGACAAAAGCGATGGTCCTAAGAGTGCCACTTCAGATTTGATCGCAAATGAAAAAAAGCCAACTAAAGTGTTGACATTGCCTATTAAAGGCAATGAGGCAAGTCAATCAAGTGCCAAATCTAAAGTATAGAAGTTGAGAGTGCACAAGGTAAAATGAGAATTGACATTGCTTCAAACAAGATCATAGCCGGGGCGCCCACTCGGCTCATCATATTGGCAAATGAAATTACAAAACCTTAGTGCAAAGGAACTTTAAAAGAGCAACATGACATGGGTTCCCAAAGGAAGTATCCAAAAAAAGAATTATATTCAAGCTTCCATTGCAAGAAGCGTGGCAAAGGCGAAGAACAAAAAAAGTGAAAACTATGAACAACCAAGACGAAGGTTTGCACATCAAAATCTTCGGTTATGATATTATCCATATTCAGCTATGCCATTGATGCTGATGCCATGGAATTCATCCTCTCGTATGATTGGTTACTCTCCATGGTCTTATTACGATCCACGGATGCAATATAATTTGTTACATCATGCAAGGGTATTACCACATCATCATACATTTGATTAGCATCACTTTTGTTGCTAATGGCCAATAGACGATTATGGTCCTTAGAGTATAGATGGATGATATATACTTGTAGTCCTAAGAATGTGCAAAATGGCAGATGTGTGTTGACATCATTCCTAGAACAAACTCCGTGCAAGTTATTTTTTAGGACACAAGTTTTGCCTAAAAACAAGGGAGCATGTGTTGACACATGATTTTGGCATGATATAAAAATGCAATTAAGATGGCCTTAAATGAAAAGGTGTTCAACATGAAAATGTTTTATATCGTCAAGTTAAACAACTTTCATGTTTAGGTCATCACCAACGAACCTCATCTGAGGGGCCGGAACTGTGTTTAAAGTTCTAAAATTCGTGTTCAGATCACTGTTCGACCAATTACACCTCCAAGACTACCTCAGATGAAGGAGCACTATACATATATTATTATTTTCTCGTCGAGGTGATCAATTTTGATATATAAATTATCCCAATTTGAGTTCGTATGCAAAAGTTAGAGGAAACACTCTACTGGCTGACCCAAAGTGAAAAGCTTGCCGACCAAGTGAAAAGCTTATCGGCGAAAAGGTTGACAGCCAAGTGAGAAGCTTGCCGACCAAACGAAAGGCTTGCCGGTGAGAAGGTTCCTGGCCTGGTGAAAAGCATGCCGGCCAATTGAAGAACTTGCAGGCGCAAAGCTTGCTGGTCAAAGTGAAAAGTTTGTCGGTCCACTGGAAACTGTCAGTTTTGGCCAATCCAACTAGAAGCTGAAGATGGGCTCAAATGATTATTTAGATGGCCTCAGATGAAAAGTGTCCTACACAGTGTCGGGGAAATGACACATATGGGATTCTGGGGATCCCTTTCTGCTGCGGTTGTGGGGCGTAGAGTTGTGCAAAGAGCGGGTCTAGGTGATCAATGCGTGGGAATATTTACCCAGGTTCGGGCCGGAAGATGATGCATAAAACCCTAGTCCTACTTGTCTGTGTATATTAGGTGTTCTTGAGCTCTTGAACTGGCCTCTACGCGTGGCGGTTCCAAAAGTCCGAATTCTCTCCCAGTATGCCTTGGGCGTCCTTTTATACGTCCAAGGGGTTGCCACAGCGACACACAGGAGGTGTAAAGCTACTACAGTGTACAAGGTTATCCCCTGACATCTTAGGACAAACGGATTTAATGCATCGCCTATGTGTCCCTTAGCTTTATTGGGGATGTTAAGAAAGCTTGTCCCGCCCATTGCCACCTCACCCCGCTCCGACACGTGTCTAGCCTGACGAGGCGCGGTGCCACGCTGGCTGCTAGCTGCTGTTGTGGCAGGGTCTTCACGAAGATCTACATGCCACCACGTAGGTGCTTGTAGTTGGCGTAGGAGTTGCATGCCGCCACGTATGTGCTTGTCCAGTTGGCGAGCCGGTCGTCGCGTAGGAGTAGCTGCGGGGCAGTGAAACCTTGGCGGGCATGGGCCTCATCGTGGCCCCGCAGACGCTCCCGGCAAAAGGGGCTAGCCAGGGTCTTGTGGTCGTCCCCGACAAGGCTCTTGCCGGGGGTCTTCGGTTTCCCCCAGCAAGGCTCTTGCCGGGGGTCCTCGCCTTCTGGTCCCTTAGCCCTACAAGGGTATGAACCATTGCGCAGGCGCCCCTTGAATCTTGGCCTTGACATTGTCGATGGTGTCTGGGCGAGAGGCCCCTGGCAAGGTTCTTGCCGGGGTCGAGTAGGTCGCCCCGACAAAGGTATTGCTGGGGGAGGAGCCCACCTTGCCACTCTGTCCTTCATGTTCCTGGCTTGAGAATTGCCTTGGTGTCTTCGTGCCTTTCTTCTCCTGCTCCGCCAAGCGTGGTCATAGGCGCGGCTCCAACTACCCATGCACAAGTAAAGGGGTGCAAAAGGACCCCTACTTTCATACACCGATAGGAGCCCCCGGGCATGGGCCACACATAAGCGCGGAGCATTGTTGGACCAGGCCCAGAACGATGCGCGGGCACACGTGGTAGTGTTTTCATCGTGAGGATTCGTTCGCCGGTTGCTCTTCCCCACGACTCGCGCTAGTACGTGACGTGGGGGTCGTGCGTAGAGCGGTTGTAGTGTGTCTGCGTCATGTCATGTCGTGGTGAATAGTAAAGAGGCGGCCCGCGCCTTCCCCATAAAAGAGGGGACCACAGGGGCGCTGCTCATTTACCCTTCACGCCTCTTCTAATCTCGGAACCGCTGTTCCCCTTTCCTTCTCTAGGCGTAAACCAGAGTTCTTGCTCCTGCTTTTTGCCGCCACACTTTCACCGCCCTCTATCCTCTGTCCTTTCTCAGTCGTCATGACGCCTAAGACAGGCAAGGGTAAAGAGACGGCGAAGCAGGGGATGGCGACGGATGACGGGGGGAAAGAGTCGCGGGAGAGCGCGTTGGTGGAGTTGCGGGTGCAGTTTCCACTCTTCGAGCCGACGGTAGACGCGTTCACCCTCAAAGACAGGTTCAAGTGCCTATGGGGGAGGGAGACGACGGTGCATCTCGCCACGCGCGTTGTCCCCGCCTCCTGGTTCGCCAAGGGCGGTCCAGGCCGGTACCCTTTCTTCGTTGATTCCTTCTCCTGCGGGCTCTGCCCCCCTTTCTCGGATTTCTTTAGTGACATCATGTACACCTGCGGCTTCTGCCTCCTTCACCTCACGCCAAACGCCATGGCATGCCTAGCCTACTTCGCCCATCTCTGTGAGGGATTTTCTAGAGTGCACCTTAGCACAACGCTCTTCTGCCACTACTTTACTCCTTGCATCCAGCCGGGGGCGCCATCTCGGGCTGCATTGCCTGGATTATGAGGCAGCAAGCCAAGGGTGCGTACCCCGAGGGAGCCACGAAGGAGAGGTGGGAGGAATGGCGAAGCCGATGGTGCTGGATCAAGGAGACGGACCCGCCGGAGTTCTCCTGGGTCCATTTGAGGGCACCGGTCTGTCGCAAGGACTGGAGCAATCTTTACGCAGAGGACCACAAGCTCACGATCGCCACCATCAGGATCCATCGCTTTGTCACGGCCGGGCTCACCCATGAAATGACCGGGGTAGATTTTATCCGCCGCCGGATCGCACCACTGCATAACAAGGGGAGGCCTGCCTGGGAGTTGAGGAATGCGGCCGATGTCATGAGGCTCCGCCCTGGTTTGAAACACAACTTTAGTGTGTTGCAGCATACCCATCTCTACCAGAGGCTCTTCCAACTTAGGGTCGACGAGGCCGGCCGGGTCAAGAGGACCGGCAAGGCCAAGAAGGCCGGCAAGGCAGGCAAGGACGACAAGGCCCTCGGGCCTGCCAAGCCTGACAACTTGTTCGGGTTGCCAGCTGGGGTGGTCCCGCTGAGCAATAAATCTCGCCAAAGCGCTATTATTGCCATGATGTCGGTCTTCAACGTGCACGGCCTTGATCCAACCTAGGTCGAGCCAAAGGCGGAAGTGGCACAAGCATTCTCCGACAACTTGTCGGAGAAGTACATCCGTGAGGAGCCGCGGCTCATCCGCGACACCACCGCGGAGGAGCTTGCTTACATTGCCGCCAGGGCGGAGGAGGCAACCCTTGCCGAGGAGGCCGGCAGCTTTGGCACCGTGGAGGACGAGGTCAACACGGCCATGGAGGAGAGAGAGTTCGCGAAGTGGGAGAGGCCCAAAGATGTCTACTATGGACGCTTCTTCTTGTAGACGTTGTTGGCCGTCCAAGTGCAGAGGTTTGTAGGACAGTAGAGAATTTCCCTCAAGTGGATGACCTAAGGTTTATCAATCCGTGGGAGGCGTAGGATGAAGATGGTCTTTGTCAAACAACCCTGCAACCAAATAACAAAGAGTCTCTTGTGTCCCCAACACACCTAATACAATGGTAAATTGTATAGGTGCACTAGTTCGGCGAAGAGATGGTGATATAAGTGCAATATTTATGGTAGATATAGGTTTTTGTGATAAGAAAATATAAAAACAGCAAGGTAGCATGTGGTAAAAGTGAGCTTAAACGGTGTTGCAATGATAGTAGACAAGGCCTAGGGGTCATACTTTCACTAGTGGAAGTTCTCTCAACAAGGATAACATAATTGGATCATATTACTAGCCCTCAACATGCAACAAAGAGTCACTCCAAAGTCACTAACAGCGGAGAACAAACGAAGAGATTATGGTAGGGTACGAAACCACCTCAAAGTTATTCTTTTTGATCGATCTATTCAAGAGTCTGTAGTAACGGTCAATCTATCATAGAGTTCGTACTAGAATAACACCTTAAGACACAAATCAATCAAAACCCTAATGTCACCTAGATACTCCATTGTCACCTCAATTATCCGTGGGCATGATTATACGATATGCATCACACAATCTCAGAAACATCTATTCAACCAACACATAGAACTTCAAAGAGTGCCCCGAAGTTTCTACCGGAGAGTCAAGACGTAAACGTGTGCCAACCCCTATGCATAGATTCCCAAGGTCATGGAACCCACAAGTTGATCACCAAAACATACATCAAGTAAATCACATGATATCCCATTGTCACCACAGATAAACACGTGCAAGACATACATCAAGTGTTCTCAAAGGGAAAACTCAATCCATTACAACAGAGTAGAGGGGGGGAAGCATCATAAGATCCAACTAGAATAGCAAAGCTCGCGATACATCAAGATCGTGCCATCTCAAGAACACGAGAGAGAGAGAGATCAAACACATAGCTACTGATACATACCCTCAGCCCCGAGGGTGGACTACTCCCTCCTTGTCATGGAGAGCGCCGGGATGATGAAGATAGCCACCAGAGAGGGATCCCCCCTCCGACAGGGTGCCGGAACGGGGTCTAGATTTCTTTTCGGTGGCTACAGAGGATTTCGGCGGCGGAACTCCCGATCTAGGTTTTATAAGATTTTTTGGCGTAGGTCCCACGTCAGGGGGGCTTCTGGGCTGTCCACGAGATAGGAGGGCGCCACCACCTTCCCAGGGCACGCACTCCACCCTCGTGGGCAGCCCGTGGCTCTCCTCGCCCGACTATTTTGCTTCGGGGGCTTCTTCTGGTGCAGAAAACAAAATTGGCTCGTCAATTGGACTTCTTTTGATATTCCTTTTCTGTAAAACCCTAAAACAGGAGAAAAACAGAAACTGGCACTGGGCTCTGGGTTAATAGGTTTCTCCCAAAAATCATATAAAAGTGTATAATTAAGCCCATAAGACATCCTAGAAGGATAATATAATAGCATGGAACAATAACAAATTATAGATACGTTGGAGACGTATCAGCATCCCCAAGCTTAATTCCTGCTCGTCCTCGAGTTGGTAAATGATAAAAATAGTATTTTTGATGTGGAATGCTAACCAACATAGTTTTCAATGTAATTCTCTTAATTGTGGCATGAAGGTTCAGATCTGAAAGATTCAAGACAAAAGTCTGTATTGACATAAGAAATAATAACACTTCAAGCATACTAACAAAGCAATCATGTCTTCTCAAAATACTATGACTAAAGAAAGTTATCCCTAAAAAATCATATAGTCTGGATACGCGCCCTCTTCATCACAAAAAATACTCATATCATGCACAACCCCGATTTCAGCCAAGCACTTGTTTTCATACTCTATCTTTTCAAACCTTTCAACTTTCATGCAATACATGAGCGTGAGCCATGGACATAGCACTATGGGTGGAATAGAGGTGGTTGTGAAGAAGACAAAAAGGAGGGAGATAGTCTCACATTGACTAGGCGTATCAATGGGCTATGGAGATGCCTATCAATAGAAATCAATGTGAGTGAGTAGGGATTGCCATGCAACGGATGCACTAGAGGTAAATATGTATGAAAGCTCAACAAAAGAAACTAGTGGGTGTGCATCCAACTTGCTTGCTCACGAAGACCTAGGGCATTTGAGGAAGCCCATCGTTGGAATATACAAGCCAAGTTCTATAACGAAAATTCCCACTAGTATATGGAAGGGACTAAACATGAGACTCTCTATCATGAAGAACATGGTGCTACTTTGAAGCACAAGTGTGGAAAAAGATAGTAGCAATTGTCCCTTTTTTTCTTTTTTTTTTTTCTTTTCTTTTTTTGGGCCTTTCTTTTTTTCTTTGGCCTTTCTATTTTTTCCTTTTTTTGTGGAGCGGCTTTATTGATTTAGCCTTTCCTCCCATGGGACAATGCTGTAATAATGATGATCATCACACTTTCATTGAATTACAACTCGATATTACAACTCGATACTAGAACAAAGTATGACTCTATATGAATGCCTCCGGCGTTGTACCGGGATGTGCAATGAATGAAGAGTGACATGCATGAAAAATTATGCATGGTGGCTTTGCCACAAATACGATGTCAACTACATGATCATGCATGGCTATATGACAATATGAAGCGTGTCATATGAACGGAACGGTGGAAAGTTGCATGGCAATATATCTCGGAATGGCTATGGAAATGCCATGATAGGTAGGTATGGTGGCTGTTTTGAGGGATGATATATAGTGGGTGTTTGGTACCGGCGAAAGTTGCGCGGTACAAGAGAGGCTAGAAATGGTGGAAGGGTGAGAGTGTGTATAATCCATGGACTCAACATTAGTCATAAGAACTCATATACTTATTGCAAAAATCTATGAGTCATCAAAACAAAGCAATCAACACATGCTCCTAGGGGGGAGGTTGGTCGTAGTTAACCATCGGGCGCCCCCGACCTCCACACAAAGGTTGACACTTTACAAATACCTCATGCTCTAACTTCGTCACATAGCGGTTCACCATACGTGCATGCTACGGGAATCACTAACCTTAACACAAGTATTTCTCAATTTCATAATAACTCCACTAGCATGACTCTAATATCACTATCCTCATATCTCAAAACAATTATCAAGCATCCAACATCTCATCATATTCAATGCACTTAGTGTGATTTTTTACTACATTGACATTGGATGTCTATCATGTGAAGACTAGTTTTATAGCCTAAACACATTACCATGCTGTTTTAATAGACTCTCAAATATATATAAGTGAAGCATGAGAGTTCAACAATTTCTACAAAATATAACCACCACCGTGGTCTAAAAGATATAAGTGAAGCACTAGAGCAAAAACTATTCAACTCAAAAGATATAACTGAAGCACATAGAGTGTTCTAACAATTCCTAGGCCATATTTAACTCTCTCAAATAGGTGTGTACAGCAAGGATGATTGTAGCAAACTAACAAGCAAAGACACCAATTATACAAGACGCTCCAAGCAAAACACATATCATGTTGCGAATAAAAATATACCTCCAAGTATAGTTACCGATGGATGAAGACGAAAGAGGGGATGCCTTCCCGGGGCTTCCCCAAGCTTAGGCTTTTGATTATATTGAATTCCTTGGGGTGCCATGGGAATCCCCAAGCTTAGGCCTTTGCTACTCCTTGTTCCATAGTCCATCAAAGCAATACTCAAAACTTGAAAACTTCACAACACAGAACTTAGAAAAAAATTCTCGTGAACTCCGTTAGTATAAGAAAGCAAACCACTACTCAAAGGTGCAGCAATGAATTCATTCTTTGTTTATATTGGTGTTAAACCTACTGTATTCCAACTTATCTATGGTTCATATCCTCCAATACTACTCATAGATGCATCGGAATTAGCAAACAACACACGAAAAACAGAATCTGTCAAAAACATAATAGTCTGTAGTAATCTGTATGTTTCGCCTACTTCTGGAACTCCAATAAATTCAAACTAAATTGGTAATTTGCGGAATTTGTCTACCAATCATTTGCAAGAAGAATCAACTAAATAGCACGCTCCAGTAAAATATGAAGACCACTTTAGCTAGCGCTAATGATTCTGTTTTTTCACAGCAAGATCACATAAACTTCACACAAGTCTTCCCAAAGGTTCTACTTGGCACAAACACTAATTAAAACACAAAACCACATCTAAACAGAAGCTAGATGCAATATTTATTCCAAAACCGAAGCAAAAACAAAGAAAAAATAAAGTTGGGTTGCCTCCCAACAAGCGTTATCGTTTGACGCCCCTAGCTAGGCATGATGATTTCAATGATGCTCTCGTAAAAGATAAGAATTGGAACATAAAGGGAGCATCAAGAAGAATATGGCTAGCACATTTAATTCTAACCCACTTCCTATGCATAGGAATTTTGTGAGCAAACAACTTATGGGAGCAATAATCAACTATCATAGGAAGAGAAAACAAGCATAGCTTCAAAGCTTTAAGCACATAGAGAGGAAACTTGATATTATTGTAATTCCTACAAGCATATGATCCTCTCTCATAATAATTTTCAGTAGCATCATGAATGAATTCAACCATATAACCAGCACATAAAGCATTCTTTTCATGATCTACTTGCACAGAAATTTTACTACTCCCATCATAAGCAAAATTCTTCTCATTCATAGTAGTGGGAGGAGAAAATTCAACAAAATAACTATCATGTGAAGCATAATCCAACTGAAAACTGAAATCATGATGACAAGTTTCATGGTTATAATTATTCTTAATAGCATACAAGTCATCACAATAATCATCATAGATAGCAACTTTGTTCTCATAATCAATTGGAACCTCTTCCGAAATAGTGGATTCATCACTAAATAAAGTCATGACCTCTCCAAATCCACTTTCATAAATATAATCATTATAAATAGGAGGCATGCTTTCATCATAATAAATTTGCTCATCAAAACTTGGGGGACTAAAATATCATTTTCATCCAACGTAGCTTCCCAAGCTTGTGGCTTTGCATATCATTAGCATCATGGGTATTCAAAGAATTCATACTAACAACATTGCAATGATGCTCATCATGCACATATTCTACGCCAAGCATTCTATGTCATTCTTCTTCTAGTACTTGAGCACAATTTTCCTTCCCATCATTTTCACGAAAGATATTAAAAAGATGAAGCATATGAGGCTACCTTAATTCCATTTTTTTGTAGTTTTCTTTTATAAACTAAACTAGTGATAAAAAAAGAAACAAAAAGATTCAATTGCAAGATCGAAAGATATACCTTCAAGCACTAACCTCCCCGGCAAGGGCGCCAGAAAAGAGCTTGATGTCTACTACGCAACCTTCTTCTTGTAGACATTGTCGGGCCTCCAAGTGCAGTGGTTTGTTGGACAGTAGCAAATTTTCCTCAAGTGGATGACCTAAGGTTTATCAATCCGTGGGAGGCGTAGGATGAATATGGTCTCTCTCAAACAACCCTGCAACCAAATAAAAAAGAGTCTCTTGTGTCCCCAACACACCCAATACAATGGTAAATTGTATAGGTGCACTAGTTCGGCGAAGAGATGGTGATACAAGTGCAATATGAATGGTAGATATAGGTATTTGTGATAAGAAAATATAAAACAGCAAGGTAGCAAGTGGTAAAAGTGAGCATAAACGGTGTTGCAATGATACTAGACAAGGCCTAGGGTTCATACTTTCACTAGTGGAAGTTCTCTCCACAAGGATAACATAATTGGATCATATTACTAGCCCACAACATTTAACAAAGAGTCACTCCAAAGTCACTAACAGCGGAGAACAAACGAAGAGATTATGGTAGGGTACAAAACAACCTCAATGTTATTCTTTATGATGAACTATTTAAGAGTTCGTAGTAATGTTAAATCTATCATAGAGTTCGTACTAGAATAACACCTTAAGACACAAATCAATCAAAACCCTAATGTCACCTAGATACTCCATTGTCACCTCAAGTATCCGTGGGCATGATTATACGATATGCATCAAACTATCTCAGAAACATCTATTCAACCAACACATAGAACTTCAAAGAGTGCCCCAAAGTTTCAACCGGAGAGTCAAGACGAAAACGTGTGCCAACCCCTATGCAATGATTCCCAAGGTCACGGAACCCGCAAGTTGATCACCAAAACATACATCAAGTAGCTCACATGATATCCCATTGTCACCACAGATAAACACGTGCAAGACATACATCAAGTGTTCTCAAATCCATAAGGACTCAATTCGATAAGATAACTTCAAAGGGAAAACTCAATCCATTAAAAGAGAGTAGAGGGGGAGAAGCATCATAAGATCCAACTAGAATAGCGTAGCTCGCAATACATCAAGATCGTGCCATCTCAAGAACAGGAGAGAGAGAGATCACACACATAGCTACTGATACATACCCTCAGCCCCGAGGGTGGACTACTCCCTCCTCGTCATGGAGAGTGCCGGGATGATGAAGATAGCAACCAGAGAGGGATCCCCCCTCCGGTAGGGTGCCAGAACGGGGTCTAGATTAGTTTTCGGTGGCTATAGAGGCTTTCGGCGGCGGAACTCCTGATCTAGGTTAATTTCCGAAGGTTTCAGTATTTATAGGAATTTTTTGGCGTAGGTCCCACATCTGGGGGGCTTCTGGGCTGTCCACGAGATAGGAGGGCGCCACCACCTTCCCAGGGCGCGCCCTCCACCCTCGTGGGCAGCCCCTGGCTCTCCTGGCCCAACTCTTTTGCTTCGGGGGCTTCTTTTGGTCCAGAAAAAATCATAAAAAATTGGCTCGTCAATTGGTATCCGTTTGATATTCCATTTCCGTAAAACCCTAAAACAGGAGAAAAACAGAAACTGGCACTGGGCTCTGGGTTAATAGGTTTGTCCCAAAATTCATATAAAAGTGTATATTAAAGCCCATAAGACATCCTAGAAGGATAATATAATAGCATGGAACAATAAAAAATTATAGATACATTGGAGACGTATCACCCACTGGGGAGGCCGGTAGCGCTGGCGCTGGATCTCCTTCTATTGAGGAGGCGGTCGAGGAATCAGCCGAGGAGGAGACCGACGCGGACAACCCTCCGGCCCTTGGGAAGAAGCGCGCCTTGTGGCGGGCGGGCTCCGGCGAGCCAGTCCGACCCGGCATGTCCACGCAGTGGCAGTAGGCCGAAGCGCCGTCCGTACGCCAGCCGAGGGCTGCGGTCGCCACTTCTTCTTCGTCCAGGCACCCCCGGACACCATCCCATTCTCCTCCATACATCGACGTCGCCTCGGAGGCCGATTTTGATCTGGGCTCCTTTAGCTCGAGCAGGAAGAGGAAGCTAGAGGAGGAGGACGAGTAAGCATTATGTCCTTCACCATCTCTTAACCTTACGCCCGCGCTACTCTTCCTTAACTTGGTTTTAATTTTGCAGCGACATAGAGACATTGTCCCAAAGGGCGGCGAAGAGGTCCAGAACTTCAGCGGGCGACGAGCCCCCGGTGAGCGCTCTACTCACGCCGGTGTTATTGGTGATCAGCCCGGAGAACAGCCCTCAGCGCAGCCCCCACTACGGCCCCCACCGTGAGTCCATTCTCTACTCCTCACTGGTGGGCGTTAGGAAGTGTTCTCTTGATATTGACCTCGTCGGGTTTGCAGGAGGAGAGCGGCAACCAGAGGAGTCACCGAGGGCCGCCCCTGACACACCGTTCTCGGAAACTATGCCACTCAGAGGGGCGTCACTGGCAAGGGCGCCCACTGGCGAGCCCATGCACATGGAGGGAGAGGTGGCGAGCATGGGCGCTGGTGGCTTTGCCCCGGCAACGGATGTTGCCGGAGAAGGAACCACCTGTCCTCCGCCTGGCACGGGTAAGTCGCTGCCGCCTAGTCCCCTGTCATCTCCGCCACGTGATGCTTTTTTATTTTCTCGGTTCTGAACCCTTGGTCTTGGCCTCACCTCATCTTCTCTTCTTGTTCCCAGGATCCCCCTTGGTGGACCGAATGGACTTCGACACCGTCATCGAGGAGGTGGCCAAGGATGCTAAAGCCGAGGCCACCGAGATCGTGGCCGGTGAAGTTGCTGCATCCGCCATCGAGGGGCCTGGCGGGGAGACCGGCAAGGCTGCTGCCGAGGAGGCCGCGAAGGGTCCTGCCAGGGACCGCGGCAAGGGCGCTGCCGAAGAGGCCGCCAAGGGTCCTTCCGGGGACCGCGGCAAGTCCCCTACCGAGGAGGCCGGCAAGGGTCCTTCTAGGGACCGCAGCAAGGCCGCTGCTGAGGAGGCCGACAAAGGACCTGCCGGGGACCTCGGCATGGCACCCCCGAGGAGGCTACCAAGGGTCTCGCCGAGGAAGAGGCGGCCAATGACCAGCCCTCTTCCTCCGCACCTCCTGCCCCGGTCAAGTATTTGAAGGTTGACGACGACCTGTTTGTCCTCCTCCCGGGGACAGTGAGCACCAGGGCGCAGTCTGAGGGGGAGATATTTGACGATGAGGTCCTTGTCGCTGCTGGGCTTCGGGTGGTTGACGAACCGAGCGCCAGCGACGTCGTTTCTCAAGAGGAGCAGCTCCTTCGGGCCATGAGGGCAAATTTTCAAACGCTTCAGGCGCTCTACCGCGCCCGCCAAGACAAGGTGAACTCCAGTATGGTGGCCATGGACAAAGCGGAAGCAGACTTCGAGGACCGTATCGCCCTGACACAAGTCTGGTTCAACGAGGCCCGGGACGAGCTGGGCACCATGGAGGTCCAGCAGGACTAGCGCAAGCAGGAGATCACCCTGTAGCTGGCCGACGTCGAGAAGGCCTGGGAGTAAGCGAAGGAGCAGGCTTCCAAGGACGAGGCTGCCCGAACATAGCAGAAGGCTCTTCTGAATGCCCAAGAGGAGGCCTCGAGGACCGCAAACAAGCGCTTGCCGCCGTGCTCCACGAAAAGGACGAGGAGATCAAGAAGCTTGTCGCGCAGCGGACTCTGGCGCTGGAGGAGAAGCACAAGGATGTGCTTGATGCTCTAGCCCAGGTCCAGGCCGGCAAGGTGGAAGAGCTGGAGTGGGCGCGGGAGGGGCTGAAGGAGGAGGTCTTCAAGCTGGTGGAAGAGAGGGACACAAGCAATCGCGCGCTGATGGATCTGCAGGTCACCGTCTCTGACAAGACTTAGATGCTCTCCGACGCCAACATCTCCATGAACGACTTGAAGCTGAAATTGGATGCCTCGGAAGGGTCGCTCTCAGAGGCCAGGGCCCGTGAGGAGACCCTGACCAAGGCCATTGAGGTCAAGAAGCAGCAACGGCAGGTTGACACCGCCGCCCACAATAACTTTGTGGACAGGGTAAAGCTATGGACCGACGGCCTCGTCGACATTGCGGAGAGGCTCAGCAGCCAGCTATTCGTCGGGGTATGCCGGACTTCGCGTACTCTCAGGAGGCGAGCGTGACCCCTAGCGCCAGGCTGACCTTGTTCTTCAGGCGCGTCCTCGAGGCCCTCGAGCAGCTCCACTCCAATCAAGCAACCTATTTGGCCAGCGATCGGAGGCTCTGCCGGGGTGCCCTGACCAAGGTGCTTACAAAGGTGGCATTCTGGAACCCCGACGTCGACTTCGCCAATACGCCTGATAGCTTGCCGGAGGATGCGGACCTCGCGGCACTCGAGGAGCGTATCGAGACTATCATTAGCTGCGTCGATGGAGTTAAGAGGGTGGAAGGCCAGTGCTGGGACTAGCCACCCCGCTTCTTAGTGTCGCTGCAAGTTCATGCCCAAGATTGATTTATCTTAAGTTAGAACTGTAGCGACCAATGATGTAATATAACTCTGTCGTACTTTGAAGCAGTGCATGTTGTCTCCCTGTTTGATCTTCCCTTTTATGTACGCACCCTACGCTTAGTTGGATAGGCTTGCCGGCGTGTAAACCCGTGCCGTGGCGCTTTGAGGACGGATCCTTAGCAGCCTGCCGGGGGCGCTTGCTGCCGGGCAAGCCCCCTTGCCGTTCTCGGTGCAGCCGCTTGAACTGTTGAGCAGACTCAAACAGGACAAGGGTGTTGCCAATAGCGACAGGGCTCCTTTCCGTGTAGGTTCTCCATACAAGGAGCGGGATCTTTCGAGGAACAACCCTATATAAAAAAGAAAAATGCTTAAGTTTCTGCGAGATTTAGCTTTTTTGTTGCCATGTATATGGTGACTGGGTTGCAGACGACGCCGTCCGCCTGGCCGACGGCACCAAAACAATGGGGACGATGCCGACCTTCCCTGCCACCTCCTTCCTTGCAGCCACCGCAATGGAGGAGGTGGCGCGTTCACTCGCAGACCAGATTTTCAATATCTAGCGCCCCCTACCTGGCGCGCCAAATATGTCGGGGAAACGACACCTATGGGATCCTCGAGATCCCTTTCTACTGCGGTTGCGGGGCGTAGAGTTGTGCAAAGAGCGGGTCTAGGCGATCAACAAGTGGGAATTTATACCCAGGTTTGGGCCGCAAGATGATGCGTAAAACCCTAGTCCTGCTTGTCTGTGTATATTAGGTGTTCTTGAGCTCTTGAACTAGCCTCTATGTGTGGCAATTCCAAAAGTCTGAATTCTCTCCCAGTATGCATTGGGCCTCCTTTTATACGTCCAAGGGGTTGCCACAGGGACACATAGGAGGTGTAAAGCTACTATAGTGTACAAGGTTATCCCCTGACATCTTAGGACAAACACATTTAATGCGCCGCCTATGTGTCCCCAAGGTTTATTAGGGATGGCAAGAAAGCTTGTCCCGCACATTGCCGCCTCACCTCGCCCTGACATGCGTCTAGGCTGAGGAGGCGCAGTTCCACGCTGGCTGCTAGCTACTGTGGTGGCAGGGTCTTCACGAAGATCTGCATGCCACCACGCAGGTGCTGGTAGTTGGCGTAGGACCCGCATGCCGCCACGTATGTGCCCATCCAGTTGGTGAGCCGGTCATCGCGTAGGAGTGGCCTCGGGGAGGCGAAACCTTGACGGGCATGTGCCTGGCTGTGGCCCCACAATCACCCCCGGCAAAAGGGGCTTGCCGGGGTCTTGTGGTCGTCCCCGGCAAGGCTCTTGGCGGGGGTCTCCGATTTCCCCCGGCAAGGCTCTTGCCGGGGGTCCTCGCCTTCTAGTCCCTTAGCCCTACAAGGGTCTGCAAGCCATTGCGCAGGCGCCCCTTGAATCTTGGGCTTGACGTTGTCGATGGGATCTAGGAGAGCGGCCCCCAGCAAGGTTCTTGCCGGGGTCACGTAGGACTCCCCGGCAAGGTTGTTGCCTGGGGAGGAGCCCACCATGCCCCTCTGTCCTTCATGTCCCTGGCTTGAGAATTGCCTTGACGGCTTCGTGCCTTCCTTCTCTTGCTCTGCCAAGAGTGGCCGTAGGCGCGTCTCTAGCTGCCCGTGCACAAGTAAAGGGGTTCAAAAGGACCCCTACTTTTGTACACCGACACACAGAAGTTGCCCATATCATCAAAATGGTCAACTTTGCTTTTGGAGTCATCATCTAAGATAGTATGCAACTTACAGAGCCGCTACAAGACTCAGAGGGTCCAGTCAATTGCATTACTGAGGTCGACTGGAAGTAAAAGATGGCCTCATAAAGTATCCAAGACTGCCTCATATTAAAAATTGTTTTACACAAATTGTATTTTCTTGTGGAATTGATTGATTTATAAAAAATGGCTCAATCAAAGGTCATACGCAAAAATTAGAGCCTACACCGCTCGACCCTATCGTGAGCCGAATATGACGCCCAGGACCAGACACACATGTCACTATGTGTGATGGGTTGCGTGAGTAATTGTCTATTTTGTGCGAGTATTCAGCCCTAAAGATGGTCTCGAATCAAGAAACATCTAGCATGAAAGTTGTACGTCTTGTCGAAATGGTTAATTTTCCCTCTGGTCTCATCTTCACCCGATGTTGTTTGTGGCTAGTGAGAACCAAAAAAGAACTGATGTCTCAAACTTACCTAAATCCAAGTTTAGTTAATTTTGGAAAGATTTGGAGTCCTTTCCTTGTGGGAAGTCCAACCGCCTCATAAATAGATGAGACGTGATGCCCGATTGAAGAACACACAATCTAACAAATTAATCTATCACTTTTACCATCTACTTCTTATCTCTCTCCCTTGTATCTTTATTTTTGTTCTCCTTTGTTCTTCTTTTTGGAGGGCTGCGAACCTCGAGGCCCTAGGGGCGATTAGATCGACCTAGGGCAGCCCAAAGCCGTCACACACTCTGACGGGGTCCCTCCCGAGCGTGTGGGTTTTTGGGTCTACAAAAGCACCCGCTGAATTGCTTGCGTACAACGCTTCCGGTCGGGTCTCCTTCGACATTAGTTGACATGCTTCACCCCTGGCATTGAGATACGGTGACGTGTTCATGTGTGAACATCCTAATTGAAATTCCACTATGTCGGATCTTGGGTTCCAATAAAACCCTTGAGGTTTGAACACTCGGGTGCACACGAAGATCTCTCCTTCCACCCTAGCTCGCCTAATTGCCGATTCTTAAGCCTAGGTCGTCGAACTCAAAGAACAAGGGACACAAAGGTTTATACTAGTTCAAGCCGCCGTTGTGGTGTAATACCCTAATCCAGTGTGGTGTGGTGGATTGCCTTGAAGGCTGGGGAAGAACTAGTACACGGGAAGGACTACCTCCTGAGGAGAAGTGTTCTTCCGCTCGGATGAGCTTGCTGGTGTGTGCCTGGTCTCTCCCTTCTTTCTTCTTCCCTCTCTATGGTGGTGGCTAGTGTTATTTATGGTGGCCCGGGTCCTCCTCCCAAATATTGAGCGGGAAGGGATCCCACAACGGCCAAGTTTGAAGGGGGGCACCTAGTACAAGCTATCCAGACAAAAGGTGGTCTTTGCTTGTCAAAGGCTCTGGTGGTGATGGCATCGTGGGCTCCGCGATGACCTCCGCTCTGCCGTCCTGCTGGTCTTGGTCATGTTGCATTGATATGGAAACCTTTGCCTGATGCCTCGGAACTCCTCTCCTACGCCTGCCCCTTTAGTACTAAAGAGGAAACTGGCATCCTGCGCCCGCTGGCACCCGCCTAGCCTTGATCGTCATGGCTCACATCACGAGGACCTCGCGAGGTGACCCTTGCCTTGATATCTTCGCTCCTCGGGACCTAGCCTAGTGAGGCCACCCCTGGGGAGGTCTTGCGTTGCCTGCCTCATGAGGATCGGCCCCTCGCGAGGGTCTTGAGTCATTCTTGACGAGGTTGGGCCATACCAGGCCGATGGTTGAGCCACGCTCCAGGCCGCAGGCAGGCAAGTCTGGGTACCCCCGTTCCCAGAACACTGACAGCAGCCCCCGGGCCTGAGGCGCGCTTAGACTTGGCTTCGCGGCGAAGCCAAGGGTCAAGTGCGGAGCGCCGCGGGCCCCAAAAGCCTGCGGCCTTGATTGACGCGTGGCGGTTGATGGGACATGGGCATCTCCACTTCCCCACGCCTCCTCGGCAACTGTGCGACTCGACAAGTCCCTACATGCACAAAAGACCATCATTACCTGCGTTTATGGAGGCCGGCGATTGGCCTTCTCCTGGCTATAAATAAGGCGACTGGCGGAGCCCTTGTGGCCCATCTTCTCCCTTCATTCCTCTCGCTTTTTTCTTCTTCCTCCTTACTCCTTGCCTGGCAGAGCCACCCATGGCGCCGATTCGGCGATTTTCCGCCCCCCAGAGGGAAGGCTCCTCGCGAGGAGCCAGAACTGCTCCCGCCGAAGAAAAGACCATTCCGCCCTCACGTCGCCGTTCTAAGGCCTGAAGTGACGAGGCCATGGCACGAGCGGCCTCCCCCCGGCTACTTGCTGCACTTGTACGCCAAAGCACCAGGCTCCGGAGGAGAAAGCAGCGCCCTGCGTCACACGCCCTTTGGCCGCGTCGATCGTGTCGCTGTGGTGCAAGCCGCCGCCCCGCGGATGCACGTTAGGGGATCTGCGCGCGAGTTCGTGTTGTAGGCGCCGATGCCTCCTAGCTCCTGGATCGTCATCCCGCCATCCTTCTCCAGAGAGATGCCGCCAAGAGGGCTGCTCGAGCTATGGTTGCAGCACGTCGAGTGCCGGGCCTCGGTGATGGGGGCTGAGGTGAGGTCATCTCCCCCTGTAAGATCTGCATGACTCGCGGGTGGGGCGAGGTCGCTCGCGTCTGCTACGCGGAGGGTGCCCTGGCCATCCTCTTAGATTACGACAGCGCCTCCGTGCTGCTCTTCAAGGTGTTCGATGATGAGGGAAACCGCCTGGAGTGCTGCCCTGGAGGGGGCCGTCGGGAAAGCACAGCGGCGGGCACCACACCAGCCATCGACCCCGCCGCTAGCTCTTCTAGTGGAAGTGACGGATTCCGGGAGTCCAACAGCTCTCCTGAGGCCGACGAGTCTCCGGAGACAAGCCACGATAGCTACGCGCCTCCAAGCTGACGCCGTGCCAGAAGCGCGTCGGCCTCACGAGCTCCTCGCCGACGGTGACTTGCACGAGGTTGGAGGTGGCCCCTCGTGGCCCACTTTTGATGATTGCATCGATGATGGTAGCCATAGCTAGGGCCTCCTGAAATCCCTTTCTGGTGTTCCCTGCGAGGAACCAAGGTCAACCCGTGGGGGTGTGTAAAGAACTTGTAATGAGTTTGCTCCTACTTTATTATCCTTGCTAATAGACTTTGTTTGCAAGCCCTGTTACGGCAATACCGCCCCTTTTTCCCATTTCGATAGCTTGGTGCTCTATGCCGGCTGGTCCCAGTCCCAAGGCAAGCTGCAATAGTCGCTGGTATGCCAGGTCGTGATGCCATGGTTAAGGCCAGGAGGTGAGCGGCCCGAGATCCGGTAAGAGCTCCTAAGGCACGATGCTCAAGAGGTCCCCGTTGGCGTGCAAGTGGCTTCCGTGACATTGCCGATACATGACTGATGAATCCAACTCTTCGAGTGATGATGGCATACTGATGGGGTGCACAACTTATCTTGGTGAGTGCGGAGTGATTCCTTAAGCCTGGCTTGCTTCTGATGTCGTGTGGCTGAGATTTCGCGATTTCCTTCCCGTTTGCCCTAGAGATCTGCGTCGGTAGAGCCCGGCCCCGCACGTACTGCAGCCGCCGTTGGGTCGTCCGGATCACTAGGACGAGACCAAGGGGTGAGGGGCTACATGACCAGTTAGGCTCCTGAGTCGCGATGCTCAGGAGTCCCCTTGACGTATGAACGACCCTCGGGAAGGAAATGTTTGATTTAGGTCTTGGTGTTCTGCGTCGGCAGGGCCCGGCCCCGCCCATACCTCAGCCGCCGCAGGCTTTTCTGGATGACCAGGACAAGACCAGGGAGTGAGGGGCTACATGGCCAGTTAGGCCCTTGGGTCACGATGCCCAAGGGTCCCCCTTGATGTACAAACAGACCTGAGCTCTCTAAGCCGGCCTCCCCTTCTCCCGTCCTTCTTGGTGCTCTGCGTCCTCGGGTCCCAACCGTCAAGCGAAGCTCAGCCGCCGCTGGTATGCCCGGTCGCGATGCCATGGTCATGGCCAGGGGGTGAGGGATGGATAGTCAGTAGGAGCCCCTGAGACGTGATGCTTAGAGGGCCCCCCTTTAACACGCAAGCGAATTACGTTAGAAGGGGAGACTGGTAGGATCGTCTGCCATCATGCTCCTGACACTCCTGTGGGTTAGCCTAAAGCAGCGCCACTTAGGACCGCGCCTACCGCTAGGCCTCTGACAACCTCGCATGGAGATGAAGGCACCCAGGACCTGGTGAGGTGACGTATGCGGAGCAGGCCGCGAGTCACAGCTCGATCTCTCGGATTTGTCCGCATTGCAGGGACGGACCCGAGCACACGCGTTGTGCCAACGTATGCAGCCCCCATTGCGGGCTGAGCAGAAGACCATTAGGCAGCATGGGAGGTCAAAAGAGATGATTAGGTGATGCCCGTGAGGCAAATCGTAAGAGGAAATGAACTAGACAAAGCAACGTAAAATGCGATACATGCCACAGGAACAGAGCCGTGCGGCCTACGGATGACGCAGCCCGACGGGCGCCCCCAACGGAGTAAGCTAAAGATGCAAAAGGATACACATTGCAGGGTCAGGCCCGTGCGACCTGGAAATAACGCAGCCCGAGGGGCGCTCCCAGCTGAAGAAAACTAAAAATGTTACCTGGCACAGTTGCTGAAGTAGTCCTGATGTAGCTGAAGACGCTCGATGCAGATGCCGTTTCTTATGCGCCGTTTGGCTCTGGGGCCTTGCGAGGCTCCGGAGGTTCCTAGAGCTCGCGAAGAACCGAGGCCACCTGCGCCAGGATCTCCTGGTGCCTGGCCTCGTGAGTTGCCAGGACCACCCGCATGTGGCGCTTGTGTAGGGTTCCTTGGTTCAGCAGGCCGAAGGGCATGCAAACATAGCTGTGAGGGGGCCCCTCACACCGACACACCTGAGAGGGCCAGTAGAGCTCCTGGGACGCGATCCTATTGAGTGTTGGGACGTTGACGTCGACGCGTAGCCCGTCGCCCGAGCCTGGGGCGACAGTTGCACTACGAGGCGCTCGCCCTGCATTGCTCTTGGCACCTGCAAATCTTTGATGGTCTGGCTGATGAACTCCTTAGTGCTTGTTGCCACACTCCTTGAGGCCTCCGGAGGGAGGCGTGCGGTGAAGCACGCTGTCGGATCTTGGGTTCCGGCAAAACCCTTGTGGTTCGAACACTGGGGTGCGCACGAAGATCTCTTCTTCTGCCCTAGCTCGTCTACTCGCCGATTCCTAGGCCTAGCTTGTCGAGCCTAAAGAACAAGGGTCACGAAGGTTTATACTAGTTCGGGCCACCATTGTGGTGTAATACCATAATCTAGTGTGGTGTGGTGGATTGCCTTATAGGCTGAGGAAGAATTAGTACAAGAGAAGAACTGCCTCCCGAGAATAGGTGTTCTTGTGCTCAGATGAGCTTGCTGGTGTGTGTCTCGTGGCTCTCCTCCCACCATATGGTGGTGGCTAGTCCTATTTATAGAGGCCCTGGTCATCTTCCCAAATATTGAGCGGGAAGGGATCCCACAATGGCCAAATTTGAAGGGGGACAGTTAGTACAAGCTATCCTGATAAAAGGTGGTCTTCGCCTACCAAAGGCTCTGGTGGTGACGCCGCCGTGGGCTCCGCGATGACCTCCGCTCTGCCGTCCTGCTGGTCTTGGTCTTGTTGCATCGACATGGAAACCATTGCCTGATGCCTTGGGACTCCTCACCTGCGCCTACCGCTTTAGCACCAAGGAGGAAACTGGCACCCTACGCCCGCTGGCGCCCGCCTGGCCTTGGTCGTCATGCCTCATGTCACGAGGACCTCGAGAGGTGCCCCTTGCCTGGATATCTCCGCTCCTCAGGAGCTAGCCTAGTGAGGCCGCCCCAGGGGAGGTCTTGTGTCGTCCGCCTTGCAAGGTTTGGCCGCTCGCGACGGTTTTGAGTGGTTGCTGACGAGGATGAGCCACTTCCTGGGCTGCAGGCAAGCAAGTCTAGGTACCCCCATTTCCAGGACGCCGACAGTATCCCCCGGGCCCAAGGCACGCTCGTGCTCGGCTTCGCGGTGAAGCCAAGGGTCAAGTGCGCAGCGTCGCGGGCGCCAAAAGCCTACGGCCTTGATTGACGCGCGGTGATTGATGGGACGTGGGCTTCTCCACTTCCCAAAGTAGCCTTGGCAACTGCACGACTCGACAAGTCCCTGCATGCACAAAAGACCATCATTACCTGTGATTATGGAGGCCGGCGGTTGGCCTTCTCCCACATATAAATAAGGCGGCTGGCGGAGCCCTTGTTGCCCATCTTCTCCCTTCATTCATCTCGCTTCTTCCTCTTCCTCCTTGCTCCTCGCCTAGCAGAGCCACCCATGACGCCCATGAGGAAGCTCTCGTCCGCGGAGAAGGGGAAGACTCATCAGGAGGGGCCCGGCTCACCACCATCTAAGAGGGGACGAGGCCGCCCCTGCAAGTACGTCGTGACCCCCTGCCACGACTCCGTTTGGGCGCGGCTGGACCCCCTCAGCGCGCGGCACCGCCCTTGGCAACTGCGGCGGTGGTTCCTCGTGTGGTGGGGATCGCCAAGGCCGTTGTAGTCCTGTGAATGAGGAGAGGCACGCCGGGGTCGCCCGGCCTCACCAGCCGTGGTTTCATTTGGCGGAGGTGATGCTAGAGTTTGTCGTGTGGTCGGAGAGCCCGACCGGTACTCGGCTGCAGCTCCCGCGCTCCCTAGCCGGCGAACTTCCGACCGCGAGCTCCGTTGGTCTTTGGCTTCAAGCGGACGGCTACTGCAGCAGGGCTTCGTGGGTTGTGGTGGAGAACTCTGTCACGGGTGCTACTTCTTGAGCTTGCGTTGTTTTCCCTCGAAGAGGAAAGGGAGATGCAGCACAGTAGCGTAAGTATTTCCCTCAGTTTTTGAGAACAAAGGTATTAATCCAGTAGGAGACCACGCGCGAGTCCCTCGCACCTGCACAAACAAATAAGAACTTCGCAGCCAACGCGATAAGGGGTTGTCAATCCCTTTATGGTCACTTACGAAAGTGAGAACTTATAGAGATGATAGTTTATATTTTTGGTATTTTTGGTTTATAAGAACAGCAAATAAAAGCGATAAAAATAAAGTAGATGTAGATTGATATGTTGAGAATAGACCCGGGGGCCATAGTGTTCTCTAGTGGCTTCTCTCATGATAGCGATATTCTACGGCGGGTAAACAAATTACTGTCGAGCAATTGATAGAAAATCAAATAATTATGAGACTATCTAGGCATGATCATTGTATATAGGCATCACGTCCAAGACAAGTAGACCGAAATGATTCTGCATCTACTACTATTACTCCACACATTGACCGCCATCCAGGATGCATCTAGTGTATTGAGTTCATAAGAACAGAGTAACACCTTAAGCAAGATGATATGATGTAGAGGGATAAACTCAAGCAATATGATATAAACCCCGTATTTTTATCCTCGATGGCAACAATACAATACGTGTCTTGCTGCCCCTACTGTCACTGGGAAAGGACACCGCATGATTGAACCCAAAGCCAAGCACTTCTTCCATTGCAATAACTATAGATCTAGTAGGCCAAACCAAACCAATAATTCGAAGAGACTTGCAAGGATATTATGAGCACACATAAAAAGTTCAGAGAAGAACCAAATATATTTCATAGATAACCCTGATCATAAACTCACAATTCATCGGATCTCGACAAACACACCGCAAAAAGAGATTACCTCGAATAGATCTCCTCGAAGACCGAGGATAACTTTGTACTGAGATCCAGAGAGAGAGAAGAAGCCATCTAGACACTAGCTATGGACCCGAAGGTCTGTGGTAAACTACTCACAACTCATGGTGAGGGCGCTGATGATGATGATGAAGAACTCCGTGATGGATCCCCCTCTGGTGGAGATCCGGAACAGGCTCCAAGATGGGATCTCACGGGAACATAAGGTTATGGCGGTGGAATTAGGGTTTTCTCTCTGTTCATGGAGGTTTTGGGGTACGTAGACTTATATAGGAAGGAGGACACTAGGGGGTGCTCAGGGGCCCCAAGAGGTAGGGGGCGCGCCCTGGGAAGGGGGGGCACGTCCCCAACCATCGTGGACACCCCGAGGCTCCCTTCACGTGGTTCTCAAGTCCCCCGTGCATGATTTTCTCCAAAAATATCTGTCGCGAAGGTTTCATTCCGTTTGGACTCCGTTTGATATTCTTTTTCTGCAAAACCCTGAAACAGGCAAAAAACAACAATCTGGACTGGGCCTTTGGGTTAGTAGGTTAGTCCCAAAAATGATATAAAAGTGTATGATCAAGCCCATTAAACATCCAAGACTTCATAAATAATAGCATGGAATAATAAAAAATTATAGATATGTTGGAGATGTATCAGCGGGCACCGTGACCCTGGCCTGGGTAGGCAGACATTTGCCCGCGCGCGCGGCTTGCGCAGACGGTGCACCCTTCACTTCAGGTATGATGGCGACTCGACCCTCTTTGTGACGGTGTTCGGGGAAGACAGCCGATGTGCCGGGTGCTGCCCCGAGGAAAACAACGACGGCGAGGTGCTCGGCCTCGGCGATGGCCGTAGCTCATCCAGCTACGATGGCTCCTCCTTCAGCGGCAGCTCCAGCAGCTGTGGCTACGACCACCCGCCGCGCCCGTCTTGAGGGCGACATTGGGTCGTCCCATCATCACGCCCCGGTGAAGTGTGAGGAGGGCTCCGGCTGAGCTCGAGGAGCAGGTCCTCGCGAGTAGACGCATCTCAGGAGCCGCCATCGCGTGTTCTCGCTCTCCTTTTCTTCCTACATTTTCTAAACAAATGAACATGGGGCCTAGGAAGGGCATGTAATGAACTGTTGTTAATACGATGCTTGTTGCCATGTTTAGTGTACCCAGCCAGCGTTGCGGGTTTTGTGTATTATGCGCCCATAGGGTAAGGAGACTTATCTTGACGTACTCGGAATAGCCCTCATCTTGTGACGCAAGGCCCTTCGGGAGGCTGCAAAAACTTGTTAAGAGGCTATTATCCTTCACCGCACGGGGTCCCTGGCGCGGGCTGAACGTGGCCTAATGCACCCTGTCGTGGTACCCGTGGGGCACAGACATAAGGAGAGGGGTGCGTCAATCATGAGCCCAAACATGGATGCCTTGCGGACGCTAAGGGAAGTACGCTAGAGAGAGCAGCGGGCAATTACCGCTCCCTCTGTTGCAAGGCCAAAAATCGAGGTAAGAACCATAGAGAAAGAAGACTAAACCAAGCCATTCGAGAAACGCCAGAACCTTCAAAATCCCTTAGAAGAAAGAAGGGGCAAGCCAACTCCATAAAGCAAATGAACAGGCACGTCCGGCACCTAGGCTAGTCTTCTGACCAGTGCGGAGCTAAGTGCTGCCACTAGGACGTGGGAGGGAGCCCCCGAGGCCCGAGGGCGGTACTCTGGAGATTCCGAGGCCTTGACAGCCCCACTCATTATTACGTGAGAGTGTCACGAGCGGTGACCTTCACAGGCGTGAGCCTTGCTTCACAGGCACCGGCCCTTGGCTTCTCAGGCACGGGGCCTTGTCTTCACAGGCACGGGGCCTTGGTTTGCAGGCACCGGGCCTTGCTTCTCAGGCACATGGCCTTGTCTTCATAGGCACGGGGCCTTGCTTCGAAGGCATAGGGCCTTGTCTTCACAGGCTCGAAGCCTTGCTTCGTAGGCACAGGGACTTGTCTTCATAGGCACGGGGCCTTTCATTATGGGTAGAACTTCCGAATGTGCCGGATGTTCCACACGTTCTGGACTGGGGCGCCGTTCCCCGTTTCCAGGAGGAAGGCGCCAGACCTAGAGACGTCGGTGATCTTGAACGGGCCCTCCCACATGGGTGAAAGCTTGTGCAGCCCTTCCCTAGAGAGGACTCACCTTAGGACGAGGTCGAATACCTCGAGTGTCCTGGGGTAGATGTTGCGACAATGGTACCGCTGCAACGCCTGCTGGTACCTTGCTGCTCGGAGCGAAGCGTCTCGCCGGTGTTACTCTCCCAACACGAGGTCTGTCCCCCGCATGGCGTCCTGCTGCGCTTTGTCGAACGCTAGGAGTCGCACGGAGTGGTGCCTGACCTCGTGAAGGAGAACCGCTTCGGCTCCATAGACAAGGAAGAATTTGGTCTCGCCTGTAGGCTTGGTGGCGGTGATGCGGATCGTCCACAGCACGGACTGGAGCTCGTCGTGCCAACCCCTTCCACAAGCTTCGAACTTCTTCTTGAAGGTCCTGGTCTTGAGGCCTCTTAAAACCTCTGCGTTGCCACGCTCGGCCTGGCCGTTGCTCATGGGGTGCGCTACCGAAGCGTAGCAAATCTGCGTTCCAAGGTTAGCACAATATGTCTTGAAAAGGTTGCTAGTGAACTGTGAGCCGTTGTCGGTGATGATGCGGTTGGGGACCCCGAACTGGCTTACGAGCCTCTTAATGAACTTGACTGTGGAGCCGGCCGGGATGGCTCGGACGGCTTCCACCTCCGCCCATTTGGTAAACTTGTCGATGGCGACGTAGAGGTAGCTGTAGCCCCCGGGCGCTCGAGGGAAGGGCCCAGGATGTCCAGCCCCAAGAACGCAAATGGCCAGGAGAGCGGGATGGTTTGGAGGCCCTGAGCCAGTTGGTGGATCTGCTTGGCATGGAATTGGCAAGCCTCGCAGGATTTCACCAGCTCGGCGGCATCGTTGAGCGTCGTGGGCCAGTAGAAACCGTTGTGGAACACCTTGCCAACCAGGGTGCGCGACGATGAGTGATGCCAGCAGTCCTCGGCGTGTATGTGAGCTAGCAGCTCGCCTCCCTGCTTCCTGGAGATGCATCACAAAGAAACATCATTCGGTCGTTTCCTGTAAAGCTCGCCGTCTTGAATGCAATATGTCATAGCTAGTCGGGCCACGCGTTCAACATCCTCCTCCTTTCCTGGCAGTGCTCCTCGCACCAGGTACGCCTTGAGCTCCTCGGTCCAGCATCCCTCCTGAGGCTCGAGCGCCAGGAGCAGGCGGGCTCCTGAGGTCGGGCCGCAAGCGGGGGCATCAGAGGTCGGTTGTTGGGGGAGTTCCTCTTGAGGCGTTTTCAGCTCCTCTCGTGGGAGTGCTGCCGAAGGCCTGAGGAGCCGCTCTTCGAAGACGCCAGGCTCCTGGGGCAGGCACCTGGATGCTCTCTTGGCGATGTCGTCGGCTTCCTTGTTGGTGCCACAGGGCATGTGTTGCAGCTCTAGGCCTAAGAATTTCTTCTCCATTTTGGGTACCTCCGCAAGGTACGCCTCCATATGCTCGTCCTTCGGCGCGTACACCTTGCTGGAGAAGTTGATGAGGAGCTGTGAGTTGCCCCTGATGACGAGGCATTTCACTCCTCGGGCTAGTGCAGCCTTGAGACCAGCAATGAGGCCCTCGTACTCCATGATGTTGTTGGAGACCTTATCGCCCGGCTGAAAGCAGAGCTGCACGGCGTTGTAGAGCTTGTCTTGAGTGGGCGAGATGAGCACAACTCCAGCCCCCGCGCCCTGACGCACGAACGCACCATTGAAGTACATGACCCAGCCATCCGACACTTCACTTCCCGGCAAGAGGGATCGGTTTCCGCCCGCTTCGAGCTCCGGGGCATTAGTCCATTCTACAATGAAGTCAGCAAGCGCGACTCCTTTGATGACTCTGGTCTTGCTAAATTCCAACTAGAATGCCTGCAGCTCGATATTCCATTTAGCGACTCTTCCTACCGCGTTGGAGCTCCGGAGTACTCTCTCCAGCGGGTATACCGAGATGACCTTGATGGGATGGCCTTGGAAGTAGAGGCGCAGCTTGTGCGAAGCGACGAGGAGCACAAGCAGAAGCTTCCGCGGCATGGGATAGCGTTCCCGAGCATCATAGAGCACCGTGCTGACAAAGTACACCGGGTGTTTAACAGGGGTGAAGCCCAGGCTCGCCTGGGGCTGTGGAGCCTCGTTGGGTAAAGGAGCTTCAGGAGCTTGGTCTCCAGAAGGGGCAGCTGTGGCCTCAGGAATGTCGTCTTATAGGGTGCGGTCGCTTGCCGGCCATGTGGGAGCCTCAGGAGCGTCGCACCGGGGCTGTGTTGTCTTTTCTTGGCGCTCCTCCCGGACTGCCACTAACACTGCGCTGGCAGAATGTGGTGTAGTGGCCAGGTAAAGCACCTGGGGCTCTTGAGGTTTGGGTGCCACCATTACCGGGTGGGCTGGTGAGGTATCTCTTGAGGTCTTCGAACGCCTCATCAGCTTCATGGGTCCACTTGAACGGGCCATTCCTTTTCATCAGTTTGAAGAAGCGGAGGGCTCACTCCCCCAGCTTGGAGATGAAATGCCCGAGTGACGTTACACAGCCGGCCAGCTTCTGCATCTCCTTGAGGGTCTTCGGTGGAGTCATCTTGTCTATGGCCTTGACCTTCTTGGGTTGCCTCGATCCCTCCTTGCGACAACGGGAAGCCCAAAAGCTTTCCTGACGGGACGCTGAACACACACTTTTCCGGGTTGAGCTGCAGGTCTACCTTACGCAGGCTAGTGAAGGTTTCTTCCAAATCTTCAATGAGCTTCTTGGCCTCCCGAAACTTCACCACGATGTCGTCAACATATGCCTCAACATTCTTCCCGAGCTGCTCTCCCAGAGCGATATGCATCAATCACTGGAAGGTTGCTCCTGCATTCCGTAACCCAAACGGCATACAAGTGTAGCAGTATACTCCGCACGGGCTGAGGAATGCAGTCTTCTCGACATGCTGCATTGCCATCTTGATTTGGTGGTAGCCTGAGAAAGCATGCAGGAAGCACAGTAGGTCACACTCGATGGTGGAGTCGATAATCTGGTCGATGCGGGGCAGAGGAAATGGGTCTTGTGGGCATGCCTTGTTGAGGTTGGTGAAGCCGACACACATGTGCTCTTTTCCGCCTTTCTTGGGTACAACGACGGGGTTTGCCAGCCTCTCCGGGTACCGGACCTTGCAGATGACACCCGCCGCTTCTAGCTTGCGAGTCTCTTGTACGATGACGGACTGCTTTTCTGTAGACTGGCGCCTGGCCTTCTGCTTCACAGGGCGCACGTTGGGGCATACGTTCAGGGGATGTTCAATGACCCCCCTCGGGACTCCCGCCAGGTCCTTGGGTTCCCACGCGAACACCTCCTTGTTAGCGCATAGGAATCCGACCAGCGCCTTTTCTTGAGATGGGGGAAGGCCAGTGCCTATGGTGAAGGTGGCGCCTGGCATCCCGTCTTCATCTACCAGTACCTACTTCATCTTGGCTCGGTGTTGGGGGAAAAGTTGCTTCTTCTTTGCTGGTGCAGCCCCCTTGCCCCCTAGGGCATCCCCGTCGGCCGGATGTACCGCCACAGCGGCCCGGAAGGTGAGCTTGAGGGCCACCAGAGCTTCCTTGGTGTCCCCCGCCATGGTGAGCACGCCCCTACTCCCCGGCATCTTCATGAGGTTGTATCCCGGATGGGTCGTGGCCATTGATGTCTACACACGCTTCTACTCTTGTAGACTATGTTGGGCCTCCAAGCGTAGAGGTTTGTAGGACAGCAGCAATTTCCCTCAAGTGGATGACCTAAGGTTTATCGAACTCAGGGAAGTAGAGGTTGAAGATGGTCTCTCTCAAGCAACCCTGCAACTAAGATACAAGAAGTCTCTTGTGTCCCCAACACACCTAATACACTTGTTAGATGTATAGGTGCACTAGTTCGGCGAAGAGAGGTTAACTGGCAAGTGATATGGATGGCAAAACAAGGTAATATAAATATGTAATAAAAAGTGCAGCAAGCAAACAAGTAGTAAACGTGAGCACAAACGGTATTGCAATGGTGGAAACGAGGCCTAGGGTTCATACTTTCACTAGTGGCAACTCCCAACAACATTAACATAATCGAATCACATGATATTTCCCATAAAACATGCAAAGGGGACACACTCGGAGGTCATTCCTTCGTGGTCAAGAGAGGACGAGAATTATGTAGGGCTACAAAAGCACACCTCAAAGTTCGTAGTTCTCAATCTAAGGATTTCCCAATGTCACCGCGGCCATCCAAAGAGAGTCCCACAATCACCACAACATATCTAAAGGATAGTCAAAGACAAGCACCAAGAGACTCTCAATCTTCAATCAACACACAAGAGAGGAAATCACTCATGAAAATATTGTTCTAATCCATGTCCAATAGAGCGCTATCACCTTGGTCTCGGGGATTATACTAGATAAAGACAAGTGAGTACATCAATCCAATACATAGAGGAAGGGGAAATATCATGGGATCACCCTAGATTAACATAGCCTATGATCACAAAGAAGATCACATCATGGGACAGAGAATTGACCACATAGCTACTGGTAAGAACCTCAGCCCCGAGGAGGAACTACTCCCGCACCATGGAGGGAGGAAGCAACGTCGATGGAGATGAATCCGGGGGCACTTCCCCGTCCCGACAGGGTGCTGGCGCAGGAATTCTGGTCCCCCGAAGCTTGATGGCGATGGCGACGGAGATCGGAATCGCGTCTGGAGAAAAGGGGTCCGGAATCAGGGTTTCCTCAACACGCTTTAAATATATGCCAAAGGGGGGCATCGGAGGTGCCTCGGGGGGCCCAGGCGCCCCCCCCCCCGGCTTGGCCCAGGGGGGGGCGCCCACAGGCCGCCTGGAGCCCCTGTGGGTCCCCCCCCGGCTGTACTTTGGCCGCACGGTAGCTCCTGGAACACTGATTTTTTATATATTTTTTCTGGATTTTTCCTGGCAGTTCTCGTAATGTGAAAACCTGAAATACAAAAACAGCCGAAAACAGAAACTGGCACCGGGGTGCACTGGATTAGTAGGTTAGTCCAAATATGATCAAAAGTGTATGGAAGTGTATGAATATCATAGCAATATCACCCCAAAGTGGCATGGAGCAAGCAGAAATTATAGATACGTTTTGGACGTATCAACATCCCCAAGCTTAATTCCTGCTCGTCCTCAAGTAGGTAAATGATAACAAGAATAATTTCTGTGGTGACATGCTATTAACCATATAGGACTTTTCATAGTCATATGACAAAAGCTTACTGAGACAATGATTCTATAGTAATTAAGTTGCCTCATGAGAAAATCACAAATGACTGAAAGTTTTACAACATGACATTGAAGCATCAAAAAGATTTGCAATGAACATGATGTGCAAATATGATAAAGTGATATCTAGCTTGCCCCCTTTAGTGAAGCAAAACATAAATGCAGGGGCACCTTCAAGGTTTAAGTGATGACTAGATACAATGATTTCAAAATAAACGATATCACAATCATGCAAAAGACAATGCTACTTTGGGACAATGCACATTACACTCAGAATGACAATCATGCTCTCAGTAGTTGGTGCTTGAAGAAAGAAGGTGGAGACTCAACATAAAAGTAAAAGAATGGTTATGTGCTAGAGCTTTTTATTTTGAAAACATAGAAGCAATTTTGTCAACGGTAGTAGTACTTCATATGTGTCATGCATAAGACATCCTATAAGTTGCAAGCCTCATGCATCGAATACCAATAGTGCTCGCACCTTGTCCTAATTAGCTCGGATTTCCATGGGTTATCATTGCATTACATATGTTTCAACCAAGTGTCACAAAGGGGTACCTCTATGCCACCTGTACAAAGGTCCAAGGAGATAAATCGCATTTGATTTCTCGTTTTTGATAGATCTCAACTTGAGGACATCCATTCCGGGACAACATAGAAAATAGATAATGGACTCCTCTTTAATGCTTAAGCATTCATAAGAGGTTGAGGATTAAAGTCCAAGCTAAAACTTCCACCATGATACATGGCTTTGGTTGGCGGCCCAATGTTCTTCTCTAACAATATGCATACTCAAACCATTCAACTCATGGCAAATCACCCTTACTTCGGACAAGACGAACATGCAGAGCAACTCACATGATATTCAACAAAAGTGTAACAGTTGATGGCGTACCCAGAAACATGGATACCGCTCAGCAAGCAACTTATAAGAAATAAGATACATAAGTGACATATTCTTTACCACAATAGTTTTTAAGCTACTTTCCCATGAGCTATGTATTGCAAAAATGAAGGTTTTAAAGGTAGCACCTGTAAATTTACTTGGAGTGGCGGTGAAATACCACATATAGGTAGGTATGGTGGACTCATATGGCATAACTGGATTAAAAGAATGTGGATGCACAAGCAGTCAGTCCACTTAGTACAGGTGAAGGTTAGCAAAAGACTGGGAGCGACCAACTAAAAGAGCAATGACGGTCATAATCATGCAGAGCGACAAAGCAACATTGAATCAGGCATGGTAGTTATATCGCTACTCAGAAACAAAAGATCATCAAGGCTTGACAGACTTTCTTTACAGTCTTAAATATGCGTGAGCATACGCCAAGTCAATCAAAATAAATTCTTGAAGGAAGATATTAATAAACCATACCACATCATAGGCAAACAAATCAAGTTGGTACTCCAATAACACATTGGGAATCCCCCAGCTATTTGAGACTAACCATAAGAAAACCTGAACTACTAAGCACCATTATGCACGTAGCATCCTTATCATAGACATATTAACCAATGCAACGGAAGCAAACTCTCTTAATAAGGTGAGCATGGTAATTAAAGAGAGTTCAAGCAACCAACTAAACAAAAGCTCTTTGAAAAGATAAGCATGAATACTAAGAGCTGAACATGATAGTAGCTATTAAAAGACAAAGAACACACACAACAAAGATAGACATGAAAATTCAATGTTATGTTCTAGGTAGAAGTGGAGCGTGTTTCTCTCCCACATAAAGGAATGCTGAGTTCCGACTCGTTATGAAAAACTAAAAAGAAAACTAAAAGCAAGACGCTCCAAGCATAGCACATAACACATGAAGTGATAAAAATATAGCGAAACGAAAGACGAACTGATAATGTTGATGGAGAAGGGGATGCACGGGGGCATCCCCAAGCTTAGACGCTTGAGTCTCCTTGAATATTTCTTGGGGGTGCACGGGGGCATCCCCAAGCTTGAGCGCTTGGCACTCCTGAATCTTTTTATCATCTTCCCTCGCACACTTGAAAACTCCCTTCATACACAACTCATCATAATCTGATTAGCGAGGTTAGTACCCTTAATAAAATAATTATACCTTGCTGGAAATAAGGATATTCTTGAAGTTCTACAGTTTCTCAAGATTGCCAAAAGGTTTTTGCAAAGAAAAAGCAAGTTCTTAATTTGCAAATTGGAGGTAAGGCAAAACAGGACAGAATCTGTGAAAAACAGAACAGCAGGCAGTAATTGATCTGTTCGGGATACTTCTGCCACTCAAATAAAAAAACTCAGAACTGACGCACGAAAGACAATTATATAGAGAATGCTGTAGAAAAAATTCAGACCAAAAAGATGATCTGGTGATTTTATACGAATTTTTCTATCCAAGGACAGAATCTGTTTCCTGGACAGCACCTCACAACTTTTGAACTTTCTAGCAATCGGAGGCTATACTTGGCACAAATATGAAAAGAAAAGATAAAATGATGATGATACAGTAGTAAAAAACATCAAGACACAACAAAAGCAAAATATAAAAATTTATTCATGTGGGCTGCCTCCCAAAAGCGCTTTCTTTTATGCCTTTAAGCTAGGCATAAGACTTTAATGATTCTCTTGTAGGAATAAGAATTGAAGAACAAAAGAGAGCATCAAGAAGCAAATACTAAACACATTTAAGCCTAACATGCTTCCTATGCATAGGAATATTGCAATAGAATAATTCATTGAAGCACAAAGCAATAAGCATAGGAAGACAAAACAAGTGCAGCTTCAAAACCTTCAACATAAAGAGAGGGAACTTCTTATTATTAAGATATTTAGAACCAAGCCTCCCTCTCTCATTATAAATTTCAGTGGCATCATGGATGAACTCAACAATATAAGCATCACATAAAGCATTGTTACCATGATCCACATGCAAAAAGGTACTCTCATTCCCCACATAAGCATAATTTTTCTCATTGGTAATAGTGGGAGTAGAACTATCATAAACAACTTGAACACTATAGATGAGTTGTATATCAGGAGGGTGGTGTTCAACAAGGGAGTAATTCCCTTCATGATTATGACAAGTTTCATAAGGATAATTTCTCCTTATGTCATAGGTACCTTTATAATCACTATAGATTGGAGTTATAACATCATCATGGTAGAGAAGAGCATTATCATTGCTAGGAACTATATTTGTAAACATGTTGTCTTTATTCTTACTAGCAAAAGAATCAATTATCACATCACTAGTGGGGATAGGATTTGCAATCCTATCATCCCCAAGCTTAGAGCTTCCCATATCTTCACTTTCAGAGTTGGTAACAAAAAGATTTTCAAGATCATATGTAGCATTATCATCATTTCCCCAATCACAATAAGTAACATGCATATCATAATCAAAATCATCTTCAATAGTACCTACGGACGTATCATCAAGATGATAATTAAGGCAATAAACTTCACCTTCTTCTTTAAACTTACAACCATTAGGATAAAAGTTGATAGGAGGAATATGCTCAGGCCAGGTTGATGCCCATTCTTCTTCCTTCTTGCTCCTCCTCCTCATCCTCTTCTTTTTCTTCTTCTTCACCTTAGGAGGGGGTGGTTGGAGATGAAGCTTCTCCACATATCCTGGTTTATCATTAGAAACAATAGGGGAAACTTGGGAGAAACTCTCCTTTTTATTAGCAGAAATATAAGAGACATTTTTATACTTTGGTAAAGTTCCCTCCTTTCTAATCTTACTTATGTAATCATTTTCATGGCAATTAACAACACAATAGAGATGGCAATTTTGCAAAGTGTTTTTTATTCCTATGGCATTATCATCCAGCCAAGAAGTCTTTTCTAATAACTCTTCACACATCAAAAATAACATAAGCTCATCATAAAGATCAGAGGTGATCATGTCATCACACAACCGGTTAACAGTTATGTTTTGAAAGTTCATGCATTGAAAATTAAAGTGACCCTCTGTACGGCAAAGTTCACAAGTAAAAGGATAAAGGTCACACAATTCTCTAGCAATTTCATTTAAATCTTTGACCCAAGTGATTGTTCTTTCATGCTTATGTTGCTTACAATACTTCTCTTCTTCAATCATAGGCCTTTCACAAGGTCTATCCACTCCACAAAAATTAACATGCTTATATAAAACTTCATTTTTAGGAGTTGGATCATGCATGTTGCAATCATCATGAACAATTTCATTTTCTTTGCAAATCTCTTTAAAAGGTTTATGATGCTTGATCCAATCCTCCTTAGGCATATTAAGATGTGAAGCAAAAGATTTGAGGAAATCAACAAGGAGTTGAGAATCAAGCCCAAACTTACCACTAAACTTATTAAAACTTGTAGTTTCAACAAACGACTTAATGCAATCATACTCATAAATTATACCTTACTCTTTACCTTTGTCGATCTCCCAATCTTTAGTGTTGCGTTGAATTCTTTCAAGGAGTTCCCATTTAGTATCAATCTTTTTGTTCGTGAAAGAACCCATAGAGGAAGCATCAAGTAAATCTTTATCTTGTTGAGAGAGCCTCGCATAGAAGTTAGTAATAATAATATCCTTGGGGAGCCCATGGTTAGGACATTTTAGTGTTAACGTTTTCAGTCTCCCCCAAGCTTGAGCTATGCTCTCTCCGTCATGAGGATAAAAATTATAAACATAATTCCTATTCTCATGGACTTCATGAAGAGGATAAAACTTGGAGTGAAAGAGAGACTGGATCTCTTCCCACTCCAGCAGGTGAGAGTCATTTAGTAGCCTATACCATTCCAATGCTTTTCCTTTCAGTGACAAGGCAAATAATTTCCTCATGACAAACTCCCTCGATACACCTGCAAGCTTAAATAATGAACATAGTTGTGACAGATATAGCAAGTTTTCACCAGGACGTCTGTCTCCTGCATAACGATTAGCCAAAACATAATTGATAATACCAGCCGGTATTTTATAGGGCACAATTTCAGTAGGAGGAGGAGCAACCACCACAGGTGTGGGGTGTCCTCCCGCAAGCAACGATCCAATAACAAGGTTTTCCATAAGCATAACTAGTGAAATAATAAAAAACAAGAAACAAAAAGATTTAATTGCAAGATCTAAAGATATACCTTCAAGCACTCACCTCCCCGGCAACGGCGCCAAAAATAGCTTGATGTCTACACACGCTTCTACTCTTGTAGACTATGTTGGGCCTCCAAGCACAGAGGTTCGTAGGACAGCAGCAATTTCCCTCAAGTGGATGACCTAAGGTTTATCGAACTCAGGGAAGTAGAGGTTGAAGATGGTCTCTCTCAAGCAACCCTGCAACTAAGATACAAGAAGTCTCTTGTGTCCCCAACACACCTAATACACTTGTTAGATGTATAGGTGCACTAGTTCGGCGAAGAGAGGTTAAATGGCAAGTGATATGGATGAAAAAACAAGGTAATATAAATATGTAATAAAAAGTGCAGCAAGCAAACAAGTAGTAAACGTGAGCACAAACGGTATTGCAATGGTGGAAACGAGGCCTAGGGTTCATACTTTCACTAGTGGCAACTCCCAACAACATTAACATAATCGAATCACATGATATTTCCCATAAAACATGCAAAGGGGACACACTCGGAGGTCATTCCTTCATGCTCAAGAGAGGACGAGAATTATGTAGGGCTACAAAAGCACACCTCAAAGTTCGTAGTTCTCAATCTAAGGATTTCCCAATGTCATCGCGGCCATCCAAAGAGAGTCCCACAATCACCACAACATATCTAAAGGATAGTCAAAGACAAGCACCAAGAGACTCTCAATCTTCAATCAACACACAAGAGAGGAAATCACTCATGAAAATATTGTTCTAATCCATGTCCAATGGACCGCTATCACCTTGGTCTCGGGGATTATACTATATAAAGTCAAGTGAGTACATCAATCCAATACATAGAGGAAGGGGAAATATCATGGGATCACCCTAGATTAACATAGCCTATGATCACAAAGAAGATCACATCATGGGACAGAGAATTGACCACATAGCTACTGGTAAGAACCTCAGCCCCGAGGAGGAACTACTCCCGCACCATGGAGGGAGGAAGCAACGTCGATGGAGATGAATCCGGGGGCACTTCCCCGTCCCGACAGGGTGCTGGCGCAGGAATTCTGGTCCCCCGAAGCTTGATGGCGATGGCGGCGGAGATCGGAATTGCGTCTGGAGAAAAGGGGTCCGGAATCAGGGTTTCCTCGACACGCTTTAAGTATATGCCAAAGGGGGGCATCGGAGGTGCCTCGGGGGGCCCAGGCGCCCCCCCCCCCCCCCGGCGTGGCCCAGGGGGGGGCGCCCACAGGCCGCCTGGAGCCCCTGTGGGTCCCCCCGGCTGTACTTTGGCCGCACGGTAGCTCCTGGAACGCTGATTTTTTATATATTTTTTCTGGATTTTTCCTGGCAGTTCTCGTAATGTGAAAACTTGAAATACAAAAACAGCCGAAAACAGAAACTGGCACCGGGGTGCACTGGATTAGTAGGTTAGTCCAAATATGATCAAAAGTGTATGGAAGTGTATGAATATCATAGCAATATCACCCCAAAGTGGCATGGAGCAAGCAGAAATTATAGATACGTTTTGGACGTATCAACATCCCCAAGCTTAATTCCTGCTCGTCCTCGAGTAGGTAAATGATAACAAGAATAATTTCTGTGGTGACATGCTATTAACCATATAGGACTTTTCATAGTCATATGACAAAAGCTTACTGAGACAATGATTCTATAGTAATTAAGTTGCCTCATGAGAAAATCACAAATGACTGAAAGTTTTACAACATGACATTGAAGCATCAAAAAGATTTGCAATGAACATTATGTGCAAATATGATAAAGTGATATCTAGCTTGCCCCCTTTAGTGAAGCAAAACATAAATGCAGGGGCACCTTCAAGGTTTAAGTGATGACTAGATACAATGATTTCAAAATAAACGATATCACAATCATGCAAAAGACAATGCTACTTTGGGACAATGCACATTACACTCAGAATGACAATCATGCTCTCAGTAGTTGGTGCTTGAAGAAAGAAGGTGGAGACTCAACATAAAAGTAAAAGAATGGTTATGTGCTAGAGCTTTTTATTTTGAAAACATAGAAGCAATTTTGTCAACGGTAGTAGTACTTCATATGTGTCATGCATAAGACATCCTATAAGTTGCAAGCCTCATGCATCGAATACCAATAGTGCTCGCTCCTTGTCCTAATTAGCTCGGATTTCCATGGGTTATCATTGCATTACATATGTTTCAACCAAGTGTCACAAAGGGGTACCTCTATGCCACCTGTACAAAGGTCCAAGGAGATAAATCGCATTTGATTTCTCGTTTTTGATAGATCTCAACTTAAGGACATCCATTCCGGGACAACATAGAAAATAGATAATGGACTCCTCTTTAATGCTTAAGCATTCATAAGAGGTTGAGGATTAAAGTCCAAGCTAAAACTTCCACCATGATACATGGCTTTGGTTGGCGGCCCAATGTTCTTCTCTAACAATATGCATACTCAAACCATTCAACTCATGGCAAATCACCCTTACTTCGGACAAGACGAACATGCAGAGCAACTCACATGATATTCAACAAAAGTGTAACAGTTGATGGCGTCCCCAGAAACATGGATACCGCTCAGCAAGCAACTTATAAGAAATAAGATACATAAGTGACATATTCTTTACCACAATAGTTTTTAAGCTACTTTCCCATGAGCTATGTATTGCAAAAATGAAGGTTTTAAAGGTAGCACCTGAAAATTTACTTGGAGTGGCGGTGAAATACCACATATAGGTAGGTATGGTGGACTCATATGGCATAACTGGATTAAAAGAATGTGGATGCACAAGCAGTCAGTCCACTTAGTACAGGTGAAGGTTAGCAACAGACTGGGAGCGACCAACTAAAAGAGCAATGACGGTCATAATCATGCAGAGCGACAAAGCAACATTGAATCAGGCATGGTAGTTATATCGCTACTCAGAAACAAAAGATCATCAAGGCTTGACAGACTTTCTTTACAGTCTTAAATATGCGTGAGCATACGCCAAGTCAATCAAAATAAATTCTTGAAGGAAGATATTACTAAACCATACCACATCATAGGCAAACAAATCAAGTTGGTACTCCAATAACACATTGGGAATCCCCCAGCTATTTGAGTCTAACCATAAGAAAACCTGAACTACTAAGCACCATTATGCACGTAGCATCCTTATCATAGACATATTAACCAATGCAACGGAAGCAAACTCTCTTAATAAGGTGAGCATGGTAATTAAAGAGAGTTCAAGCAACCAACTAAACAAAAGCTCTTTGAAAAGATAAGCATGAATACTAAGAGCTGAACATGATAGTAGCTATTAAAAGACAAAGAACACACACAACAAAGATAGACATGAAAATTCAATGTTATGTTCTAGGTAGAAGTGGAGCGTGTTTCTCTCCCACATAAATGAATGCTGAGTTCTAACTCGTTATGAAAAACTAAAAAGAAAACTAAAAGCAAGACGCTCCAAGCATAGCACATAACACATGAAGTGATAAAAATATAGCGAAACGAAAGACGAACTGATAATGTTGATGGAGAAGGGGATGCACGGGGGCATCCCCAAGCTTAGACGCTTGAGTCTCCTTGAATATTTCTTGGGGGTGCACGGGGGCATCCCCAAGCTTGAGCGCTTGGCACTCCTGAATCTTTTTATCATCTTCCCTCGCACACTTGAAAACTCCCTTCATACACAACTCATCATAATCTGATTAGCGAGGTTAGTACCCTTAATAAAATAATTATACCTTGCTGGAAATAAGGATATTCTTGAAGTTCTACTGTTTCTCAAGATTGCCAAAAGGTTTTTGCAAAGAAAAAGCAAGTTCTTAATTTGCAAAGTGGAGGTAAGGCAAAACAGGACAGAATCTGTGAAAAACAGAACAGCAGGCAGTAATTGATCTGTTCGGGATACTTCTGCCACTCAAATAAAAAAACTCAGAACTGACGCACGAAAGACAATTATATAGAGAACGCTGTAGAAAAAATTCAGACCAAAAAGATGATCTGGTGATTTTATACGAATTTTTCTATCCAAGGACAGAATCTGTTTCCTGGACAGCACCTCACAACTTTTGAACTTTCTAGCAATCGGAGGCTATACTTGGCACAAATATGAAAAGAAAAGATAAAATGATGATGCTACAGTAGTAAAAAACATCAAGACACAACAAAAGCAAAATATAAAAATTTATTCATGTGGGCTGCCTCCCAAAAGCGCTTTCTTTTATGCCTTTAAGCTAGGCATAAGACTTTAATGATTCTCTTGTAGGAATAAGAATTGAAGAACAAAAGAGAGCATCAAGAAGCAAATACTAAACACATTTAAGCCTAACATGCTTCCTATGCATAGGAATATTGCAATAGAATAATTCATTGAAGCACAAAGCAATAAGCATAGGAAGACAAAACAAGTGCAGCTTCAAAACCTTCAACATAAAGAGAGGGAACTTCTTATTATTAAGATATTTAGAACCAAGCCTCCCTCTCTCATTATAAATTTCAGTGGCATCATGGATGAACTCAACAATATAAGCATCACATAAAGCATTGTTACCATGATCCACATGCAAAAAGGTACTCTCATTCCCCACATAAGCATAATTTTTCTCATTGGTAATAGTGGGAGTAGAACTATCATAAACAACTTGAACACTATAGATGAGTTGTATATCAGGAGGGTGGTGTTCAACAAGGGAGTAATTCCCTTCATGATTATGACAAGTTTCATAAGGATAATTTCTCCTTATGTCATAGGTACCTTTATAATCACTATAGATTGGAGTTATAACATCATCATGGTAGAGAAGAGCATTATCATTGCTAGGAACTATATTTGTAAACATGTTGTCTTTATTCTTACTAGCAAGAGAAGCAATTATCACATCACTAGTGGGGATAGGATTTGCAATCCTATCATCCCCAAGCTTAGAGCTTCCCATATCTTCACTTTCAGAGTTGGTAACAAAAAGATTTTCAAGATCATAAGTAGCATTATCATCATTTCCCCAATCACAATAAGTAACATGCATATCATAATCAAAATCATCTTCAATAGTACCTACGGACGTATCATCAAGATGATAATTAAGGCAATAAACTTCACCTTCTTCTTTAAACTTACAACCATTAGGATAAAAGTTGATAGGAGGAATATGCTCAGGCCAGGTTGATGCCCATTCTTCTTCCTTCTTGCTCCTCCTCCTCATCCTCTTCTTTTTCTTCTTCTTCACCTTAGGAGGGGGTGGTTGGAGATGAAGCTTCTCCACATATCCTGGTTTATCATTAGAAACAATAGGGGAAACTTGGGAGAAACTCTCCTTTTTATTAGCAGAAATATAAGAGACATTTTTATACTTTGGTAAAGTTCCCTCCTTTCTAATCTTACTTATGTAATCATTTTCATGGCAATTAACAACACAATAGAGATGGCAATTTTGCAAAGTGTTTTTTATTCCTATGGCATTATCATCCAGCCAAGAAGTCTTTTCTAATAACTCTTCACACATCAAAAATAACATAAGCTCATCATAAAGATCAGAGGTGATCATGTCATCACACAACCGGTTAACAGTTATGTTTTGAAAGTTCATGCATTGAAAATTAAAGTGACCCTCTGTACGGCAAAGTTCACAAGTAAAAGGATAAAGGTCACACAATTCTCTAGCAATTTCATTTAAATCTTTGACCCAAGTGATTGTTCTTTCATGCTTATGTTGCTTACAATACTTCTCTTCTTCAATCATAGGCCTTTCACAAGGTCTATCCACTCCACAAAAATTAACATGCTTATATAAAACTTCATTTTTAGGATTTGGATCATGCATGTTGCAATCATCATGAACAATTTCATTTTCTTTGCAAATCTTTTTAAAAGGTTTATGATGCTTGATCCAATCCTCCTTAGGCATATTAAGATGTGAAGCAAAAGATTTGAGGAAATCAACAAGGAGTTGAGAATCAAGCCCAAACTTAGCACTAAACTTATTAAAACTTGTAGTTTCAACAAACGACTTAATGCAATCATACTCATAAATTATACCTTACTCTTTACCTTTGTCGATCTCCCAATCTTTAGTGTTGCGTTGAATTCTTTCAAGGAGTTCCCATTTAGTATCAATCTTTTTGTTCGTGAAAGAACCCATAGAGGAAGCATCGAGTAAATGTTTATCCTGTCGAGAGAGCCTCGCATAGAAGTTAGTAATAATAATATCCTTGGGGAGCCCATGGTTAGGACATTTTAGTGTTAACGTTTTCAGTCTCCCCCAAGCTTGAGCTATGCTCTCTCCGTCATGAGGATAAAAATTATAAACATAATTCCTATTCTCATGGACTTCATGAAGAGGATAAAACTTGGAGTGAAAGAGAGACTGGATCTCTTCCCACTCCAGCAGGTGAGAGTCATTTAGTAGCCTATACCATTCCAATGCTTTTCCTTTCAGTGACAAGGCAAATAATTTCCTCATGACAAACTCCCTCGATACACCTGCAAGCTTAAATAATGAACATAGTTGTGACAGATATAGCAAGTGTTCACCAGGACGTCTGTCTCCTGCATAACGATTAGCCAAAACATAATTGATAATACCAGCCGGTATTTTATAGGGCACAATTTCAGTAGGTGGAGGAGCAACCACAACAGGTGTGGGGTGTCCTCCCGCAAGCAACGATCCAATAACAAGGTTTTCCATAAGCATAACTAGTGAAATAATAAAAAACAAGAAACAAAAAGATTTAATTGCAAGATCTAAAGATATACCTTCAAGCACTCACCTCCCCGGCAACGGCGCCAAAAATAGCTTGATGTCTACACACGCTTCTACTCTTGTAGACTATGTTGGGCCTCCAAGCGCAGAGGTTTGTAGGACAGCAGCAATTTCCCTCAAGTGGATGACCTAAGGTTTATCGAACTCAGGGAAGTAGAGGTTGAAGATGGTCTCTCTCAAGCAATCCTGCAACTAAGATACAAGAAGTCTCTTGTGTCCCCAACACACCTAATACACTTGTTAGATGTATAGGTGCACTAGTTCGGCGAAGAGAGGTTAAATGGCAAGTGATATGGATGGCAAAACAAGGTAATATAAATATGTAATAAAAAGTGCAGCAAGCAAAAAAGTAGTAAACGTGAGCACAAACGGTATTGCAATGGTGGAAACAAGGCCTAGGGTTCATACTTTCACTAGTGTCAACTCTCAACAACATTAACATAATCGAATCACATGATATTTCCCATAAAACATGCAAAAGGGACACACTCGGAGGTCATTCCTTCGTGGTCAAGAGAGGACGAGAATTATGTAGGGCTACAAAAGCACACCTCAAAGTTCGTAGTTCTCAATCTAAGGATTTCCCAATGTCACCGCGGCCATCCAAAGAGAGTCCCACAATCACCACAACATATCTAAAGGATAGTCAAAGACAAGCACCAAGAGACTCTCAATCTTCAATCAACACACAAGAGAGGAAATCACTCATGAAAATATTGTTCTAATCCATGTCCAATAGACCGCTGTCACCTTGGTCTCGGGGATTATACTAGATAAAGACAAGTGAGTATATCAATCCAATACATAGAGGAAGGGGAAATATCATGGGATCACCCTAGATTAACATAGCCTATGATCACAACGAAGATCACATCAGGGGAGAGAGAATTGACCACATAGCTACTGGTAAGAACCTCAGCCCCGAGGAGGAACTACTCCCGCATCATGGAGGGAGGAAGGAACGTCGATGGAGATGAATCCGGGGGCATTTCCCCGTCCCGGCAGGGTGCCGGCGCATGAATTCTGGTCCCCCGAAGCTTGATGGCAATGGCGGCGGAGATCGGAATCGCGTCTGGAGAAAAGGGGTCCGGAATCAGGGTTTCCTCGACACGCTTTAAATATATGCCAAAGGGGGGCATCGGAGGTGCCTCGAGGGGCCCAGGCGCCCCCCCGGCGCGGCCCAGGGGGGGGCCCACAGGCCGCCTGGAGCCCCTGTGGGCCCCCCCCCCGGCTGTACTTTGGCCGCACGGTAGCTCCTGGAACGCTGATTTTTTATATATTTTTTCTGGATTTTTCCTGGCAGTTCTCGTAATGTGAAAACCTGAAATACAAAAACAGCCGAAAACAGAAACTGGCACTGGGGTGCACTGGATTAGTAGGTTAGTCCAAATATGATCAAAAGTGTATGGAAGTGTATGAATATCATAGCAATATCACCCAAAAGTGGCATGGAGCAAGCAGAAATTATAGATATGTTTTGGACGTATCAGCCATGAACTAAGCCAGGGTGGGATACTCGAGGATGGCCTTGTACGGGAGGCCGATACGGGTGATGTCGCAGTCGATCAGCTCGGTGTGGTAGTTGTCGCGGGTGCTGTTGGGGATATAATTATTAGGTATAAACCGTTGAGGAGGGGACGGGTTATACCTGTAATGCATTACCCCTATTGAAGCCCATGAAGACAAGGAGGATGGCGTGTTACTATAGAGAATTAAAAGGCCTAGGGCCCAAAGGCGGGTTAGGGCCCGTAGACATAAACCACCATACGGTGGGTAACTTGTATTGTAAGATAGGGAAGGTAGAAACCGAGCCGAACACATTTATGAGCCGTCCTCGGTATTCTATAAACCGGTCGGGCGTCATCCTTTGTATATAAAGGGATGACCCAACGACGATTCAGGGACAAGAAACAAGAGCTCGACACACAGGCAAAGCGGATTCGCTCCCTGGTCATCAAAACCCTAGCAATACCACAACAACTAGAGTAGGCTTTTACCTTCACCACAAGGGGCCGAACTAGTATAAAAAATCCCAATGTCCTTTGACCGCTTTAACTCCTTTAAGCTAACCGTCGCGATGGCTCCACGACTAAGTCCTTATGCTAGGACATCTGCCGTGACAAAACCACGACAGCTGGCGCCCGCCGTGGGGCTATCCCACGATGGTTTCGAGTTCTTAGAGGGCAGCTTTGAAGGGCTCAAGGGATACGCAGTGGGCCAGATGACCAAGGGTCGTCGCGGCAAGATCTACATCGACGACGCAGGCTGGGGCCCCGAGGCCGACTCAATCGAGTATGAGTACCGGGTCCCCTTCGGCGGCATCCATGTTTTCATTGGCAAGATCGGCGAACCAGGCCCTGAGTCGGACATCTGCACCAACATCGTCGAGACGGCTCAGTGTGCGAGACCTACCCGGGTTCGGCCGACCGTGAAGCATGTCTTTGTGGGAGTCGTCCACGGAGCGGAAGCTGAAGATTGATCAGAATCAAGTGGTGAGACCGTTGTTTATTCTGGTGACGAGTCCTCTACCGGAGAGACCGAGTCTTTGTACCTACTACAAGATGGCCGGTTTGAGGGCTGTTCCGATGGCGACATTATTTTGGAGCCCCTCGATCCGCCGAGCCAAGTGGCAGTCTTCTTGGCCGGATCACAATATGTGCAACACCCTTCGACCACAGCAGCGTTGACATCCAGTTTGGCGGCGCCAGCAGCAGCCGGGGCTGGAGGCCCTGCACTACCACCGGCTCTGGTCCTGTCCGGTTTATTCGACACTTTGACAACACTATTAACCACTGAGATTAGCCCGGCGGATAAGGAGCAACATGCCGTAGAAGTCGCCAAGGTAAAGGGTCAGATATATCAAGCGAAGACAAATCTAGTAGCTGAAAATACCAAGATGGCCGCAAAGCGGGTCGAGTTAGATGCACAGGCCTATCGGATCATGTTAGATCCGAATGCATCAAATGAGGTAATGAGGAGAAGTTACCGGTCTCGCCTGCCTCTGGTTTACAAGGCAAGGAACCTCTTTAGCACACAAGGAGCAGGAAATGGCAATCAACAGGTGGTAAACCGGGCAGAAGCGCCTGGAACGGGGGCATCGGTCCAACCGCACGCCGTGGATCCACCTCGTCAGATCATCCCGTCACAGCATGTACCGATGCCTCCGGGTCATTACTCCAACCCTTTGGATAACATAGTCGTTGCCGCTTCACGATTGGCGGCTCTCCCTGCCGAAGGTGAGTCCCCCGTAGCGGTGGAGACGTGACGGGTTAGGGAGCTCCTTCATACAGCTTTGACTCAACAGCAGGCTTATTCGTATAGCCGTGAGATGATTCATTCTACCCCCCGCCCAAGCCGGAGTTACATCAGGCATATTGATGAACCGTCCGTGTCAAGCAGTGCGTGGAACCGTAACCCGCCTCGGGGGCATAACCCGGCAGGTGGTGGCGCGAAAGCTCATGATGTGGTGGATCAGGGTAGACATCATCGAGAAGCTGAGTTAGCAGCGCAGTACATGACCCGTCAACTTACCCCGGCTCGTCCAACTACCTCCTTGGAACCAGGAGTTACTTCCAGCTTTTTGGGAGTGTCGTGTCTCACCCCCGCTTTACGTAATGTGCGTCTGCCCAAGGATTTCAAAGGACCGCGGAAGGTGCCCAATTACACTGCCGATTTATCCCCTGAGTCGTGGATTGAAAGCTACGAGAAGGCGGTGGAGATGCTGGATGTGGATGATGCGGCCTGTGCTAAATACTTCACCATGATGTTGGAAGGAACGGCTCGTACTTGGCTGAAAAATTTGCCGGCTAATTCCATCGGGTCATGGGCCGAGTTAAGGCGCCGGTTTATCCGGAATTTCAAAGACAGATGCAAGCAGCCCATGTCAATCGTGGACTTAGCTGCCTGTGTCCAAGAAGACAATGAATCAACAAGTCATTGGGTGCGCCGGGTTTCAGAGATTTTGCATTCATCAGACCGCATCAACCCTGATACATCAGTCTTAACATTGGAAGGCAATTGCCGGTTCATTCCTCTAAGGAAGAAGTTGGGACGGCTCAAACGTCACTGTGATGACATGGGAATGCTCATGGCAGCTCTGGTTAAGTACGCCGATTCTGATAGTACCAAGGACCTAGAGTCTGATGACGAAAAGTCAAGAAAGGGAAAGAAGAACAGTAAAGCACCGCAACCTAATCTGGTGAGCCATGGAAGCAGCAGTAAGCATGAAGCGGATAACAATTCAGATTTTGTGGCTAACACCAATACAAAGAATGATGGTCAGCGTCGTAAAGGTAGGCCGCCCCCGAGGAGCGGAGGATCAAATATCAATCTTGAGCGCCAGTTAAATCTGCCTTGCCCTAGGCACGGGACGAAGGAAAGACAAGCTACGCACCTCTAGAAGGATTGATTTATTATGCGGGAGTTCAAAAATTCGGATTGTTTTCAATATGATCATTGACCATCCGGCGATTAAGGACAAGGTTCTCATGGGCCGGGTTATCACGGTGGTTGTTCTGGCTAAATATTCCAAGGCAATCAGAGTGGACACGGTAATCATGGGAATCAATGCAGCCAAGGTGGTTATAATCATCAAGGGAATCATGAGCAGCAACAGTCAGGTTACCAGAGTAACACGAAGTAGTTTAATAGTGGGTAGTATCATGTCTTTACCACTAGCCCGTGCAAGCGTGATCATAAAGTTTATAAAAGGGCGGTGCACTCCGTTGAACCGGCAGTGCCTCGTTACTTACGATGGTCAGAGCAGCCCATTGTGTGGAGTCGTGAGGATCATCCGCCCCGGGTTGATAATCCGGGTCAGCTGGCACTGGTGGTGGCACCTCAGGTTGGGGGGTATAAGTTCACCAAGGTGCTCATGGACGGAGCGATCAGCATCAACATCCTTTATTATGAAACCTTCCGTCGCATGGGGTTAACAGATAAAAGGCTCAGAACGTCAAACACTATCTTCCATGGTGTAGTGCCAGGTAAATCGGCGTATCCAGTTGGTAAGATAGATCTGGAGGTTACCTTTGGATATGAGCATGACTCGAGATCAGAGACTTTGACCTTTGAAGTTGTAAAAATCAAGAGCCCGTATCATGCCTTGTTTGGAATGCGAAAAAGGTGATGTGGCCTATGCTGAGTCGGTTTGTGCAACAGAGGAGTTGAAGTTCTACAAGGACAATGTTGATCCGACGGATATGACACCTTTGAAAAAGCCAACTACAGAGGATGTTCCGGCCTTGAAGTTTAAATCAGCTGATGAGACTAAGCTGGTTGATTTTGTTCCTGGCGATTCATCCAAGCAGTTTAGCATCAACGGTAACTTGGATCCTAAATAGGAAAGCGCGCTCATCGAGTTCATCCGTGAGAACCGGGACATCTTTGCATGGAAACCTTCTGACATGCCAGGTGTACCGAGAGAACTCGCTGAGCATACTCTTAATGTTTATCCCAACTTTAAACCGGCCAAATAGTTTCTCCGCCGCTTCAATGAAGAAAGACGCAAGGCCATTGGTGAAGAGGTGGCCATGCTCTTGGCGGCTGGGTTTATCGTTGAGGTATTTCATCTTGAATGGTTGGCTAATCCGGTGCTAGTGCTCAAGAAGAACGGCACTTGGTGTATGTGTGTGGACTACACAGATTTGAACAAGGTTTGTCTAGCTGATCCTTTTGCTCTCCCTCGTATTGATCAAATCATTGATGCTACGGCGGGTTGTGAGCATTTAAGTTTTTTAGATGCATATTCCGGCTATCACTGGATCAAGATGGCAGTTAAGGACCAGGAGAAGACAGCTTGGGCTCAAGAGTGCCCAGGCGACTTATCAGCGATGTGTGCAGAATTTTATTCACAAATAGATTGGACGTCATGTTCATGCATATGTGGATGATATTGCGGTAAAATCCAGAAAGGAAGAGACGTTGATAGATGACTTGAAAGAAACTTTTGATAATCTCTGGGTATATATGATGATGCTTAATCCGGCCAAGTGTGTTTTTGGTGTACCGACAGGCAAGCTCTTGGTGTTTCTGGTGTCAAACAGGGGCATTGAAGATAATCCGGAGAAAATCAAAGCTATTACGTCACTAGCTAAACCGGCGTGTATCAATGACGTTCAACGTCTAGTGGGCCATATTGCAGCACTGAGCTGGTTTATCAGTCGATTGGGAGAAAAGGCTATCCCTCTCTACCAGATGATGAAAATTACAGACAATTTTGTCTGGAGTGATGCTGCTAATGCGGTATTTGAGGACATGAAGAAATAGTTGGGAGAGCCGCCCGTCCTTGCTGCTTCGATCGATAATGAGCCGCTGTTGTTGTACGTGGCTGCTAATGCCCGGGCAGTCAGTGTGGCCATTGTAGTGGAGCGCAAGGAGGCTGGAAAGGAATATCCGGTTCAACATCCCGTTTACTATATCAGTGAGGTGCTTATTGAATCCAAACAGAGGTACCCGCATTGGCAGAAACTGGTGTATGGAATTTTCATTGCGAGCCGGAAGCTTAAGCAATATTTCCAAGGTCATCCAAGCACTGTGGTCAGCTCTGCCCCTTTGGGAGATATAATCCAAAACAGAGAAGCAACTGGCTGGGTTGCCAAGTGGGCCATTGAGCTTGGGCCTCATGGGTTAAAATATGTGCCTCGTACTCCAATTAAGTACCAAGCACTCGTGGATTTTATCAATGATTGGACGGAGTTACAGGCGCCAGAAGAAAAGCCACATCATACTTACTAGCCTATTCACTTCGATGGATCCAGGCAATTGGAGGGCTCGGGGGCTGGAGTCATATTAACTTCCCCACGAGGTGATGAATTTTGTTATGTTCTCCATTTAATGTTCCCTTGCACTAACAATGGAGCTGAATATGAGGCTCTCCTCCACGGTCTTCGTATAGCTAAAGAGATGAATTTGAGCCGGGTTAAGTGTTTTGGTGACTCAAACCTGGTGGCTCAACAAGTATCTGGTACTTGGAACTCCAAGGACCCGCTCATGGCAGCATATCGTCGGGAGGTGGATATTGTTGCAGGACACTTCGAGGGTTATCAAGTTGATCATGTGGATCGGCGAAAGAATGAAGCGGCGGACGCATTGAGCAGTTTGGGTTCCCAACGTAAACCGGTTCCACCTAATGTTTTTCTGGATGTCTTGCATAACCCGTCGGTCAAGCTACTTACATAGGAGGATTTGGCTATTCCTGATCCGGAGGCTCAGTTGGTAGCGGTTCTTCATGCTATCCCAGATTGGACGGTCCCATATTTGGCGTATATGAACCGAGGTGAGTTACCACAGGATGAGATTTTGGCCAGGCAGATAATTCCGCGATTCAACTCAATGACTATCATCAATGGAGAATTACATCATTGCAATGTAATAGGGGCATTTCAGCGTTGCGTATCTCCGGACGAAGGCCGCGAGATTTTTGCGTGAGATCCACAAAGGAGATTGTGGTCACCACGTCGGTTCAAAATCCTTGGTGGCCAAAGCCTTTTGACACGGTTTCTATTGGCAGACGACTCATGATGATGCTGAAGACTTGGTCAAAAAGTGTGATGCCTGTCAAAAATTCTCACGGCGTGCTCATGTACCGGCTCAAGAATTGAGGATGATTCCAATCATTTGGCCATTTTCAACTTGGGGGCTGGATACGGTTGGGCCCTTTAAGAGATCTCATGATAAGAAGACCCACCTTCTGGTAGCGGTTGATAAGTTCACCAAGTGGGTGGAAGCAAAGCCAGTCAGCAAGTGTGATGCAGCCATGGCAGTTCAATTCATCAAGAAGGTGATTTTCCGGTTTGGCTTTCCACACAGCATTATAACTGCTAATGGCACTAATTTGTCCAAGGGTGCTACGAAAGAATTTTGTCAATGAGAGCACATCCGGCTTGACCTATCATCAGTGGCTCATCCTCAATCTAATGGTCAAGCTGAGAGACCCAATCAAGAGATCCTGAGAGGCATCAAACCTCGGCTTATGGTTCCCCTGCAAAGGACGCCGAGTTGTTGGGTGGAGAGTTACCTTCCGTATTATGGAGCATCAATACCACGCCCAACAGATCTATGGGTTACACACCTTTTTTCATGGTTTACGGAGCAGAGGCAGTTCTCCCTAGTGATATCCATCATGATTCGCCTCGTGTGGCGGCTTATGTTGAAGCTGACAATGAGAAGGCATGACAGGAAGGACTGGACCTGTTAGATGAGGAACTTGACATTGCAGCAGCTCGGTCGGCGATTTACCGGCAAGATCTGTGGTTATATCACAGCCACCAAGTTACAACCAGAACTTTTCAAGAAGGCGATCTGGTGCTCCGGCTCATCTAGGATCAGACTGATATGCGCAAGTAATCCCCGCCTTGGGAAGGACCCTTTGTGGTCAGGGAGAATCTGCATAACGGGTCATACTACCTTATCGATGTTCGAGAACACAAGGACTCACGCACATCGGAGGAGGAGACCCACCGGCAGTGGAACATTGCTCATCTTCGGCCTTACTACACCTGAGCCATATGCTCCTTTTATGTACATATTTTTCACAATGTATATATTATGATCAATATAATAAACCGGCATCCCTGCTAAAGTGGGGCCTTTGCTGTTTTCCCTTATGAGTTGTTTTAAGATGGGTGCTCCGGCTATCAAGCCAATATTATCATAAGACATAGCTCTGGTTACTTCAGTAATCCGGCTATCAAGCCAATATTATCATAAGGGGCCAAAGAGAGTTTGTTGCACAACACAACTCACACATAGGCACCCGTTGAGCACAACTCAAAATGTTACCTGGGGGCTCTTGTTGCTCACCAACAAAGAGTTTTTAGGACCCTTGTAATAGGCTATCAAGCCAGGCTTGGAAGCCAGGTGTATTCACCTAAAACCCTGGGTTAACCTGCCTTCATCAAGTAAGTCACTCCGTCCAGGTAAACCTGGTATGACCCGTCGATTGTTTGACAAGTCAATCTTATACAAACCCTGAACATGTCAATGTTAAAACACCGATTGGTTAATGTGAGGTCCATCTTAAAAGGCTTTGTAAAATGGTTTAAATTAGTGGCCCGGCAGCCCATGAAAAGCCTCGAATTTAGGTCTGGCAGCCCATAAAAAGCCTCACATGATTTTTATTTGACAAGTTTTTTCTCTTTGTTGCGATTTACGACATTTTTTATGATAAACCGATGTTTATTGATTTGGCCCATTCGTTGACTATAAGTCATCACTATCAAGTAATCCGGTGTTTATTAACCTGGTCTGGTTTTGATTACAAATCACCAGCATCATATCAAGATAATCTGTTGTTTATCACAACCCAGTATGGTTTCATTCTAAACCAGCAAAATATTGCAGGAGTCATCAATACTCAAGATTGGGGTTATCACCCTTATTACAAAGTTGGTACAGCCAACAATGTGATTCAATAATCACAGGTATGATATATTTCTTATTTAAATATTTCAAAATACAACCTTGGTTATAAACCCTGGTCATGTCTGGGCGTTATGACCCGTCCGGCGATAAACCGCCAGGACACTTCAAACTTGTTTTATGCAGAAACAGGTTGAATAAAGCTTCTCAGAAGGTTAAGCAGACATACTATAATGATAGCGGATTAAACAGCGCCACACAAAATGAATATGCACGATGGCATAACAGACCAAGTGTTTTCAACTAGCCTATTACAAGGCGTTTTGCACCCCAAAAGAATAAATGTTTGCAGCAAGTATTGCGGTAGGCAGAAGGCTAAACTGGCTCCCGGTTCATGATTCCTCGCCTGGCCGGCTTGACGGCTGTGGGTCATCCCGCGTCGTTTCCTCCTCATCGTCTCCACCCAGTGGCTGGAAGTCAGTGGTTGCCCAATTGATCCCAATTAGGGCTTGGAAAACAGCTTCATCATTTATAAGCTCAGAGGGTTCAACATCAGGGGCATAAGTGTGCTTACGGATGGACGGGATCAGATTTTCCACATAATGAGTCAGCGCGCTAACCGGTTTGTTTTCAGCATCATAAACCGACTAGTAGTGGGAAAGATCAGCTTCTTCAGCCAACTTGCTAGCCAAGGGGCGCATTTCCTTTATCAAAGCTCGGAGATCATCATTATCAAAGTCTGATCCGTCCTCCTTTAAGCTTGGATAGCCATTTCCCACATCAGTTGGATCAAGATCAGGTACCCATGCTTTCGCCCGGGTTAGTGCAGTAAGAGCACCTTCCCTTGCAGCTGATCACTTTAGTTCTTCAAGCTGGGCGGGCAGCGGTGACAACTTCTCCAAAGTTTCCTTGATCAAAGTTGGGGGCGGTTTGTTATGAGCGGCAGTACAAATGATCCGTTGCGCGCCGGTATAAAGTTGCTCTATAAGAGTATAGGCGGCCTTCAACTTCTTCTGCATGTCAGAGCCCAAATGGGCAGTGCGTTTTCCTGCATCATTATAAATATTGATAAACCGGTAGTCCATGGGATAACACGTATTGATCGTTTATAATAAGGATACTTACCAAACACAGCAGTGGTCATGGCGTTTATCTGCCACTTCAAGACAGTTAGCTCTTCTGCCATCGGTTTAAGGGCCGCCTCTGCATCATCGGCCCTCTTCTTTAAAGCGGATTTCTCTATATGCCAATCCGCCCGCTCCTTCTTGAAATCTTCCTTCAGTTTTTCCATAGCTGCTAAAGCGACGGTCAGTTCATCCTTGGCTTTGGAGGTTGCTGCTTGCTGGAACTTGCGGTTTTCTTGAAGGTCCATGGTTTGGGTTTCCTTTTGGCTCAGATCAGCCTGCAAGAGGCATACATATCATGAATTGGCGGAACATATTAGAAGTCCCAAACACATAACAAGTTATACACTTGGCACTTGGGGGCTAATGCATATTCACTCGTTATCAGAAGTTTTTTAAGTCCCAAGCTCAATACAAGTATTGTTCCTGGCACTTGGGGGCAAATGCATATTCGCTCAAAGTAAAGTTACAGGAAAAAATGTCCTGGTTCGTCTTCAAAAGATAAACCTGTCCTTGGGGGCTACACTGGCGAAAGTTGCAAATTTGATATTCTAATAGTCCTGGTTCATCTTGAAAAGATAAACCGGCCCTTGGGGGATACACTGGAGTTGATATAATTTTTTTGACAAAGAAACAATATTGCAGAAGTTAAGCAACAGTTACCTCATATCGCTCTTTCATCAGTTTCACTAAACCGGCTTTCATAGTCGCGGCTTGTGTACAGACGGTTTAAATATCCAGAGTGAAGGTCCTGGGCACTGAGGTGAGCATAGCTCGATAAGTCGGCATTCCATTTGCCTTTGTCCAAAGCAGAAATTTTCTCCTTGGCACTACGCTTTGACAAAATGACAGGCTCGCCAGGAGTGGTGTGGCCAAAACCAGTGATCATAACGTCTTCCATCATATCATCAGCAGCTTTGGCTAGACTTGCTAGTTTATCATTGTTTTGGACGGGGCTGGCTGGTTTGTCAACATGGCCCGTTCGATCGACTTCTTGATTAACAAAGAGATCATGATCTGATAGTGGCGGATCATCAAGCATGGCACCAGCATTTGCTTCTGTCGGCTCTGGAGTTCCTTCCAGTTCAGTAATCACATTACCATCAGCCGATTTATTTAATTTGTCCTTGTTGCTGGGTCTAGGCCTGCCACTGAGAAGGATAAACTCAAAAGGTCAGTACATGGGATATATATAAAGAGTTAATAGTAAATTAAAACTCACCCAGGAACTGTCTTGAGGGGTGGAAGGTTTGTGGCTGTCGACTCCCAGACGATGAATGAGGTGTTTCCTGGTAGTTCCAATCAGACGGATTAAGAGGCTGTCGGAAATGACTCGCTTTGGGATAAGAAACATTAGGAATATATGAGACCTCTGTTTGAAGTTTCCGGATCAGAGTATTCGGCAAACCGGTTGAGGTAATTGCTTGGCCGCTGTGCCGGCTTATGCGGTAAGCTTCGTGTTGCTTCTTCTTCAAAAGAATGTTTGGTTCCAAGTGAGCTAAGGGGTGAGAAAATCTTACTTTCCGGTTTGCTTGACGGATTTTCTTTGTTGGCAGATGATCTGAACCGGAGGAAAGGATAATTACCTCTACGTTATCAGCTTGGTTGCCTTCAGTGTTTTCCTGATAATAATCATTGTCAATGAGGTGCATGAAAAGGGAGCCAAGAAAGTCAAGTTCTACCTTTGAATCCGGTTTATCGAGATCATCATCATCAACGTTTAACTCAGATGATTCAGCGGTTATCTTTTTGGCCGTTTTCTTAACAACCTTAGTCTTGGGGTGAGACACCTTTGCCAGTTTGTCTTGCGCTTTGTTCTTCCAGAATGGATCATCGCCCTATCCGATATTGATGAATTTTAGAAAGGAGATTTAGAGGATTGAAATAAAGCAACAAGTTATAGGATCCTTATAGTTGGCGGTGTATTGGATACACAGAAGGGATTCAACCCTATTTTGTTGCAGGCAGCCACCGGTTCATCCTGTATCTTCTTAACAGATTCATTAATTTCATTTTCTGTTAGCTGAGCCTCAGTATGTCGTTGAGGGTCATTCGGATCCCCGCTGTACTCGCACATTAAACTGGAGCGTCGTCTTGGAGGCAGAATGCTCCAGGAGATCCAACAACGAACAAAGTCGATGCCTATTAAACCATTTGCATTGAAGGCCCGAAGCTTTGAAAGTTGTGGTGCATACTTGGATCGCTCCTTCATGCTAAGCCGTTGGGGGAATGGATAAGTATTGGAAAGCCGGTGAGGACGTTAACCTGGCAAAGGATTCTCATCAGCTGGAGATGTATCTTGGTAGTAAAACCAAGTCTGATTCCAGTCTTTGGGATGACTATGATGCTTGGCATGAGGGAAGCTGACATCCTTTCTATTCTGAATTGACATCCCGCCAAGCTCGGTATTAGGTCCGTCCGTAAATTCCGTATGGCGGTTCAAATGGAAGAAATCCCTAAACAGTTCAACTATGGGCTCCTCTTGCAGATAAGCCTCGCAAAATACTTGAAAGTTCCAAATATTGGACATAGAGTTTGGTCCAATATCTTGAGGGTGGAGTTGGAAGCTAGCAAGCACATCACGAAAGAATTTTGATCCGGGAGGGCTAAACCCTCGAGCCAGGTGATCAACGAACACAATTACTTCTCCATCTTTGGGTCCAGGAGGATTTTCCGGACCAGGGACTCTCAAGTGGATGACATCCTTCTTGGCTAAAGCGCCAATCTCGACTAAACCGTTCAGTTCTTCCTCGGTAACGCTGGAAGGAACCTAGTTATAGGAATAAAATTGCTTGGCTATTTCAAATGAAAAGATGAAATTACAGATAAAGGACGGTTTATGATTCATAGTTAACAAGTATAAAGCGTCGAAAAGTTGGCTGGAGAAGGTGTTGAGGTATAAATACACTACTAAAATGGAGTCAAACATTGGAAGCATTATGAAGATAACCGAAACGGCGATTTAAGCGGGGACTAATACTACCTACCGGATTATGGTATTCAAAAGTTAAACCACCTATATGGGTATGAAAGTCAGATATTTGAAATGACAAAGGCGATGGAAAAACAAGTTTCACAGATCAGCGCGATAATTACAGATCTACAATGTATCAATAAACTGGAGGCTGTCGGGTGTGGAGGTGGGACTCTGGTCAAAACAGGTTGATGCAGCGGCCTTTGTCGGAGCAGACGCGAAGGTCAACGGCGGCGGCGGCGGCGCTCGAGCACTGAGGATGCGCGAGGTAGAAGAAAGGCGAAGATGCAAGGGGAGAAAAAGAAAGGGACACTTGGCCCTATTTATAAGCCGCTGAGATAAGCGACATGCACGGGAATCAAGGAACCCAAAAAATGGATATGGGACAGAGTTGTCGCCTCGATCTTCGGAGGCTCATTAATAAAAGTTCAATATATACAGGTTTTTTTATGAACAAGTGATGTCATGGCGGTTTATTATGATCCTGGTAGATGACGTCATGGCGGTTTACAAATCATTCAAAGGCGCTGAAGAAGAAATTTTACTAAGTGTTGAAGATTGACATGAACATGTTCAAATCAATCTAGGGCCTAATGTTGGGGATATAATTATTAGGTATAAACCGCCCAGGAGGGGACGGGTTATACTTGTACTAAATTACCCCTATTGAAGCCCATAAAGACAAGGAGTATGGCGTGTTACTATAGAGAATTAAAAGGCCTAGGGCCCAAAGGTGGGTTAGGGCCCGTAGACATAAACCGCCATATGGTGGGTAACTTGTATTGTAAGATAGGAAAGGTAGAAACCCAGTCGGACACATTTATGAGCCGGCCTCGGGATTCTGTGAACCGGCCAGGCTTCATCCTGCGTATATAAAGGGATTACCGGGCAGCAGTTCAGGGACAAGAAACAAGAGCTCGAGACACAGGCAAAGCAGATTCGCTCCCTGGTAATCGAAACCCTAGTAATACCACAACAAGAAGAGGAGGCTTTTACCTTCACCGCAATGGGCCGAACTAGTATAAAAACTCCTAGTGTCCTTTGACCGCTATAACCCCTATAAACTAACCCGTCGCGATGGCTCCACGACTAAGTCCTTATGCTAGGGCATCTATCGTGACAAAACCACGACAGGTGCCGAAGGTGACCGGGAGGCGGATCTGCCCAAGAGGGCTGGCGAAACCACTGCCGACTCCGAAGAAGGGCTTGGTGGGGCGTAGCCGCTCGAGCGGCACGTGGAGCAGGCTAAAAGCTTCTACTGAGAGAACATTGAGGCTAGCCCCAACGTCGATGAGGGTCTTCGTGACTGCCATGTTGCAAATGGTGGGTGTTTGTCGGTGTATTAGGAACGACACCTATGGGATCACAAGAATCCCTACTACGGTTGCGGGGCGCGGGGTTGAGAGAAGAGCGGATCCAACAGATAGCACACGGTTCGTTTATCCAGGTTCGGGCTGCGAGGATGTGTAAAACCCTACTCCAGCTTTGCTGGATTGTATATTTGTGTTCTTCAGCTAGCTATGGGGCGTGAGGTGCTCCAAAAAGCTGAAGCCTCCTCCTGGTCGCCTCGGGCCTCCTTTTATAGGGAAAAGGGGTTGCCACAGTGGCACACAGGAGGTGGAAAGGGTACAGTGATGCGAGGTTATCCCTCGCGTTAGATGACAAAGTGCATTTAATGCGTCTGGCTTAGGTGTCCTTGCTTTATCGGGGATGGGGGAGACATCCGTCTTGTCCGTCGCCGCTCCTTCTTGTGTCGACACGCGCCCTGGCCAGCGATGCCTGAGATGCCATGTAGGCAGGCAGGCAGCTGAGGTGGCGCAATGGTGGGTCTTCACGAAGATCTACATGTCGCCGCGTAGGTGCCTGCCCAGCTGGTTGGGTCGGCAGCTGCATGGGGCGGTGGAAGCTTAGTTGGCGTGGGCCTGATGGTGACCCTGCGGATGTCCTCGGCAAGGGCCTGGCCGGGGCCCCGACAAGGGTCTTGGCGCGGCGCCTGCTGTCATCCCCGGCAAGGTGCTTGCCGGAGGTCTTGTGGTCTTCCTTGGCTGGGATCCCACCAAGGGTCGTCGTCTTCTTAATGTGTATCTAATCTTGAATGTCTTCACAAAGATCTGCATGCCATTATGGGGATGTCTCCTGAATCCTTGCCCCATGGGGGCAGTGGACTCAAGGGGGATTTGCTCCGTAGGCGTGGGGCGAATTGCCGTGGCAAGGGTCTTGTCGGGGCTGCTAAAGCCGGCCCCAGCAAGGATCTTGCCGGGGCTGCTGAAACTGGCTCTCGGCAAGGATCTTGCCGGGGGAATCTGCTTCGTCCCTTTGCTCTTTGTGGTCTTGTTCCCTTGGGCTTCAGTCTTACCCTAGCTTACCCCCTGGCCTTGCTAGGTGCGGCGGTGCCCGTGGCTCAGACTGCCCGTGCACAGTCATAGGGGTACAAAAAGTGTACCCCTCTTTTTGTACACCGACAGGAGCCCCCGGGCCTGGGCCACACATACGCGCGACGCGTTGTTGGGCTAGGCCCAGAACGGTGCGTGGGTAGGCGGGGCAGTTTTTATCGCGGTAAGACTTTCCCGCGCTGCGCCTCCCACGATCCACGCATGCGGTGCGGCGTGGAAGGGTGTGCGTGACATGGGTGGCATGCGCAGGGTGGTTTCCGCAGGCATGCGTCACGTCGCAGTAAAGAGGCAGCTTCGCGCCTTCCCCATGAACGGGGGGAGGCATGGAGGCGCGGCCCATTTACTAAACGGGGCCGAGGCGCGGTCCTCAAGGCGTCCACTCCCCACGATCACGGGGTGGGGAGAGGTCACCTCACCCATCCCCTCGGTTCTGCACATCTGCCACGTGCATCCCATGCACTTTGGGTGTCGCACGGTGGAGGCGGGAAACCGGGCCGTCGCTGGTTAGGGCTGCGGGTCGGTCCTGGCTCCCTGCGCCTTCCGTGTCTTGATTGGCCGAGCGGGGCGGTCGAACCCCAACCCCATTCCCTTATAAAAAGTGGG
>LR738714.1:405463782-405483054 GCA_902687465.1 Secale cereale
GGGGGGGGGGAGGGACGGCGTCTCGCACTCTTCCATCTTCTTCCTCCTTCAGCTTCTGCTCCTCTCTTCCGTTCATCATGGAGAGAGGAAATCCCGGCCCTTCAACGGTGGCGGCGAGGGTCGCCGCTCGACAACGCGTCCCTCTTTCTCCTGCACCTGCGGCGGCAGAGCCGGCCACGAGGGGAAGGGGGAGGGGGTGAGGCCGTGGGCGAGGCCGGGGCGCTCGGGGAAGAGGAGGACGGGGCTGCCCGCCGGCCTCGCCCCCGCCAGCAGCTCCTCCAGTTGAGGGCCATGTTGGGGATGCCCTTGCGAGTTCTTCATCAGGTTGCGGTGGCCGCCGCGCCGTCGCCTTCGTCTCCCGACTCCATTTGTGTAGGATATGGAGCTGGATCCGCCGGGGTCATTGCGGCTACACATGAGGGGCTGCAGGATCAGTGGCACGCGGGTCCGCATCGACTTCCCTGCTCCTCATGTGATGTATCTTTGTCAGGGATGGAAGACGTTTGCTCATATCCACAGCTTGACAGATGGGCTCACTCTCCATTTTAAGTTGATGGAGGGTGGCCTTCTTTCCGTCAAGGTCTTCGGGCACTTTGGGACTCGTGCAAGGTGCTGCGTGGAGAGCTCTTCTGATGACGAAGATTCCTCCTCGAGCGAGGGTGACGAGGAGGACAGCGGCAGCGACGACGAGGGTAGTAGGCGGCAGGATGACGGGTCCGACTAGGCGTCGGGTGCAGCTCCTGGTGGCACCAGCGACCCCATCATCCGTGTCGCCGGCTCCTTGAACTTCTCGGGGCCGTCCCCTTGGCGGCTGGCATTGGGAGGCTCCGGAAGAGGAAGATGGCGGGCGGCAAGGTTGTCATGTCGGAGTACGCGGGCACCGACAGCTTTGACGCGTACTGACGTCCTGCCGCCTCGTCTTCGAGCTCTGCTTCCGGCGCTGCCATCATCATCCAGCCTTTGGGCGGCCACCAAGATGTCCTCTTGGTGTCTTCTGCCACCCGTAGCTCGCCTAGGCGCTTCTTTTGCCCTCCTCGCCTCCTTGACCTGCCTCCTGAGGAGAGGGGCAAGAAAGGCATTACGACCATCTTATCTTTTTTAGTTTGTAATCCTTCGGGCATCTGTTAAATTTAAAACTTGTAATCCCCTTGTTCATGTTTTTCATTCCCTATGGATTGTACCTGAGTGGAATGTTTTTAATGAAAAAGGGATGTTTGCCGGGTCATTTGTTCGCAGGTAGAACCCACAACAGGGAACAAATCCCTGATATATCTAAGATAAACATTTTCTCGCCCGGCAACAAGCCTCGCCATCCCCCCACTTCCCTCGACCTTTCTCACGCCTTTGGCGGAGGAGGGGGTGAAGTGGGTTTAGGCTCCTTGTTTCGTCCTTTCGCTGCCGCGACTACGACCAAACTTGGCTCCAGGAATGAGCCCTAGGGCCTAGAGTCATGGGAGCACGGTAGTTTTAAGGAAAGAAACGAGGTTTCACATACCTCAGTCCATAATGGAATGCATGATAAGGGATGAAGAACTTATCTGAAGCTGCAGCCCCCGGTAACCTTGGTTTGCCATGGGTGAATCTTTGCTCTTGTAGCCCCCGGCAATACTGGCTTGCCGGGGCCTAGATGCTGGTCTGTTCCTTTTTCTTCTCCCCAAGTGGTTTTGGCAAGGATATCTGTGTGTCCTGTGAACCAAAGAAGATAAATGAAAGACAAAGGGAGGCAAACTCGACCTCTAAGCTAGGGGTTAGCCGCCGCTAAGTACTATCAACCCTAATCAAGGACGAGACTCGACTCAGCATGCATGCTATAACTTAGGGCGCTAGCGCTTCATTTATTTATGCTCAGGGTCTGCGCCTGGCTTTGTACACAGGGTTACATGCCTTGCCGGCAAGGCTTGTACAAAAGGTGTCTTGCTGGGGACCCGGCAAGCCGCGCCTTATGGGTAAAACTTGCGAAGATGCTCAATGTTCCAGGAATTGCTCACCGGAATGGCATTATCGGTCTCCAGGCGGACTGCGCTAGGCCTGGTGACTCGTATTACCCGATAAGGGCCTTCCCACTTCGGTGTCAACTTGTTTGTATTTTTGGCCGATTGAACGCGCCGAAGAACAAGGTCGCCTTCCTCAAAGCTTCGGGCACGGACCTTGCGGCTATGGTAGCGGCGCAAGGCTTGCTGGTAGCGTGCTGCTCTCACAGCCGCCCGACGACGATCTTCCTCAAGGAGCGTTGCGTCATCTTGCCGCAGTTGCTCTTGCTCAAGCTCATCATGAGCGAGCACTCGAGGTGACCTGTATATGAGTTCAGTGGGGAGAACTGCTTTTGTCCCTTATACTAGGGCAAAGGGTGTCTGGCCGGTGGCTCGATTTGGTGTCATTCTGATCGACCAAAGAACCATCAGTAACTCATTAATCCAGCGCCTTCCACTCTTATGCAGCCTGTCAAAGGTCTTTGTCCTTAAGCCTCACAACACTTCAGCGTTTGCTCTCTCACCTGGACCATTGCTTCGTGGGTGAGCAACGGAAGGGAAACAGACTTTGCTGCCGAGGTCTTGGGTATATTGCATGAAGGTGCGGCTTGTGAACTGCGTGCCGTTGTCGGTGATGACCCTGTTGGGTACACCAAAACGGCACACTAGTCCTTTGAAGAACTTGACGGCTGACAGAGCTGTGTCCTTCCTCACTGCCTCCACCTCCGGCCACTTTGTGAACTTGTCGATTGCAACGTACAAGTACTCAAAGCCCCCGACAGCGCGGGGGAAAGGGCCCAGTATGTCGAGCCCCCGGACCGAGAAGGGCCAGGAGAGAGGAATGGTTTGAAGGGCTTGAGCTGGTTGATGAAGTTTCTTTGAATGGAACTGACACGCTTTACAGCTGGTGACCAGTGTCGTAGCATCCTGGAGGGCAGTGGGCCAGAAGTAGCCCTGCCGAAATGCCTTGCCGGCAAGGGCTCTTGACCCTATGTGGGATCCACATATGCCTCCATGTATCTCTGCCAACATCCCTAGTCCTTCCTCTCGAGGGATACACTTCAATTTCACGTCGTTCGGTCTCTTTCTGTACAGGACGTCATCGACGAACTGGTACATAGCAGACCGACGGGCTACTTTTTCCGCTTCTTTCTACTCCTCAGGAAGTTCCCCATTCTGGAGGAATCGGACGGTATGTTGTGCCCACGCTGGAGCCTGGAGCTCGACGGCGAGGACTAAAGGCATTTCCTCCGCCATGGGAGCGGCTGTCTCAACGGCAAGAGCTTGACGCTCCGCCGGAGCTAGCCGTCCCGTGGCGGGCTCAGTGTCCCTGGCAACATCCTTGCCGGCGGCTCCGGGGAGCTCGGCGGGAAAGTACTTGCCGGGCCCTTATTTCCTCCTCTTGTTTTGCTCTGTTGATGGACCAATGGATGGCTGAGAAAGCTGAAGCACAAAGGTACCTAGTTCCACAGGTAACTTGAGGGAAGCGCGCTTTGACAGGTAATCGGCGATGTCGTTCTTTGCTCGGGGAACGTGCTCCGCCTGTATACCATCAAAGCGCTCTTCCAGCTTTCTCACTTCATTGATGTAGGCCTTCATCAACGGGCTCTGGTAATCTATATTGACTTGTTTGACGACAAGCTGCGAATCTCCCCTGACAATGAGTTTCTTGATTCTGAGGTCTGCCGCGATCCTAAGACCAGCAAGGAGCCCCTCGTACTCAGCAGTGTTTTTCGTTGATACCTCCCTGTGGAAGTGCATCTGGACCACTTACATGAGGTGCTCTCCGGTGGGCGCGACAAGCAGTACGCCAGCCCCGGCGTCCTATAAAGAGAAAGCTCCATCAAAGTACATGATCCAGTCGCAACTCGCCTCTTTGCCGGGGAGAGCAGTTTCCTAGACTTCTTCATCAGGCATCACGGTCCATTCTGCAACGAACTCTACAGGGCTCGGCTTTGAATCGTCGAGGTACTTTCAAACTTGAGGCGAAAGCTGGACAGCTCCAGTGCCCATTGTACAATTCTTCCCGTTGCATCTGGATTGTGCAATATCCGCTGCAAAGGGAGGCGAGTAACGACAGTGATCTCGTGCGCCTGGAAGTAGTGACGCAGCTTCCTCGAGGTCATAAGAAGGCCGAAGAGCAATTTCTGCACACCGGAGTACCTTGATCTAGCCCCCTGCAAGAAGGAGCTAACAAAGTATACCGGGTGTTGCATCATTTTCTTCCTTGGATGCACTCCAACCGGCCGTGTCGTCTCTGCACCAATGGCATCGGGCTCTGTCGCTGCTATCACCTCATCATCAATTTCTCTCTGCGCCACTAGTGCGGCGCTGACCACCTGGTTTGTCGCCGCCAAGTATAGCAGCAACGGTTCTTGTGGCCTAGGTGCAACTAGTACTGGCGTGGAGGAAAGATACCTCTTCAAATCTTGCAATGCTGCTTCGGCTTCTGGCGTCCACTCCATTGGGCCCGCCTTTTTCAAAATTTTTAAAAAGGGAAGGGCGCGCTTGGCAGACTTGGAAATGAATCTACTCATGGCGGCAACGCATCCGGCAAGCCGACGCACATCCTTGACCCATTTGGGTGCTTCAATCTGTTCTATAGCTTTGATCCTGTCCGGATTGGCCTTTATCCCATGCTGTGACACAAAGAACCCGAGATGCTTGCCGGACGGGAAGCCAAAGACGCACTTCTCAGGGTTCAGCTTGAGGTTGATCTTGCGTAGGTTTACAAATGTTTCTTGTAAATCAGGTATAAGGGTTGACCAGTTCTTGCTTTTGACCACTATATCATCCATGTAAGCCTCCATATTTCTATGGAGCCGGGGTTCGAAACCAATCTGGACTGCCCTTGCAAACGTTGAGCCAACACTCTTCAACCCGAAAGGCATTCGTACGAAACAATACATACCACATGGGGTGATGAATGTTGTCTTCTCTTCGTATTCTCTTGCCATGAAGATCTGATGGTAGTCGGAGTAGGCATCGAGGAATGACAACAGGTCACACCCAGCCGTGGAGTCAACAATCTGGTCGATGCGCGGCAACGGGAAGGGGTCTTTGGGACAAGCTTTATTGATATCTGTGTAATCAATACACAGCCTCCACTTCCCATTTGCCTTGCGCACTACCACTGGATTGGCCAACCACGTTGGATGGAGCACTCCTCTTACCAAACCCGCTGCTTCCAGTTTCCGGATCTCCTCTGTGATGAACTCTAGTCGTTCCAAAGCTTGCTTCCTGACCTTCTGCTTGACGGGCCACGCATGAGGACAGACAGCAAGGTGGTGCTCAATCACCTCCCTGGGAACGCCGGGGATGTCGGATACTTGCCATGCAAACACATCGACATTTGCCCGCAGGAAGGTGACGAGCGCGTCTTCCTATTTGTCGTCGAGGGTGGAGCTTATGGTGAAAGCCCCTCCTGTGCCATCCTCCTTGACAGAAACCTTCTTGGTTCCCGACGGTGTGGCCCTGGACTTCTTGTTTCTGCCGGTGGAGCTCTCTGGCACGTCCTCAATGGGAGCACTACACTCCGAAGAGGTGCGCTTGCCGGAGTGGGTGTCCGAGGTCTCACCAGTCTTCTTCTTCTTCTTCCCGGCAGAACTCTCTGGCACGTCCTCGACGGGAGCACTACACTCCGAAGAGGTGCGCATGCCGGAGTGGGTGTCCGAGGTCTCACCGGTCTTCTTCTTCTTCTTCCCTCCCAGGGCTCCAGTGGCAGGAGCAAGTGCCCTCGTGGTGGCAGCTGCTGCAACTGCCTGCTGGTATAGTTGGTCAGTGCAAATCAGTGCATCCTTCTTATCGGAGGGGATGGTGATGATCGTCACAGGCCCTGGCATCTTCAGGGTGTTGTAGGCATAGTGTGACGCTGCCATGAACTTGGCCAGCGCTGGGCGGCCAAGGATCCCGTTGTAAGGCAAGGGGATCTTGGCAACATCGAACACGATCCTTTCTGTCCTGTAGTTCAGATCACTTCCAAAAGTCACGGGCAGCGTGACCTTTCCCTTTGGTTGACTTCTCCCCGGGTTGAGCCCCTGAAACGTGCCCGTCTCTTCGAGGTATCCGTCAGGAATTTGCAGCTTCTCGATCACGGTGGGTGAGAGTAGGTCCAGACCGGCCCCGCCATCGACTAGCATCTTTGTCACCTTGAGGTTGCGTATTGTCGGCGAAACTAACAATGGCAAGCACCCGACCGCAGTAGTGCGATCAGGGTGATCCTCAGTGTCAAAAATGATAGGCGTGCTAGACCATTTCAGCGGCTTTTGGGCACCGGACGATGGCTCCGCCGCTGTAATCTCACGCGCCCACTGTTTAAGTTGGTGGTGAGAAGTATGTAGCAAGGCGTCGCCGTCGACGCACATGGCCTCCGTAGCTTTCTGAAATTCTTGGTCGCCGGACTCGTCGTCCTCTTAGTGATCGTCGTCTTCGGGCCTTCTGTCATGGCCCCGGGCGGGCCTCTCCTGTTGTTTATCCTTGCCACGACGGCCTTCTTGGCCATCACGTTTCTTGCCGGACCCTTCAGCACTGTCCTGGCCCTTCTCCTTGTCCCGCCTCTCATATTCAGCCCTCTACTTCTCAGCAAGGAGCTCAACCTGTCGGCAGTCCTGGAGATCACGGCCTTTGGTGCGATGGATCTTGCAGTATCGCTTGCCGGAGATTCCTCGCTTCTCGGCAGCCGCCAAGGCCCGGCAGGCGACACACCTGGCAATTTCCTTGCCGGGGTCACCCGCCCTGGTTTTCTTGGCGGAGCCGGCATCATCAGATCCCTCGACGGCAAGCACGGCTTTACCTTTGCGCTTCCTGTTGCGGTGCCGGCCTTTCTTCGCCGGGGCGGCAGTATCCTCATCTGAAGAGTCGGTTTCCGCGCCGGCATCTTCGCCGGGGTACTTCCTTCCCTCTTCAGCCCGGGCACATCTGTCAGCAAGAACATAGAGTTCCGCCACATCTTTCACCTTGGTCATCGCCAGTTCTTCACGCATCTTGAGGTTACACACATTCTGATGGAACTCGCTGATGATGGCGGCACGGTGAACATCAAGGATACTGTACTGTACCCGGCTGAACCTCTGTATATATTTGCGCAAACTCTCGCCTTCCTTCTGGGGAATGACGTGCAGGTCACTTGCTTGGCCATGGGCTTGGTGACCTCCAGTAAAGGCGCCAACAAACTCATGGCACAAATCCGACCAGGAGGAAATAGAGTCCACCGGCAAGTGCATCAGCCATGACATGACGTTGGGTTTAAGAGCCAATGAAAAGTAATTCGCAAGCACCTTATCGTCGCGGGCTCCGGCAGCTTGCATCGCGATGGTGTAGATGCTGAGGAACTCCGACGGGTGGGTCCTGCCATTGTACTTCTCGCCAACGTCAGGCTTGAAGGTGCGGTGAGTGGGCCACTGGAACTGCCGCAGCTCACGGGTAAAAGCCGGACAACCTACCTCGTAAGGTAGACCTCCAGGGCTCTCTGGTGCTAGGCGATTCACAGCAGGCCCTGCTCGCCTGTCTGACTGGTCGCGCGCTCCGCGCCGGCACGCGATGGTTGTCGTGGAATTGGCACGAAAGATGTCCGGTTTAGAGGACTTAGGTGTGAGGCCATCGCACGGGTTAGCTTGAAGAGGTCAAAAGCACACAAAGGACACAAATGGTTTATACTAGTTCGGCCCCTTCGATGAAGGTAAAAGCCTACGTCTAGTTTGGTGTGGTATTGCTTGGGCGTCGATCGACAGGGAGCGGATTGCTTGCCTGTGTCTCGACGGGTTGTTGCTTGTCCTTGAACCGTCGCCAGGTCGTCCCTTTATATAGGAGGCGACGCCCGGTCCCGTTTACAGAGTCCCGAGGCCAGTTCATAATCGTGTCGCCTCGGTCTCTACTCTTTCTATCTTACACCTCGAGTTACATGATATGACGGTTTATAAACCGTAAGCTTTACACATGGGCCCTAAGCCTATATGGGCTGTAACCTATGGTTCATATTCTACTGGGCTTATGATAATACAACTACGTAAGTGTAATCCGGATCTTCCTGGCCGGTTTATACCTGCTAGTTATATCCCTGACATTAGGCCCCAGATTGATTCGAATTTGTTCATGTCAGTCTTCTACGTCTTTGCATAAATTTCTTCTTTGCAGCTCATCTGCTCCGTAAACCGGCCATGACGTCATCTCCGGGAATCATCTTAATCCGTCATGACATCACCTCCGCATTTATTGCTCACCTCTGTCTGTTACCTTTGTTAAATGTTATCCCAAAAATTGAGGCGACAGCGCAATCTTTATCCAATCTCTGACCTCCTCGATTCCCGCGCTTGCCGTTTCACCTCTTTGCTTATAAATACTGCTGAAGCCTGCCTTCTTTTCCCCCTTCTGCCTTCGTCTTCCTCCGTCGCTCGAAGCTCCGCCGCCGCTCTTCGACCCCGTCGCCGTCGTCGAACCAGGCCGATGCATCACCCTGAACCGTGTCCAGAACAACTCACCGCCGTCCGCTTCTTCATCAAGTATTCCTTCTTCCTCACTGTAGATCCCAATCTAGGGTTCCTTCCATAACTTCCGCCATGAAACTTTGAAGCTTCGATGTTCATCCCTACGGGCTAACCTTGCGGTAGATTCAAACCTTTCTTAGATTCGTTTTGAGTGTGCTCCTGCTCCACGCTCATGCCTTTAGTTCCTCTAGCTTAACAGCTTAGATTTGATCTGTAGAAAACCTCCGCAGTTCTTCCTGTATAAGACTTGCATATATTTCATCTTTTTCTTATGCCTTAGATCCATTTTTACTTCAACCTTCAGTGGAAACTGTTTCTTCGTCTTGTTGATCTGTAGCTCACTCACCGGTTTAGATGTAATCATGTACCTTGTAGTTGATGGTTTAGCGTCTGTCTTCTCTATCATCATAATCCGGTAGTTACCTTACTCGTATAGACTCCCGGACTAGTAATACCATTAGCCCCTTGTGTAAATCGGCAATTTAGATCCACAATCTTATATAATGCTCCGGCCTAATTGTAGCAATTGGTAAACCAGATTCTGTATTGTATTTTTCAGCATTTCCTTATTCCGAACGATGGACAAGCAGTTTGTCGCTTGCAACTGGGCTCCTTCCCGCATCACTGAAGAGGATCTAACGAACGCCGCTTCAATAGGTATTCTGGGTCCTAAGAATGTTCTGCACTGGCGGGCCCCCGGAAATGAATGTCCCCCTACCCCTAAAGAAGGAGAGGTCATTGTTTTCTTTGACCACTTGGCCCGGGGCTTTAGCCCTCCCGGTTCAAAATTCTTCCAGGATGTTTTAGCCGCTTTTTAGCTCCATCCTATAGACGTAGGCCAAAATTCTATATCAAATGTCTGCAATTTTCAAGTCTTCTCAAAAGCATATCTTCAAGAGAACCTTCAGTGGATCTGTTCAGAGACTTTTTCCACTTTAACCAGCGGACAAAATTTTCATACGGACCGCATCAAGAATTGGGTGGCGTCAACATTGAAAAAAGAAAGGATGTGAGCTTCCCACACGCTGCCCTTCACACGCACCCCAAGGAATGGAACCAATCGTGGTTCTACTGTATAGATACTTCACCTGAAGGAGAAAACCCAATGCCGGGTTACCGCGCATACCGTCTACCTGAGGATTATCCCTTGCCGCAGCACCTCAGCGCCCAATACCGGGCCTAGTTTGCCCCTCAACTTTCGAAGTTTAGAGCCTTCATTGTCAATGGCTTAACTGGAGTAGACTTCGTTTGCTGTTGGCTTGCCTAGAGCATACTTCCCCTGAGCCGGCGCGCAGGCCTGATGTGCGAGTATACTGGTAAACCGAATGATCCACTGCGCCACATTGACATAATACTTCCTGAAAAAGAAGTTGCTGAGTCCCCAAAGAAAATGTTGAACATCACTTTGGAGGAGTGTAGCCGGACCGGTTTAGCTCCGTTCTGTGAAAATAACAAACCGCCAGCAGTACGTTTTTTCTGATCCTTTCTATCTATTCTAATCCGGCCATATCAATTGTCTTCCATTTATTTCATATCTTTTGCACAGGCCAATGACCCCTTCTGGAAGAGAAAACCTCAAGATAAATCGGCCAAACAACCGCGCCGGAAGACGTATGCTGTCAAGAAGAAGAAGGCGGATGCTCCCTCCGGTTCACATCCTGAGGAAGATGATCCTGATTCCGAGGTATGAATTGATACTGATATGTTTTAATCTCCCTTATCCAAATTTATGTTAATAGCACCTTTCCGCAGGATCTGGCTGAAGGAAGTAAAGCGGCAGAAGTTGAGGTAATTTCCCTTTCTTCAAACTCAGAACCGCTGCCCCCCAAAATTCTCCGGGTGTCCCGGAAATACCCTTTTTCTCATCCTTACGCTCAATTGGACCCCAAATTTCTTTTGAAGAAGCAGCAGCATGAAGCACGCCGGACCACGCGCCATAGTGGCCACGTAGTGGAATCCTCTAGAATACCTCTTACTCCGGCTCGCAGGCGCCGCTCCGAGGTTTTACTTTTTCCAACTCTTCTTCATCCAAAGGCCGGGCTGATACGTAAATCGCTTAAACCATCTGATCCTAACTATCAGGAGGCTCCTTTGTCCTCTTCCGGCGAGTTGACTGCTACACAGGTCCCTGTGCTGAAGACCATGCCTGGGTAAGTCCTTTTCAACATCCGGTTTATATTTGTATCTTTGATGATTCTCATTGTTCCTTTGATTTTCTCCAGCAAGCCGAAGCCTAGCAAGAGGGCAAAAGCAACCAAAGCGGCTACCGAAACTGCTACCATTGAACCGGCCGCTGATCCGGAAGAAATTATCCCTCCAGACGATAATCCTGCAGCTTAGTTTGATGACCCTATTCCCATGGATCGTGATGACATTGCTGCTCCGAAAAATATTAATACGGAGAATGTAGTTGAACCGGCGAGTCATGTTCGGGTTAGCCCTCCTCGGGCTAGCCCGGCTCCTGTTAGCCCGGTGCCTATTACTGCCCCTCTTCAACCAACTATTGCTTCCTCCCCGGATGTTGAGATAACCGGGTTAGGTTTTACCGCTCCTGCTGAGCCTGTCATCTTGGCCAAGCACACTGCCAAGGAGGAAAAACTTCAACAAGAAAAGGGCAATTGGAGCACGGACTTATCCAGCTACGCCCAGTTGAGGGCCCAGGAGCTTCATTCCGGGTATTTGAACCGGTTTTTTACCAGCCGCGATTATGAATCTGGATTGGTTAACATGATGAAGGATAAGTACGAGGTAATTTCCTTTCCATGTTTGTTTTATGTTCTTTGTAATCCTGTCTTCGGTTCATAGTAGCCCCCAAGTGCCGGTTTAGCTTTCGTCGTGGATGAACCGGGACTTCCAGTGTATGGAAAATGAATTGACATTAGCCCCCAAGTGCCAGGGGTATAACTTGTTTTATGCGCTTGGGACTTGTCTGAACTTTTCTGTCAGCACTTCAATTGCGCATTAGCCCCCAAGTGTCAAGTGGATAACTTGTTTATATGCTTGACACTTGTTTGAAATTCTCTTTGGATACTTCAACAGTACATTAGCCCCCAAGTGTCAAGTGGATAACTTGTTTATGTACTTGAGACTTGTTTAACTTGTCTTCTAATCCATTCGATTTCCTTATAGGCTGATTTGACCCGGATGGCTGCAGAAGTAACTGAACTCCGGAATAGATTGGCCGCTACTGAGACTGCTTCTGCCAAAGCCAAGGAAGAGCTTGCGCTGAATTTAACCAACGTAGAAAAATTGAAAAAGGACTTTGAAGCGGAGCGGTCTGCCTGGGAGGTGCAGATGAATGCTCTTGAGAAAAGAGCAAAAGATGCTGAGGCTGCCCTTAATCTGGTTACGCAGGAGTTGACCGGGTTAAGGCAGCAAATAGAACTTATGACCTCTGCTATCTTTGGTGAGCACTCAATTGTATATACTTTTTGTCTCTGCCATCCTTGACCCACTCCGGTTTAACTTTAACAAACATGTTTAGGGCGACGCATAACTCATCTTGGAGATGACGTCTGGAAGAAGCTCAAGGCCTCTTATACCCTGGTAGAGCAGCTGTATTCCGGCGCTCAAAGGGTTATAAGTGCAATGTCCCATCAGAAACCGGCCCCAACTACCATCCAAGGTACTTTGGAGAAGCTAGCTGTCCTGCGTGTGCGCTTGGTGGAAGTGAAGAAATCTGCTGCTCGGGCCGGCTCTCTTCTAGCACTGACCCGGGCCAAGGCATGGGTTCTAGACTTTGATCCGGAAGAGGCTATGAACGGATATCCCAGCAATAAAGAGGATGGATCCACCTTCTCTGCCGGAGACCTTCGTGCCTTAACCAAAGAGATGCGCCCCCTCGCCAGCAACCTTGCCGATGAAGCTGATCTGACAAGGTATCATCCGGCCTATGACTTAGAAAACGAACGGGTGGAGCGGCCGGTTTATGATACCGAGAATCTATCCCGCTAGTGCGTGCCCATACTTTCGCTCCAGATATTGATCCGTCCGATCTTCTTACTGAGTAAATGTACTTCCGTGCACTCTCCAAGATTGACTGGCGCATTCCCGACTTCCAGCCACATTCTGAAGATGAAGAAGATCCGGAACAAGCCGATCCTCAGCCTTTGCAGCGTGAAGAAGAATCATAAACCGCCCGGTTTAACTCATAACTGCTGAAAACTTTCGCCAAAGACTTTAATCCGTTCAGGCCTGCAAGTGCCTTGTAATAGGATAGTTTGAAACCTTGTCTTTGTCTCCATTCAGATGTCACAGCTTGACTTGGCGTCCGCCAAGTTTAATCCCTTGTCTGCTATGGTTGATCCATTTATGTTATCTGTATCTGCATAAACAATGCTAAAAAGATGTCCTGGCGGTTTACCACCGGACCTATTATATTGCTCTCATAGGCATATATTAAAAGAGTATCTGGTTTATACCCAAAAATACCTCATACCTTTGATTAAGTGTGCCTGACATCCTTAATTCGGTAGGCATAATTGAACGTGTAGATTCTGATGAGGCTTTTGTCCCTCTTGGCGTTTGCCTGATGACTGTTCCGGGTTATGATAAACGCCGGTATAAATTATGCTGGTGTTTATGACCCAGACTTTGAGCTTATGCTGGTATTCATGACCCAGACTTTTTACTTTATAGATACATGGTCAACTTTGAGGTTGCCCAATTCCGGATCAATAAACTTGGTTAACCACAAAAAACTTTGAAAAACCATAAAGGCAAAGCGCTTTTGGCAAATAAGACCATGTAGTCGAGGCTTTTTGCGAGCTGCCAGGCTCCAAATCGAGGCTTTTTGTGAGCTGCCAGGCTCGAAATCGAGGTTTCTTATTCGAATGCGATCAGTAAACCGGACCAAAGAGGTTAAGCAAGGATTCGAATACGATCATGTAGCCCCCAGTGGCCTTGAGAATTTTGCCGATCAATGGATTCGTATGCGATCCAAGGCGGACCCTAAACGGGGTTTAAGCGATGATTCGAATGCGATCATATATATTGGACCAAAGGGGTTAAGCTAGGATTCGAATGCGACCACGTAGCCCCCATTGGTTTTGAGAACTTGCCGATCAGTGGATTCGAATGCGATCCAAGGCGGACCCGAAACGGGGTTTTAAGCTATGATTCGAATGCGATCATATAAACCGGACCAAAAGGGGTTAAGCTAGGATTCGAAGGCAATCACGTAGCCCCCTAGTGACCGTGGAGGCAGGGTACCTATAAGAGAGTTGCGCTTGTATGGCAAGTCCTGTTTGGCCCCTTATGGAATTGTCCTGCATATGAAAATAGATTGATCAAAGCATCATGTTTTCTTGATGAAAATGATATATATCAAGAGAAATAAACTTTAGATGGATATCACCTGAGTGAATTCCCATAAGATACTTATATTTAAAGAAAAATGGCTGATCCACCGGTTTACCAGGGGTGCCGGTTTATTTATTAGTCATAATATATACAGGATACATGAAGCGGAGCCCATGGCTCAAGTGTAGTAAGGCCGCAGAAGAGCAATGTTCCATGGCCTCTTCGTCTCTTTCTCTGTTGTCCTTGAATCTTTATATTCTCGAACGTCCACCAGGTAGTATGAACCGTTGTGTAGGTTCTTGCTGACCACAAAGGGTCCTTCCCAAGGTGGGGATAACTTGTGCATATCTGTTTGGTCTTGGATGAGCCGGAGTACCAGGTCCCCCTCCTGGAACGTCCTAGTCTTAACCCGGCGGCTGTGATATCTGCACAGGTCTTGCTGATAAATTGCAGATCGTGCTGCTGCTATGTCACGCTCCTCATCCAGCCGGTCTAAGCCGTCCTGTCTTGCTTGCTCATTAGCCGCTTCAACAGAAGCCACCATCCGTGGTGAGTCGTGCCGGATATCACTAGGGAGAACCGCTTCAGCGCCATACACCATGAAGAAGGGCGTATAGCCTGTAGACCTGTTAGGCGTAGTATTTATGCTCCAGAGGATAGAAGGTAACTCCTCAATCCAGCACCCTGGTGTTCTCTGCAAGGGTTTCATAAGCCGGGGCTTGATGCCTCGCAAGATCTCTTGGTTGGCCCTTTGAGCTTGACCATTGGATTGAGGGTGAGCTACTAAAGACACATCCAGGCGAATATGTTCCCTTTGGCAAAACTCTTCCATCTCTCCTTTAGATAGATTGGTGCCATTATCAGTAATAATGTTGTGTGGAAAGCCAAACCGGAAAATTACCTTTTTGATGAATTTAACCGTTGTTGCCGCATCACACTTACTGACAGGCTCTGCCTCAATCCACTTTGTAAACTTGTCCACTGCCACCAATAGGTGGGTTTTCTGATCTTGGGATCGTTTAAAAGGCCCGACCATATCAAGCCTCCAAGTCGCAAACGGCCAAGTAATTGGAATCATCCGTAGCTCCTGTGTCGGAACAAGAGCACACCGTCAAAACTTCTAACAAGAGTCGCATCTCCGGACTAGATCCTCCGCATCAGCATGGGCTGTTAACCAGTAAAACCCGTGATGAAAAGCCTTTGCTACCAGTGATTTTGAACCGGCGTGATGACAACAATCCCCTTTGTCTATCTCTCTAAGAATATCATTGCCTTCCTCCGATGATACACAGCGCTGAAATGCCCCAGAAACGCTGCGGTGATGAGTTCTCCGTTAACGATGGTCATAGATTTGGATCACCAGATTATCTGCCTAGCTTCACCCTCGTCATCTGGCAACTCTCCTCGTCTCAGGTACGCCAAGTAAGGGAGTGTCCAATCCGGAATAACATGAAGCGCTGCAACCAGCTGTGCTTCCGGATCAGGAACAGCCAAATCCTCCTCCGATGGTACCTGAACTGATGGATTGTGTAGCTCATCCAAGAAAGTATTTGGTGGCCCCGGTTTACACTGAGAGCCCAGCCGGCTTAGAGCATCGGCCGCTTCATTTTTCCGTCGGTCTATGTGATCCACCTGATATCCTTTGAAACATCCTGCAACTGCTTCAACTTCTCACTTGTAAGCCGCCATGAGAGGGTCTTTAGAGTCCCACTTGCCAGACACTTGTTGCGCCACTAGATCTGAATCTCCAAAGCACTTGACCCGGCTCAAGTTCATCTCCTTAGCCATCCGCAGGCCGTGAAGCAGTGCTTCATATTCCGCCGCATTGTTAGTGCAAGGGAACATTAGTCAGAGGACATAACAAAACTTGTCACCTCGTGGGGAAGTTAACACTACTACAGCCCCCGAGCCTTCTAATTCCCTTGAACCGTCAAAGTGGATAGTCCAGTATGTGTGATCCGGTTTCTCCTCTGGTGCTTGCAATTCTATCCAATCATTGATGAAATCTACCAATGCTTGGGATTTAATAGCAGTACGGGGTACATACTTCAATCCGTGTGGGCTAAGCTCAATGGCCCACTTTGCCACTCTGCCAGTGGCCTCTCTGTTCTGGATTATATCCCCCAACAGAGCTGAGCTAACAACAGTGATTGGGTGGCCCTGAAAGTAGTGCTTCAGCTTCTGGTTTGCCATGAACACGCCGTACACCAGCTTCTGCCAGTGTGGATACCTTTGCTTTGATTCAATTAGAACATCACTGACGTAATAAACCGGGCGCTAAATCGGATATTCCTTGCCTGCTTCTTTGTGTTCCACCACAATTGCCACGCTAACTGCACGGGCATTGGAGGCCACATATAACAGCAGCGGCTCATTGTCAATAGGGGCAGCAAGAAACAACGGTTCTGCTAATTGCCGCTTCAAGTCCTCGAACACAGCGTTTGCAGCATCGCTCCATCTAAATCGATCTGTCTTTTTCAGCATCTGATAAAGGGGAATTGCCTTCTTTCCCAAATGGCTGATGAATCGACTTAACACTGTAATCCGGCCTGCTATGCGTTGGACATCATTGATACTAGCCGGTTTAGTCAAGGATGTGATTTCCTTGATCTTCTCCGGATTGGCCTCTATTCCTCTGTTTGACACTAAGAATCCAAGGAGCTTGCCTGCCGGAACACCAAAAACGCACTTCTCCGGATTAAGCATCATCTTATAAACCCGGAGGTTGTCAAAGGTTTCCTTTAGGTCTTCAATCAGTGTCTCCTCCTTCCTTGACTTTACCACAATGTCATCCACATAGGCATGGACATTTCTTCCGATCTTCCCCTTAAGACAGTTCTGTACGCAACGCCGGTAAGTTGCTTGGGCACTCTTGAGCCCAAAGGGCATAGATACATAGTAGAAGGCTCCAAAGGGAGTTATGAAAGTTGTCTTCTCCTGGTCCTTAACTGCCATTTTGATCTGATGATACCCTCAATATGCATCCAAGAAACTTAGCCGCTCACATCCTGCCGTAGCATCAATGATATGATCAATAAGGGGGAGAGCAAAAGGGTCAGTTGGACAAGCCTTGTTTAGGTATGTGTAATCTACACACATCCTCCACATTCCATTTTTCTTTAACACCAGGACCGGATTAGCCAACCACTCCGGATGGAACACCTCAACTATGAACCCTGCGGCCAAAAGCCTGGCCATTTCCTCACCTATAGCCTTGTCCCTTTCTTCATTGAAGCGGCGCAGATACTGCTTGACCGTTTGAACTTCGGATCAATATTAAGACTGTGCTCAGCGAGTTCCCTCGGTATACCTGGCATGTTAGAAGGTTTCCATGCAAAGATGTCCCGATTCTCACGGATGAACTCGATGAGCGCGCTTTCCTATTTGGGGTCTAGGTTAGCGCTGATAGTGAACTGCTTGGATGAATCGCCTGGCACAAAGTCAACTTGCTTGGTCTCCTCTGCCGATTTAAACTTCAACGCCGGATCATGATCTGTAGTTGGCTGTTTTAGTGGGGACATATCTGCCGGATCAACATTGTCTTTGTAGAATTTCAACTCCTCCGTAGCACACACTGCCTCTGCATAGGCTGCATCACCTTCCTCGCATTCCAATGCGATCTTGCGACTTCCGTGAACCGTGATGGTTCCCTTGTGACACGGCATCTTGAGCTGTAGATAAACATAGCACGGTCTATCCATGAACTTGGCGTAAACCGGTCTCCCAAACAGAGCATGATATGGGCTCCGGATCTTTACGACCTCAAAGGTCACTGTCTCTGACCTAGAATCCTGCTCATCCCCAAAGGTGACCTCCAAATCAATTTTCCCAACTGGGTAAGCCGATTTACCTGGTACCACTCCATGGAACACCGTGTTGGATTGTCTCAACTTCTTCTCTGTCAACCCCATACGACGGAAAGTCTCGTAATACAAGATGTTGATACTGCTGCCGCCATCCATGAGTACCTTTGTGAATTTGTAGCAACCCACCTGTGGTGCTACCACTAGGGCCAACTGGCCCGGATTGTCAACCCGTGGCTGGTAATCCTCTCTGCTCCACACAATAGGTTGTTCCGACCAACGTAGAAAACATGGCGTTGCCGGTTCAACTGCATGTACTGCCCGCTTTAGAATCTTTTGATCTCGTTTGCACAAACTCGTAGTAAAGACATGGTACTGTCCACTACTTAACTCCATCAGATTACTGTGATATCCGGATTGCTGCTGCTGTTGACGCTGCTAATTGCCTTGGTTATTGTAACCGCCCTGACCATGCTGCTAGTTGCCTTGGTTGTTGTAACCACCCTGACCATTCTGCTGGTTGCCTTGGTTGTAATTATTGTTACCGCCATGATATCCTGATCTGGAACCATTACCCTGGTGACCCGGACCTTGAAAACCGGAACTCGAGCCGCCGCCCGGGGGTCCGTGGTTATTTTTGGCTTGTTTCATGGCCTCTATCATGATCCGGCATTCCCTCCATGTATGTTTAGATGGGAATCCTTCTTTGCCGTGTTTAGGGCAAGGCTCATCTAACTGTTGTTCTAGACTGAGGAGTTGCCCTTCCCCACTGTCAGGACCGGTCCTTCAGTAAAATAATTACCGGAAGACCGACCTTTTTATTAAACCAGCGGGGAATATAATTCCTTGCTGGCAGACAATTCCTTGATACAGAATTCCAGTACACTGGATATTATACAAGGTTGAGCTGGGTCGCTCAACAATTTTTATTACAAGCGCGCCAATATAGAACATAAAGGCGGATATACACGAGGCAGGGTGGCATACTACTAACTCGTAATAAAAAGTAGTGGATATGTCACAGTGAAGTGGGTGATGTGACTCCAATATATTACAGTTCATCGGGTATCGGAGTGAGACCCAATGAATTTATTTGGTGGTAGGCGGAAGCGGTTATAACACAGTGATCAATTCCAGGATCGCAAGGGACTGACTGGGACTCCACTAAGCGTCGGACTCGCTATCGAACTCTTCATCCATGAGGTCACCTTGGTCCACATCTGTCCAAATCAACAAGCCAGGTGAGTACTTTGAATGTACTCGGAAGACAGTTCGGACTTAAGATATAACAAATGCCAACATGATGCATATGAGTATTCCAGCAAAAATGCGACCGGAATAAATATATTAACATGCGGTAAGCAAGATAGAAGTCGGGCGGTAATCCTCCGGAAATCCATAAGATAAAAGAAGGAGACCAAACGAGTGTCTGAGGGACGCCTCGTAAGGATATAATAAATGATAGCAGGCCACAGTCGGGCGTCTGAGCGACACCACATAAAGGGCTTATAGCAAAATAAATAACAAGGCTGCCTCAGTCGGACGTCTGAGCGACATTGCATAAAGGGCTTATAACTAAAAAGAATGCCATAGTCGGACGTCTGAGCGACATCACATAAAGGGCTTATAAATAAAAAGAATGCCACAGTCGGATGTCTGAGCGACATCACATAAAGGGCTTATAAATAAAAAGAATGCCACAGTCGGATGTCTGAG
>LR738714.1:405483086-405503343 GCA_902687465.1 Secale cereale
CATCACATAAAGGGCTTTTAAATAAAATGAATGCCACAGTCGGACGTCTGAGCGACATCACATAAAGGGCTTATAAATAAAAAGAATGCCACAGTCGGACATCTGAGCGACATCACATAAAGTGCTTATAAATAAAATGAATGCCACAGTCGGACGTCTGAGCGACATCACATAAAGGGCTTATAAATAAAAAGAATGCCACAGTCGGACGTCTGAGCGACATCACATGAAGGGCTTATAAATGACAATAGTATAATGATGATATATTTCTGCAAGTAAATCAATACAGAAATAGTTGGTGAGTTCATCTACCAAATGAACGTGACAAAAACACAATTCTAGTTACCAAGAAGAATTTACTAGAGACGGTCACCGGGTTGATATGAAGATTGACCATAGGCCATGAACATGCCTACTGAAGGAATTTAACTCTGCAGAGCTTGTACTATTAACTCATAGCCAAGGGGTTCTACTAGCCACGTGGGCTAGTTCCGTCTACGGTGTTTTAGTAGAAACCCAACTAACCAGTACACACCCATTTAACATCCTGTCGTCCGGAATCACCCGCGATGACATTCACGAAAAACTTTAAGACGGGGAGGCTACAACCTCGAATAGCATGGGATCAAATTTATATATGCGCGCTCTAAGGGGTGCCCCCCTCTTGGTCCCAACCGGAAACACCCATGCCCCCTGACCGGATGACGGGCTTTAATCCAGGGCCATGGAACCCTCATCCCGACCCCTCTACTTGGTGTGTACTCGGGAAGTGGTTTACAACTGACTAGACCGTAATCCCAACAGACGGCCTATGATAGTACCGAAAAAGGAGACGAACGGAATCATGACATGATTTCCGTTGATACTGAGTTAACCAACTACTGGCATGTTCCAACAATACCAGCATTCCACCCATCATATCACCATATGATCGAGGTGGTTCAAACATTATCCTTCGGGGCTCACCCGAAGCTTACTAGCATGAAATATAACCATACACATATGCCCATATGATCATGCTTATGAAACGAACTACTCGAGCAAACATGCAACACACTCATCATATCAAAAGTTTAAACATGCTTGCCTGGTTCTGAGAAGTCGGAGTCTAACTCGGTGTGGTTCGCGTCCCCGTCACGACCTCCGGTATCTACGTATTCAAACAAGTAAATACTAACATAAATACAGCGCGTGCAAATAAAGTTGCTCCAAAAATTTCCACATAAATATGACAAAAAACTAGACAGAAAACTAAAGAGGACAGAAAAAGAATCAACTCAAAATAATCTTTAGTAAAAAGATATTAGAGTTTCTATCCAGGGACTCATCTGTAATGAAACAGAAAAGTTCTAGGGGCTAGAACAGAAAACAGCAAAGCGAATCGCTACGCAGTACGTCAACCACAGAGGGGAAACGTTCTTTGCTCGAATGCGCTTACAGAAAACGGTTCGGAGGGGAGAGATGTGAGGCTGACAAGGGGCCCCACGCGTTAGGTTTGAAAACTGGAGCAGAGTCGCGCCGGCGCCGGTGCTGTGGTGGTCGCCGGCGTCGATCCACTGCGAGTTAGGGGAGGGGAGTGATACGTACGGCTTCTCGGTGATCTTCCGCGTCGAATGGTGGTGGAGTTGAGCGTCGGCGAGCCCCACATCGAGAGCGACCCTGTCTCCGGCGGACGGCGGCTCGGGTGGTCGTGGGCCTCGTCGAAGAGGGTTCCTGGGATCAAATTGAGGTGGGGGTTAGGTCTAGGCGGGTGCCAGGGTGCTACGCTTGAGTCCACGGCGGCGGAGAGGCTCTCAACGGAGTGAACGATGCTGGAGCCCGAGGCGGAGGGAGTTGGCCGGAGTTGGGGAAGAAGGGCCCCTCGAGGCTCTTCCAGAGGCTGGGCGTGGTCTAGGGAGGTAGTGAAGATGTGCGGGCTCGAGCACGAGCTCAGGGGTGCCTTATATAGCTGTCCCGAGGTGGCTTCCGTGAATGGATAAGTCCGGCGAGTCGATTACGGTGCTGCAGTGGTTGGACGGCGGAGTTAGGGGCTTGAGTATCGTCTAGGAGGTGTAGTGGTTCCATTTCCGCACCTAATTCAGCAGGGGAGAGGGAGTTACGGGTTGTCCTCGACGGAACGGCCGCGCGGCACGTCGGCGGCAGAAATCGCGCTCTGCGCGCGCCAGGCCACGGCGACGGTGCGGCAGGCGTGCGATGGCACTGGAGGTGGACACGCGGAGTGCTGGGGTGATTTGGGCGGCGCTAAACGGCGTCGAGCTGTGGGGTTACTTCTGTCAGCCGCCACGGGCGGCGCTGTTGCCGTGGCAGTCGCCGGCGCGGTCGGGCCAGGGCGCCACCGACGCCCAGAAGCAGCCAAGCAACCGCGTGGCGCTCTGGATAAGAAGGTGGTGTAGTGCAGCGTCGAGCCAAGGATGTTACTGGTGAGATTGTCGAAGTGCGTGACGAAACTGATGAACTGTTGAACTGTCTGTCGACAGTTTCAGTTAACAGCTTATGAACTTGACAGTACAGTGTATGCTAAGGGTTTGATGAAATGTTTCTGGCATGTGTGAAATATTTCTGGTGATGATATTTGGTGGAGTGGCCTCTTGATGTATCTAGAGGTTGCCTGATTTTTCACAGGATTTTTGGAAGAAGATAAATATGAATTTCACCAAATTTTGCAAATCTGGTCCAAACTTGCAGCAGGTAAAATTTGAAAATTTTAAACTGTGGACTAGTGAAACAAGATGGATCTAGGTTTTGGGTACTAAGGACCATCTAGGAGAGTTGGTTTGGAATCACATAACAAGCTAGGCATGGTGGTTCCTTTGTAAATCACCGAGGTCCACTATAAAAGACAGAAATAGTTTTGGAGTGAAATAAATAGGGGAAAATCCCAATAAGGTCAAAACTTACTGGAATTGATGAGAAACTTGTCCTAAGGTGTGAAGAGTGTTTTGGAGGTCAACATTTCTGTTGGTGCCATGGCAAGATGAAAGTTGGAGGGGAGGATAAGTCCAAGATCAAATTTGAAAGGCATAACTCAAGAAAGGGAGAATTTTGAAAATCACCTTGGGCTTGAGCCAACCCAAGAGAAGGTCTTCAAGGTCAAAAACCAGAATTGAGAAAACATCAAAAACTTTGGCCAAAAGAATTTTAGAAGAGGCATAAGAGAAGATCAAACAACCCTCTTCCAAAAGGCCAAAAGTTTGGAAGAAAACCAACTCAAAAATTTGGGGTGTTACACCCACGAGGAGGTGGTCTACCCTTGCGGCGCTGCCCGTCTCCCTGAACGTTGGTATTAGCCACAAAATCAGAACCACCCTCTGCCTTTCGCTTGCCATTGTAACTCGTTCCTGCCGGATTAACTTGCGCCGGTTTACCGGCCTTGTTTGTTTTTCCGGACTTGTCTCCATCTGCCTCTACGTATTTAGTGTTATCAGAGTCCCCATATTTCACCAGAGCGCTCATGAGCGTCCCCATGTTATTACAATCCCGCTTGAGCCGTCCCAACTTCAGCTTCAGAGACTCAAACCGGCAATTGTTTTCCAATGTCACTATCGCCGTACTGGGTTGATACTATTGGAAGAGTGTAGGATTTCCGATACTCGCCGCACCCAGCTGCTAGTGGGCTCCTGCTCTCCTTGAACACATGCCGCTAAATCTACTACTGACATTGGCTGCTTGCACGTGTCTTTGAAATTTTTGATAAACTGGCGACGTAGCTCTCCCCATGATCCGATGGAGTTAGGTGGTAAGCCCTTTAACCATGTCCGGGTTGTGCCTTCCAGCATCATGGTGAAGTATTTGGCGCATGCCGTACATCCACATCTAGCATCTCCATAGCCATCTCATAGCTCTCAACCCACGCCTCTGGAGCCAGGTCTGCCGTGTAGTTGGGCACCTTGCATGGACCTTTGAAATCTTTGGGTATTTTTATGCTTCGTAAAGCGGGGACAAGACACTGTACTCCAAAGTAACTCGCTGTGACTCCTGTTTCTGCTGTGGTTGGGTGAACCGGCATCATTTGGCGGGTATCCTCGCGGGCGGTATGTCTGGCCCGGTTTATCGCCTCCTGGGCGGGCGCTTCTGCTCCTGCCGGATTATCCTGCCCGTGATGGTGACCTCTCCGCTCGCTGCTAGACACTGTCGGTTCATCCCAATGCCTAGTGTAGCTCCGGCTGTGGCGGGGGGTTGAGTGAATCCTCTCCCCGCTGTTAGAGTACGCCTGCTATTGTGTCAGTGCCGTGTCCAGCAATTCCTTAGCCCGGCGCGCTTCCATCGCCACGGGGGACGTCCCCTCAATGGGTAAAGCGGCCAGCCATGAAGCGGCGGTGACAATGTTGTCCAACGGGTTAGAATAATGGCCAGGGGGGTGGGGATGTGCGGCGTGGTCACAACTTGACGATTTCGCTCTACGGCCGGCGGTTGAACCGGCGCGCCAGTTCCCGGAGCTCCTCCCCGGTTTACCTCTAGGTTATTGCTGGCTCCCGCTCCTGGTGTCCCAAAGAGATTCATCGCCTCATAGACCGGCGGTAGACGAGTTTGCTACCTTCGGTTCCTTACCTCCTGCGCAGAAGTCTGATCCAGCCTGAGCCGGAAAGCTTGGGAGTCTAGCTCTGCTTGCCTCGTAGCTATCATGGCTTTCTCTGCGTCCAGATCCCTTTTAGCTTGCTCAATCTGGCCCTTCAGCTAAAGGATCTCCGCATCATGCTGCGCCTTGTTGGCAGGAGCTACTTCTGCTATTGCGCGTGCTGTCAACTCCTCAACCAAGGTGGATAGAACGTCAGAGGGTGAGGGGGCTTGACTGCTCGCCCCCGCACCAGCTATTTCTGCTGTGAACGCCCCAGTCACCGTGGGCTGCTACATGGACTGTGATACGGCCATGAAGACAACCACCCGGTTTGGCGGATCATAGGGGTTCGGAATACTGTCACCATCGGATATACCCTCGGATCGGCCGTCCTGCAACAGATACGAAGATTCGGTCTCCCCGGATGAAGATTCATCGTCAGAATAGACAACTGTCTCGCCACCAGAATCCGATCCGTCCTCGGCTTGGACTCAATGCACTGCTCCAACGAAGACACGCTTCACGGCGGGCTAAATCCGGGCCGATCACGCACGCTGAGCCGGCTCGATGATGTTGGGGAAGATGTCCGGCTCAGGTCCCGGTTCACCAATCTTGCCAATGAAGACGTGGATGCCGCTGAAGGGGACCCGGTACCCGTATTCGATTGAATCAGCCTCGGGGCCCCATCATGCGTCATCGATGTAGATCCGGCCGTGGCGACTCTTGGTCATCCGGCCAACCGCGTAACCCTTGAGCCCTTCAAAGCTGCCCTTCAAGAACTCGAAACCATCGTGCGATAGCCCCACGGTGGGCGCCAACTGTCGTGGAATTGGCACGGCATATGTCCGGTTTAAAAGCACACAAAGGACACAGAGGGTTTATACTAGTTCGGCCCCTTCGATGAAGGTAAAAGCCTACGTCTAGTTTGTTGTGGTATTGCTTGGGCGTCGATCGACAGGGAGCGGATTGCTTGCCTGTGTCTCGACGGGTTGTTTCTTGTCCTTGAACCATCGTCGGGTCATCCCTTTATAAAGGAGGCGACGCCCGGTCCGGTTTACAGAGTCCCGAGGCCGGTTCATAATCGTGTCCGCCTCGGTCTCTACTCATTTTATCTTACACCTCAAGTTACATGATATGACGGTTTATGAACCGTAAGCTTTACAAATGGGCTTAAGCCTCTATGGGCCGTAACCTCTGGTTCATATTCTACTGGGCTTATGATAATACAACTACGTAAGTGTAATACGGATCTTCCTCGCTGGTTTATACCTGCTAGTAATATCCCTCACAATGGTGGTTCGAGCGTCTTCATGAGCTCGCTCCTGAAGAACTTGATGCTGGTCACCGTGGGTCCGTGGGTCAGACGACTCTATGGAGATGGCGTCACCCGCGACGTCCCGACGAGTCGACACACGTGGTACCGGGCGAGGAGGAGGCGAAGGCACCGTGGCCACGGAGCTTCCGGTCCTCCCGCCACCGGTGTGTGGGACCCCATCGGGGCGTCGACCTGGGAGCTCCGCTGGACTTGGTTCATCCTTGTTGGCGACTGGGACAAGGCTTCGGATGTTGGCACTCCATTCGTCGAGTTTCCCCGTAACGGGAGGAAAGTCGAGGAGCAACTGCGCGTGCGCCAGGGCTTCGGCTGGGGTTAGTGGTAGCGAAACCTGCACGGACCGCGACGCGCTTCGACCCCTGACCATGTCAGGAGGAGCTCCGTCACGATCCCGCGGTCGCATGCCGTTTCCACCAGCGCTTTGGCGGGCGGGCAGGTCTTCTATGTCTCGGGAGTGGCGCTCGGGGCTCTTCCCGTGGAGACGCCCGAGATCTTCGGCGCGATGACGCTGTTCATCGCGTGCTACTTGGGAGGAGCGTGCTGTTGGCGCCGGCGTGGGAGTCCTGGAGGCCCTTGCGTCGCCTTCGGGTGATGCGGCAGCGATCTTGGAAGGCCCCGCGCCACTCGCGGAGGGGCTGGCTCCGTCTTTGGATCTGGCGATGTGTGGCCCGTTACTAGGCACACAAACATCACCACCTCCCAAACTCCGGCTACTGGGACGGCATTGGTGTTCGCAAGCAGCGCCCTGGGTCCTTTCCGCGACCGGTCCGCTACTCACCCACGTCGGGACGGGTTGTCCGGCTTCCGATTGGCCAACCGCCACCATCGTCTTTTTCTTGGGCGCCATGATGATGAAGAAGCATCGAACTGACTGCTAAAGCCGATTCTCACAACTGCGCACCCCTACCTGGCGCGCCAAAGATGACGGTGTATTAGGAACGACACCTATGGGATCACAAGAATCCCTACTACAGTTGCGGGGCGCGGGGTTGAGAGAAGAGCGGATCCAACAGATAGCACACGGTTCGTTTATCCAGGTCCGAGCCGCGAGGATGCGTAAAACCCTACTCCTGCTTTGGTGGATTGGATATTTGTGTTATTCAGCTAGCTATGGGGCGTGAGGAGCTCCAAAAAGCCGAATCCTCCTCCTGGTCACCTCGGGCCTCCTTTTATAGGAAAAAGGGGTTGCCACAGTGGCACACAGGAGGTGGAAAGGGTACAGTGATGCGAGGTTATCCCTCACATCAGATGACAAAGCGCATTTAATGCTTCTGGCTTATGTGTCCTTGCTTTATCGGGGATGGGGGAGACATCCGTCTTGTCCGTCGCCGCTCCTTCTTGTGTCGACACGCGCCCTGGCCAGCGATGCCTGAGATGCCATGTAGGCAGGCAGGCAGCTGAGGTGGCGCAATGGTGGGTCTTCACGAAGATCTGCATGTTGCCACGCAGGTGCCTGCCCAGCTGGTTGGGTCGGCAGCTCCATGGGGCGGCGGAAGCTTAGTTGGTGTGGGTCTGATGGTGGCCCTACGGATGTCCTCGGCAAGGGCCTTGCCGGGGCCCCGGCAAGGGTCTTGCCGCGGCGCATGCTGTCTTCCCCAGCAAGGTGCTTGCCGGAGGTCTTGTGGTCTTCCTTGGCTGGGATCCCGCCAAGGGTCGCCGTCTTCTTAATGTGTATCTGATCTTGAATGTCTTCACAAAGATTTGCATGCCATTACGGGGATGTCTCCCGAATCCTTGCCCCATGGGGGCAGTAGACTCAAGGGGGATTTGCTCCGTAGGCGTGGGGCGAATTGTCGCGGCAAGGGTCTTGTCGGGGCTGCTAAAGCCGGCCCCGGCAACGATCTTGCCGGGGCTGCTGAAACTGGCTCCCGACAAGGATCTTGCCGGGGGAATCTGCTTCGTCCCTTTGCTCTTTGTGGTCTTGTTCCCTTGGGCTTCAGTCTTACCCTGGCTTACCTTCCTGGCCTTGCTTGGTGCGGCGGTGCTTATGGCTCAGAATGCTCGTGCACAGTCATAGGGGTACAAAAAGTGTACCCCTCTTTTTGTACACCGACAGTGTGCAAAGCATCAGGAGAGCACCTGATCCCGCAACAGAAGCTCGGTGGTCAACTGAGTCGAAGGTGAGGTCAATCTTGGGCGCTGCCCATGCGGGAGGCCCCCCGGCGTACGGAGGCAACACCGATCTGGCGGAAGAACTGCTTGACGTGGCGGTCCAAGGGCAGCGCTTGGGAGTCGCCAACAAGGGCCGCGACGATGTGGGGCGCTGGCGCCCCGAAGCCTGCGATAAGAGGCCGCACAGCTCCTCCCAGGACGGCACAGACGATTCTGGCAAGCTGAGAAACCAGGCACGTGGAACTCTAGTGAGCGCCATGGGAGCCAGTTGGCCATGACCTTGCTGCTCCCGCCGGCCGCCGAGACGGCCTCCTCATAGGCCTGGAGGAAGACGATCGGATCTACCGCCCCATCGTAACGGGGCGATAGATCTGGCCCGAACCTGGATGGCCACTGCACCTGTCCCAAGGCGGAGGTGACGGCTCGGTGGCCCGCTACGCTGCGCGCGCGCCCACGAGCCGGTCGAAGAAGAGGCGCCCGCCATGAGGGCCTGGCGGATGGAGAGCGGGGCCGGCGGAGAGGGGAAACTTCGGCACACCCCTACCTGGCGCGCCAAATGTCAGATCTTGGGTTCCGGCAAAACCCTTGTGGTTTGAACACCGGGTTGTGCACGAAGATCTCTCCTTCTGCCCGAGCTCGTCTACTCGCCGATTCCTAGGCCTAGCTTGTCGATCCTAAACAACAAGGGACAAAAAGGTTTATACTAGTTCGGGCCATCGTTGTGGTGTAATATCGTAATCCAGTGTGGTGTGGTGGATTGCCTTATAGGCTGAGGAAGAACTAGTATAAGGAAAGAACTGCCTCCCGAGGAGAGGTGTTCTTGCGCTCGGATGAGCTTGCTGGTGTGTGTCTCATGGCCCTCCTCCCCCCATATGGTGGTGGCTAGTCCTATTTATAGAGGCTCGGGTCCTCTTCCCAAATATTGAGTGGGAAGGGATCCCACAACGACCAAATTTGAAGGGGGGCAACTAGTACAAGCTATCATGACAAAGGTGGTCTTCTCCTGCCAAAGGCTCTGGTGGTGACGCCACCGTGGGCTCCGCGATGACCTCCGATCTGCCGTCCTGCTGGTCTTGGTCTTATTGCACCAATATGGAAACCTTTTCCTGATGCCTCGGGACTCCTCGCCTATACCTGCCCCTTTAGCACCAAAGAGGAAACTGGCACCCTGCACCTGCTGGCATCCGCCTGGACTTGGTCGTCATGGCTCACATCAGGAGGACCTCGCGAGGTGCCCCTTGCCTTGATATCTCCGCTCCTCAGGAGCTAGCCTAGTGAGGCCGCCCTAGGGGAGGTCTTGTGTCATCCGCCTCGCGAGGTTTGGCCCCTCGCGAGGTTCTTGAGTTGTTGCTGACGAGGTTGGATCGTACCAGGCCGCTGGATGAGCCACGCCCTGGGTAGCAGGCAAGCAAGTCTGGGTACCCCCATTCCCAGGACGCCGACACACGCCTCCACATGGTGCCCGAGCGCTTCCCTCGAGACATTGGCTAGGTCAGAGGCCCTCCAGAGGAGAGCCCCCGAGCCCAACCAGAGAGGAGCACCAGGTGCGCCTTCCTATGCGAGGGAGGGAGGCGCCCCATCCTTGGGTGCAGGTCCTGAGGTGCGGCCACCAGGCGCCGCAACTTCATGAGGCTCCAGGGTGAGTACCTGCTTCTTCTTCTTGGGGACGACATGAGGAGGATAGGTGCCATCATTGTCTGGGTCCTCGACCACCGCTGCCTGGTAAGCGCGCGCGAGTGAGCACACTGCGTCCTTCTCTTTACAAGTGACAATGATGATGCCGTTGCTTCCTAGCATCTTGTGGACATTGTAGTCGTGGTTTGTCACCGCCAAGAACATGGCCAGGGCCGGGTACCAGAGGATGGTGTTGTATGGGACATGAATGTAGGCGACGTTGAAGTTAATGAGCTCGGTGTGGTAGTTGTCGCGCTTGCCAAAGGTGACAGGCAGGGGGACCTGCCCTATGGGGATGGTGGAGCTGTCAGTCACTCCGGAGAAAGGCTTGTTAGGTAGTAGCAGATCGTATGGTACATGAAGGCTATCGAATGTCTCAATGGACAAGACATTAAGCCATGCGCCGCCATCGATGAGGGTCCTGGTCACTTCACCGTTGCTCATGACGGGTGAACAAAGCATCAGGAGGGCGCCAGCCATCGCCGCGCGCTTGAGCTGGTCTGCTGAACCAAGGTGATGGAGCACTTGGACCACCTGAGTGGGCGCGTGGCTTCAAGCATGGGGAGAGCCGCGCTCACTTCTCGGGATAACTGCTTGAAGAGGCGTTGAGAGGGGGATTTGCTCCGTAGGTGTGGGGTGAATTGCCGCGGCAAGGGTCTTGCCGGGGCTGCTAAAGCCGGCCCCGGCAAGGATCTTGCCGGGGCTGTTAAAACTGGCTCCCGGCAAGGATCTTGCCGGGGGAAGCCGCTTCGTCCCTTTGCTCTTTGTGGTATTGTCTTTGGGCTTCAGTTCCATCGAGCTTCAGTCTTACCCTGGCTCACCTACCTTGCCGTACTTGGTGTGGTGGGGCCCGTGGCTCAGACCGCCCGTGCATAGTCATAGGGGTACGAAAAGTGTACCCCTCTTTTTGTACACGGACAACAATGGAATTGTACAAGGGGATAATTATTTTTGTTGAAAAGTTTTCGTAATTCAAGATTTGCAAAGTTTCCATGGGCATGAACAATGTTCAAGGAGCTCCCCCATTTTAACGGTGCTCGTCCTTCTTACTGTCACTTTTCTTTTTGAAAAAGTTTTAGGTTCCCCTCTTTAATTTTTTGTTTTTAAACTTTATAAAATCACACAATAGAAATAACTGACTCTCTAAAACTTCTGGGTTGTCTCCCTGGCAGGGCTTTCTTTAAAGCCATTAAGCTAGGCATATAGTGCTCAAGTAATAGATCCACCCGGATCCCAAGGTATATCAAAGCCAATTTTCATTAGCAATGAGTTGGCATTTAGTAGTGATCACAAAGTGATATGTGTCAAATAAAAACGAAGTCTAACTCTCTTCCTATGCATAGGCATGTCATGGAAGAACAATTCATGCACGTCAAGTAAAGACCAATGCATAGTATAAGCAGTTTCTTGCAATTTTATTGTGTTGGAAACATAGAGAGGCGGAGATGTAGTTCCTCTCTCATAATAATTGCAGGTAGGAGCAGCAATCACATGCATATTATATTGATCAAAAACATCATGTGCAACGGAAAAAGGCAACCCATCAATATAATCCTTAATAAGTGCAAACTTCTCCAATATAGTGTAGTTTGGAGAATACAAAAAGATAATAGGACTATCATGTGTGGGTGCAATAGCAACTATATCATGTTAAACATAAGGAACTATAGCATGTTCATCTCCATAAGCATAATTCATATGGGCATCTTGGCCACAAGCATAGCAAGCATCATCAAAAAGGGATATTTCAAAAGAATTAACGGGATCATAACAATCATCATAGCATTCATCCTTCGGTAAGCACGAACTGAAATTAAACAATGTATGGGATACAGAGTTACTCTCATTAGAACGTGGGCACGTGTGATCAATCCGCTCTTCCTCCTTTTGTTCTTCGCTCTCCTCCTCGTCTCTTTCATCCAATGATCTAACAATGTCATTAATTTCTTCTTCAATAGACTCCTGCAAAATATTAGTCTCTTCTTGGACAGCGGAGGAGTCCTCAATATATGGTTTAACATAGGCATTAGAAGCATAATTATCATAACAATATTTAAATACGGCAAAAAAATTCAGATTTGTAAAAAGTAGCATCATACTTTTCGATCAAAGAAGCAATTTCATAAGCACCCTTAAAAGCAACAAATTCTTCAATTTGTTGAACATCATAGTAACTATAAACACCGTTAGCATACGAAGATATGATTCCATTATCACTAAACTCACATTGGTAGGGAAGGTGTTTCTTAGGGTCTTCAGAACAACAAGTAAAATCATATATTTCACATAAATTCCAAGCATAGCATTGCAATGATGAATTTGATCTAGTAAAAGTTTCCCTTTTTCAGATATGCGGTGTTGCACATAACAAGCATGTTCATCTAAAGATTTTCCCTCAACTAAGCTAGTTGGGGTTTCAGCCCGAGCACATAGGGATCGAAGATGATCCAAGAAAAAAGCTTCAGGAGTGTGATAGATTTTGAGTGGTTCTTCAACCATTGGTTCAGTAGGTACCACTAAGTTTTTTGGTATTTTGTGTTTCCTACCAATAACTAAAGATAGAAAATAGCTTAGAATAGGAAATAAAATCTACTTTGTGATAAAGCAAACAAGCACACACGAGAATATTCACCCCACGCTTTTGCTCCCCGGCAACGGCGCCAGAAAAAGGTCTTGATAACCCACAAGTGTAGGGGATCAGTTGTAGCCTCTTTCGATAAGTAAGAGTGTCGAACCAAAGGAGGAGCTAAAGGCAGAACAAATATTCCCTCAAGTTCTATCGACCACCAATACAACTCTACGCACGCTTAACGTTCGCTTTACCTAGAACAAGTATGAAACAATAAGTACTTTGTAGTTTTTGTGGGATAGGTTTGCAAGAATATGAACAGAACGCAAATATAAACTAGGGGCTGTTAGGTAAAGAAGCAATAAAGTTAGTATAGCGAGTGTGGAAAAGTGGTGGTAGGAGTGGCAAAATTGTTCCTAAGCAATTGACTACGTTACTAGACCGATAGCAAGTTTTATGTGGGAGAGGCCACTACTAGCATGTCATCCCTGACTTGGAATTCTATGCACTTATGATTGGAACTATTAGCAGCATCCGCAACTACTAACGTTCATTAAGGTAAAACCCAACCATAGCATTAAGATATATTGGTCCCCCTTTAATCCCGTATGCATCAATTTCTACGCTGGGTTGAAGCTTCTGTCACTCTTGCCCTCCAATATGTAGTTCTATCAACATACAACTAACCCTATGGTGTGACCCACGCGCACGCTCATATGATGGGCACCAAAGGACAGAAATATAACCACAAGCAATTTAAACAAATCATAGCAATTCACAAATTACCGATAGGACAACGAAAATCTACTCAGACATCATAGGATGGCAACACATCATTGGATAATAATATGAAGCATAAAGCACCATGTTCAAGTAGAGGGTACATCGGGTTGCGCGAGAGTGGACCGCTGTAGATAGATGGGGGAAGGTGATGGAGATGTTGGTGAAGATGGTGGAGGTGTTGGTGTAGATCGCCGTCACACGATGATGGCCCCGACGGTGTTCCGGTGCCACCAGATGCGAGGGGAAGAGAGCCCCCCTCCTTCTCCTTTTTCCTTGACCTTCTCCCTAGATGGGAGAAGTGTTTCCCCTCTGGTCCATGGCCTCCATGGCGGCGGAGGGGCGAGAGCCCCTCCGAGATTGGATCTGTCTCTCTTTCTCTCTCTGTTTCTACGTTCCCAGATTCTGGCCTTTCACCGTTTCTTAAATTCCCGGAGATCCATAACTCCGATTGGGCTGAATTTTGGACATGGTTTTTATCCGGATATTATCTTTCTTGCGGCAAAAGAAGGGCACCAACCGCCATACAGGGTGGCCACGAGGGCCTAGGGTGCGCCTGCCCCCCTAGGCGCGACCCTCACCCTCGTGGGCCACTCGGGCATCGTCTCACGTTGATTCCACTTCCCAAAATTCACATATATTCCAAAAAAATCTCCGTCCATTTTTATCCCGTTTGGACTCCATTTGATATGGATATTTTGCGAAACAAAAAATATGCAACAAACAGGAACTGGCACTGTGCACTGCATCAATATGTTAGTCCCAAAAATATTATAAAAAGTTGCCAAAAGTATATGAAAGTTGTAGAATATTGGAATGGAACAATAAAAAATTATACATATGACGGAGACGTATCAAAGCCCCCAGCCCCTCGTCCTGGTCGTCGTTCCTTCTTGGTGGCGGCAGACGAGGAAGGCTAGCCTTGCCCTGGAGGCGGTTCTCGCGAGGCTGGTCCCTCCAGGCATCCTCACGAGGCTAGTCCCTCCATGCATCCTCACGAGGCTGATCGCGCCAACGGTCCTCCCGAGGCTGGTCACACCACTCCTGGCGGGAGCCGCGGTCGTCCCAGCGTCCCCCGGTTCGACTTCCCCCACGGCTGTAGCCACAGCTACCGCGCTCGGGGCGTTGGCCGACTCATCCTTCGTGGAGGGCCCTGAGCTCTTGACAGTCATGGGTGTTATGTCTGTGCACGTTAGGGAAGGTGCAAAATGGACGGCTGTTCTTGGATGACTCTAGGTAGTCACGGCCACACTTCATCTCTGGCTCAGCCGTAAGCACTGCCACTCCCTTGCGCTTTACGTCCATGCTCTTGGCCGTCTTGTCTTCAGGATCAGTAGTGGGGAGCTCGACGAGGGAGAGGTGCCCCTTCTCAGCTCTGGCGCACTTGGTCGCGAGGTTGAACAGCTCAAGGGACGTGCGCAGATCTTCGTGGATGGCGAGCTCCTCCTTCATCTTGAGGTCACGGACACCATCTGAGAACGCTGAAATGATAGCCTCGTCCGTGACCTTGGGTATCTTGACGCGGACATTGTTGAAGCGTTGGATGAACTTCTGAAGGGTTTCTCCTGGTTGTTGCTTGATATGCCGCAGGTCATCCGTGGCCGGGGGGCTGTGTTGGGTGCCCTGGAAGTTGGCGATGAACCGCTCGCGCATCTCGCCCCAGGTGCAGATCGATCCCACAGGTAGGTTTAGGAGCCACGAGCGCGCGCCGTCCTTGAGAGCCATGGGGGAACTAGTTTGCCATGATCTTCTCATTTTCGCCGGACGATTCGGTGCTCAGCTCGTACAGCTACAGGAATTCAGCAGGGCCAGGGGGGGTCATAGCATGGACGCAGGTCGGGCTTGAACTTCCCAGGCCAGTTGACGTTGCACTGCTCGGGGGCGAGGGCCTTGTAGCCTGCTGTCGACATCGGAGCATGTCGAGGAGGCGGAGCTTGGTCTTGGTCCTCGCGTGCCACCACGGAGGAGGGCACGCGGTCTCGACGCGACAGTGGAGGGAGCGCTGGCACTCCTCCTCGGGGCCGCTGAATCTTTTGGCATTTCCTTCTTCATGCACTTGTGCCGCGCACGGGTGGTCACGCCGCGGGGCCACGTGCCTTGGGTCTTGGACGACGCCTTGACGTGGAGGTGGTAGAGGCGCTTCATCGGCCATGCTGCCCGCACGGGGAGGCGGACGAGGCAGTGAGAGGGACGGCGCTGGAGAGCCCCCAGCGGCGCTGACGAGCTCGGCGATGCGGTCGAGCCATTCTCTGTAGAAGTCGTTGACGGGGCGGTAGCGTGGGAGCTCATGTGTTGCGGTGCGTCCGTCTTGCCGCACGGAGTGGTGCAGAGACGAGGCCTACTGCTCGTGCCTCGCTAGGCCGGTGGCGGCGTTGGCAGGAGGTGATGGAGAACAGTGAGGCGGCTCACCGGCAGGAGCTGTTTGAGCAACGCAGGTAGCAAGGGTGGCCCGCCACTCAACGCGGGCTCTGCGAGCGTCGGCCATGGAACCGGTGGGATGACGGAGCGTGGATCGACGGAAGGGAAGCTTCGTCACACCCCTACCAGGCGGGCCAAATGTCGGATCTTGGGTTCCGGCAAAACCCTTGATGTTCAAACACTAGGGCGCGCATGAAGATCTCTCCTTCCGCCCTAGCTCGCCTACTTGCCGATTCCTAAGCCTAGCTCATCGAACACGAAGAACATGGGACACAAAGGTTTATACTGGTTAGGGCCGCCGTTGTGGTGTAATACCCTAATTCAGTGTGGTGTGGTGGATTGCCTTGAAGGCTGGGGAAGAACTAGTACAGGGGAAGAACTGCCTCCTGAGGAGAAGTGTTCTCGTGCTCGGATGAGCTTGCTGGTGTGTGCTTGGTCTCCCCCTTCTTTTTTCTTCCCTCTCTATGGTGGTGGCTAGTCCTATTTATAGTGGACCGGGTCCTCCTCCCAAATATTGAGCGGGAAGGGATCCCACAATGGCCAAGTTTGAAGGGGGACAGTTAGTACAAGGTATCTTGACAAAAGCGGTCTTCATCTGCCAAAGGCTCTGGTGGTGATGCTATCGTGGGCTCCGCGATGACCTCTGCTCTGTCGTCCTGCTGGTCTTGGTCTTATTGCACCGATATGGAAACCTTTGCATGATGCCTCGGGACTCCTCGCATGCGCTTGCACCTTTAGCACCAAAGAGGAAACTGGCATCCTACGCCCGCTGGTGCCCGCCTGGCCTTGGTCGTCATGGCTCACGTCATGAGGACCTCGCGAGGTGCCCCTTGCCTTGATATCTCTAATACTCGGGAGCTAGCCTAGTGAGGCCGCCCCAGGGGAGGTCTTGCGTTGCCCGCCTCACGAGGCTCAGCCCCTTGCGAGGGTATTGAGTCGTTGCTGACGAGGTGTGGCCGTACCAGGCCGCTGGATGAGCCACGCTTCGGGCCGCAGGCAGGCAAGTCTGGGTACCCCCATTCCCAGAACGCCGACACACTAAAAGGCATTAAGTTTACTTGGAGCAATATGAAGAGGCCCCACTACTTGAGAAATTGGACTGGTGTTTCATATCCAAAGCATGGACATTAGCACACCCTTGTACATTTGCTTACCCGTTGGCAAAAAGAACATCGGACCATGCTCCAATATAGATAAAAATTGGCACAACTATTTCTGAAGCTCATATCTTCAGGTTTGAAAACTACTCGATGGAATATTCATAATTCAAGGAAGTAGTTAAAAGAATTTCGAATCAAGAGGTTCAAGAAAATGACAGTGCAAAGATTATAGAAACAAAATTCAAGAGGTTAACGAAGGGCCTAAAAAATTGGTCTAAATATTTGTCTGATCTAAACAAAGTTATTGACCATACCAATTTCATGATCCTGTGTTATGGTATCATTGAGGAAAAAAAGGACCTTTCTGAAGTAGAGGCTACTTGCAAAGCTGAACTTAGAAACCACCTCCAACAGCTACTAGAGCATTAGAGGCTATATTAGAAGCAAAGGGCTACAATCAGGAAGATCAAATTGGGTGAAGCCAACACCAAATACTTCTAGCTAGAGCCACTATCAAATTCATAAATAACAACATTGTTGTGCTTAAGGGTGAAAATGGCCATGAACATTGGGATTGCTCTGGCAAAGCTGCTATCTTATAAAAAGCTTTGAAAAACAGAATTGGCACTAATTCAGAAACTCGCAATTACCTTCAGCTTCATCAACTTTTAACTCCTAAAGATTTATCTAAATTAGAAGCTCAATTCACCAAAGAGGAAATTTGATGATGCTATCAAACATATACCTGCATACAAATCTCCTGGACCAGATGGATTCAATGTTGCATACTTGAAATGTTGTTGCCACATCACTACTGCTGAATTTTATAAACTGATTGAAGATTTTTATCAGGGGACTGTAAACATGTAGAGTATTAACTACTCTTTCATTACTTTTATCCACTAATCTGATGGATCAGCCACACCATCTGAATTCATACCAATCTCACTTATCAATTGTACTATGAAAATCATCACAAAACTTCTGCCAATAGTGCAAAAATCATTCTACAACTGGTGCATAAAAATTAATATGGGTTTCTCAATAAAAGGTGCATACATGATTGTCTAGATTGGACCTATGAATATATAAACCAGTGCCATCAATCCAAGAATGAAATTGTTCTGCTTAAACTAGATTTTGAGAAGCCATTTGATATAATCAGCCATGATACACTGACTGAAATTTTCAAGGCTAAATGATTTGAAGACAAATGACTACATTGGATGAGATTAATATACAACATTGGTCACTCTTCATTTGCAAGGAGTCAGACAAGGTGATCCCCTTTCTCCATTAGTCTTTGTTATTACAGCTCATCTTCTCCAAACTATGCCGAATGAAGCTATGCATAATGCCCTTGTGGAATCACCCCTGATGCATAACTCATGTCCTAGGTATCCTATTATTCAGTATGCAAACGATACCATTCTGGTAGCTAATGTTGATGTCACTCAACTTAATCACATCAAGAACCTATATTTTGCAGCCTAGACTGGTCTTAAAGTGAACTACGCACTCCAAGTCCACTTTAATCCCCATCAGTGATGTCGATGACAAGTGATCCAACTCTCCTCCATGCTTGGTTGTAAGGTGGGCCCCTTCCCAGAAAAATATATCAGCCTCCCATCATGACTGAACAAGCCTAGATTGGAAGATTATGTTCCTCTGCTAAAAAAGATTGAAACAAGATGCTATGGTGTTCCACTCTTATTTTTGCTGGAGATAAGTTAGATAGGTTAAATCTGTATTCTCGGGAATGCCAATCTTTTTCATGTGCCCTTTGATGACCCCACAGTGGTTCATAAGATTAACATGTACCTCAAGAATTGCATCTAGAGAAAATATGGTACTATGGAGAGAGGTATGGCCATGATACCATGGGAGAAAGTCTGGGTCCCTAAAGAACATGGTGGTTTGGGAATTCTGAACATCTTCACACACACACAACCATACATTTCTCACAAAGTATTTACACAAATTCTTCACCAGAGATGATACTCCCTGGGTAAAGATTATTTGGTAGACACATTATGCTAACAGTCAGCCTAGTGAGAGGATGGTGGGATCTTTTTGGTGGAAGGCCATTCTCATACTGTTACCCACCTATAAGGAGAATGCTTTGTGTAAAGTTGGCATGGGGGATACCAATCTGTTCTAGGACAGATAAATGGCATGGGCAAGCACTTAACACATTATACCCTATGCTATTTTCATTGTCCAACAACAAAGACATTACTGTGCAGCAGGTACTCAATCTTCATGATATGAGCATGATATTCAAGAGACCTCTGTCTCTCGTAGTGAGGGAGTCATGGACTAATGGGTCCTCAGGGCGACGACCCATCATACATGGGCCGGACTGGTGGAGCCGTATAATGACAGGAGATCTACGAAGCCATGGTGTGCCCTCCAAGTCAACAAGGCGGAGGATCTCTTTAATTCCTTATTGTAATCTATCTTCGATAACCCTAACCCTACTGGTGTCTATATAAACCTAGGGTTCTTAGTCTTTAGGGCTAGAGCTACATTCATCACCTCGTAACGTTGGGGTTTATCTCATATAGATCTTGGCGTAGATCAACTCTGTAAACTACATCATACATCTAATATAATCAAGCATGACGTAGGATTTACCACTTCGAGAGGGCCCGAACCTCGGTAAATACTATGTCCATCGTCCCTCGTTACCCATCGATCCTAGATCCACACCTTGGGACCCCCTACCACGAGGTCTGCTGGTTTTGACACCGACATTGGTGCTTTCATTGAGAGTTCCGCTGTGGATCGCCAAAAGGAATCATGGCTCGCCTGATCATAGGAGAAGGCATCGGCCCCGCGGACTTCTTCGTCCTCGGGCAACACTTCACGTTAGGCAGCATCGTGTTGCACGCCAACCCGACTGGCCTCTTGGGTCAGATCAAAACCTTCGCTCCCGGACACCGAATTCAATTCGGCAGTCTGGAGTATGTTGCGGACACACGGGGCGATCTGGCTTTTACCGGATTCACTTTCCCCTCGCCCCTTCGCCACGCCTAATCCAGAATTCGTTTCTGATTAGATCGGCGGATCAGCCGCGACGGCTTTAAGCCAGGAGAACCCCGCTTCGAGTGGGGGCCAACTTTCACCTTCGTCTAGGCACATCATGGCCACAAAGGAACCACCCTTGGTTCTCGAGGTAGAATCAAAAGGAAGAGGCCAAGAATCAACCTTGGCCAAACCTTCGTTTCACAACGCTTGCCTGGCCTTGATCCCTTACGAAAAATGGCAGCCAACGGCCAAGGGTCACCCTCACCCCAAAGCAGCCCGATCTCAAAACCCGGTGGGGAAATCACATGCAAGGAACAAAGCCCGTCCCTGATCCCCAGTGATATGCCAGGCCCCTTGAAGGATCCACGTACGCATTCCGAGCCTATCGCGACTAACAATCAAGGACTGGCCAGGGCATTGACTGCCTCACACCCCGTCACAACTAAATCCGACCCAGGACCATCGAGTTTGGCGACCCTTGCAATGCTAAACGAGACATTAGACCAAATCCAGAAAACGACCATCCAGGGGACCTACCCTTTGTCTTCAACCACCAACCCAGGCGTATCATAGGGAATTTCGCGTCCCACCCACCACCCATTTGGTAGCCAGTATCGTGATTTAACCGATATGCTAGGCTACAATTCAGAGAATGCCAAATACATGGACGAGGAGGACGGAGCCGC
>LR738714.1:405503503-405534653 GCA_902687465.1 Secale cereale
GCAGCTGTTCGGCCCCAGCGACCTATGACATCTACATGGTGGACACCCCCAAGGACGGCGACATCACTCCTGATCAGGACCGAGGCAAGCCTAGAGATGAGCCACCCAAATGCCAAAAATAGCGTCGTCACTCAAAGCCACGTCGGAGCCATGCGAGCAATGCAAACAGTGTGAAGAACGGCACCGTAAATAATACAGATGACCTCACCGGAGACGCGGCCAATGAACATCATCAGGATGACCCCATGGGATAGGAGGACCCACTCACTACGAAAAACCACGATGACTCCGAGGATAGTAACTACCTCCCACTATCCGAAGAGGAGGCCAGTCTCGGGGATGACGATATCATCATCCCCGAAGACCCTCTGGAGCAGGGACGATTCAAGCGAAGGCTTTAGCCACTGCCCACAGCTTAAAGAAAGCAAAAGAGCAAAATCAAGGCCGAACAGGAAACCCTCAACGACCGATGGACTAAAGTCCTAGCCGCGGAGGAAGGGTATGGCCGCGAACAACCAACCAAAAGTTATCCCAAGCGAAGACTCCTGTCGTAGTTTGACGACAAGGACGTAGAGCCCACACGCACGATATACACAAACGCCGAACAGCCGGACTACCCCCCCTACAGGACGAGACAGAGAAGCCGATGAGGCTGAACACCCGGCCGCCCCACCTTGCAGCTACGGCAAGGATCAAGTGCGGCCTTCTTATGAGTACGACCTCCGCCATGACCTAGACATCCGTGGAGGCCGCACCAGGTCCATTTACGGACCCAGAGAAGACCCGCCCGCATACTGGGAAGCATACTACAATCGGTTAAACCGAAATTATAGAGTCTGTGAGCAGCCTGTGAACATCAAATCATATGACAGAACCATAGATCCAGCCATATGGATAGAGGACTTTCTCCTCCACATCCACATGGAGCGAGGAGATGACCTCCACACCATTAAATATTTGCCGCTAAAGCTTAAATACCCAACTCGGCACTGGTTGAACAGCCTTCCCGGAGACTCCATAGGATGCTGGGAAGAGCTCGAGGACGCTTTTCGAGCAAATTTCCAGGGCACCTATGTCCGCCCCCCGATGCGGACGACCTAAATGGCATTACGTAACAGCCCAGAGAGTCTGCCCTACAATTTTGGAACCGATTCCTGACCAAGAAAAACCAGATTGTTGATTGTTTAGATGCTAAATCCTTGGCTTCCTTTAAGCATAAAGTCAAGGACGAATGGCTTGTATGACAACTCGACCTGGACAAACCAAGAACCCTGGCAGCCCTCACTTCCCTCATATCCCGCTTTTGCACGGGCGAAGACAATTGGCTTGCTTGCAAAACGCCAACACGGACACACCGTGTACCTCCGAGGTTTGGGACAGAAACAGAATGCCCAGACGTTGTAAGAATAAACGTCATCATAATGACACCGAAGGCGAGGATACGACAGTAACTGTTGGATTCTGAAATCACATGTCCAGACCCCGAAAGAAAACCCCTAAAGGCAACAACGATGGCCCATCCAGACTGGATACAATCCTGGACATGCCCTGTCAGATCCACGACACGTCAGAGAAGCCCACCAACCACTCCAACCGAAACTGTTGGGTGATTAAACAGGCTGGCAAACTCGCCGCCGAAGACCCGGGCAAAAACCCACGAAGCAAGGATGATGATGAGCAGTGCATGCCAAATAGCAGAGTCCAGAAACCTTTCCCTTCCAAGGTCATGACGGTAAACATGATTTACGGAACCTACATACCTAAGAAGGAGAGGAAGCAAGCGCTACGGGACATATACTCTGTCGATCCAGTAGCGCCAAAGCTCAATCCATGGTCAGCTTGCCCGATCACGTTTGATCACAGGGATCATCCCACCAGCATACGCCATGGAGAGTCCGCAACCCTAGTACTAGAGTCCTAATGGATGGAGGAAGCAACCTCAATCTGATATACGAAGATACAGTATAAAAAATGGTAATCGATCCATCAAGGATGAAGCCCAGTAATATCACCTTCAATGGGGTCATTTCGGGAGTGGAGGCCCGCTGCACGGGCATCGCAACGCTCGAACTAGTGTTCGGATCTCCGGATAACATCCAAAGCGAGGACTTGATCTTCGACATTGCAACTTTTTGCAGTGGCTATCATGCCCTCCTCGGCCGAACATCGTTCGCCAAATTCAATGTCGTCCCGCATTACGCATACCTCAAGTTGAAAATGTCCGGTCCCACGGGCGTCATAACTATCAACGGTAACACGGAACGCTCACTACGAACCGAGGAGCACACTGCGGCCCTAGCGGCCAAAGACCACACCGGTCCATATAGCCCCGGATGCCGACCAGCCATAAAGGTCGGTGGCAAAAGTAAATGGGTTCGAACCCGTTCCCCATCATGGGAACCTGCATGCATTTGCTGCAAATAGGGATACGTGCCTCACGGCATGCCCACATACTTCCCGCTCCACGTGCCTCGTTAGCACAACTTCGCACTCAAAATACCATGGGCGCTCGTGAGGCACACATTAATCCGAAGTACATGTTCGGTTAAACCGAACTTCGGAATTACATCATCTTCGGATGACCTAGGGACCAATCTCGGATACCCCGAAGCAAAAAGCTCCACCAGCAGGGCCCTGGCCCATCAAGGCCTCATCGAAGGTCCCAACCCCCACCTATCAGAAGCAAAGGCACAGTCATGCTGCAAGGCACAGTGAACGCTTCAACTCACGCATCAAGGCCCTACATCAACCTTTTCTCTGTAATCTTTCTTTTCCTTAAGAATATTGCCTTCGCAGTCGAATTGTATGGTTAGACGTCCTGAGCTATGAGAAATAAATTAAAATACACTTTATGGTGTTCGAATACCCGCATCTTGCAATTCATTCTGTGTCTTCCCAGATTCTCACTCGCTCTTCGAACAACCCAGCATGAAAATATATTAATTAGTCAAGAGTTCGATTTATACATCAGCCTAATATCTTCAAGTCCGGCACTGTTTACCACTAGGTGTTCGGCGTCTCGGATATTGCACTATATGCATCTGTTCCAAACTATGTCTTGGGTCAATAGTTGGGTTGCCCGGCTCCTGTGCTTGCCTCTTGTATTCTGCATGTTCCGCTAAGAAAGCAAAGGGAGAACCCCTGCGATTGTACTTCTGGTTTGCCCGGTCAAGTACCTAAGAAGGAAAAATCCAAAAACTGACCATCATAGTAAGCGCGGACGGGTCCACGATCCGACGACAAGGTTTGGCTATATAAATCATTGACGATTTTTCCGTGTCACACAAAGGGTCGTCTTAACACAAACCATGTGAACGGAAAGGGTTGATTTTCATTACCAAGTACATTACAACAAACCAGGGGCTAGTCCCTAGTCCCCACCATGAAGCTCCTAAGACTAAGTGAAAGCAGTAAAACCGCATAGTCTGATCACCTGGTTTTTCTCCCAAACTACCGCCTCCGGGCACCAACACGTTGGCTAAGGGTAACAGTGCGGAGACGAAACACCCTTGTGGTATTCACTTGGGGGCTGAAGCCGACGATTGGTATCTTTGAATAAACATACAGTCACACATGAGTGAAAATTAAATTATGACAATATAAAACAAGCCAGGCAAATGCATAATAAAGCACAAGGTCCACTCGGCACACACTTAATACAACTACTCAAACATTATATCTTTCAAACACTAGCCCTCTATCGCCCGCGCTCTGGTTATCACCTGCGCAAAATACTGCTCGGGACGGTGATGCTCCTTCCCCTTGGGCAGAGGACAAGTGGCCATCTCCATTGGATTGACCTTCGGCCAGTGCACCATGGTCTTCGCGAATGCAGGCCTCGCCCGCTGAAGGCACGCCGACCGCCTCACGACATACTTCCGAAGCTGCGCCTCCGACAGCCTTTGCACAAGACCGAAGTAGGTGTCTAGAAGAGGCTCGAAAGGCCATAGACTGACATAAAGGTCCTTCACGACTAGGTCGGACATACGAGGCATCTCCATCAGCTGCTTCATTTGATCGCTGAGGTGGGGAGGATGCTCGGGATCCGCAAACTATAACTAGAAGAGCTGTTGTGTGGAATCCTCCTCAAGGGTGGCATAGTGCTTTGCCGCGGCCGCCGCATTCTTCGGGACATCGGCGAAGACGCCTTCGGATCGCCAGACCCTCGTCAGCAGGGCAAACCTGTTGCCTCCAAACACACTCTGTAGTAAGTATTTCTTACCACTTGCAATTTGCGCAGCTTGGCGGAGCTCCTCTCGAGCACCTCGCGTGTCAGTCCTCGCCTCCTGAAGCTCCTTCTCCACGTTTGATAGCCGGGAGGACCGCTTCTCCTGCCCCTTCTTAAGGGCCTCCAGTTTTTTGTGGCATCCAAGAGCTCCACTTGGACTTCGGTCACCCAAGCCTCGTGCTGCTTAGCGGCAAGCTTGGCCTTCTCGAGCTCAGCCACCACTTTCTTAGCGGTGGTCTTTTTCCTGGCCGCCTCGGCCTTGGCTTTCTTCAAGGCCTTCTTCAAGCCCTCAACCTCGGCGACAGCCGCTGCAAGATCATCGAAATAAAGGATCAGTAAATGATCTGGTCAGTCATTATCCGACAAGTACATATCTTTCAATAGAGCTCACCTTGCGCCTCGTCAAGATAACAAATTAATAAATAGTCAGGATCGTCCGTATCCAACATTAAGAAAACATATCAAAAAGCTCACCTTGTGCCTCTTCAATCCATTTGTTGACAAGGTCAAGCTCTCTATCGGAAAGCATAAGCTTCCGATCGATCTCCTCTAACGCCGCGGCATTAGCAGCCGCGGCCACGGAAGATGCCTTCATCAACAACAGAATCGTCAATGCCATTAATCGACCTACCAGATTTGATCCTCCACAAGTTTTCTTCGAGCTTGTCAGCCAGCTCTTTGCCGTCTGCTAGCTGACGGCAAAGTAGGTCTTTTCCATCAGCTTATAGAGACCTGACGACAAACAAACAACTAACGAAAACGATCGTGTTTGTTGTCAGCTATCTCTTTGTCGTCTGCTAGCTGACGGCATAGAACTTTTGCCATCCGCTAGAGGACAGCAAAGAGGGCGGGTGTCCCGCTAACGAGAACAACCTAGCAGCAACTTTCTTTGCCGTCTGCTAGCATACGGCAAAGCTTCTTTGTCGTACGCTAGTAGGCGACAAAGAAAGTGGACAACCTAACGACCGTTTCCCCCCACCCCACCCCACTAGCTAGGCTCTTTGTCGTCTGCTAGGAGATGGCAAAGAGCTTTGACCTAACCAAAAATAGTAGTGCCCATGCCCACCCCTCTCTCCCATCTGTCTCTCTCCCTCACCTCGCCCGCGCCGACCCCGTGCCTGCCGCCCTCGCCGCCGACAACCACCGCCCCCGCCACCCCCGACCCGCATCGCCCCCACCGCCACCGACCCCCATCGCCCTCGACCCCCATGGTCGACCGCCGCCCCAGCGCCCCGCCGCCCGGCGCCTCTCCATCCAGCCACCCGATGCTGCCCGGCGCTGCTCCGTCCAGCCGCCCCCTCGTGAGCTTCTTCCCTTTTTTCTTTCTTTTTTTTCTTGCTATTTTTTGATTTAGGTTAGATCATTTATGTTGATTTAGGTTAGACGAATTAGGTTGTACTATTAGTAATTAGGTTTAGTTGCTTTTTTTAGGTTAGTAGATGGTAGGTTAGTTTCTTATATTTAGTCAAATTTTTGATTAGTAGATTTTAGGTTAGTCATATTTTAGGTTATTAGTACATTTTGTGAGATGAAGAAAAGAAGAAAAGAAGAAAAAAGTAGAAGTGGAGAGGAAAAAGGAAAATAAGGAAAATGAAGAACAAAAAGAAGACAAGAGGAAGAAGGAAGAGAAGGAAGAAGAAGAAAAAGTAGGAGAGGAAAAAGGGAAATAAAGAAGAAGAAGAAGAAGAAGAAGAAGAAGAAGAAGAAGAAGAAGAAGAAGAAGAAGAAGAAGAAGAAGAAGGAAGAAGAATTTGAAAAAAAAAGTAGAAGATTAAGATGAATCCCGACCCCGACATGACCGATGGTCGCTACTCAAGGGGAAAATGGGTCGATGGTTGAGGGGGCGAGGAGCGAGGGTCGCCGAGGGTTCGAGGGTTCGAGGAGCAAGGGTCGCGGAGGGGTCGAGGGGTCACCGAGTTTAGTTTAGTTTAGTTTTGGTCTGTTTAGGTTAATTTAGTGTAGTTTAGGTTACATTTAGTTTATATTTAGGTTTAGTTTTTTCTTCTGTTTTTTAAGAATAAACAAGAAAGATGAAAAAAAAGTAAAAGAAGAACAACAACAAGAAGAAGAAGAGTAAGAAGAGGATGATGAAAAAAAAGAACAATAAGTAGTAGAAGAAGAAGATGATGATGATGAAAAAAGTACAAGTAGAAGATGAAAAAAGTTGGAAAAGTAGAAAAAGAGGGTCCCTGATGGTCGAGGGTAGCTGAGTGGTCGAGGGGTCGAGGATCGAGGGGAAAAAAAGTCGAGGGTCTAGGGGTCGAGGATCAAGGTGTTGAGGGGTCAATGGGAAAAGGGGAAAAGGGGTTGAGGGGACGAGGATTTGCCATCGCGACCCCGACACGACACCACCAACACTCCGACTCCCGACACGACACCCCGACACCCGACACGACACCCCGCCCACCGACACCACCCGAAAAAGGTGCTCTTCGGTTTTCCAAAGGCCGATGGGGTCATATATTTGTGAATTATGTACATATATATATATTATTAATTAGTTCATGTCATTAGGTATTCAATTTTTTATTATGTTCAGATTGTACTAATTTTGTTTACTCTTTGTCAATGTAGGTGATGACAGATGGTGGGTGCGGGTCGAGAGGGCTCCTAGCCTCCTTCGTCGGCGCATGCTGGGAAGGGTGTTTACATTCAACCCAAGCACCTCCGAAGAGTGCTGCTAGATAGTATGGATACACCACTAGCGGGCGCTTCTTCTTCGACCGGGAGAGGTCGGGGAAGACAAAGAGGGGTTGTAGAGGTGGACATAGCGGCGGGAGAGGTAGGAAGGCCCTTACGCCTTCCTTGCCGCCACCCCCAGCTGATTCTCCCGACCACGGGACTACTACGTCTGTAGTGGACCCATCTGATGCGGACCCATCTCGGACTCTGGTCCACGAGCCTCGGGCCGACGAGCCTTCGTCCAATGAGACTCGGGTCCTAGAGTATTCGTCCCACGAGACTCGGGTCCCAGAGTATTCATCCCACTTGAATCCTGAGGCTAGTGGCCATGCTGATGGTGGCAAGGACACCTTTTCTGACGATAGCTATAGCGAGGGCAAGCTGGTTGAGGGGGCAAGAAGGTCTACCAGCGTGGTGATACAAAGCTCACGCCCGTGCCGCCAACCCGTGATCAGAGGTGGTTGATTGAGCCTAACGGGGTGAAGTAAGTGCATTTACTCTTTTTTAAACTTTTGCCTTCATGTTTCTTCAAATTAATATCTAACATGTTAGCCTTGTCATACTGCAGGGGTTGGAAACATGCCCTTGGTGTCGGCAAGCCCAACCATGTCCTTGGTGTGCTTTGCTGGCAACACTTTCTCACTACAAAAGAATTCATTTCCGTGATGATACGTGTTTATCACAGTAGGTCACGTTTTCTGTCATGCATGTACATCCATGACAAATTTAAGATAGAATAAAGATAGTCATACCTGTGTTGTTATATAAGTGTTCCACGACATTACCAAAATTATCATCACAGAAGTGTTCACTTCCATGACAATAAATCGCGCGTCACAGAAGTGCTTTCGTCAAGGGTGACCAACATGTGGCATCCATAGTAATGGAACGCCGTTAAGCTATCGAGTCTGGTTTTGGATCCGATAACCCGTTAACAGCCCCGACCAATGGGGATTTTTCCACGTGTAAAATTATCATTGGCTGGAGGAAACACGTGTCGACTCACCGTTGGGACAGATGTCATCCACTCATTGGACCCAAAGCGCCTATGATACGTCGACACGTGGCACGGCCCAATAGAGGCCCATTCCTGTGAAAAGGCCGGCCCGTTTGACTTGGTCAAAAGGTGGCGGGCCAGCCCACGGAAAGCCTGTTAGCGGCATGTTCGCATATAGCGCATTCACAGCCAGCTAACCCAGGGCCCGTTACGACCTATCCGAATCTGGCCCAATAGCGTCATCTGGGCCGTCCAATATGATTCCATCCCATTTTAAGTTCCGGCCCATGTATGGCCCATGACGTCTTTCGGCCCATTTGAGGCCCTTTGTAACTCTTGGCCCATTAACGGCCTGTGGTGAAACTGGCCCTTAATGAATAGTGTATCACTTTATACCCATTAACGGCCCATTAATCCATTGGGCCGTTTGCAGCCCATGTTATCTTTTAGCCTTCTTAGGGCCCATTTATTCTTGGCCCATTAATGGCCCGTGGTGAAACCGGCCCGTAATGAACAGTGTATCACTTTATACCCATCAACTGCCCATTAATCCATTGGCCCATTTGCAGCCCATGTTATCTTTCGGCCTTCTCAGGGCCCATTTATTCTTGGGCTCATTTCTAGCATTCGGTTACTTACAACCCGTTACTACCATTTTCTGCTTGTGGGCCAAATTCAGCCCGTGGTTATAGTCGGCCCGTTTGTGGCCCATTAATATGTTGGGCCGTTTTCATAGCGTCATCAAATACAACCTATTAACGACGACCCGTTATGGTCGGCCCATGAACGGACGACTCCAACTCTAGCCCGTTTACGGTCATAATTTGTCTGTTTTTGGACCATGTTTGGCCAATCGATCATACGACCCGTCTAAGGCCCATTGATGATACGGCCCGTAGAAGGTCCATTGTTTCTATGCCCCGTAGAAGGCCCATTGTTTCTACGGACCGTAGAAGGCCCATTGATTCTACGGCCCGTAGGAAGCCTAGTGTCACTACAGTAAATATGTAGCCCATGGCCTGTTAAAGGCAGGAAAATACTATAGGTTTAGACCTGCTAATGGCCCAATATAATTATAGGCCCACGTTTTGGCCCATAGGAGTAATGGGCCGGCCTGAAGACCAACAACACTGAGATCCACTGAACCTTCCGGCCAAAATTACAGCATACCGACCAAAGAATAAACCTAGACTATACAACAAAGAAATTACGGCATATTACATCCACTAGGAATCAAAGTTCGCTACCGGTGATAATAAAGTGCAACATGACCGCGGATTACATACACTGGGCATCAAAGGTCGCCACTAGTGCATATAAACGCGTCGAGAAAAGAATATACAAAACTAAGAGCACTTCAAAAGGCACTAGACCTGGCAAGCTCGGGCCCCGCAAGCAGCCAAACAAGCTGATGACACCTCAGTTGTGTCAACGATAGATGCTTCATCCCTAGCTGTATGGCACCATAGTGCGCAAGGCAGTCCCCTGACATCTTCATTACATCTTTGAATTCAAGTAGGAGCTCAGCTGAAGCAAGCCTTTCCGCTTTAAGTTGAGATTGAAGAAGTCGAACTAATTGAAGCAGCGACTGCACTGAGGTTGTCTCACACCTGCTGGTGAGTAGCTTCAACTCACTGTCTTCCTCAAGACAGGACCTCGGGGTCATCTCGCTGTCCTCAAGATGGTTTGGCTCACTGTCATTCGTAAAGTTCTGCCCAGCATAAGAGATACGACGCTGAAAGTGAAACAAGGAGACACATAACAGGTTTCACAATTATATAAGCAAATAAATGGATCTGTTCTGCATAAGGAACATGTTTTTACAACTACAATTTAAAACTGGTAGTTTTTGCAAACATCCAATCAGATGTAAACAACAGTGGAGGAAATGATGCCTATCCAAATCTATACTAGAATAAAGTTTGATGGCTTGAGAGGGATGAACTTACATTACATGTTAACATGGGCTGGACAAAGCCCTTCTCCATGTTGATGGAAAGACAATTCAAATAACTCCCAAAGAAAATTCTTTATAAGCGTTGCCATTATTCTACATTTTGCAAAGAGTAAATATAGATCAAATAATATTGGAAGAAATAGAGGATAATGAAGCTCAAGTGCAGACTGATGATACATAATCAAATAGCAATTAATTAAGTGCAGCGTTACAAGGCAAAAGGTACTGACAAGAGGAATGCAGACATCAACGTGTGAAGTGGCATTGGCTTTATTCAACATTTTGGTAAGAGTAAATGTAGATATGATAATTTGGAGAAAGTGGAGGGCAGGGTAGATAAGATGTTGAGTAATGCTAGACAATCATCTATCTCACGATGCATGTACAGTAATACCACCACTGTCCGTTATTAGTTGTCGCTCAAATGGATGTATCTAGCACTATTAAGTTCTAAATACATCCATTTGATCAACAATTAATTCGACACAGAAGGAGTAGATGACAACAGGTACTTACATGAGCAATCCAAAACTTCATAACCATTGTGTTAATTCTACATTTATCTAAGAGTAAATATAGATCTTATAATTTCAAGCAAAGGGAGGATAAAGAAGCGAACATTTATAGTGATGCTACATAATTAAACAACAATGAGTGTAAGTATGCTGACAAAGGGCAAGAGGTACCGACAAGAGCAATCCAGAGCCCAGTATTGTCGTGAGATCCTATGATCCTTTGAGCAAGGAGATTCATATGAAATTAGTTTTCATACAGGAAAGAAGGTAAGGCACATGCAGAAATTTAGGAGTTCAAATTTTGAATTGATATCATAGACAATACCTGATGCTGGGCTGTCAGCAGTTCAAATAGGGGTTTGGCCACTGGAGTAGGGGTAAAGTCTGTTACAGTTGGGCCTATGTTTTCTGTGGCTGCTGATCTATCTGATTTAACAGGTATCACAACCTTTTCCAAATACCTAGTTTGTACTCCTTGAGGATCTGCAATCACCGTCTTCCTTTTGGACATCTATTACGAAAGAACAACATTTGACTGGAAAACATAGTATAACGACATATGGAATAGGTACAGAAAATGGATAGGTATGGCATGTACTCATATATGATGCTTAAACTAAGCAGATGGTGTAACAAAGTAGAAGTAATGCAAGAGGTCAGATGCAAAATATGTGCGACCAATACAACCTTGCCAAGTTAGAGCATGCACCTTGATGGGTGAATAAGATAGGCCATCCTCCACCATGCCAAGTTTGTTAGCCAGTGGACTGTTTCACAATATTCCTCTCGTTCACCCATTCTCATATTCATTTTGATAATGTTCAATACCTGACATGCATGAAAACATAAAAAAAAAGTGAGATTATCTTTGTAATGCAAAAGTGATTCTAATCCAATACTTCCTCCCTGTAAACCCCTTTGTGCTATCTCTGCAATTCTTCTAAGAGGTGACATGCATGCTGTAATTTGTTGTGTGCATTAATATAATGTGGCCTACTACTCAAAATATGAGAGCTCCAGAAGTTATGATACTTCGCAGATGACAGCTTCAACATATAGTAAAGACGAACAAGTCGATCTGACCTGACAGATTCAAAATATACTAAGGGAGAATAACTCGACCTGATCAGTCAACCGCAAGAGAAGAGGATCATCTTAAAGAAGAGCAGAAGAGCAAGTAGATTGAAGATATTACAAGTCTTTCTATACAATGTCGGTTGGCCACCCATGATGAAATAGAGCGCATAGAGAAATACTATTCCTTCTAGTCTCTCCATATGCGGCTCACATGCATTTCGAAACTAAAGTAGGAACATTTAGCTGACCAATTAAACATCTCCCAGTTTTACTAATATCAGCATAATATCATATTTGAATTTTTACAACTAAGCTTGTTTAGCTCGATGGGTGGAGCAGTGCTATTACGACACGAACCACGTAGGCTGATCGTGGTCATCATAAAATGGGGAAACCGTAAGCATGATGAGCATAGTGTTGACCGTGGTAGTGGGATGGCAGATCTGAAGCTGCAAACCGTGCAAAGGGTAGTTAGCAACCGATATTTTCTTTGAAATAACAACTAAGATGTGGTATGGACAAGAAAATACAGTCAACAAGTGAAAAAGAAATGCAATTCTGCTGTATCTGTATATCTCGCGACATGCATTTGGAAACTCAAGTGGGACCTTTAGCTAACCAATTAGATGTGTCTGTTAACTAATATCAGTATCATATCAAATTCATATTTGAACAACTAAGCTTTGGAATTTTGAGTGTTGTTTTGTTTAGCTTGAAGGGTGGAGTAATGCTAGTATGAAAGAAAGCACCTACGCAGATCATAGTAGAGTAGATAAAAGGGGATACCCTAAGCATCAAGAGTAAAATCAGGAAAGTGGAACTAGCTGGACCAGTGGGTGGCGCACATACTTTTTTAAACGAATATAGGAACATTAGGTGACCAATTAAACGTTCTCTGTTTTAGTAATATGAGCATCATATTATATTCATATTTCAACACGTAAGCTTTGGAATTATGAGTGGCATGTTGTTTCCCATGGTGGGTTGAGGTCTTGAGGATCAGTGCTAGCACGACACGAAGCAGTGAAGCACCTACGATGATGGTAGTGAATATAAAGGGGGGAAACCATAAGCTTTACGAGTATAGTGACCGTGACATGGCGGATCTGAAGGTGTAAACTGGACAAAGCTACTTCGCAACCAATGTTTGCATTCAACTAGCCACTATGATTTGGTACAGACAAGAAAAGTACAGTAAACAATTTAATATCTATTTTCCGGGTGAGATCAATAACTTAAGCACATATGGAAGAGTACCACCTCTCTTGCAATGCCGTGTAGGCCCTTGTTGATACATTGAGGGTCCTGCGGGTGCGATGGCTGTCGGCGGCGAGGAAGAAGACTTTAGATGGCGGACGACCGGGTTGGGGCATAAATCTTGTTACCATGGACGAGGCGATCGTAGGAGCAGCAACGGTAAAGTGGACGACGGCGCCGATGAAGCGAGATGAAGTGATGAAAGGATCCTGGTCCAGCGCCGTGGATGAGAGACATCCATCTCTTTCAGTGGACGACGGGGTAGGGGTAGCGGCTCCGGCAAGGTGGAGGACGGGGTGGCGGACGGAGGAGGCTGGCCGTAGTGGGTAGGTTGTCTTGTTGCCGACGGTGTATGAATGGGGAAATGGAGGGGGAGGGGGATCTCAAACTTTGGGACGCGCTTGTCTGAAATGTGGCAAAGTTACGAACTTATCCCCAGTTTAAAATTTCGGACATCACGTCGGTTGGGGATAGGACAGTAATCTCGCATCTCCCAAATATTTTCGGTAAAGATTTCGGGCGAGCAGAGGGTGTTTTGCCGCCCACGGTTGGCGCCCATGGTGTATGAACGGGGCTGACGGGTAGGGCGGTTGTGTCACGTCTGAGGAAAGTTACACATCTGCCCCTATTCAAAATATTAGCCTACATCGATTTCGGACGAGGAGAGTTTGTTTTGCCGCCCACCGTGGATGAATGGGGAAATGGAGGGAGAGACACATGTCTTTTGGGCGAGCTTGACTCAAATGTGTTTTGTTGCCCATGTTTGGCGCCCACCATGTCTGAATGGGCTCAGAGGCCGTCGTGTCATGTCTGATTGAAGTTACTAGTCTACCCCTATCGACAGCAGTGTAAATCCAGTCGATAAGGATGTCAAGTGTCAGGGGTAGACAGTAATTTCCATCTCGCAAACACTTACTTCGGGCAGCCCACAAATGATAGTGGGTGTTTAGCCGCTTCGTTCAAAACTTGGGAGAATTAGCATTCACGCTTGCCCTGGGCCCTGGCAACTAAATACAAATCCGATTTGTATTCGATTACGAATATCCACAGATAATTCTACGTTTTGTTATTTATTTTTTCAAAACCACAACAAAGATTTATTCCACCTTTATATATGATTATGATTTAGAAAGTCGTGATCTTCGAATTCAGTAGGTTGGATATACTTTTAGTCGCAGATTGAGTGGAGGAGAAGGGTTATAACTGGTTCTGGTGCGGCGTGGGGCTGCAGTCAAAGGAGAATAACAAGAGGTGTGGAGGGGTGGGGGATAGCCTGGCCGGCTAGCCGCCGGAGGCCGGACCACGCGGTCCCGGTAACGATGGAGGAAGAAGACGAGAGACTGAAGGTGCATGCCGACCAAGTTGACAACGCCCTGCGTAGGCTTCGACCTATTGGCCCACATGCCAGCCTGCAAAAATGTGGCATATATTTAACCCATGTTTTCTATAATGTACAGTCCATTTGCTAGGTTGGGTGAACAAATAATTTCGTGTCAATGCGGCCCATTTATATTATCTAAGTAATCCCAGCCCATTGGCACTTCCTTCAAATACACGAATTAGTTGGGCTCGTTACATATATAATGTTATGTTAGAAGGAGCAATTAATATCAAAAATAAACCGGTGAGGCACATTTTTTATATACATAATTAACAAATTAGCGAGTTATTGCTCAAAATAAAAATGAGCGCGTTATTATTAAATTGGTCCTTAGAATCTTCGCAAGCTTTTGTACACAATCACCAGGATTTTCCTTGTCAGCGAGTCAAAAACAACCAGGATTTTCCTTGCCAACTTCTCTTAAACATTTACTTTTATAAGTTAATAACACATGGGATGTTTTTATAATGTATATATAAGTCTCTATAAAATATAAGATAATATAAATAATATAAATATATATAATGTGGTTAAAAAATACATTGGGCGGCCGATCTTTAAGAAATAGCCCATAGGCTGGTATTTTTTTAGAAGAACAGGGAGGCCTCTCCCCGGTTCCATTAACCAGAATGAAACTATACAGCGTCTCTTTGTCGAAGTAACGTAACTACTGAAACTAAGGTTCAGTAGTTCACACTAAAACAGAAAATTACAGCCCTGCTCAACAAGAGCCAAAGGACAAGACGAAAACATACTGAAGGCAAAACAGGCGCCTGTCAACCAGTGATCACCCCACACAACTCGCCCGCTCCCCACCGCTTGAGTGGTGGTGCCATAGCCGCCTGGGGCGACAAATAGATTGCGAGGGTAAACATGGGCTGTTCACCAAGGTCTTGCCGTCAATGTCATGCTTCCTGGCCGGAGAAAAGAAACCGTCGTCAGAGATCTTGAGGTTGTCCCAGCATACCCCAGCATCCAATCCATGGTCCTTCTTCAGCCACATGAGATCATCAAGGGTTGCTGGAGTAGCTTTGCCAGCGCACTCAAGAACCCCTCCACACGGGGTTTGCTTGTTTTTGGGATAAGAATCACCCAGAACTTGATCATCTTGTGTATCAGTCTCCACACCTAATTAATAGATGTCCAAATGGTGTTATTAAAAGTCATAGAGTTCCAATATTTCCATAAACACCACAGGACAGCAGAACTAACTATGTTCCAGGCTAAATTCTTTTTAGTAGAGATCCAAAGTCAGGCCACAGATTCAAAGTTTGCACCCAAGTTCTTTTGGAAAAAGGGATTGACACACGACCAAATATTTTTGCCTACAACAAAGACAAAACAGGTGTTGGTGGAGGTGCTAGGGGCAAAATCATTTGTTTTGCCTCTCATATATTTCTGGTCTATCAACACCTTCCAAGGTTTTCCTTCACCTTCGTAGTATCTTTTAACCCAAGACCCTAAGCGGCAGATGTTGACCTCATGAAGATTTGGATGATCCAATGGACCCATTTATCTCCAAAGCTTCTCTCTCTAAGCAGCTCTTCGAGGAATTACAAATCTACTTTATCAAAAGCCTTTTCATAGTCTAGCTTAAGCACTAGGACTTGCCTTTTAGTAGAGTGTATGGAGTGCAAAATCTCATGAGCTATAACCACACTTTCTAAGATATATCTACCCTTAAGGAAAGTTGACTGGTTACTAGTTGTAAGCCTTTGCAGGATCCTAGCTAGTCTATTTGTGAGGACCTTGGTGAAGATCTTGAAACTACAATTTAGCAAACTAATGGGCCTAAACTTTTTCATGCTGGAAGCATCAACTTCTTTTGGAATTAAAGTCAGCATAGCAAAGTTAAGTCTATGAATAGCCAGCGCCCCCTAATGAAAAACTTCAAACATGGCTATCAGAGTGGTAGGCAGAGTAAGTTTGGGTGTCTTCTTCCATGCCCTCTGCAAGCTCCAGTCAGCGATCCACATCCTGAAATTCTGCAATCGCCGCAGCCAGCCAAAGTTGTCTCATCCACTCGTGACACTTGGGTCCAATTTCGCCAAGGTTGCAGGATGCCCCAATACTCAATCCATGACCGGGGCAGGGGAGAGGTACGGCCAAGGGTCGACCTCTTCCAACTCTGAAGGCGGTGCCGACGTCATCTTCCCCTAGATGCACTCCCATCTCGCCCGCCGCCGCGGATCTGTGCTCCTCGCCAGTGCTCGCGCCCAGTTGACGAAATCCTTTGGGGAGGCGGTCGGGTGTGGCATCCTCCTCTTCTCGTCCCAATTGCCCTCGAAATAGATCCTCCATGCCAGATTGAGGAGCTCGTATTCTGCGTTGGCACCATAGGTTTCGATTCCCCATGATGCCCACACCTTCATCTCCGGATCTGGCTCTGCCTCCGCCTTTTGCTGCAGCGCCCTCCACTCCTTCATGCACAGGAGGTAGGAGGATGCGTCGTCGTGGATCCGTGTGGCTCGCTCCGTCCACCTCCGCATCCTTGTCGCCCGCAGCGTCTCTGGTGACACCGACCCGATCGGGTACAGCATCTTCGGGAAGGCCCGGTACACGAAGGGGGGAGGCATGTATGGGATTGTCAAGCCCGGGCGAGGAGGCGAGCATGTGGATCTGTGTAGGGCAGGGATGTTCGCCGTCGCGAGGAAGTCGGCGGCGAGGTGGGGTGGATGCGGTGTCATCTACTCTGCTCCGTCCCATAGGCCGGTATAGACCTCAAAAAATAAGTTGAGACCACTGTCACCGTATGTCATGGGCTACGCATGTTAAAATACAAAACCTAGGCCTAGCTGATGCTTGTTCGCCCTCTGAAAAAAATGATACCAGATCCCCGAGCGAACTGGATTATAGAGGGGGCCGGCGGCATGACTGAAGAAGCACATCAGGAGCGATTTTTTTCTTCAGTGGATGGCTCTCTATGGCGTTTTCTTACATGCCTCTGCACCATCAACTTGTATTTTGAGCCTCCCAGTCCGTGGTGGACTAGCAGCCCATTTGCTGGGCGGTCCAACCTACAGAAACCAGCACTCGATTTTTCATCAAGGCCCAAAAACAATGCAGTACTATGTTTGTTTTGAGGACGAAAACGTTACGGCATGGGTTGAGCGGGGGAGGGGGCAAGACAGAGTAAAAATTTTAAAATGAGCTGATGCGCCGTTGCTACCCTAACAAAGCAGGTGCAATTCTTCTCGGGAAGAAGGTGTGCCGTTGACACCCACACGTCACATACCCCACAGTAGGCGTACTAACAAGTTCACACACAAGCACAACAGAAAAGGTAAACATTCGTATCAAACTCAGGTTCACAGGGTACGTTCATATTCATAGCCAACATTCACTATCAACAACTCAAAAGATTCATATATACACAAGTTCAGCATGTCTATGGATCCAAATGATTGGTAGATCACACAACAATATTCATAGATAATTCACAAAAAGATTGAGATATACAAATGTTCAGTATATTTATGCATCCAAATGATTGAGATCACAGCCAATATGATCCATGGACGAACTTTAATTACCTAGGGTACAGCCTGGTAAATGGTGTTCAGTCGGAGGTACTTCTTGCTAAAATTAATGCTTGTACGATTAACCTTTCGAGTACATAAGAGGCAGCACAGACAATCTGAACTTTGCTTGTAGGTTTATCCTCCAATAGTGGCCTCATGCCGAGGGAGGTTTCAGCAACTTGGCCACTACTTTCATCCAAATAGTTTACTGGCTCATCTTGGTCCTGTAGCTCGCCAAAATTCTACATTGCAGACTTGTAAATGGTGTTCAGTCGAAGGTACTTCTTGCTAAAATAAATTCTTGTACGAGTAGACTTTCGAGTACATAAGAGGCAGCACAGACAATCTGAACTTTGCTTGTAGGTTTATCCTCAAATAGTGGCCTCGTGCGAGGGAGGTTTGAGCAACTTGGCCACTACTTTCATCCAACTAGTTTACTGGCTCATCTTGGTCCTGTAGCTCTCCAAAATTCTACATTGTAGACGAGAAAAGAGGCGGTTGAGAAAATGAACCACCCAAATTTTTTGTGCAGTTCAACTGAAATGGAGCATCCCTGGCGTGTAAACTGATTAAGTGCCAGATGAATATACGCGTCAACCAACTTGTTTGGAATCTTTAGACTCCATGCCATACAGTTCGCTACCATATCTGCCGATAACCAAAAGGCTCAAGTTGGGACCAAAGACTGGACTGTGTTTTTCTGGGCTATGCGCCAAGCAATATTTTTAGCGTTCACTCTACTAATACTTGGAGTTTGACAACTGGTTGACGCCGGTTGTTAATCGAATGAATATAAGCACTTCTTGTCAACATCGATGCTTGTCTGAGTGAACTTTGGAGTACATACCAGCAGCATAAGTATCTGTCCTTCTGATCTTTTTGTGCAGTTCTACTGAAATCACCAATGCAATGATTTGCCTGCAAGTTCAGGCTCCAAGTTACTCCTTTATAAAATCGGCAAACAGTAGCACAATACCAAGTTACTATTACATGCCAAGCACAATAATCAGGATAAAGACCAGTACCAACCTGTGTGAGGTAGCATATCAATTACTTTTTCCTTTGACTGGAAGCCGAGATAAGCGAAGCGACTGACAGCGAAGGAAGAAAGCAGGTCCAGATTAGCGACTGACAGGAAATGACGGAAGCTGCCGAAGCAATGAAGCACCCAAAGTTTTTGTGCAGTTCCACCAAAAGCGAGCATCCCTGTTGGCACATATATTGAGAGAGTGAGATTACTGTAATAGTGGGACTAGTTGATGAAACATACACTGACAAATAGAAGCACCCTCATTATCTTAATGCGTAAAGTTAGCAACATAGTAGTCTTGCTAAAAGAGAGGTATTAGTTTATTTAATCAGTGCCAATTAGCTCAACAGTCAAAGCATTGCCATGTATCATAGGTTGCAAAACTTTAATGTGCAAAGATAAAGGAGTTTCTCATGACAGTAGCACAATACAAATAGAGATGACATCAAACTAATATGGATGAAGACCTTAGACCTGTACCAACCTGAGGAAAAAAGCTTATTCATGTAGTCCCATAATAGATGATAAAGCACTCACTATAATCACTCAATAGTATATATTTTTGTGCACTTCAAATGTATGGTTGAAATCACTCTTGTTTACCAGTGCTGAGATTATATCGAAAGTTTATCAAGAACTTCCAGCAGAATTAAAGAACAGGCTGGGATACAGCTCATTGTATTGTATTGTGTAGTTCCATTAAAATGTATGATTGGCACAACATGATCCCTGTTTGCACAAGTAGGAACAAGGTGAAACCTTCATTAGCTTAGTGAGAAAGGATAGAAAGACATTAGCATATTACTCTAATAGTAGCATCAACTTCATGATGGACAATACACAAAACATTGCCTCATTGAACCAATGGCAATAAATTGACATGCAAAACAATAGCACTATTATGTCATGACACGAATAATATTCCCTCCCTGCTCCACCACATGATTCACCTTCATAGACAAACATACACACGTAAATGATTCAGCATAGGGTGCTACTAACGATTTATTTAACTCCGACAGGAAAATTAGGCAGCAATAAATTAGTGGTACTTAAGTACTCCTAATTAATTAAGTGAGACAGCAGAAGTGGAAGGGCTCCCTGGAGGATCGTCTCACATGTAAGGTAGTCGTTGTCGGAGCCCTTGAATGGCCTCGACTGAGGCCTCTAGCTTCAGCAAGGTCGCCTTGGCACTGTTTATTCTTCTTCTTCTTTCTCTTCATGCTTTGTTTCTCATTCTCCTCACCAGTTCGTGAAACCAAGTACATGATTGGCGTTCTATTTCAGAATTGGTTTTGTCATTGAGGGAGTACATGTTTACTAGTAAGAAATATCATTATTTTCTCATGGCAGTCGCAAAATAGAGATGGACACATGCATTAAATATCATTCTTACCTAAAGGAAGGTTATGGTGCCAATATGGATGACGAGGATTGGAACACAGATCTCCCTTTGTGTAGTTCCACCAAATTGAACCAACTGTTCCATTCTGAAATTCCAGTTAAACAACACAAAAGTCACTTATTTTAAGAAGAGTTTTGTGCAGTGCACCAAAAGGTCACAATAGTAACCAGGTGAAATGGATATCCCTGTTTACAGAGGAAACAATCAGAGTCTCAGGCAATTACAGGCAAAAACATTGGGCTAAACTTGTCATAGCTTATAACAGTGGCATGGCTTCATTTTTACCAGGGTCATTAGATTAAGAACAGCTAAATATTTGGTATAAGGGCATGGGACAGTGGGTGCACCATTTGTCCAGCATAGCACATATTAATAAAGGTTCCACATAGCAAATATCAAACAGTTTACACATAGATTCATAAGTAGGAAATAGCAAATAGCAAACTTTTCCACATAGTTTGACAACCCCTACTAAAACATAGATGCATATGCAATAGACATGTTTATAGGGCGGGTAAACCTCCCACCCTAGTATGTTACGCCTGGCCGTGGAGACAGATACGGCAGCGGATCAACCAGTTCAGGCGGAGGCGGAATACTGGTCGGCATCCGACCGTTCAAGCACTCCCACCTTGCCTTGCCCGCTGGAGTTTTCAGCTCCGCCCTTCCCCAGCTGATGATATCGAACGCTGATGCACTTGGGGACGGCATCCTGGTTCTCTACTCCACAATGCTCTCGAAGTAGATCCTCTGGCCCAAACTGCGCAGCTCCTAGTTGGAGTGCTTCTTGGGAACTTCAATAGTCCCTTCCCGGCGTTCACGGGAGATAGTTGGATCTCCCTCCATCTCTGCAATCACTCTCTTGAACTCCTTCACACTCTGCGACCAACACTTCACATGGTCGGCGATCCGTTCTGCGCTCTCGTGCCACCGCACTACCCTCGTCTCCTGGAGGAACTCGTCTGAAAAAGCTCCCACCGGCTGTAGAACCTCGGGGAAGGACTCGTACCCGTACAGAAGTGGCAAGGCCGAAGGGTCGTGTTGGAGATGAATGGGCGATGGTTGCGCCCACTGTTGCAGACCTAAACATATGGATCAAATAAATAAAATACATATATCAACATGGTAGGAACTCGTCTGACCAAGTGCTGACGTGTATAAGGACCCTACCGCCAGGGGCCCTGGTGGTAGCCTGTCTAACCCTACCGCCAGAGCAGGTGGTGGTAATAAAAAGGGTCAAATCCTGAATAAAATTCAAACAGGGGTCAGATCCTGAATTTCCATCCAAAAAGGGTCAAAACACGAAAATTTGTCGCACCATGTACCTAAACAGGGGCATAAAGTGGTGATTCATAGTTTGTTGCCCCGAGAAACAAACATCCAAAAAACATATCTGGGTTGGTCCCATTTTTGTTCACTCTAGCCACCTACTCCTATGTGTGGATAGCAAATCTAGTCTTGGTCATACCACTGTGTTCAGCGTTACCCCTATATTTCCCTTTTCGACCAAGAGACCGGTTGGATGACCATTATGTACTACTTTCACCCCGTCTCCTTCATGTTTGTACCAAGTCCAATGTACTACATACTAAATTCCCCCACCCCCACTTTGTTTCTTGTTTGAACCAAGTACAAGATTCGACTCCATGAAGTAGCTTTACCTCTAACAATAGAAGAAAAAAATAGGTGACATTGGACCATCCGATCGAGAGGGAGTGAGAGGTAGAAAATAATGCACATGCAGCGATGTAGCGAGCTGGGGAAATAGAGCTAAGGCGGTTTCGAAGGAAGATATACCTGAAGGTCATCCGGATGCATTGATAGGTGGGCGGCAGGAGGCCGGATCCGCCCACACTAGGGCAACGACGAAGGGATCGGAGGACCTCCCACGCCGGCGCTCGGCCAGAGATAATGGTGCGGCCGGCAGTGGGTCTCCTCCCTCGCTATTGACGACAGCCTAAACGCTGCCCCTTATCCCCTTCACCGGCGGAGGGGGATAAGTCTGGATCTGTAACCAGCGGTGAGGATAGAAAGACATTGTTTTTTGAAGGGAGAAAGACAGTGGTGCCACCCCTATCTTGTTTAGATCTGGAGAGATGAAAGTGTGTGAATAGAGCAACCCTAGCAAGCAAGCGCGGAGGCTCTGGCCTATATGTACGTAGTGGGGTAGTTTTCCTTTTTCACTCCATCAAAACAATCGTTTAAAATTGTGTACTATGTGCCAGGTCGCCTTTTTTTTAGTTGTTGATTGTTTTTTGAGATAGCTACCCCCTTGTTCCAAGTGGTGTTACGGTGTGCCAGGTCGCAATTTGTATCATTCAAGTCTGGTACAAGTCCCTTAGGCAAGCCAAAGTGTGTACAACAATTTGAGCAACTCAAGTTAGGCAAGTGTGGCAAGGGTGGAAAAAATAATGTGCAACATAAGACAAACATAGTCACAATCCAAACAGCCCCGTAATTTTTTGTGACATGCATGAAAATTTGGTTAGTTAAATTTATAGTCAAAATTTGGCCAGGTGCATCAAATCAACACATGCAAGTATCCAAAGGGAAGTCACGGCATGCATGCATGCATTGTACTCCCTCTGTTTCCAAATATAAGTATTTTTAGAGATTGCAACAAGTGACTACATACGAAGCAAAATATGTCTACATACATCTGTATGTAGTAGTCCATTTGAAATGTGTAAAAAGACTTATATCGAGTGCAGTGCTTCGATGTGTCGCGTCAACTTGTACAAGACCAAGAAGTTTGATTACTACAACGCCCTCTCCCTCGCGGACTGAGCTCCGGTGCCTTAACTGCACCTGCCTTTGGCTGCATGACAGGTGGGCCAACCACCTGTTGGGCACACCTATTATAGACGCAAAGGCAGGAGCAGTAAATCAATGAAGTTGTGTCCCTCCCTCGCGCATGAGCGTGGTGGCTGGCAGGACCAGTAGGAGTGTTTGCTACATGCTTCTTGATAGCAGCGAACATGCGGATGGAGTTGACCATCATGTCGTCCATGCGAGAGGCGCAACCGGCGTCGGCGAGGGCTACGACGCCGGCGGTCGCCAGCACCGTCTAGAAACGATGCACGGTGCGGGGCCGCTGGCCGGTGCCTTGGATGATTTGGCACAGCCGATTGCCGCTCGCGACCATCGCCTCCATAGGTGCTTCTGGCTTCTGGTCACTTGGTCATTGGATTGGAGTGAGTGTTGTTGCGCAGTGATTGAGAAAGAACATTTAGGGGTTGTTTGGTTTGAGACTAAGCCTAAGGTTAGGCAAGTTTGACCAACTTAGGTGTGTGTTTGGTAAGATTCCCAAGTTTGGCAACAATTGTATGGTAAAGTGTGGCACTCCTAGGCCTAGAACCAAACAACCCCTTATTGTCAATCTAACCCTTCCATCCATTCACCTCTTTGGTTTAGAGTTAGTTCAGGGTTAAAATCTAACTCTAACCTCTAACTGAGTTAATAGAGTTCTCCTCGTCTTGCTTCATCGCCATCATACTTTCCCCATTTCTTTGTTTTCAGTATCCTGCGAATCAAAGAGGCCCTTAGACTGGTTTAGGTCCCGTAGTTTTTTATAAACGTGTTATGTCCAAAATTTAATGAACGTGCTCCGGTTTCTATGAAAATAATCCAGTTTCATGTAGTAATTGATTTATTTATTTATTCTTCTGCGCGGGGTTTGCATGTAATTCGTGACGTCTGAAATGTAAAGTACCCCGGCGTATGCTCCGAGTCGTGCATGCACTATGACCCAGATGCTCTATGTCCCACATGTCGGCGAAAGGGAGCACGTGGAGATAGCCTAGGAGTACATATAGGAGGATAAATGCATGAAAAAATATGTACGGTGAAGCGTAGCTACTGTTCAAAAAAAGACCTAAAGTGATGATAGGTATAGGTCGCACGCACCGAACTAGTGGTAGTACTACACATACGACTGCTTTTTCCCTAAAAAAGGAGGTACGAGTGCTCAGTACTCCTATTCTATCAATGTGAGTCCCATCTGACAATAGTGTCGGTGCTACAGCTAGCTCTTCTCCCTCATTTCTCTCTTCTAATTCTAAACTCAGCCAACGCCCGGTGGGCGGGGTGGGGATTTGCCGATGGTCGGTTTGCTCAACTGCGGCCCCACCTCACATAGAAAAGGTTACTACTAGAATAAAAATGCCATATACTCCTATACTAATAAAACATTAAGGCCACGAGGCGATGCAGTGCTGGTTACAGGAGACAAGAAGAAGAGATGCATCCATCGACGACGTCCACCTCCTCGACTCAGGGCGCCAGCACACCGAACGGTGGCTAAGTAGCAGCGGCTTTCGTGGCCAGGTCGACATGCTTCTGAACAATGGCGTCCAAAGATTCCAGCCGCTGAAAGAAGGCTAACGTCTTTATGCCCTCGCTGGCCTTGTAATGACCTATGTAGACGATTTCCTCGTAGACGTGGATGTGCAGGTCGACGGTTTCTTGCATGGTGAGGCGCTGCGCGACGAGCGCGGCCTCGAGGTGCACATTCTTCATCGCGACCTCTAGCAACTACAGGGCCACCAGGGCTTGAAAGAGTTCGTCACCATGGAGGCCGATGAGGGTGGCAGGCACTTAGGAACCTGGGCGCGCAGGCTGGAGCAGTACGGCAAGTACGTCCGCGCGCTTCTTGACGGTGGCAAACTTGCGGATGGAGTTGACCATCATGTCGTCCATGCGAGAGGTGAAGCCGGCATCGGCGAGGGCTACGACACCGGCGGTCGCTAGCACCGTCTAGAAACGCTGTGTGGTGCGGGGCCGCAGGCCGACGCCTTGGATGATTTGGCATAGCCGACTGCCGCTCGCGTCCATTGCCTCCATAGGTGCTTCTGGCTTCTGGTTACTTGGTCTTGGATTGGAGTGAGCAGTGTTGCGTAGAGACTAAGGATTAGATGGATTGGAGTGGTGGGGCGCCTTTATATGAGAATCCAAAATCTGTTGCATTCACATCATGCTGGCTCTATTATGCTTCTCCAATTAATTCCCTCTGCATGTAGAATAATTTGAGGATGCATCATTGACGGTTCAACGTCTCGGGAACCGCTACCCTCTCCCACCTTGGCATTGAAGCACCTATGGAGGCGACTGCCGCTCGCGTCTATCGCGTGTCAGGAGACGTTCCCGTCGACGATGATGTGCCTATGGTGACTTCGTAAATTTCAAGATGATACTAGTATACTCAATATTGTGCACCACGACCAAGGCCGAGAGGAAAACGAGAGAACTACGTATTTATTTATGGTGTAGATTCACTCATTTTTCTCCATATGTACTCCGTCTCGGTGTACTCTAGTCACTTGTTGAAATCTCTAGAAAGGAAAATACTCCTTTCTGGTTTATAGGGCTATACTAGCAAGTAGTACTACAATAGTGGGCTCACATAGCAATTTTGTCTCATGCAAGAGCCGGGCTATATGCGTGCTCCAAGGTTCGCAACTACCACGTTCGGGTTGCACTACTGCTTCTACAGTATCGAATCCACTACTACATGTCCGTCCACCGTGAGCGGGAGGGATAGCTTGTGGTAGTGCTATAAGCAAAAGCATGTCCTCGTCTGCGAGCCATCGCGCGCAAGGGCGCGGGAGAAGGCATGTAGTAGTAAAATCAATCTCCTCCTCGTTGTATGAGTTGACGCGACACATCATAGCATTGGTTGCCTCTAAACTTGGCTGAAAGACCCGCAGTGTACAATACTCCATTTGCTGTAACCTCTAACATTTACCCCACCACAAATTAAAGTATATATTCCTGTCTTGACAAGATGAGCGTGCCAACTAGAATCACCAGGATGACAGGTAGGGCGAGAAGATTATTTTAATCAAAAAAATATAGCATGGAGCCGAGTAGCCGACCCCAACAATATTAAGCTTACAAGCACGGTACACGCTATCCTAGACTAGTCTACACATGAAACTCCCACACGAGCGTTCGGGCTGCGCTTGGCTCTTCGCTCTTCGGGAGTACTACTGCAGTGGAGGAGTACTACAGTATGCTTCTAGCCATCTCACATCGATTGAACTGCTGCATGTCCACCGCTTACAGGAGGGAGAGCGTGTAGCGAACCAAAGCTTCTCCTAGTCCTGCCAGCCACCACGCTCATGGGCGAGGGAGGGACGCAGCTTCATTGACTTACTGCTCCTGCCTTTCCGTCCATGACAGGTGGGCTCGAACAGGTCGGTGGCCCACCTGTCATGCAGCCAAAGGCAGGTACAGTTAAGGCGAGAGGGTGTTGTAGTAATCAAACTTCTCGGTCTTGTACGAGTTGACGCGACACATCAAAGCACTGCACTTGATATATTTTTCAATAATTTCCATTTACCGATGCATTAATTACAACGAATGCATGCATGCCGTGACTCTCCTTTTGATACTTGCATGTGTTGATTTAATGCACCTTGAAGTAGTATGAATATGTGAGGGTAAAGCTTTGTAATGCGCCAGCCCTAATAAAGCGAGAGGTGGTTGTGCACTAGGAGGACGAAATCATGCAGACGGAACAGGACCCGACGATGGAGCTCTCTATGGTCTCGATGGACCTCACCTTGCTCCACTGCCCCTTGTGCCTCCGCCCCTTGAAGCCTCCAGTGTATGAGGTTCGAATACACCTCGTCCATTCGGCTGATCGAGCAAGGTGCAGGTTTCTTGATTGATGTGTTGTTCGATTGATTTTTGCAGTGCAAGGGAGGGCACCTGGCTTGCGCGGACTGCCGCGTCGAGCGCCCCGGGAACCAACGGCAGTACCAGAAGTGCGAGCGCGGCGGTGGCTTCGACGTGCGGAACACGGCGGTGGGCTCCGTCCACTCCTCGGTGAGGGTGGAGTGCCCGCACGAAGGCTGTGGGCTCTACGTCACTTACCACAAGCTCGCCGATCACCAGAGCGTGTGTACGCTCGCGCCTTGCAAATTCCCCATGCCCGTCTGCGGCTACGAAGGCCCACCGCCGGTGCTCTTCCACCACATAAGCGCCATGCATCCCATGCCCGTGCACACGATCCAGTACGGAAAGGCGCTCCAGCTGCAAGTGCCACTGTCGGAGCCACGGCTCTTGTTGTTCACGGAGGAGGACGGCCACGCGTTTTTCTTGGTCGGCTGCGTGCTCGACATCGGCATGCTTTTCGCCGTGTCGGTCGTCAGCATCAGAGCGGGGGCGTCCCCACTGTCGCACTATGTGGCGAAGCTATGGGCGAACGGCCATCCGGGGGAGCCCAAAGGTAGGACCGACACCGTCAAGGTGGAAATGGAGGTGACAAGCAGCAGGGATCCCAGCGACGTCACTGTGCAGGAGCTGACCTTCTTCATAGTTCTGCCCAAGCTGCTGGCCGGGGCTAAGCTGGTGTCCCTCCACATTCAGATGGACAAGCTCAGGTCCTAAATGATTCTACAGTGCCTTCTATTTATCTTAGTAATATGCTAATATAGGGTTAGCTCGGTCTACTTTAGCTTAAGAGATGGTGGGTTTTAGTGGCGATGCAGCAATTACCTCGACATCAGATTGGCCGTGAAAGTAATTGCGAACAGTCGAATGGATATTTTGTGTCTGTTGGATATAAAGATCCTTTGGGTAAAAAGTAACAACTTATATGCTTTTTTCGAAACGGAACAGCGATACTAGTATAATTATTTTTGACATGCACTAATATTTTCAAAACGAACGTCGGGCTGTGGCTAGAAGGGTGATTGGGACGCGGCATCGGCCCATACCGCGGTGACCCACGATTGGGACGCACCGACTATGGATTTTCTCCCAGCTGCGGGATCAGGCCGGATATGTGACTAGCGGTGTGGCCACCGTCGTTCTATGCTTGTGAAGAGAGCAACCCAAGCAAGCAGGCTTGTAGATTAGGCACCTGCTAGTGTATTTATAGTGGTTTTGTTTTTCTCTCCATATCAACCATTTTATATTGTGTACGTGTCATTTAAGAGTGAAATGATGGTTGCTTCTTCCGACTAACTTACTGTGTGATTTGACTGCTCCTTTAGTGGCCCCTACACGTACTCACCCTACGTGTATGCAACAGTCACACATACACATGGAGGCAAAAACGCGCGCGACGCCCTAATGTATGCATGTCCGAGCACACGACGGAACACACACGGTCACGCTCAAGTGCTCAACCTACACGTGCATGCACACACATACTCAGCCAGGGTGAGCTAGTGACCGTATAAACACTGGAAAATGTATATATTGAGCGCAATGACCGTATTATGAAGTCCACTGACCTTATTTTTACAAATATACAGTGACAGGCAGTGTATTTATCTCGTTTGAAATTAAACCATATTAACCGGAGAGGAGGTAGTATGGACTAGCATTACTTTGCTGTGTCCGATCAACTTGCCGAATGAGGAGAAGCTTGCAGGACGGGAGAAGCTTGCGCGTGATGGCTCGCAGGACAAGGAGAAACTTTTGACTAATGCAAGCTGTCCTCCGCTCAGGCGGTGGACGTGCAACTATTAATTCGTTGTTAGATTGCCAGAAGCATACACTATACTAGTAGTACTATTATTGTTGCACTTCTCGAAGAGGCGAACAGCCAAGCGCAAAGTTTATAGTAGTCTATAGATGTACACTAGGAACCGGATGGAGGAGTGTCTGCACTCTTATTATATTTTTAAAATGTGACAAAGCAATCTTCAACACATTTTGTTCTCTTCGAGTGTTCTCGCATGTGATAATGGAAGTTGATTGCATGGAACACTCGCCACAATTCTTGCTTAATTCTGGCTCATATCCTGTTACAAATAGGAGCGCCCGGTAATATTTCCTTTTTTGTTATTCAGCATGTAAACATGACAGCAAACCTTGTGGTGCATATTTCTGCGAACCGTTCTTGCTGCACTTTGAATGTGGCCGAGAGCTGGCTTGATGAAACACCTCGCTTCCTACTTTGTTTTGTAGGGTACCTCACTTTCTAGTGACCAGTGTCTTGGCTGGTTGTCCTAAGAATGCTTATATATGAATAAAGCTCTCACATTTACCCGCAAAAAAAGATTAATCCATATTAACCGGAAAGGAGGGTGTATGGACTAGCACTACTTGTTGGTTTGTCCCATCAACTCGCAGAATGAGGAGAAGCTTGCAGGACAAGGTGAAGTTTTCTTACGCCTTTTGACTAATGCAATGTACCCTCGCCCAGGCTGTGGACATGCATCAGTTCATTCGGTGTCAGATTGCCAGAGGCATACACTGTGGTACCAAACATGCGGAGTACCATCATTGTTTGACTTCACGAAGAGGCGAAGAGCCAAGCGCAAGGTTTAGTAGTATGAGTAGTACTACTACTTGAACCGCATGGTGGAGCCTCTGTACTCTTATTTTTCTTTAATCTCTGATAAAGTACACATTTATTCTGGAGAAGGGCGAAACGGCAGCCCAACATGTAATGATGATATCAATCAACCATGCTCGAATATTTCTTGACCTCCGTGGTTGCCCGTCTGTGTGTTCTCTCTCCTCGTCTCTCTCAAGAAATGGCGGGTTGGCCATTTTGCCATCAATTGACATTGGTTTGCTCACACTCTGGTCCCACATGTCAGTGATATGCCAAGAGGAGATGCATTGACAGACTGGCCGTACGCGTACTTGGTTTTGCACCTTCATACTACTCCTTCCTCCGTCATAGTTTACAGGGCGCACTTCATTATGATGCATTTCTCTCAATGAATTTCCACCACCAGAGAGACTTTAGACTCGTTTGGTTTAATGCTCATTCAATTAGGGCGTGGTATCCGCAATTTTCTATCGATGTAGTACTACGGAGTGGAATAAGTGCATGCATGTGTGTACCCGGGGTGGAAGCACTGCATGCATGTGTGTACGCATTATTTCCTCTAGTAATAGACGTCGTGCTATAACTACCAATGCTATTTTTCAGGTCGTTCGCTAGTCGCCTAGGTCCCAGAGATTTTCTCTTTTTCTGAAGTGTGCTCTATAAAGAGTGACGGATGGAGTAGTATGAGCGGATTCAAAGAAGAGCGTATTGATGGTTGCTTCTTTCGAGCAACTTACAGTGGGAAAGGTGGGGCTTATGATTTGATTGCTCATTACTCACTATTAATGCGGTGCAACGGCCGGTCTAAGTCTCCCATGCGGCTGTGCACTACCCCCTCGGTTCTTAAATATACTCTGGAGTATTTGTCTTTCTAGAGATTTCAACGAGTTACTACTCAAATATTTGTCTTTTTAGAGATTCAAATGGACTACTACATATGGATGTATATAGACATATTTTACAGTGTAGATTCACTCATTTTGCTCCATGTGTAGTCACTAGTTGAAATCTCTAGAAATACAAATATTTAGGAACGGAGGGAGTACACATACGAAGCAAAATGAGTGAATCTACACTCTAAAATATGTCCATTTGAAATTTGTAAAAAGACAAATATTTAGGAACAAAGGAGTATAATTTTGTGCATGGCACATGGACCCGGGTGCCGAAGAGGCTTCTGGCAATGCTATCAAGCTTCCAGCATTTGTTTACATAATTGACGTACTATACAAATAATTTTCCCGCTACATGAAATTGTATGGTGTGAGCTTTCAGCTTTTGTTTCGTGTGTCTTTCGATCGATGTTCTTTCGGAAACAATAAAAAACTAACTTCCTTGCTAATCAGAGCTAATATTTACATCACAACTGAAGACAAAGTTGTGAGAAGGTGTTAAATTAAAATTGGTACATGCTTTCATTGGTAGCAACGTCCCCGAGCTCTACCTTTTTCTCCATAAAAATTGCTTTATATTCTGTATACGTGCCATTGAGCGATATAACTTTATTTAAAAATAACGTGTCAATGCATCAACTCGAACTTTGTTTGGTGCACGCATGGTACACGACCTTCGTAGGTAAACAACCGCTACATACGTTCAAAATTAGCACATGGGCTGCCATTTCGTACAGAAATGAGGTCCACCGTGTACCCGCGCGGGTGTGGCTGGGCATGAAGCGTGAGTACGTGCACGGTGCACTTATTCTCTTCTTGTATACGTACACCACCTAAGTGGGGTTGTGTGAGAGAGGTACAAACGTAGAGAGATATAGTGTGTGGGTTCGTGAGAGTTTTTTTTGGGGGGGG
>LR738714.1:405534701-405577940 GCA_902687465.1 Secale cereale
GGTGGGGTCAATCAAAATTGTAACATATGCAATGTGTGTGAAATAGAGTCCTGGATATATCATATATATAGTGGGGCGATCCACGAGAAGAGAGTGGAGGTATCATCGTCTTGAGGTGTCCATAAAATCGAAGAGAGGGATGCTGTGTGTGTGTGTGCGCGCGCGCGCGATCGATAAAGAGTGCCATCGAATTTGTGTGTGCCCACGTCAAATATATAGAGTGGCTGGCCTACTGGAACGTCAGAGGGGACATGTGCAGTTTGTCTCTGTGGCATGGATACCTACCTACAGCACTCGACTATCGATGTGTGGTGGGAGCGGGGGAGGCAGGCCTAATTAACTATAGAGGTACAATGGCTGGTATATGTGTGGAGGAGGAGAGTGGCCTACCTCATGTATTAAGGGAGATCGATCCACCTCATGTATTAAGGGAGATCGATTGGCATCCATGCATATGTGTAGAAGAGGAATAACGTTGGGAGAGAGACAGAGATATGGAGGGGGTGGTAGTGGAGTTGCTTCTAACAAATGGTGGGATAGGCTTGCTCGACAACCGGAGGGCATGCCTGCAATATCAATAAGAGAGGGGATGGCTGCCGCCTGCCTGTCTGTGCACGTGCATGTGAGAGACGGGTCAGGAGGCATGCACGAATGATTAGGGGGGTGGCGATATGGATGTGGTAAGAAGACATAATTACATAGGAAGATCAATCGTCCTTTGTCAGAGAAAGGAGAGACATGACTTGTGAGGTACGTCGATCGATGGTGGGGAATAGTTAAAGTCGACCTAGGTATATGTTGGGAGATCGACCGGTATACATACATGTGCGTGTTAGAAGCAAATGAGGCACGAGGAGAAGGATAGTGAGAGATGGATGCATCTAGGAGGTGGTGCGAGAGTCATACTATATCGAAGGGGGAGGAGTGTGCGAGTATGAGATCGATGAAGAGAGTGGTGGGACTTAGGCATGGATGGTGATAAGAAGCTTGTGTTTTGTGCTAGGCACACCTGGCTAGATAGGCATATCGATCAATGTATGCCGTAAAGAAGGAGCTGGGGGGCCTACACACACCGTGGGTGAACGACCTAAAGTGAAAAGATGAATTTGCGCGATGGAGCTAGAGTATGTTGAGGGAGGGTGAGAGGGATGCGAGCGTCTGCATGCACAAGAGAAAGTTAGCGGTAGCTAGCTAAAAAGATAAGAGGATTGTGTGGGTGTAAAAGAATAATAGAGATCATACTTCATTATAAAAAGTGAATTCAGATATTTGAAGAATTTATCATAGTGTTTTAAACCGACGCATGTGTGAATATATATAACGGTGATAAACATGGTGTGGTTATGAACATGTTATACTACATATAATACATTTTATCTCTACTGTTATAAAAAAATGGGGTTGTTGATGATGGTGCCATCCTGGAATATAGGCCGTCCGATTTATATCTGACGGATAGGAAGGAAACTATGGCAATTTTGAAAAAAGATACCCACACCCCTCTCTACATTTGCAAAGCAGGCCTCCCCTTGATCATGTTGATGTTATGTGGAACGCATGGGCATCGTGCAAGTACTACGTATAACATATAGAACATTGATCATAATTTGGGCTAATGTGTGGCTTTTGCAGCTCAGGTCTAAATACTTGTCATAATGTAGGGGGCGGGGCACTATACGTGTGATAAACACGGTGTACACGTATGGAACATGGTTTAGATTATGAATATATAGTTAGTACATCAAATGTACTATTATTTGGAATCAACATCAAGTGTATTCAAAAAATAGAATTCGAGTTCATGTACTACACATAGTTCAGATATATCTCTATAGTAATCATGTGGTGTGTTATTAAGGTAATACACGAATGATGGTTGAAGTTGGCAACAATCATGATTGTAGATTGTTATTGAAATAGAGAAACCAATTCAAATTCAGTTTGAATAGCAGCGGTAGTATAGACATTTGGAAAGCACTAAAATGTTGGTATGATTAGGTTACATGCATTATACAGCAAGCGAAAAAAATTAATTGGACATAACATGGATTCATACTACCGAATAGCATTTAATTGCACTAAATTGTTGGTATGAGCAGCTTTAAATAGCATTTTTATAGTAGAACGGGGGAAGACTCTCTCTTTGTGTGGTGTGAATAGTTTTATTTTTTTAGTTTTCCTTTTGGTTGAGGGAAGTGCGAATTGATTTGTTACGTACAAGTACAATATTACACGTTAGGCTTGTCCCTAAAATTCAACCCGCGCGCCGAAAATTCAGATATCGTGCTCCCAAAACTGACGCCTTCACAACCCCGCCTTGCTATCCCGAAATTACAACGCGCGCGAAAAGTCCATCCAGCTACCAAATCCCGACACGCGAAATCCCCCTTCTAACCCTGAGCCGAAAGGTCCGCTAGTTCAAATCGGTGGGGGGTACTTTTGTAACACACCTTACATTTTGGACAAGCCCGTCTCCATCGCTTCCTTTTTGCCATTCGAACTCCCAGGCTGCCATAACCTCACCGCTGCCCCGCCGGAGCCTCTTCCTCGACGACGTCGTCCACCGTAACAGCTTTACATCCCTCGTCCACCTTCCTGGATGAGGATCCGTCGTCCATCATGTCATCCCGCCGGTTCAGCCGCCTTGTCCTCCACCTCCAAGGAGCTGCTCCGACGATCACCTCGTCTATCGCTCTGCTCCATCCCCACAGCGCCGCTTGAACATGCTCCACAGAAACCACAGCATCCTCATCGACTCCTCGGACGAAGCCGAGGCCTACTCGGCACCACCAAAGAGGTTGTACACTCATCGCATCGCACCTTCTCCTAAGCTCGACCTCCCGGCGCCGACGGTGCTCCATCCCGCACCCCCATGGAGCTTTTACCTTGAAGCCGGCACCGCGGGCGACATCTCCACGGTGGCTCTCCCCCAGTGTGAGGCCCCTTCGACGGCGGCGTCCATACCAGCCGGATCTGCTGCTGCTGCTCCGGCTCTTGCTCGCTCGCTTGCGCTGTTGCTGCTGCTCCGGCTCTCGCTCGATCGCTCGCTCACCCAGCTGCTGCTGCTCTCCCTCTCGCTCGTGCTGCTGCTCTGCTCCGATTTACCTACACTTTAGTCGACTGAATCGACTTTTGGGTCAGTCAATTTTTAGGGGAGGGGGGGCTCGCCGGAGTTAAGGAAGAACCACCCGCAGCGGGGACGGGGGCTCGCCGGAGAGGTACCCCACTACCTATCTTAGGGTTCACGGTAGGGGCGGGGGGGGCTATAGGGCTGGCCGGGGCGGCGGCAAACCGACGGTGGGGAGTTGTTTCGGGGCGGCGAGGCGGCGCTGGGGCTGGCGGCGAGGCCGGTGGTGGCTGGCGGCTCAGGGGGGTGCAGGTTGAAGATGAACTGCATGCCCTCCCGAAACTATATGTAAAGTACATCTCTGCTACCATTGCGTTCAGTTTCGACAGTAACATTCAGATTCCACAGTAAATTTCAGTATCGACAGTTAAGTTCAGAGTCAACAGTTTTTACCTCATCTATTGTAGTCAGGTGGTTTTTGGTGATGTAAATTTTACATCTATTTTACATCATCTATTGGAGATGCTACTAGAATCCCACTTGATATTGACGATGCCTGTCTTGTGCTGCTTTAGCCTTGACGTCTTACGGCTCACCGGGGCTGCTCCAACGACAGAACGAACCATCACAACAGAGCAGTGCCCTGAACGCCATCTAAAGATTCCTCAAATCTTCCTCCACACCTCCGACAGCCACCTCTGCCTCAACTGCTTCAGTGACCAACCCAATTATGCTGAGGTCGACACTGCTACGGCAAAGAGGTTGTACACATGTTGCATCACTTATTACTATACATTCATGTCGATCCATTAGGGCTATTTTGGTTCGACGGAAAAACATAGCAATAGGGAATTTTCCAATGGCACTTTACTATTCAATTATTAATGCATTTTGTTGAAAGGAATGAAGCAAAACATCCACCTGGAACTACTTTTCAAAATCCTATGCATGAAAACAAGACCAAGTGCATTAGTGGCAGAATAACATTCTAACTGTACACGCTTTCATATGGTTTCACTTTATTTTGACCATGTTTCTTTGCATTCCTCTACTCTTCCAATTCCTGTAAACCGAACACCCAAGTTTACCGAAATTCTGTGTTTTGAAATGCTCTATTTACCATGTGCATTCCTATCCTATTCCGGTGTTTTTCCTATCCCTGTGTTTTTAGAATCATGCAAGCCAAATGAGCCCTTACAGAATTACTTCAGTTATAGGTAGGTGTCGAAGGGAACTTTGTGTGGTTTGTCCTGCTCCTGCCGCGACGTCATCCACCTCACCTGAGGTGCTCCATCGACAGAAACATCCACCAAACCAGTCATCACGACTCCTAACCGTCTTTCGCCGCCTCAGATCTCCTTCCCTGCTGCCGGCACCCACCGCAACGGCATCACCATCATCGACTCAGCAGATGAATCTGAAGAGTACACGGGTCCACAAGAGAGGTCGCACTCTTTTGATTCTGCTTATGTTATCCATTGCTTCAAATTACCTGCTACTTTATTGTCTTGTTCACCTCTTGGACTCCAAGTCAGGTCCAAATTAATGTTCAAACTTGAGTTCTAAATTAATTGTGGGACACGTATTGAGGAAGCAATGAATAGTATCTCTGTCTAATATCTGTTTCACCTAGGGTATACCTATGTTGTTCATCTTGGGTGGGAAACAAATAGTAAAGAAATCATCATCTGTCTTTTTATTAAATTAAAGCAATCATCAACCTGCTATTATTATTTTTGGATCCATCCACTGGTTGTTACCATCACTCTAAATTTTTGCATGCTCTCCTTACATAATCTCACCATATTTTTTCGTATGCATGTCAGATATTGTACACAGTCATGCGGAACATGTAGAGAAAAAGAGAAGAGTTTTGCGTGTCAATACAATGTCATGCAGACATCGCTCCATCGTGGGTTCAATGGCAAACCCTCCCAACCCCTCTCCAGATTGTAATCCAGAGGAAGATATCTGTTCTGAGGCGGATTCAAGCGCCACTGACCACTCCTATTTACCCCCCAAGGTGTTTTCTCTATCTCATGCATAAGTTTCCATGCAGTGCCTACTTTGGACATCATATATGTCATCTGCTTAGTTTAGACATGTTCTGTCGCCACCTGTTTAGTTTCTATATCATATATGGGAGTTATGCAGTCTCATGTCTTTTAGCCAGCCATAATATATGTGTGCAATGGCATGTTTAACCAGGCATCATATATTTGAATGATATCTCGCCCATCCTTTTCTTTATTACATTTCCATTTGTCGACAATGTTTGTACATTAAACTACTGTTCCTGTGAATCAGCCATTTGGGTGGGAGATTGAAAAATCTGGAGTGAAAACAAGGCCTTCAGAGCAGACAGTGCTACCTGTCGAAGCAGATCTCTTGTTGGGTCCCGATAGCTCCTCTGTAATGGATTCAGAGACAGATGACCAGTCCTATCCCCCCACCGAGGTGTATGCTCTAACTTGGCACGATGTTTTAGTTATTCATCATATATTTAAATTATGTTATGCTATGCTATCCAGTTTAGATAGACATCATATATGTGAAATTATGTCATGCTATCCGTTTTAGTTAAACAATATACATGTAAACTATTTCATGTCCTCTTTTTCCAACACTATCTATTGCATCTGTCTCTAATACAATGTCTGTACATTCAACTATGTTTCCTGTTTAGCAGCCACTTGAATTGGAGCGGGTGATGCCAGCATCTAGCGGACTAAAAATACGGTCTTCAAATAGAACAGTGCTACCTCTTGGTGGAGATAACACCTCGGTTGTACATGCACGAGAACCAGCCCTACCACACATAACCCAAACTCTCGTAGATTGTACCACTACTACGATCGACAGAGAACCAACTTTACCCAATCTAACCCCCAACCCCAGCAGATAGTAACCTAGTTCCTGTTGAAACAACACCATCTCCACGACAGAGCTCCCAAACAAGAGCAGTTAGTAAGGAAGCTCCAGTGCCCAAAGGGCCAATACTACCACGGCGAACCCCAACTCCACCAGTTAGTATGCCTATTCCTGTGGTGGAAGCACAACCAGCTAGTCGTACTTTAGCATCTATCGCATTTGATGTTGTTAAATCGTATGTGCGTATCTTCCCATCTTGGAAATATTATACTTAAGATGAAGGAAAATGCCAGTTGCAGGTGTTTGTCCAAGTGTTATGTGTAAGTAATGTTATTCATGGCAATTACTTTGATTTGTCCCATACATCCTACCTCCATGATGGTTATAATACAGTAAATTTTCCCATTTTTCTCTATAGAGAAGGACCGATTTGGAAACTCAGGATGACGTAACCTGTGCTAATACCTCTGCTATCTTCAAGAGTGCTTGGTGGCAGTATCGGAATTACCTGAAGAAAACGTACTTCACCGGCAAAGAAACTCATCAAATTCCCTTACGTTCTCCTGAGACACATTTACTGGACGATTACTGGGAACGCCTTTTCCTGTACTGGTCCCGAACCAAGAATGTGGTAAGGCCTATGAGCTCATTTTCTATTTTAAGTACTATATTCTTGCGCCTTACTGTACTATGTTCATGTAGAACAAGTGCCTAAACCTGAAGAACAACTATTCTAATTTAAGCTTCCATTGGTATCATAGTTCCAAAAAGCACTAGGCGTTAATTGTGCGTTTTGCCACCGCCTTGCCCTTTACTGACCAAATCGGATGCTTATGCGCAGTTATGCACAGATTAAGCGTAGTTATGCGCAATGTGTTTCGCCAACGCCTCGAGCCTAGGCGCGCTTAAGCGCTTGCTTAGGCGCGCCTTTTTTAACTATGATTGCTATCGTGCATACTGCCTTGCTCTAGTATCACTGTATTTACTCATACAATCTTATTTTTAAATTGAAAGATCCAATCGAAACTCCAATGGCACAGCAGGTATGTTCACGCCTGTTTCTTTAACAGGCTTGCTCTTATCAATAGCTCTGTTGATTTCAATTTTAGTTGTGTATACAGTTGACTTCTCATATCATGCACATTGCTAGCATCACAACAAAGCAAATAGTGTTGTTGTACATGTAGACCCATGGTACCCATCTGAAATCTTGTTGTGCCGTGTAGTTTCCCACGCTTTGTATTCTTTCACTTCTACTTTGTCTTGAACTGATATGATTTGAACCGTGTCTCTATTTTGATTTGGCAAGACAATGTAGTGACCATAGGACATAGATAAGTGTTTGTTTGATGCTTTTATTATGTACTAATACTTGGCAATAGAAGACTTGGTAGTTTAACCCTGTCCACCTTACTAATGAACTGGTTCACCGAAATGAGTTTCATATACTAGTACATGCTAAACTGTTATGTGTCTGCTTGTTTCTTCTTTTAGAATGCTAACAGAATATTGGGGAAGAGTGCTTTATTAAGCAATGGTAAAGGAAGTAATGCAGATAAGGTTCAGGATAGTGTCACATCCTTGTTGGCCTCCAACAAATCTGATAAAACAACTAAGGAAGACTATCTCGAAGACAGTGAGACAACCCCAAAGTCCTGTCTTGGTTTAGTGTTGGCGTTATTGGCCACTACCGCTTGCACAAGCTATTCAAACTCACTGTCTGAATCAGTTCGGTTTCTTGAAGCTCAACTACAAGCTGAAAGACATCGATCAGCTATGCTGCGACAAGAAGCGGAAGGACCGCCGAAGTCCCTGGAGCATTCAGATGCATACTTTCTGGTGCAATAGCAAGCGTTGGAGGATTTTAGCCCAAACAAGATAGAGTTAATAAGATTGCTAAGCTTATTGCCAGCATGGTGGATACCACGTTTCTTGAGCTCTTCTGAAGTTGTTTCAGTAATGCTCAATTTTTGCTGCCGCGTTTATTTGCACTGGTGGCCAATTTTGACGGCCAGTGTATGTAATATGCTGCTTTGTTCCCTATATTTGCACTGCTGGCGAACTTTGTTGCCCAGTGGATGTAATATGTGTAATAGCGGTAATAGGCTAGCGTTAATTGCTTGCTTATTTATTTCCTTATTGTCTTTTGTTTTCTTGTAATCAGTGCAGTTCTTTTTCCGCGGTTTGCTAGTGGCCGGCATAACCTATTTTTTAAAACTAGGCCACATTAACAATGGGCTACATATTTACTCTAGTTAACATGGGCCTCGTACGGGCCATAGAATTAATGGGCCTTCTAAGGGCCGTAGAAACAATGGGCCTTCTACGGGTCGTTGACACAATAGGCCTTCTACGGGCCGTATCATCAATGGTCCTTCTACCGGCCGTATCATCAATGGGCCTTCTACGGGCCGTATGATTGGTTGGACAAACATGGGTCAATTGCATACCACATTATGGCCATAAATGGGCTAGAGTTGAAATCGTCCGTTCATCGGCCGACTATAACGGGCCGTCGATAATAGGTCGTATTTGATGATGCTATGAAAACGGCCCAATGTATTAACGGGCCACAAACGGGCTGACTGTAACCACGGGCTGTATTTGGCCCACAAGCAGAAAATGATAGTAACGGGCCAAAAGTAAACGAATGCTGGAAATGAGGCCAAGAGTAAATGGGCCGTATTTGATGACGCTATGGAAAAGACCCAACGAATTAACGGGCCGAATGTAACCACATGCTCTATTTGGCCCATAGGCAGAAAATGACAGTAACGGGCCGAAAGTAAATGAATGCTGGAAATGAGCCCAAGAATAAATGGGCCCTGAGAAGGCCGAAAGATAACATGGGCTGGAAATGGCCCAACAGAATAATGGGCCGTTAATGGGTATAAAGTGATACATTGTTCATTATGGGCTGGTTTTACCACGGGCCATTAATGGGCCGAGAGTTATAAGGGCCTCATATCGGCCGAAAGACGTCATGGGCCATACATGGGCCGGAAGTTAAAATGGGCTGGAATTATAATGGACGGCCCAGATGACGCTACTAGGCCTAATTCGGATAGGCTGTAAACGGGCCCTGGGTTAGCGGGCTGTAAATGGGCTAAATGCTAACATGCTGTTATCAGACTTGCCGTGGGCTGGCCCGCCACCTTTTGACCAAGTTAAACGGGCCGGCCTTTTCACAGGAATGGGCCTCTGTTGGTCCGTGCCATGTGTCGACGTATCATAGGCGCTTTGGGTCCAATGAGTGGATGACATATGTCCCAACGGTGAGCCGACACGTGTTTCCTACAGCCAATGATGATTTTACACGTGGAAAATCCCCATTGGTCGGGGCTATTAACGGGTTATCGGATCCAAAACTTGACCCGATAGCTTAACGGCGTTCCGTTACGGTAGATACCATGTGTCGGTCACCCTTGACGAAAGCACTTCTGTGACGCGCGATTTATCGTCATGGAAGTGGACACTTTCGTGATGATAATTTTGGTAATGTCATGGAACACTTCTATGACATCACAGGTATGACTATCTTGATTCTGTCATAAAATCATCATGGATGTACATGCATGACAGAAAACGTGACCTACTGTGACAAACACATATCATCATGGAAGTGTATATTTTTTGTAGTGTAGCCGGTGTCCTTCAGCTTCAAAATGTCCCCATCGGTGACGGAGGAGGCTCCCACTTCCGTTGGTGCCAGATCTAGCATTGGTCGAAGGAGGTGAGGTGGGATTCGCTGTGCAAGCAGGGAGAAGGGGCGCTGGAGCTCTGAAGGACTACGCGAACGGAAGGTGGAAGAGGGCGTGGGATGCATACTGTAGCAGCCCGCCTTTGTAGACTGTCGGCAGGCCAGGGATTCCTTTTTTCATGCCTTTGGCTCCTCCACTCCCCGATATCTGCACAACATTATGAGCGTGGAGGGGAATCGAAATCAATAACCATATCCCCCGAAAAGCGGGACACGATCTTCACCTTGAGGGGACGTGTCAAATGTGGAGTCAGCCTCGAGCCGCGCTTTGAGAAATAGTAATTGCTTGGCGTTATGGCCGGAAGGGACTCTTCGTTGAAAGAGAAAAAGTTGTCGGATAAAGGCACAATACGCGCTTGAGCGATGTTTTCATCACTACATTCGGTGTTCAGTTAAACCGCCATTTCAGATTCCAAACATCACTTGGTTCCAAACAGGGGAGAGACGCACTAAGGAACTCGCCCCGCAAGCCGAATACTGCTCGGGCGAATGGATACCGAATACAAGTCTTGTGGTTGGAGGCAAGTTTGGGGGCTACTTAGGGAGTCATGGACTAAGGGCTCCTCGGGGCGACGGCCCATCATACATGGGCCAGAGTGGTGGAGCCATATAATGACGGGAGATCTACGAAGTCGTGGTGTGCCCTCCAAGTCAAGAAGGGAAAGGATCTCTTTAATTCCTTATTGTAATCTATCTTCGGTAACCCTAACCCTACCAGTGTCTATATAAACTGAGGGTTCATAGTCCTTACGGCTAGAGCTAAATTCATCACCTCGTAGCCTTGGGGTTTAGATCATATAGATCTCGATGTATGTCGGCGTTCTGGGAACGGGGGTACCTAGACTTGCCTACCTGTGGCCCAGGGCATGGCTCATCATGCGGCCTGGTATGGCCAAACATCTTTAGCAATCACTCAAGACCCTCGCGAGGAGCCGAGCCTCACGATGTGGACGACACATGACATCCACTGGGGCGGCCTCACTAGGCCGTCTCATGAGGATCGGAGATATCAAGGCAAGGGGTACCTGGCGAGGTCCCCGAGACGTGAGCAGTGACGACCAAGGCCAGGCGGGCGCCAGCGGGCAGAGAGTGCCAGTTTCCTCTTTGGTGCTAAAGGAGCAGGTGTAGGCGTGAAGTCCCGAGGCATCAGGCAAAGGTTTCCATATCGGTGCAACGAGACCAAGACCAGCAGGACAAGAGAAAAGAGGTCATCGCGGAGCCCACGACGGCGTCACCACCAGAGCATTTGGCAGGCGAAGACCACCTTTTGTCAGGATAGCTTGTACTAGCTGTTCACCTTCAAATTTGGTCGTTGTGGGATCCCTCTCCGCTCAATATTTGGGAAGAGGACCCGTGCCACTATAAATTGGACTAGCCACCAACATTGGGATCTTCTCATCGAGAACTTATCATATAGAAGGACACACACCACAAGCTCACTCGGGCACAAGTACCCCTCTCCATAGGAGGTTGTTCATCCGTGTACTAGTTCTTCCTCAGCCTATAAGGCAATCCACCACACCACACTGGATTAGGGTATTACACCACAATGGTGGCCCGAACCAGTATAAACTATGTGTCCCTTATTCTTCGGATCTGACGAGCTAGGCCTAGGTATCGGCGAGTAGACGAGCTTGGGCGAAAGGAAAGATCTTCGTGCACACCCAAGAGTTCGAACCTCAAGGGTTTTGCCGGAACCCTAGATCCGACATTTGGCACGCCAGGTAGGGGTGTGCCGAAACTTCCCTTCCATCGACCCGCGCTCCATCACTTCACCCGTTCCATGCCGACACTTGCAGAGCCCGCACTGAGCAGCGAGCTGCCCTTGCCGCACGCGTCGCTTAGACTACTGTTGCCAGCGGACCACCCAGTTGTTCTCCATCAACTGCCGCCAACGCCGCCACTGGCCCGGCGCGGCATGAACAGCAGGCCTCGTCCCTGCACCCCTCCGTGCGGCGAGACGGTCGGACCGCGACCCCATCGCTAACCCTAGTGGTATCTTCATCCCATGCTCGTCGCAGACCCGCGGACGCGCAGGCTGCGTTACTCATGGCACGCGAACTCCTGCGCTACCGCCCCGCTGACGACTTCTACGAGGAATGGCTTGAACGCATCGCCGAGCTCGTTAGCCCCGCTGGGGCTCTCCAGCGTCGTCCTTCTCGCTTCCTCATCCGCCTTCCCATGCGGACGACATGGCCCATGAAGCTCCTCTGCTACCTCCGCGTCAAGGCACCGTCCAAGACCCAAGGCACGTGGCCCCGCGGCGTGACTTCCCATGCGCGGTGCTAGTGCATGAAGAAGGAAGCTGCAAAGAAATCCAGCGACCCCGCGGAGGAGCGCCAGCTCTCCCTCCACCGCCGCGTTGAGACTGCGCACCTCCCGCCGCGATGGCGCGCAAGGACCAAGATCAAGCTCCGCCTCTCCAACAAGTTTCGGTGTCGACAGCAGGCTACAAGGCACTCATCCCCGAGCTGCACAACATCAAATGGCCTGGGAAGTTCAAGCCCGACTTGCCTCTAAGCTATGACGGCACCCCCGACCCTACGGAGTTCCTGCAGCTCTACGAGCTGAGCATCGAAGCGTCGGGTGGCAACGAGAAGATCATGGCGAACTGGTTCCCCATGGCCCTCAAAGATGGCGTGCGCTCGTGGCTCCTGAACCTGCCCGCGGGATCTTTCTCCACCTAGAGCGAGATGCGGGAGCGGTTCATCGCCAACTTCCAGGGCACCCGAGACCGCCTCCCAGCCGTGGGTGACCTGCGGCGTATCAATCAACAACCAGGAGAAACCCTACAGAAGTTCATCCAACACTTCAACAGTGTCCGCGTCAAGATTCCCAAGGTCACGGATGAGGCCATCATTTCGGCGTTCTCAGATGGTGTTTGCGACGTCAAGATGAAGGAGGAGCGCGCCATCCATGAAGATTTGTGCACGTCCCTGGAGCTGTTAAACCTTGCGACAAAGTGCGCCAGAGCTGAGGAGGGGAGCCTCTCCCTCGTCGAGCTCCCTATTGCTGAACCAGAATAAAAGAAGGCTAAGAGCAAGGACGTAAAGCGCAAAGGAGCAGCGGTGCTCACGGCTGAGCCGAAGATGAAGTGTGGCCACAAGTACCCAGAATCATCCAAGAACAGCCAAGCGTTTTGCTCCTTCCACAGGATGCACAACCACAACACCCATGACTGTCAAGAGCTCAGGGCCCTCTGTGAAGGACGCGTCATCCCATGCCCCGAGTGCGGCAACCTTGGCTACGGCAGCGGGGGGAGTCGGACCAGGGACACTGGGACGACCGCGGCCCCCGCCAGGAGTGGCATGGTCAACCTCGGGAGGACAATTGGCGCGGTCAGCCCCGTGAGGACGCCTAGAGGGAACAGCCTCGGAAGGGCCATCCTTAGGGAAGGGCCAGCCTTCAACCTCTACCACCGCCAAGGAGAAACAACGACTAGGACGAGGGGGCTGGGGGCTTCCAGGAGCCACGTGCCATTGCCAGCATCTTGGAGGAGCACAGGCCCCTGCCTCTCAGCGCCTCTTCAACCAGTTTGCCGGGGAAGTAAACGTGGCTCTCCCCAAGCTCGAGGCTACTCGCCCACTCAGGTGGTCCATGTGCCCCATCACCTTCAGTTCAACAGACCAGCTCAAGTGCGCGGCTACGGCCGGCGCCCTCCCGATGCTTTGTTTGTCCGTCATCCGCAACATCCAAGTTACCAAGACCCTCATCAATGGTGGCGCATGGCTCAACATCCTGTCCATCGAGACATTCGACAGCCTCCAAGTACCCTATGATCAACTGATGCCAACCAAGCCCTTTTCCGGAGTGACCGACAGCTCCACCACCCCCGTAGGGCAGGTCCGCCTGCCTGTCACCTTTGTCAAGCGCGACAACTACCACACTAAGCTCATTGACTTCGATGTTGCCAACATCCATCTCCCTTACAACGCCATCCTCGGGTACCCAACCCTGGCCAAGTTGATGGCAGTGACTCACCACGACTACAACGTCCTCAACATGCCGGGAAGCAGCAGCATCACCACCATCGCCTATGAGGAGAAGGATGCAGTGTGCTCGCTCGAGCGCGCTTACCAGGTGGCAGTACTCGAGTATCCAGACAGCGACAACATCATCTACCCACTTGAGATCATCCCCAAGAAGAAGAAGTAGCTGCTCTCCCTGGAGCCTCATGGGGATGCAGCACCTAGCGGCAACACCTCGAGACCTACACCTAGGGAGGGACCACCTCCCTCCCTCGCATAGGAAAGTGCACCCGGTGCACCACTCAGGCTGGGCTCGGGGGCTCTCCTCTAGAGGGCCTCTGACTTAGCCAATGTCACGAGGGAGGTGCTCGGGCACCATGTGGAGGAGTGCTTCACCGCACACTTCCATCCGGAAGCCTCAAGGCGTGAGGCACCAAGCGCTCAGGAGTTCATTGGCTCGACCATCGAAGACCTACACGTGCCAAGAGCAATGAGGGGCGAGTGCCGCCCGACGCCTCTAGGTGCACCTGTCCGCCCAGGCTCAGGCAACGGGCTACGCGTCTGCGTCAACATCCCCACACTCAACAGGATCGCATCTCAGGAGCTCTACTGGCCTTCCCAGGTGGGCCGGTGCGATGGAGCCCCTCATAGGTACGTTCGCATGCCCTTCGGCCTGCCGAACCAAGCGACCTTGCACCAACACCATATGCGGGAGGTCCTGGCGTCTCGCAAGGCCAGGCATAAGGAGTTCCAAGCGGAGTTGGACTCGGCCCTCCGCGAGATCTGGGGAATCCCAGAGCCTCACGAGGCGCCAGAGCTAGGCGGCACGTCAGGAGCCGCATCTGCGTCGAGCATCTTCAGCTACACCAACACCTTTAGCAACTACGCCAGGTGACATTTTCCGGTTATTGTTCTACTGGGAGCGCCCCTCAAGCTGCATCATTCCCAGGTCGCACGGGCCTGTCCCTGCGGCGTGTATCCTTTTGTATCTCAGCTCACCTTGTTGGGGGCGCCCCTCGGGCTGCATCATCCCCAGGCCACACAGGTCCGTCCTTGTGGCATGTATCTCCCTTGCATCTTACCTGAGCTAGCGTTACCATTTCTATCAGTTGCATTTGAATCACTCATCTATGTGACCATCACCCCTCCTGGTCTCCCTCGCTACCTAATGGACTTCTGTTCATCTCGCAACGGGGGCTACATACGTTGGCATGGCAATTGTGCTCGGGTCCGTTCCTGCAACGCTGACAAACCTGAAGGACCAAGCTCTAACTCGCGGCCCGCTCCGCTAGCGTCACCTCACCAGGTCCTCGGTGCCTTCGTAGTCCTGTGGAATTATCGGAAACCCAGCGGCGGGCGTGACCCTAAGTCGTTCTGCTGTAGGCTAACCCACCGGAGTCTCAAGAACACGGCGACTGGCAATCTCGCCAGTCTCCCCTCCTCACATCATACGCTTGCACGTTAAAGGGGGGCCCTGAGCATCACGTCTTAGGGGCTCTTCCGACTCTCCAGCCCTCACCCCTTGGCCTTGACCACGGCATCGCGACCTCGCGTAGCAACGGCGGCTGAGCATCGCTCGAGGGTCAGGACCCGAGGATGCAGAGCATCAAGAAGGATGGGAGGAGGGGAGGCCGGCTTAGGGAGCTCGGGCCAGTTCGTATGTCAAGGGGGAACATTGGGCATCGCGCCCTAAGGGCCTAACTGGTCCCGTAGCCCCTCACTCCCTGGTCTTGTCCTGGTTTCTGGTCAAGTCAGCGGCGGCTGAGGTACGCACGGGGCCGGGCCCTGCCGACACAGAACTCTGGTGCCAACGGGGAGGAAATCGCGAAATCTCAGCGTAGCGACATCGGAAACAAGCCCGACACGCCACTTAGAGAATCACCACATGCTCATCAAGATAAGTCGTTAGATTTTTGGTGCCCCATCCTCACTCGCAGAACGGGACTCGACAGTCACGCGTCGGCAATGCCGCCTCGCTTTTAACCTCCTGGAGCCGCTTGCACGCCATGAGGGACCTCTTGAGCATCGCGCCTCAGGAGCTCTTACCGTACCTCGGGCCGCTCACATCCTCGCCTTCACCACGAAATCACGACCTGGCATACTAGCAATAGATGCAGCTTGCCTTGGGACTAGGGCCTGCCGGCGTAGAGCACTATGCAACTGAAAGGGTAAAAAAGGGGCGATATTGCTAGAACGAGGCTCGCGAGTAGGGTGTACTAGTGGGGATAACAAGATAGAAGCAAAAGCATTACAAGTTCTTTACATACCCCCATGGGGTTGGCTTCAAATCCTCGTAGGGAACGCCACAAAAGGACTTCAGGGGATCCTAACTACGGCCGCCATCGTCGACGCCATCATCAACAGTGTGCCACAGTGGCCCACCTACGACCTTGCGTGGATCACCACCGGCGACGTGCTCGCGAGCTCGCCATGCTTCGGGCGCGCCGCGAGCTCGGGGGCGCGTAGCAATCGCTGCTCGTCTCCAGAGACACGTCAGACTCAGGAGAGCTGCTGCACCTCCGGAGGCCATCGCAGCTGCTGGACGAGCTAGCGGCAGGATCGACGGCTGGCGAGGCACCAGCCGCAGCGTCATCCCGACGGCCCCCTCCAGGGCTGCACTCCAGGCGGTGTCCCTCTTTGTCAAACACCTTGAAGTGTAGCATGGAGGCACCGTCGTACTCGAAGTGGATGACGAGGGCGCCTTCCACGCCACAGACGCGGGCAACCTCACCCCATCCGCGGGTCATGAAGACCTTGCCTAGGGAGACGACCTCAATCTCAGCCCTCGTCGCAGGGGCCTGACACTCGGCGTGTCGCAACCACAGCCCGAGCGGCCCACTCGGCAGCCTCTCCGCGACGAAGAATGGTGGGAAGCGTATCCAGGACCTAGGAGGCATCACCGCCCATCACACAAACTCACGCGACGAGCCTCTGCCATGCGCTCGTCGGGCGGTGGCATACACCACTACAGCGTGTTCAGCGCGGCCATGGCACGGGCGGCGTTGGGCGCCAACTTCCCCTCCGTGGCCTGGTGCCCTAGCGTACAGGGGCAACGGGTAGCAACGGGGAGGCCGCTCATGCCAAGGCCTCGTCACTTCCGGCCTCATGGCGGCACCATGAGGGCAGAATGGTCTCTTCTTCAGAGGGAGTACCTCTGGCTCTTCGCAAAGAGTATTCCCCTTCTCAGCAGGAAAAAATCGCCAGATCGGCGCCATGACCAGCTCGGCCGAGAGAAGGGTAAAGAACAAGAAGAAGCGAGAGGAACAATGGGAGAAGATGGGAAGCGAGGACCCCGCTTGCTACCTTATTTATAGCCAGGAGAAGCCCAACCGCCGGCCTCCATAATCGTAGGTAATGATGGTCTTTTGTGCATGCAGGGACTTGTCGAGTCGCGTAGTCGCCAAGGCTGCGTGGGGAAGTGGAGACGCCCACGTCCGATCAATCGCCACGCGTGGGTCAAGGCCGTAGGCTTTTTGGGGCCCGCGGCGCTCCGCACTTGACCCTTGGCTTCGTCGCGAAGCCAAGCCCAAGCGCACCTTGGGCCCGGGGGCTACTGTCGGCGTTATGGGAACGGGGGTACCCAGACTAGCCTGCCTGAGGCCCAGGGCGTGGCTCATCAGGCGGCATGGTACGGCTAAACATCTTCATCAACCACTCAAGACCCTCGCGAGGAGCCGAGCCTTGCGAGGCGGACGATTGAAGACATCCGACAGGACGGCCTCACTAAGTTGGCTCATGAGGATCGGAGATATCAAGGCAAGGGGTACCTTGCGAGGTCCCCATAACGTGAGCACTGACGACCAAGGCTAGGCGGGCACGAGTAGGCGCAGAGTGTCAGTTTCCTCTTTGGTGCTAAAGGAGCAGGTGCAGGCGTGGAGTCCCGAGGCATCAGGCAACGGTTTCCATATCGGTGCAACGAGACCAAGACCACCCGGACAGCAGAACGGAGGTCATCGCGAAGCCCACGACTGCATCACCACAAGAGCCTTTGGCATGCGAAGACCACCTTTTGTTAGGATAGCTTGTACTAGTTGTCCCGCTTCAAATTTGGCCCTTGTGGTATCCCTTCCCGCTCAATTTTTGGGAAGAGGACCCGTGCCACTATAAATAGGACTAGCCACCAACATTGGGATCATCTCATCGAGAGTTGATCAGATAGAAGGCCACACACCACAAGGTCACTCGAGCACAAGAACCCCTCTCCTCAGGATGTTGTTCATCCTTGTACTAGTTCTTCCTCAGCTTACAAGGCAATCCACCACACCACACTGGATTAGGGTATTACACCACAACGGTGGCCCGAACCAGTATACACCTTGTGTTTGTTGTTCTTCGAATCTGACGAGCTAGGCCTAGGGATCGGCGAGTAGACGAGCTAGGGCGGAAGCAAAGATCTTCGTGCACACCCTAGAGTTCGAACCTCATGGGTTTTGCCGGAACCCTAGATCCGACAATGTAGACCAACTCTGTAAATTACATTATACATCCAATATAATCAAGCAGGACGTAGGTTTTACCTATTCGAGAGGGCCCGAACCTGGGTAAATACTGTGTTCGTTATCCCTCGTTACCCATCGATCCTTGATCCACAGCTCGGGACCCCCTAACCCAAGGTCTACCGGTTTAGACACCGGCAGATAGCTTTCCAACAATTGAACTCACCGGAAGGAAGAATTACAAATAGAGCTATTTCCGGGATCCCAGATTAGTGGTGTTATTCATGGACTTCTCCAGGATATCCTTCCATGAATATGTACAAACAACAGCTTGCGAAGAGTTGCGTTCATGCTCTCTTCAAAGATATTTGGAGCACCTCCTGTAGGCTAAGACACGACATCTTTTTCTGGCTCCTGCTCCACGATAGAATAAATACTAGGAATATTACATAGGAGTTTCATGCATTTACATGGGTACAACTGTGCTCTTTATAGATATAACACTAAGGAAACTATAACTCATCTAACATGGAACTGCCCATTAGCACTACATAGTTGTGATCAGATCATACTTCATCGACATAGAGGCATTCCATATTTGATGAGATTTCTCTCATATTCAGTCACCTCCCAGAGAAATTGCACTAGAAATCATTATTGTTAGTAGCAGGGGCATTTTGGTCATGCAGAAATGACAAGATTTTTAGATCTGTTGTTCCAAGTCTTAATTGCTGGAAATATTATCTCAAAGATGGGCTCTGGGCAACATAGGTCAGGGCGAGAACACAGAAGGCTGGAAGAATAAAGAGCTGGACTGATCAACACTTATATTCTTCTTAATCTTTCCTAGAACCGGAATTGGTTAATTTTGTTTACTAACTCTGGACTTGTATATATCATTTTAATGAAATTATCGTAGAACAATTGTTCTACGGTCTTGCCTAAGAAAAATGTTCTCTTAGATTGACACCCTGAGCTAACCATTTAGTTGCGTCACTTCCTAGTTTGCTATGAAGGGTCTGTGATTGTGAACATTTTAGGATTCACACAAGGGATTCAATATACAAAATGGTGTTCGTGCGAAAAACCTAAAATCTGACATCGGATATAAAATGTTTCAGTTTCATAATACTAAAAATATACAATATTGAAGATACAACTTATATTATTTTTGCCAAATGATGGATTTTATTGACTCAAAATGAAGCAACATATATTTACAAACATAATGAGCATATACCCAGCCTCTGCATAATTAGAATGCACATGTCCAATACCAACACACACAAAAAACACGCCAACAAAGAGCAAAGTCATATAAGATGAAAAGTATGCCCATGTGAGTTTTTTTCCAAGACAATCAAAACAATGATCAACAAACTACAATAACCATCATATATGCACCAACCATCGCCCGACCATCAAAATACAACATGATTATTAAACAAGGGTTTGTCTATATCTCATCCAGAAGTGAGATATTATGTCACATCTAAGATGATGTCATCCCTGTTTGTGGCCCTCTTGTTGACAACTTTCTTTGTCTATTTTACCTTTTCTTTATAATTGTCCAGCCCAGCTGCTCATTCACTGTTTGTTCATTTTTTGTGTAATATATCCGGGTCAGTTTTCGGAAAAAAGATGCAAAACAACAAAGTCATATAAGATCAAAAGTATGCCCAGGTGAGTTTTTTTTCAAAGACAATCAAAACAACGATCAACAAACTACAATAACCATCATATATGCACCAACCATCGCCCGACCATCAAAAGACAACATGATTATTGTACATTACCAAAACCACATTTGTCTGAAAATGGGAACATCTTTTTAAATTCTCGAGTAGTTTTTGCAAACCTGAACCTTCTTATGAAAATATGAAAAAAAAAATCTGAACAAATTTTGAGAATGAAAACATGATTTGACATTCATAAAAAAATCCTATATACAAACTGAAAGTTTTAGCATAGGATGAAGTATTTTTAATATACGATGAACATTTACTTTAACAAACAAAAAATGTAGTGCATGGTGAACCTCTTTAGCTTTTTAGTGCATAGTTGTATGAGCATGTCAAGCATGAGCATGCAACTTGGTCGAGGTGATCTGTGTATCGAGCATGTACATGAAAATGGGTCAGGTTGGGCGAGTTGCATGTTGAGGGTGGACACGCAACTTGGCAGGGCGAGTTGCGTGTCGAGGTTAGACCTGAAAATGGGCTAGGTTGGGGCAAGTTGCATGTCGATGATGGACATGTAACTACACCAAAAAAACACTTGGAGCCCAATTACAAGTCAGTGGTGGACTTGCAACTGGGGTGAAGAATAAAAAAAGACAATCTTCACGCAAAAATAAGGACGAGGTTGTAACAAAGGCAAAAAAATAAAGGGTGTCAAAATCCAGATCGCATGTAATGGGTGGGCTTGACACTACGAGCGGAGAATAAAAGAGGTCTATGTGTTTGTAAGCCGAGGGTGTTCTTGCAAACTGAGGCAACAAAAAAAACGAGCCCATTATCGAGTTGATGATGGACTTACAACTGGGATGAAAACAAACTACGAACCAAGTTGTGACTTGAAGGTGGTGTCGGCGTCAAAACTGGCAGATCTCGGGTAGGGGTGCCCAAGCTGCGTGTCGAAGGATCGATGGTAACAAGGGACTGGGGACACGATGTTTACCCAGGTTCGGGCCCTCTCTATCGAGGCAATACCCTACTTCCTTCTTGATTGATCTAAATGAATATAGGGTTACAAGAGTTGATCTACCTCGAGATCGTAATGGCTAAACCCTAGAAGTCTAGCCTACGTAATTGTGATTCTTCTACCCTCTACACACAAGACCCCTTGGTTTATATATCCACCGGAGGAGGCTTAAGGTTACAAAGGTTACTTGGGAAGGAAGGAATTGTTACACTGGGACATCTATCATGCCTTTCTACATACACAGGAGTTCTAACCGGACACGGGGGATGCTTGTTTATCTTCATCTTCATGGCCCATCAGTCCGGCCCAGCTTCGATGGACCGGACACTCGTGGACCACCAAATCCCGGACTCCTTCAGTAGCCCTCGAACTTGCCTACTATGACGAGGTTGTATCCAGCTTCATGTCTTCGGTCTTGCATGGTAAGTTCTCCTTCGAAATAGATGATAGTTCGGCTCCATATTTAATATTATATATTCTGTCGATTCCTTACCGCCATCGCCTCGGCTTCCACGTGTCAGACGAATGCGAATCCTTCAGGTATTTTACAAATAAGCCCATGACCATGAAAGGAAGGCGTCTATTTAAGGATATTAAATCTCAGATGCCATTACACACCATGTGAAAATCCTTATAGCTTGCCACATAAAATTTCCCAGACATGGCCAGTGCTCCCAGCTCTTCCTCACGCCCCCACGGCCCTCAAGTAGGTGATGGGGAAAGATGCTCAATATCCCACGCCCATCTAAATAAACTTCAGACGCAGGGATATCTCCCTCTCACGGATCTAGTCCCCGTTCGGGCTGGATTAACTTCCACCAATGGTGAAGACTTGGCGGAAAACTTCCCCAATCCTACTAAAGAGGAGCAGGTGTGCTTCATCTCCTTCCTTTTGAGATGTCACAACCCTAGTTCTGGTATGCACTAGGCTAGCTTTGGTGTTTGCATCATGTTTATTTCTCAAATGAATTTGAAATGGGGACATGTGAAAGCATCAGGAATCTTTTTGGAAATGACCCAAATGAAAATTGCTCCAAAAAGGTCAGAGAAAATGTTCATGTTGCTCTTTGAAAATATTGTTTAGAGATAAAAATCGAACCAATATTTTTAGGAGCTCATAAATATTTATTTTGGGCATTTGGAATTAATGCAATAAATATTTGCATTGGATATATATATTTATTATATTTTTAATATATGTCCAATAATTCTGGAATTTGTGAGGGGCTTTGGATATACTCCTTCTAGTCCCTACAAAAATTGTCAGAAGTTTTTAAATGATTTAGTTTAAATCAAAACAAATGTCAGAATTAGAAAAGAAAAATAAAAAGGGAAAACCCTTACCTGTGCTGGCCCAGCACTGTGCGGCCTGGCCGGCCCAGTTGGCCAGCCTAGCCCATCTGCCCCTCCCCTGTCGTCTTCCTCCCGCCAGGAGGACGAGCGCGTGCCCGGCGCGTGCACCGCCGCGCCGTGCCACCTCCTCCCTCCCTGCCTGCCTGTTCCTCCACCGCTGCGACTGGACGACGCCACGCGCCCCCTCAGACTCTCTCACTCTCCCCAGTCTTCTCCTCTCCCTCTCCCTCGCTTTCTCGCTCGGACCCGAGCGCTGCCGTCGCCGCCGTTCGCCATCGCGCCCATAGCCACGGCCTCGCCTCTCCGACTAGTCCACGAGTTTCGCCGTGTCCTCCTCGTCCTCCTCGTCGAGCCACGCACCCCCGGACGGCCTCCATCGTCGCCATCGTCGTCTTCTTCACCATCGGCCGGCGTGGATCCCCACCGCCCGCACATCGTCGTCCGGCCTCCCCCGAGTTCGCTGAGACTACCGTCAGAATCGCCGTGAGCTCCTGCCCCTGCTCCCCCTCTCCGCTCCCTCTCTCGCACGCCGCCGCTACCGTTTCATTGTCACACCCTGCAGTTTTTAACATGTTATTTGTATCTTTGAAGCATGAAAATTTGGACCAGCAAAATTTTTTTAGCATCATTTGGCTTTATTTGGAATTGAGTTTTCTTCATGTGCTTTTTCATGTGCTCATTAAAGTCAACTATGACCTCTTGTAGAATTCATCTCCATACTCAAAACTTCTTCCCAATGATCATGCCAAGTGTTATATAACAGTATAGTATTTTCTTACAAAATTATTTTGGCCAAAAAGTATTATATAAATTTAGTTTTCCAAAAACCCCTGAATTGAGATTTGCACTGCAAGTACTTGATTTAGGGTGAGAAAATTATTTCAAAAGGTTTATTTGAGACCTAGTAGTCATAGGACTCCCAGAAACCACAAAGGTATAATTTTAAAAGTTATTTTCCTATTTTATTTAAAAGCTTTTTCTTAAGGCCAGAAATGGTCTTTAATAGGGGAAAATTATTTAAGTATTTCAAAAATATTTGCCAAAATTCAGAGAGACTCACAGGACATATATTGTCCATATATAAGAGTTTCAACACTTGGTCATGTTCAAAATATTGGAAAATCCTTCCAAAACCCTTTCTGGATATTTCAAGCTTTTGAAATATTTACAAACGAAATTTTCTCCAAAAATTCCATGGAAATTCTATCATGTCATATATGACATATTTGATGATCTTGCCAAGTCCCATGCTTTGGGAAGCAAGAAAACATCCTCAAACCCCTTCATAACCATTCTGTCCATATTTGAAGTTTGAGCAACTTTACATTGCCAAACTTGTCCAAATGCCCTCAAACTTGGTGCACATGCTAGAATGACCTAATAAGGCATCTAGACCAAATGGCACAAGAATTGGAATAGAGCAACTTGATCTGATCACCTCAAAACCCTTCCTGTTCAAATGCAAATTTGAACAACTTTACATTACCAACTTTTTATCTGGAGCTTCAAACTTTGTGGGCATGATCAATACCCCAAATAATGATGCTACACCAAGTGGTGCATCAAGGGGAGATGATTAGCTTGACTCAATCAAGATGAAACTGTTTCTGTTTATTTCTAGGGTTCACCAAAGTTACATTGGCTAGTTTCTTCAAATGAGCCCAAGTTTGGTGAAGCACCCTATTTTCTCATGTCTTTCAACCCTGTTAAGTGCCATGTCAAGTGGAGTTCATTTACTTGACCAAACACAGATCAAACACCTTCTGCAGAATTGCTAAAACCTCCAACTTGATCACTTTTACTTTTCTCCATGGCCTCAACTTCTTACCACATGATCATTGAGTTGCTAGCTACCACCAGTAACTTCCCCAGCACCCCAGCTCCATGATTGAGGGGTGAAAGCCCTGTTTTACCTTGCTGGACAGCAAGTTTTCACCAAGTCCCCAGCCTCCTCACTCTCTCTCAGCATCTCCAGGGCATCCAAGGCATCAGGCCAATTCTTTACTCTTCCCCTGACCTTCTAGACGCTGCTGGACACGTTGGTTTTGACCAGGTCGGCGAGAGCGCGGCGATGCCAGCCAAACGCGCGCTCTGGAGCGAGTAACAGTGCAGACAAGCACTGTGGCTCCGGCCAATCGCTGACCCCGACAGCCTCGCGCCAGTCGAGGCCCCTCGACGTCCGCAACCTCCCCGGCGCTGTCCCCCCTCCTCCTGCGCCCTCCAGTGGCCGACGTCGCACGCGCGCTGGCCGCCCGCGACGGCCACTCTGCTGCTTCACACGCGCGCGCACTCCAGACGATTCCCCGCTCCTCTTTTCCCCTCGGCTGGACGTGGAGCAAGTCCATGGTCCTCCCCGGCGTGATCCCAGGCTCCAGAACCCCTCCTAGCCTCGCCTGCAACCTCGCCGGCGCACGGGTCCACGGTGGACTGTGGGCGCGGCTATATAAGCCCCTCCCGAGCCTCTCCAGCAGCACCACAAGCCTCACTCCACTCCACTGAGCCCCCCAGCATCTTCAGTTCGACCCCAAGAGGTCCCAGTACTCGGGATCGACTGGAGCGCCGCCGCGTCGGGCCGCCGGTGATCTCGTGGTACGAGCCTTCCCTGCCCCTCCTTGCACCTGATTCGGAACCCCCTCGCCTCACTGATCCTTTCCCCCTTGTTTGCCCCTCCGTTTGCAGTCGGAAACAACCTCAGCCACCACCTCCCGACGAGCTTCCGCCGTCCCACCTCGTCGCCGGCGAACCAGACCTCCCCGCCGTGCCGCACCACCACCCCTGCATCCGTGACACGACGCTGATTCCATCCCTGGCCTCCGTTGCCGTCGCCGTGGCCGGAAAACTCGCCGGTGAGCTCGCCGTCGCCGGGGCCGCAAGGTAGGAGACGACAGGTGGGCCTCGCCTGTCATCCCCACACCTCTTCCCCCTCCTCTCTGCCACTGACCCACGGGGCCCGCCCGTCAGGTTTAAAAACCTGACGTGCGCGCGCAGGCTCCCGTGCGGCTGGCTGAACCACCTGGGCCGTGCACTGTGGCCTCCTCTGGCCCAGTGCACAGGACCCTTTTTCTTTTTCTTTTTCTGTAAATGTTTTAAACATTTCTACAGAAAAGAATAATGGTCCAAATTAAATAATTCCAACTCCTAAAATCTTGTAATATTCCAACCTATTTAATGGTACCACTTTCATTCAAATCCATGAAACTTTTCTGTACTGTTCAAATTTAAAATCAAATTTGGGCAGTAATACTCCTGTTCTAAAATCAATATATTCTATTCTGTAACTCCAAAACTCCAACTAAGATTTTTCCCCACCTTAGAAATTCCTCTAGTATTTTACAAAAATGAGTTGACATTTTTTTTAGCACTTTGATTTTTCTGTTTTGTTTGTATTCTTATTTTCCCGTGGTTATTATGCGACGTATAAATCCCGTATTTGACGAAGTTGCTGTGGAAGAAGAAGGAGAAGGATTTGAAGACTTTGAAGACCAAGCCAATCCAGGCAAGCAGCCCTTTGACCATGATACACTTGTTCTTCGGAACCCGTTTGTTTCCGATGCATGATGATTAGGGTTACGATAGTGACCTAGTGATTCCACCATATGATGCATGCCTTGATCTTGATCTTGCTATGTGCTAGATGACTTGCATATGGTTAGTGGTTATGAATAGTGATGCATGTGTGGCATGAACCTCCGTGGTTGAAGTCTTTACATAAAACCCCGTCGGGTGCCATTCATGCCCGAGGGAGATGATGATGATGAGTTGGGTGACCACTTGATGATGAAGTTGTGTACCAAGGCAAGTGTGTGTGTTTTTCAAACGGATTGGATTAAGTTGCGACCGTTATTCCAACCATACATGTGCAACCACACTACCCCTTATGGGACGGGGCTTTATTGATTACTTAGGTCGATACTAGCTTGGTGCCCGCATTACTAGTGACGGGAAGACTTGAGGTCTTTCCCGGGACGGGGTCGTGCTTGGATAGACGACCATGACTGTTTTCACAGGGCACCGGACACACCGTTGGTCCCTTCGGGTATGCGTGACATTGAAATAAGGGCAAGTCCCGTGATCTATTGTTTGTACCCGAGGGCCGTGTACCAACGAGTGGACTCTATGTTAGTGTCGTCTAAGGAAAGATAATGACCGGGTGCTTACCCCGGGTACTTGAGGTACCGCGGGTCGTGGATGACACGGAAGTTCCCCGGATCTTGTGGGTAAAGTGTACAACCTCTGCCGAGTGTCAAACTATTCGAATAGCCGTGTCCACGGTCATGGACAGTTGGGTAACCGCTCTTGGGCTACGTCCAATGTTTGTGAAACCATGCGTGTGTATATGAGTCAAGGTGGTGACTTGACTCGATGAGATGAATCATATTCATGTTGATATCGGTAACCTGTCTTCGAGGTTACGCAAGTTTATTGATGCATTAACTTGATGGTAGAATATTTGTTCTAGCCTTGCTAGATTGATCATTATTGTTCCATTGCATTGTTACCTTGAACCACATCATGGGTTGCTTGCGAGTACATTCAAAGTATTCATTGGCTTGCCACTGGTTATTTAATTGGCCAGGCATGGAAGAACAGGATTATGAGGAAGAATTCTTTGGAGACGAACATGCGAACTAGGACGCTATCCCAGTCAGAATGCCTGTAGGGTTAAGGCAGATGGCATGGGTTCTACCCGTTTATCGAAGACTCCCGCTATTTGAGTTATTTGCTATTCAGCCCGTGAGGCTCTATCTATGTAAGACTTGGCCATAATGGCCTTAAATTCGTGTAAGACTATTTGTATGGATGTAAGACTCTTGTTATTTCAGCTTCTGTGTGTTCAGTGAGCATTGATCTCTCGGATCACTGTACACGTGCATTCGGTGATCTCGACTTCTAAGTCGGGGTCCCCACAGAGCTGGTATCACAGCCATCCTGACTGTAGGAAGCCTTAGTTAGCATGGGCGGTAGTTAGTTGAGACCCCTTTTCAAAAACCTTCTTAACCTCTCTTCTTTTCTAAACCTGAGATTTCATCAGCTTATTAACCCCTCCTATTCCACCTTTGTAGATGGCCGCTGTACCCGAAGAGCACCTGACCACTGGGTTTCCCTTACTTCTCGAGGATAGCCTCCAGGAGTGTCAGTTCCACCGAGCACCCATCCTCACCTACCTTGAGCATTGGGTGAGCGATACTGAGGTGGAGCACGACGTGGAAGGGATCGTGAAGGCAAACGATCCTCCCACGAGTTGGTTCTTCGAGGGACCCCAGATGGCAACACTACCACTCGCTGTCGAGGCTGCTGCACTCAAGGCGTTAACCCGTCTCCGCGAGCTTCTTCCGGAGATGGCAGCCAAGATGACAACTCGCTTCTTACCTTACCGGAAGGAAGGTGACGAAGAAAGCAGCGCACTAGCCCCTCCACTGAAGGAAGGACTCTTGCTTCGGTTCCAGACCTACTTCAGTCTATGTGCCGACAGCCTGGCACAAGACTTGGCCTCGGAATCAATGAAGCTTCGAGAAGAACTTCACAAGACCAAGGAACTTCTTCGTCGAGCTCAAGAGAAGGCAAACATGATCAAGAAGGAAGGAGCACCTTCTGGACAGTCCGCTATCGCATATCGAGGCGGAAGGCCCTCCGAGGATGTGTCTTCCAAGGGTGAAGAACCACCTCGGCGACGCCGGATGACGGCAAGGGAATATCGCAAGCTTTTCCCTGCACCACCGACGAAGCACCGTCGTATCCAACTCCTCCACTCTCCCACTCCCTCAAGCGACAAGGGAGCCCAGACAGATGAAGACAAGGAGGAAGACCCAGAAGAGCCGGAATACGCGACCGAGCATTCCGCCGCTTAGGCATTATTCGCTACTCGGATATGCCAGTTGTAACCCCTACGGTAGGATAGGTCGTGTAAGCCCTATGCGCAGTCGAGTCCTTGTATGGTTCATATGAAACCATCTAGTGTTTGCTTTTGTTGTGTCTGGATGTATGTCGTATTCTTCCTTCGGGAATGTGTAAACGACTACATCACCCATTTGGATTTTTTAATGAATGTGTTTTGGCCTTGGGGCCCTTGCATGATTTGATTTAGTGTCACACCCACCCCCTTACTAGGCACCCATCTATCTTGCTTTCCCTCTTCCGAGTCATGAGACCTTTTACCGCTCCAACAGGATGCCTGTTGTAACTCGTACTGGTACCTCTACCCAGCAGCCCGAAGCCGGAGCATCCTCTCAGCCAGAGGCAGGCCACGACCAAACCAACGACCAAGCTCCACCACCACCTCCTCCAAGCATGGACATGGCTCAGCTTCTCCAAGCTTTCCGTGAGGAACGCCAAGCCAACACTGCAGCCCTTCAGCTGATTGCTCAAGCTGTCACCAACAACCGCCAGCCGGCGGGGAATGGCAATGGACGTTCCACGTTGGCAGATTTCAAGAAGCATGCACCGCCAACCTTCATCGAGACTGCAGAACCCCTGGATGCAGATGACTGGGTCCGTTCCATTGAGGAAATTCTGGAACTAGTCGGATGCACTGAAGACCGCGAGAAGGTGGCTTATGCAGCCCACTGCCTCGGGGGAGCTGCTAGAGCTTGGTGGGATGGATTCAAGGTCATGCATGCTAAACAAGACATCACTTTGGTTAACTTCAAGACGGAATTCCGCAAGGCCCACATTCCTTCCGGAATCATGGCTATCAAAAAGCGTGAGTTCCGAGCCCTGAAGCAAGGAAGTGGCACTATCAAGGAGTACATGCAGAAGTTCAGTGTTCTGTCAAGGTATGCCCCTGAAGATGCCAGCACTGATGCTGCCAAAAGGGAGCGCTTCATGGAAGGCCTCAATCAGACTCTGCAATACTCGCTTGTCGTGTGCGACTGCCCATCTTTCCCTGACCTGGTGAACAAGGCACTTATGCTTGAAGACAAGCGGCGTGCTTTGGAAGACACTCGCAAGCGCAAGTTGGTCAGTAAGGGGAGTTCCAGCAACCAGAAGCCTCGTCCGTGGTTGTCAGCCCCGGCCAAGCGAACCTATCAGCAGCCAAGAGCTCCTGGACCTCGTGCCAACCCTCAGCCTCAGCAGTATGCCAATCCCAGGCCAGCCTTCAACCCCAATACCAGTGGTGGCAACAAGATCAATCCAAACCAAGTCACTTGCTTTGGATGTGGTCAGCCCGGACACATCTCAAGGGTGTGCCCCAACAAGAAGCCTGATGCCCCGCGCCCCAATGCGCAGAACCAGGGACAAGACCGTGGAATGCCACCAAGGAACCCCGCTCCTCGCAATCCACCGAACTATGGGAAGGGGCGTGTGAATCACGTCACTGCTGAAGAAGCCCAGGAAGACCCGGACATCGTGCTGGGTACGTTCCTTGTCAACTCAGCACCTGCAACTGTCTTCTTTGATTCGGGAGCAACGCATTCATTCGTCACTCAAAGATTTGCATTAAAAAGTGGCATGACCCCTACACCCCTGAATAACCCTATGGTGGTACAAACCCCCGGAGCCGAGATGAGAGCCTAGATAGGCTGTAAAGGAGTCGGTATTACCATTAACGGTGCAGATTTCCTAGCAGACCTTATCATCCTGAGATCGCAAGGCTTGGATGTGATCTTAGGGATGGATTGGCTCAGTAAGCACCAAGGCTTGTTAGACTGTGCCAATCGGACAGTCACTGTGACCAATGACCAGGGAGTCAAAGTCAAGTTTGCTCCCAACTCCTCTTCCGCTCAAGCCGCTAAAGTCAACTGTCTGTCTGAAGTTGGGCTAGATCAAGTACCGGTGGTATGTGAGTATCCTGATGTCTTTCCGGATGAACTACCGGGAATGCCCCCTGACCGTGACATTGAGTTCATCATCGAGCTCAAGCGCGGAGCAGGACCCATCTATAAGAAGCCTTATAGAATGCGGACGGAAGAATTAGCCGAGTTGAAGAAGCAGCTGGAAGAGCAGCTAAGGAAGGGATTTATCCGCCCAAGTGCCTCCCCTTGGGGATCTCCTGTTCTGTTTGTGGCCAAGAGGGACGGTACCATCCGCTTATGCATTGACTATCGTTCCCTCAATGAAGTTACAATCAAGAACAAATATCCACTTCCCAAGATCGAAGATCTGTTTGATCAGCTCAGCGGAGCCAAGGTATTCTCCAAGATCGACCTCAGATCTGGGTACTACTAGCTGAAGATCAGACCCCAAGATATTCCGAAGACGACATTCGTAACCAGATATGGCCTGTACGAGTGCACGGTCATGTCTTTTGGGTTAACCAATGCCCCAGCTTACTTCATGTATCTCATGAATAAAGTCTTCATGGAATATTTAGACAAGTTTGTTATTTTCTTCATTGATGACATTCTTGTGTTCTCGAAGTCGGAGGAAGAGCACAAGCAGCACCTGAGGATGGTCCTATACAAGCTTCGTGAGCACCAACTGTATGCCAAATTCAGCAAGTGTGAGTTCTGGCTGCATAAAGTTGGATTCTTAGGTCATGTCTTGACCGAGGAAGGATTATCTGTTGATCCTGCAAAGATCGAAGCTGTGACCTAATGGCAATCTCCAACGACCGTCAAGGAAGTTAGAAGCTTCCTCGGACTAGCGGGCTATTACCGCAAGTTCGTGGAAGGATTCTCTAGCATTGCACGACCAATGACTCAGCTCCTCAAGAAGGACAAGAAGTTTGAATGGACCCCAAAATGCGAAGAGAGCTTCCAAGAGCTCAAGAAGAGATTGACCACCGCCCCAGTTCTGGCAACACCTGATATTCACAAGGAGTTCGTGATATATTGTGACGCCTCCCGAACCGGATTGGGAAGCGTTCTGATGCAAGAAGGCCGCGTCATAGCATACCTCTCCAGGCAGCTGCGACCCCATGAGGAGAACTACACTACTCACGATCTTGAGCTAGCGGCAGTAGTTCATGCCTTGAAGACATGGCGGCATTACCTCCTAGGGAAACGGTGTGAGATCTACACAGACCACAAAAGTCTGAAGTACATTTTCACCCAAAAGGAATTGAACATGAGGCAACGGAGATGGTTGGAACTCACCAAAGACTATGACCTCAGTGTTCAGTATCACCCTGGGAAGGCTAACATGGTGGCCGATGCCTTAAGCAGGAAGGCTTGCTCTTTGAATGCCATTATTCAGAAAGGGCAGCCAGCCTTGTTTAAGGAGATCGAACAATTCAGTTTGGAATTGGTCACCCCTGGATTTCTGGATCATTTGGAAGTCAGACCAACCCTGATGGACGACGTCAAGAAGGCACAAGATGGACACGCAAGCATCGAAGGCATCAAGAAGAAGATGAAGCAGGGCAAGGCCCCAGGATTCTCCGAAGACGAGCACGGGATTGTTTGGTACAAAGGTCGCCTCTGCGTACCAAACAACATCGAGCTGAAGACGCTGATTCTGCAAGAAGCCCACGACACTTCGTATTCCATCCACCCCGGAGGAACCAAGATGTACCAAGACTTGAAGGCATGATTCTGGTGGCACGGTATGAAGAGAGAGATTGCAACCTATGTTGCAAGGTGTGATGTGTGCCAAAGGGTCAAGGCTGAATATCAGCGACCTGCTGGATTGCTTCAACCACTCAAGGTTCCTGAGTGGAAGTGGGATAAAATCGGAATGGACTTCATCACTGGATTACCAAGGTCGAAGAGAGGACATGACTCCATCTGGGTCATAGTCGATCATTTGACCAAGGTGGCCCATTTCATTCCTATCAAGACTACCTACTCAGGCAACCAGCTGGCAACTCTCTATATCAACCGAATCGTAAGTCTTCACGGTGTTCCCAAGGAGATTGTGTCAGATCGAGGCACCCAGTTCACTTCAAGGTTCTGGAAGAGATTCCAAGAAGCCTTGGGAACCAAGTTATCTTTCAGTACAGCTTTCCACCCATAGACCGGAGGCCAAACAGAGCGAGTCAATCAGATTCTCGAAGACATGCTCCGAGCCTGTGTCCTGGCGTATGGAGCCAAGTGGGAAGACTGTCTCCCTTTTGCCGAGTTCTCCTATAACAACAGTTACCAGTCAAGCCTTCAGATGGCACCATTTGAGGTATTGTACGGACGCAGATGCCGCACACCCCTCAATTGGTCGGAGACTGGAGAAGGACTAGTCTTTGGACCGGATATTCTCCGCGCAGCAGAAGAGCAAGTCCAACTAGTCAGAGAGCGATTAAAGGCAGCCAAGTCAAGGCAGAAGAGTTATGCTGAGACTCGACGCCGAGACATGAGTTTCTGTGTCGGAGATCATGTGTACCTCCGGGTAACTCCTTTGAAGGGAACCAAGCGTTTCCACGTCAAGGGGAAGCTTGCGCCAAGGTTCATTGGCCCTTTCAAGATCACCGACCGACGAGGAGAAGTGGCTTACCAGTTGGAACTACCACCTGAGCTATCCGATGTGCACAATGTATTCCATGTGTCACAACTCCGGAAATGTCTCCAAGTTCCAAACAAGCCCAATCTCTACAAGGATGTGGATCACCAAGCCATTGATCTGCAGCCTGATTGGACCTACCGCGAGAAGCCCATTCGCATTCTGGACGAAGCAGAACGACGTACGCGAAGCCGTACCTTCAAGTACTTCAAGGTCCAGTGGAGCAACCACACCGAAGCAGAAGCAACCTGGGAACGAGAAGACTATCTTAGATCCAAGTTTCCCGACCTCTTTTAAGCCCTAGTTTAGGAATCTCGGGGACGAGATTCCTGTAAGGGGGGTAGGTCTGTCACACCCTGCATTTTGTAACATGTTATTTGTATCTTTGAAGCATGAAAATTTGGACCAGCAAAATTTTTTTTAGCATCATTTGGCTTTATTTGGAATTGAGTTTTTTTCATGTGCTCATTAAAGTCAACTATGACCTCTTGTAGAATTCATCTCCATACTCAAAACTTCTGCCCAATGATCATGCCAAGTGTTATATAACAGTATACTATTTTCTTACAAAATTATTTTGGCCAAAAAGTATTTTATAAATTTAGTTTTCCAAAAACCCCTGAATTGAGATTTGCACTGCAAGTACTTGATTTAGGGTGAGAAAATTATTTCAAAAGGTTTATTTGAGACCTAGTAGTCATTGGACTCCCAGAAACCACAAAGGTATAATTTTAAAAGTTATTTTCCTATTTTATTTAAAAGCTTTTTCTTAAGGCCAGAAATGGTCTTTAATAGGGGAAAATTATTTAAGTATTTCAAAAATATTTGCCAAAATTCAGAGAGACTCAGAGGACATATATTGTCCATATATAAGAGTTTCAATACTTGGTCATGTTCAAAATATTAGACAAATCCTTCCAAAACCCTTTCTGGATATTTCAAGCTTTTGAAATATTTACAAAGGAAATTTTCTCCAAAAATTCTAGGGAAATTCTATCATGTCATATATGCAATATTTGATGATCTTGCCAAGTCCCATGCTTTGGGAAGCAAGAAAACATCCTCAAACCCCTTCATAACCATTCTGTCCATATTTGAAGTTTGAGCAACTTTACATTGCCAAACTTGTCCAAATGCTCTCAAACTTGGTGCACATGCTAGGATGACCTAATAAGGCATCTGGACCAAATGGCACAAGAATTGGAATAGAGCAACTTGATCTGATCACCTCAAAACCCTTCCTCTTCAAATGCAAATTTGAACAACTTTACATTACCAACTTTTTATCTGGAGCTTCAAACTTTGTGGGCATGATCAATACCCCAAATAATGATTCTACACCAAGTGGTGCATCAAGGGGAGATGATTAGCTTGACTCAATCAAGATGAAACTGTTTCTGTTGATTTCTAGGGTTCACTAAAGTTACATTGGCTAGTTTCTTCAAATGAGCCCAAGTTTGGTGAAGCACCCTATTTTCTCATGTCTTTCAACCCTGTTAAGTGCCATGTCAAGTGGAGTTCATTTACTTGACCAAACACAGATCAAACAACTTCTGCAGAATTGCTATAACCTCCAACTTGATCACTTTTACTTTTCTCCATGGCCTCAACTTCTTACCACATGATCATTGAGTTGCTAGCTACCACCAGTAACTTCCCCAGCACCCCAGCTCCATGATTCAGGGGTGAAAGCCCTGTTTTACCTTGCTGGACAGCAAGTTTTCACCAAGTCCCCAGCCTCCTCACTCTCTCTCAGCATCTCCAGGGCATCCAAGGCCTCAGGCCAATTCTTTACTCTTCCACTGACCATCTAGAGGCTGCTGGACACGTTGGTTTTGACCAGGTCGGCGAGAGTGCGGTGATGCCAGCCAAACGCGCGCTCTGGAGCGCGTAACAGTGCAGACAAGCACTGTGGCTCCGGCCAATCGCTGACCCCGACAGCCTCGGGCCTTCCCCTCGCGCCAGTCGAGGCCCCTCGACGTCCGCAACCTCCCCGGCGCTGTCCCCCCTCCTCCTGCGCCCTCCAGTGGCCGACGTCGCACGCGCGCTGGCTGCCCGCGACGGCCACTCTGCTGCTTCACATGCGCACGCACTCCAGACGATTCCCCGCTCCTCTTTTCCCCTCAGCTGGACGTGGAGCAAGTCCACGGTCCTCCCCGGCGTGATCCCAGGCTCCAGAACCCCTCCTAGCCTCGCCTGCAACCTCGCCGGCGCACGGGTCCACGGTGGACCGTGGGCACGGCTATATAAGCCCCTCCCGAGCCTCTCCAGCAGCACCACAAGCCTCACTCCACTCCACTGAGCCCCCCAGCATCTTCAGTTCGACCCCAAGAGGTCCCAGTACTCGCTATCGACCGGAGCGCCGCCGCGTCGGGCCGCCGGTGATCTCGTGGTACGGGCCTTCCCTGCCCCTCCTTCCACCTGATTCGGAACCTCCTCGCCTCACTGATCCTTTCCCCCTTGTTTGCCCCTCCGTTTGCAGTCGGAAACAACCTCAGCCACCACCTCCCGACGAGCTTCCGCCGTCCCACCTCGTCGCCGGCGAACCAGACCTCCCCGCCGTGCCGCACCACCACCCCTGCATCCGCGACACGACGCTGATTCCATCCCTGGCCTCCGTTGCCGTCGCCGTGGCCGGAAAACTCGCCGGTGAGCTCGCCGTCGCCGTGGCCGCAAGGTTGGAGATGACAGGCGGGCCCCGCCTGTCATCCCCACACCTCTTCCCCCCTCCTCTCTGCCACTGACCCACGGGGCCCGCCCGTCAGGTTTAAAAACCTGACGTGCGCGCGCAGGCTCCCGTGCTGCTGGGCTGAACCACCTGGGCCGTGCACTGTGGCCTCCTCTGGCCCAGTGCACAGGACCCTTTTTCTTTTTCTTTTTCTGTAAATGTTTTAAACATTTCTACAGAAAAGAATAATGGTCCAAATTAAATAATTCCAACTCCTAAAATCTTGTAATATTCCAACCTATTTAATGGTACCACTTTCATTCAAATCCATGAAACTTTTCTGTACTGTTCAAATTTAAAATCAAATTTGGGCAGTAATACTCCAGTTCTAAAATCAATATATTCTATTCTGTAACTCCAAAGCTCCAACTAAGATTTTTCCCCACCTTAGAAATTCCTCTAGTATTTTACAAAAATGAGTTGACATTTTTTTGAGCACTTTGATTTTTCTGTTTTGTTTGTATTCTTATTTTCCCGTGGTTATTATGCGATGTATAGATCCCGTATTTGACGAAGTTGCTGTGGAAGAAGAAGGAGAAGGATTTGAAGACTTTGAAGACCAAGCCAATCTAGGCAAGCAGCCCTTTGACCATGATACACTTGTTCTTCGGAACCCGTTTGTTTCCGATGCATGATGATTAGGGTTACGATAGTGACCTAGTGATTCCACCATATGATGCATGCCATGATCTTGATCTTGCTATGTGCTAGATGACTTGCATATGGTTAGTGGTTATGAATAGTATTGCATGTGTGACATGAACCTCCGTGGTTGAAGTCTTTACATAAAACCCCGTCGGGTGCCATTCATGCCCGAGGGAGATGATGATGATGAGTTGGGTGACCACTTGATGACGAAGTGGTGTACCAAGGCAAGTGTGTGTGTTTTTCAAACGGATTGGTTTAAGTTGCGACCGTTATTCCAACCATACATGTGCAACCACACTACCCCTTATGGGACGGGGCTTTATTGATTACTTAGGTCGATACTAGCATGGTGCTCGCATTACTAGTGACGGGAAGACTTGAGGTCTTTCCCGGGACGGGGTCGTGCTTGGATAGACGACCATGAATGTTTTCACAGGGCACCGGACACACCGTTGGTCCCTTCGGGTATGCGTGACATTGAAATAAGGGCAAGTCCCGTGATCTATTGTTTGTACCCGAGGGCCGTGTACCAACGAGTGGACTCTATGTTAGTGTCGTCTAAGGAAAGATAATGACCGGGTGCTTACCCCGGGTACTTGAGGTACCGCGGGTCGTGGATGACACGGAAGTTCCCTGGATCTTGTGGGTAAAGTGTACAACCTCTGCAGAGTGTCAAACTATTCGAATAGCCGTGTCCACGGTCATGGACAGTTGGGTAACCGCTCTTGGGCTACGTCCAATGTTTGTGAAACCATGCGTGTGTATATGAGTCAAGGTGGTGACTTGACTCGATGAGATGAATCATATTCATGTTGATATCGGTAACCTGTCTTCGAGGTTACGCAAGTTTATTGATGCATTAACTTGATGGTAGAATATTTGTTCTAGCCTTGCTAGATTGATCATTATTGTTCCATTGCATTGTTACCTTGAACCACATCATGGGTTGCTTGCGAGTACATTCAAAGTACTCATTGGCTTGCCACTGGTTATTTAATTGGCCAGGCATGGAAGAACAGGATTATGAGGAAGAATTCTTTGGAGACGAACATGCGAACTAGGACGCTATCCAGTCAGAATGCCTGTAGGGTTAAGGCAGATGGCATGTGTTCTACCCGTTTATCGAAGACTTCCGCTATTTGAGTTATTTGCTATTCAGCCCGTGAGGCTCTATCTATGTAAGACTTGGCCATAATGGCCGTAAATTCGTGTAAGACTATTTGTATGGATGTAAGACTCTTGTTATTTCAGCTTCTGTGTGTTCAGTGAGCATTGATCTCTGGGATCACTGTACACGTGCATTCGGTGATCTCGACTTCTAAGTCGGGGTCCCCACATTCGTCGACGACCAAGAACCACCGCCGCCTGAGCTCGTCGCCGACGCAGCTCCGGTGACCAATTGGTCACTCCGGCGTGCCCAGCTTGTCCCTCTCTTTGCGTAGGAGCTATAGATGCCAGCGCCGCCCCGCCTAGCCATCTACAGCAACGATCCCGAGCTCACCCGAGCTCCGGCCGCCGTCGCGAGCTCCGGCCACCCCGCGCCCTCCCACTTGCTCCAACCGACGCGGACGAGCTCCAGCTCCTCGCCCGTGGTCTCCGTTGTCCAAATGAACGCCGGAACGGCGATCCCGAGCCTCTCTGCCGCGTCTGTGGACGCCGGCGTCGAGCCGCCGGCGGGTCAACCCCGTCTGACCAGGGGTTTGACCTCCCCTGGCTCACCGACGCGTGGGCCCGGCCTGCCAGGTGATTAGCTTAAGGATAATCACCAACTAATTACCCCCCATGACACTGACCAGTGGGCCCCAGCGCCCTAACATTATAATTAGTTTAGTTCTAAACCCCTCTGTTTAACCCGTGTCATTGACGTGTGGACCCCACATGTCAGGTTTGACTTGGTCAGCGCTGCTGACTTGCTGACGCAAGCATGACACAGTGCTGACATAATAAACAATATTCTGGAATTGTTTTAACTCAGGAAAATCCAGAAAATTGTTTAAACTTAAAAAATCACAGAAATTCAACTGTAGTTCAGAATGAAATAATTTATATATGAAAAATTATCAGAAAAATTCGATCTATCCATCTGTACCAGTTTCATGCATGATAAACCAACTTATACTTGCTGTATAGGTGAAAACACATAAATGGCACTTATAAATGTTAAATTTGGAGTTGCATTTGAACCCTTGGTTCAAATGGACTTCATTCAAATAGAATGCTAGTTGCATTAGCTCAAACAACATCACATTTTCATGCCATATTCATGCATCATATTGTTGCATATGCTTATGTTTGATTGTCGGCACCGTTCTTCTCGATAGGTCCAGCTCTGGAGACCGTTCCAGAGTACATGTCAGAGGAGCAGTGCTCTACCGTTGTTTTACCAAGCAAGCAAACCCCCTTGTTCATTCTGATACAATCCCCGTCTCGCTCCTGCTCTCTGTTTTTGCATTAGGACAACAACGATTCAACTGCTACTTTATGCTGCGGTAGTTGAACCCATTCCTCTGCATGACCGGTCATTGCCACAGTAAATAGTTGAAACCCACTAGCATGTGTAGGATTTGATTGAAGCCATGTTGTGATCTTACCATGCCATGCCTGCTATTGCTTAGAGTGTGTCGGGTCTGATTCATTGGGAATGAATTGGAGTGCAGTGATATGTTCTGATGCTGAGAGTCAAGTGTGAGAACACGTTTTGGTAACGGTAGCGGTGAGAGGCCATGTAGGAGTACATGGTGGGTTGTCTCACTAGAACCGTCCCTAAGAACTGAGTTCTCTGTATGTTGTCCAATGAATAGCTACTACCACACATTGGGTTCCGGTAACTCGACCCCTCTCGACTTATTAATCAACATGATCTCTGTCCAAGAGTTGCAACTAGTTTCTGGTGTTTGTAGGTAGTGCTAGTAGTCTACCAAGTGGCACTCGGCCAGGTGGGCTTGGGACAGACTAGGCACCGTGGCACGGTGTACCAAGCGTAGATCCATCGAGCGAGGTGGGCTTGGGAACCCTGCGCACATCATTTGGGGTCGTGAGAGACACCCCGGCCAGATCTCCTTACGGATGGAACCCGAATAGGCGATAAACCTGGACTAGAGTCTTGTGTGGTTAGTCAGGTCGTGGCCGACACCCTCGCCAGGCTTCAGCTTGAAGGTTGTCGAGATACACGAGGTGTACATGGCGGTAAGTGGCGAGAGCGTGTGTGAAGAAGTACACCCCTGCAGGGTTATCATGATCTATTCGAATAGCCAGGTCCACGGTTATGGACTTCTTGGATGCTTACGTGGTACATAGACAACTTGAAGTGGATACTCTAAAATACTCAAGACAAGTGTGAGTGCTATCGATGGCCTTCTCGTAGGGAGACGGGGATGAATCTATAGTGGTGTATTCTGTGGTGCTTAGTGGACTCGTGTGCGCCACCTCAAAAGAGTTACCAGCAGTCATAGAACAAGATAGCCACTCGGTCAAAGATGGCTTGCTGCAACTAAACCCCACTTTGCCTTCTTGATACAAATGCATGTAAGATAGGATCTGATGTAAGTCTTGTTGAGTACCTTTGTACTCATGTTTGCTTAATTTATGTTTTGCAGAGGATACTCCAATCTCACTAGTAGTTCCGCTTGGACTTCTACAAGTAGCTTGTTACCTCAGCTAAGATCTTGTACGAGTATTGTAGATAGTCAGGCTCTTCAGCCTTTTTCATTTGTAGTTGTCTGTACTCAGACATGTTATGCTTCCGTTTGTTCCTTGTATGCTCTGAATGTTGGTTCATGAGACCCATGTTTGTAAAGTCTGGCTCCTCGGAGCCTAATGATTAAATACTTTGTTTCATAGAGTCTTGTTGTGATGCCATGTTGTATTTGCACATATCGAGCATATTGTGTGTATGTTATTGAAATGCTTGGTATGTGTGGGATCCGACAACCTAGTTGTTTCCTCTTGGTAGCCTCTCTTATCGGGAAATGTCTCCTAGTGCTTCCACTGAGCCTTGGTAGCATGCTACTGCTCCGGAACACTTCGGCTGGCCGGCTTGTGTCCTTCTTCATTCCTGTGTCTGTCCCTTTGGGAAATGTCACGCGTTGTTCCTTTAAGTCTTTGTAGCTTGCTACGACTTGGGTTCATACGTTGATGACCGACACGTTCGTTGCTGGGTCATGTATGCCTATCCCTTTAAGTTAGTGCCACCTTGGGTTTATAACTAGTCATGTCGAAGGCTTCATCCTGCATATCGAAGGCTTCATCGCTCTTTGCGAGCTGTTTCTAGGTTGTGAGGCTCATTTCGAGCTATGGTGGAAATTCTTCTGCCTCGTCGCTCGCTCCATAAAGGGATCCATATTCGAGGTGGGCGGTGCCGAAGTGTGGCACATAGCAGGGATAGGTTACCTGTCCGGCACTCTGAAGAAGGCATCCGAAGAGTGGCCCTTGGAATGGTTTCATATTAAATATGTTGTTCTTCCGGACCCAATCCGGCGCAGCCTTCCCGAATTCTCCAGCGCTCCTTTGAAGAAACGCTTCAACTGGCATCCTGAATCCCGAAGGAAGAAGATAGTGCGGAGGTTAAAAGGCTAGTAAGCAAGATCAGAGTACTTGCCCACTCCGAGCTGACAATAATTGAAGTAGTGGCGATCTCAATAACGCGATGCGTTCAGCCACTTCAATCTAGAGGGTTTCCCATGTGGCATTACAATGGGCAGGACGATGCCTCGGGATGTCTATGCAAAGGTTCGGATAACCCTGCTGCGTTGGCCACCTTCCTAACTGACCTTTAAAAAGGGGAGAAGGAAGACTTTCTTCGCTTAAAATGTCAGGAAGGGTTTCTCCATGTACAACCCTATTGACTGGGTGAGCTTTTCCTTGATTGTTAGTCTCGCTCAAATTCTTTTCTGAGATATGATAACCGAACTGAATCCGACTATTTCCAATAGGAGTGGAGGAAGGTGGTAGAGCGGGTCCATAGACCCGTTCCGCAACTAGAGGACCTTGTTCGAGACTTGGATCCCGGATTTTAAGAAGATCCGGACATATTCATAGAGCTTATGGATGGAGTTTTCTATCAGGCAAGCCATGATGGCACAAAAGTGGCCATTGTAGTCGATTACCCTGGCCTTCTTCCTTCCTCCCATGTAAGTACACGGGAGACACGTCTTCAAAGAGAGCCTTCCTTTTGCGCCTCACCCACCGCACTGTCTCATGCTCAAAAGGGGCGGCGCTCGTCTCGCCGTACTGCATCAAGGGCCTCTTCTAGGAACGTGACGTTTGCGCAGGGCGAGTATTTGAAATGAAAGGAGACTGAAGACACCACCGAACCTCCTACTTTATCGAAGAGGTATAATTATTAACATGTGCTCGGTGGCAAGGCCGGACTGTAATATTTTCCGCGTTGTTCTTATTTCTAGTTGAGCATACGCCGGACTGTGTCTGGGGATCCTGCTGGCCACACACCAACCAATCCGGCACCAGACCCATCCACAAGGACTAGGGTCGATACGGGTGTAACGCCAGACAGTCCTCTCCAAGAGGATTCGGATAATGTATCTGTTACCAATTCCGAAGTGGAGAGCGCGATGAATTATCAGCGACGAAAAGAGGCCATGCGCCATCCAATTTTTACAGAAGAGGCTTTCAACGCCCTGAGCTCAGCCGATACATATATCCAAGCTGCTCAGGATGGACTTGTCGGGGCCACTCATCTTCTTTCAAAGGATATGCGAGTAAGAACGTGTAGATTCAATAATCATATGCCACCAGCCCCCGAGACTTGAAGCAGTTGGCCCAGCTGATTTAACGATTGTTATATCCTCAGGTACTCAAGGAAAAGAATAACGCATTATCCAAGGAGCCTGAAGAATATCGGGCGAAGCTAATTGCCATCACCACCGAATTGGAATATTCGATAAAATTTAAGAAGGGATCTGATGGTGAGAACAATAGTGTCCGGAAAATGCGATCCTGTGCCAACAATGATTTCTAAATATACATTGTTTTAACTACAGCGGCACGATCGACAGATCAATTGGGGGAGAAGCTAAGGGCTGCTCCAGCTAACAAAAGACATGCCGAAGGGCAAGCAGCCGCTGGTCAACGTGTATTAACAAGGACCATAGAGGAGAAGAACAAACTGCCGGATGCAAATATCAAGCAAGCCGAAGAGCTAAAGGACATACGAGCCCAACTCTCGGATGCCTTGAAGGAGAATAGGAAGCTAAAAGGCGGCATATTCAGTATGACCTTTAACCTAGCTTTCGTGTAGTCCCTTGATTCGGAGCTTTATGATATTGTTCCTGTAGGTTAGTTTTCTGGGCAGCCAGAGGGAGAAATGTCCGGATTTCAAGGCGACCTGATGCAAGAGCTCCCCAAAGTACACGAGCGAGCTTGGAAAGCCATGAAGAATATGGCGAAAGCCTTGTGGCCATCCGATTCTCCTCCAGAAATTATGGAGGAACTGGTGAATTTATTTAGAGGAGGTCGGTGCCGCTTTGAACAATGGAAGGCATCAGCATGTCAAGAAGGTGCACGAGAAGCCTAGGCCATGGTGACGACACGCTACACCGGACTTGATCTGAATCATATGGCCCGGGTTGGACCTCGGGGACCAGATGGACAAGAAATTCCAGTTAGCTTGGTATATGACCAAGTAAGGACAGACGCCAAATTTTCACAACAGGACTGTAAATTAGACAGTCTAATAGATGGAATAGATGAAGAGTATGTGTTTGATCCATGTAGCAATGTACTTTATCATCAAACTTATCTTCAACCGAACTTATTAAAAGATTGTTATGGCAGACCTTCCACTCCAACCTCCGAAACCCAAGGGCTGCAGTGTTTCCGAATACTATACCTATGGTAAGTACTTAGTATGTTCGGAAAGCAGGAAATCTGGTCTTAATTCACTACTGGAATCAGGAATTTTGCCATTTGTTAGTTATTTGTCGTCTGCTAGTGGACGGCAAAGAAGGTCTTTGCCGTCAGCCACGAGAAAGCAGACGACAAAGAAATGGCTGATGGCAAATATTATTTTTGCCATCAGCCAGCTCTTTGCCGTCTGCAGGCAGACGGCAAAGACTCTTTGCCGTCTGCCAGCGGACGACAAAGAGCTGGTGGTGGGGTCCACTGGACGCTAGCAAAATGCAATGGTCAACCCACCTCTTTGCCGTCTGCTGGGGGACGGCAAAGAATCTTTGTCGTCCGCCAGCGGACGGCAAAGAAAACACCCTCTAACTGCCCCTAACGGTGTCCCGCCCCTGACCCCCTACCCCTCTTTCCCACACCGACCGCCCCACTCTCTCCTCACCTGCTCCCGCCCTCGCCGCACCCGGACCCCCTCG
>LR738714.1:405578979-405602642 GCA_902687465.1 Secale cereale
CACCATGAAACCACGCCACGACCCCGACCCTGACACCCCGACGCCCTGACACCCCGACGCCCTGACACCCCGATCGACCCCGACACCCTGACACCACACCCCAACCCCGACCCCGACCCGAGCCCGACGGGGTCATATATTTGTGAATTATGAGTTAGGTCGTATATTTTTTAATTTTGTTATGCAAAACATCATATATATTGGTGTTGGTCTTGTGGATTTAAATGTGTAGTTGTTTCGTCGCTGCGAGGGTGTGGTGTTTGACGACCTCCCCGTGCGTTCGACGAGCTCCGCCCCTGCGTTCGTTGGTGAGCCCAAATAACATCTCCTCCTCCCCCCTTCATTTTCTCTGTTCCGGTCTTCGTGCCGATGAAACTTGCTAGCTATAGGTGTCAATCATCAGTATGCGTAACCACTATGCATCTCCTGTTCGAAAGGGTTACATCTATAAATATGCATGCATTTGCATATTTATAATCCTGATTCTTTCGAATTGTCCAACGTTATCCATGGACAGCCCTAGTATATGTGTAGATTTGCTTCGTTTTCCCATATGCTCTACTCTGGATCCGATGAAGAATTTCGTCAGTGCCTTACTGTTGTTCTTCAGGTACACATATTCTCTGCTTATTGCTGAGATGTGTATCAGGAGAACAACGGGGATGTGCTGCCGAAATTTTGCATTGGATCCGGAGCAGAGCATGGGAAAATGAACCCAATCTACACATACTCAAGTTGGATTAGGACATATCTTTACCTATTAGCCTGTAGGTTGCATGGACATAATAAAACTAACAAACTACATTAACTGATGGATACGATTTCCTTAATTATGTATATATTTCTTGTGTGTCCAGTAGGAAGTCAATATGAGTCGTGCGTGGATGTACACCGGTTACACTAGATAGAAAGTTTGGACCGAGGAATGGTTAACAAAAACCAAGGGGTTTGTTAGAGCCGCATTTGCAAAAGGCCAAAAAATAAGCTGGTGCCCCTGTCTCCGATGCGACAACTACAGTAAGAGGGACAAGCTTGAAATGAGTAAAGAACTAAAGAAGTTTGGTTTTACGTCTGGTTACACGGTCTAGACATTTCATGGTGAGTCTGCCCAACGTGCCAGAGCCGAGGTGGTTCGTCGTCGCACCGACGACCATGGTACCGGGATGGAAGACAGGGTGCAAGACTTTGACGATGCTCGGTACTCGCACGAGGAGATGGAGGAATCTGCAAAGGCCTTCACTGAAATGTTGGAGTCCTCAAAACGTCCTCTCCACGAGCACACTGAGCTTTGTCAGCCGGATGCCATCTCAAAAATAATGCCTTTGAAGGCTCAATTCAACTTGGGCAGAGAATGCTACGATGCAATGATGACAGTATTCGGACGATTTCTACCCAAAGGCCATGTGCTACCTGCAAACCTGTACCAGTCAGACAAAATCATCCGTGCTCTTAAGATGCCCTATGAGAAGATACATGCCTGTGAGAAAGGATGTGTCTTATTTAGGCTTCAGTATGAGGACTTGACCTATTGTCCCATTTGCAAGTCTTCCAGGTATGTTGTGGTAGACAACGGTATGGGCGAGAAGACACAGACCAAAATACCCGTTAATGTTCTTCGGTATATGCCAATCGTACCAAGACTTCAACGTCTTTTCATGGTCAAAGAGACGGCCAGACAGATGACATGGCACAAAACGAGCAAAAGAACCGAACTAGATGCACATGGGAACGTGATGATGGTGCACACATCGGATGATGAAGCGTGGAAGCGCTTCGATGCATTACATAAGAAACAAACGGCAGATCCAAGGCATCCCCGAGTCGCCATCAGCACGGACGGGTTCAGTGTGTTTGGTTAGATGGCAGCCCAATACAGGTGTTGGCCCGTGTTTTTCATTCCACTCAATCTCCCCCCCCCCCGGGCAGATTATGCAAAGAAAGAACATTTTCCCGACGTTGATAATTCTAGGGCCCAACTATCCGGGGAAGAATATGAAAGTGTACATGCAGCCGCTTAAGGACGAATTGCATGAAGCTTGGGTTAATGGGTTCAAGACATACGACGCCTTTAGCAAAAAGAACTTCATAATGCGTGCCTGGTACATGTACTCGACGCATGACTTGCCGGCATATGCGTTATTCGTTTGCTGGTGTGTGCATGGAAGGTTCCCGTGCCCCACATGCAAGGGAGCTCTTGAGTTTCGTTGGCTGACGGCAAGGCACAGTTATACTTGCTTCGACTTGCATAGACCGTTTCTAGATCCCTGCCATAAGTTCAGGAAAGACAAGAAGAACTTCATCAAAGGTAGAGTTGTCAAACACTCTGCACCACCTGCGTTGACATGCCAAGAGACCCTAGATTAGTTAAACGCTCTCGAGCCAGATCCAGAGCATCCAGGGTATTTCAAGGGGTATAATACGGAACACGCCTGGACTCACAAGACATGCTTGTGGGATCTGCCTTACTTCAAAGACCTCCTTTGCCCACACAACATCGACGTGATGCACACTGAGAAGAATATCGCCGAAGCCATTTTTGGTACATTGTTCGTCATAGAGGGGAAATTAATGGGTAATACTAATGATAGAGTCGATCAACAGGAGATATGTGATAGACCGTTACAAAACATGCAAGAACCGAAATGAAAGCAGAACTGGATGAAGCCAAAGGCATGGTTCAATCTTGGAAGGCCAGCTTTGAGGGAAATTATTTTGTGGGTGAAAATGCAGTTCATGTTCCCCGATGGGTATGCAGCAAATCTAAAGAGGGGAGCGACTCTTGAAAAATTGAAAATATTTGGTCTAAAAAGTTATGATTGGCACATATGGATTGAGCGGATAATGCGGGTGATGTTGTGTGGCTTCGTCCCTGAGGATGAATGGCTAGTACTGGCAGAGCTGAGCTATTTCTTCCGTGTTCTTTGTGCGAAAGAACTATCGCATGGCCTCATAGAAGGAACGGAACAGTTGGCTCCGGATTTGATCTGCAAGTTAGAGATGATCTTCCCGCCAAGCTTCTTTAATCCAATGCAACACTTGATTTTGCATCTCCCGACTGAGGCAAGATTGGGGGGCCCGTGCAAAATTGTTGGTGCTACTCAACTGAGAGGATGCAGAAGACGCTATGAGCAAAATGTAAAAATAAGCGTAGAATTGAAGCATCGATGACCGAGGCATTCATCACTAAGGAGGTGGCAAACTTCATGACATCACACTATGAAGCCAAAAATCGTCATTTGCATAATCCAAAGCCTCGATAGAATGTTGACGACCCTAAAAAGACTCGATACAACCTCAGCCTATTCAAAGGGAATCTCGCACGAGCCAATGCTTGGAAACCAGTATCGTTGTATTTTGAAGAATGGTGGACCATTTTGTTGTATCTCTTCAACAACCTAACAGAAGTGCAGCCGTACATCGAGTAAGATCTCGGTACATCGAGTAAGGCTTCTATGCCTTCCTTGCCACCAGCCCCAGCTGTTTCACCCGACCACAGAACTACTCCGTCTAATGTGGACCCGTCAGACTCGGGTCCTTCGGCCCACCAGACTCGGGTCACCGATCCTTCGCCTCACATGGACCCGTCAGACTCGGGTCCTTCGACCCACCAGGCTCGGGTCGCCGATCCTTCGCCCCACGTGAGTACGGTCCCAGAGTCTTCTTCCCACGAGACTCCGTTGGCTAGTCACCCTACTGATGGTAGCAAGGACACCTTTTCTGATGATAGCTATAGCGACGACGAGCTAGATGAGAAGGGCAAGAAGGTCTACCAGCGTGGCGGTACAAAGCTCCCGCCCATGCCGACGACCCCCGAGCAGAGGTGCTTGATTGTGCCTAAAGGGTTGAAGTAAGCGCATTTACTCTTTTTAAACCTTTTACCTTCATGTTTCTTCAAATTAATATCTAATGCTTTGGCCTTGTCATACTGCAGGGGCTGGGTACACCCTCGTGGTTCCCGCAGGCCCAACTAGGTCCTTGGTGTGCTTTGCCGACAGCACATCCCTAGGTGGGTCACGTTGCCCGGTGAGGATCAGGTTCCGCAGCTAGCACTGACCTGGGAGCTGTACTCGGTAGCCCCAGCCCCGCCGGAGTATTTGGTCCCCGGTGTCGTTGGCGAGACGGTGGCCGAGATTGTGTTCCGTCGGTTTTGGGAAATTTCTCCTTTACATAATTAAAAATCAACACTACCTAGTGATTGTACTAATCAGTGTATTCTTGTTTGATTGCAGACCTTCTACAGGGTTTCAGAGGGGGAGCACGAGGCTGCGTGTAAGGTTGTCGATGCCGAGTGCAAGCGTCTACTTCAGAACTTACGGCACGAGGCTTGGGTGCAGGCTGTTCGTGACTACTACGCCTCGAAGGTTATTAGGAGGTCCAAGAAGAAGTGTCGCGGAAAGTTTCTGTCTAAGGAAAAGTACATGCAAGTAATTACCTATTCTTAAGGCCTTGAACTTAGTTTGCTTGATTTGATTCGATGGCGTATCGCTAAAATTTCTCTTGACTAACTTAGGTGCCCCCGAGATGGTGTGCTCATAAGATGGACTGTGGGAAGGCGTTGGTGGATGCGTGGTGCTCTCCAAAAATTCCAGGGAAATTCTATCATGTCATATATGACATATTTGATGATCTTGCCAAGTCCCATGCTTTGGGAAGCAAGAAAACATCCTCATACCCCTTCATAACCATTCTGTCCATATTTGAAGTTTGAGCAACTTTACATTGCCAAACTTGTCCAAATGCTCTCAAACTTGGTGCACATGCTAGAATGACCTAATAAGGCATCTAGACCAAATGGCACAAGAATTGGAATAGAGCAACTTGATCTGATCACCTCAAAACCCTTCCTGTTCAAATGCAAATTTGAACAACTTTACATTACCAACTTTTTATCTGGAGCTTCAAACTTTGTGGGCATGATCAATACCCCAAATAATGATGCTACACCAAGTGGTGCATCAAGGGGAGATGATTAGCTTGACTCAATCAAGATGAAACTGTTTCTGTTGATTTCTAGGGTTCACCAAAGTTACATTGGCTAGTTTCTTCAAATGAGCCCAAGTTTGGTGAAGCACCCTATTTTCTCATGTCTTTCAACCCTGTTAAGTGCCATGTCAAGTGGAGTTCATTTACTTGACCAAACACAGATCAAACAACTTCTGCAGAATTGCTAAAACCTCCAACTTGATCACTTTTACTTTTCTCCATGGCCTCAACTTCTTACCACATGATCATTGAGTTGCTAGCTACCACCAGTAACTTCCCGAGCACCCCAGCTCCATGATTGAGGGGTGAAAGCCCTGTTTTACTTTGCTGGACAGCAAGTTTTCACCAAGTCCCCAGCCTCCTCACTCTCTCTCAGCATCTCCAGGGCATCCAAGGCCTCAGGCCAATTCTTTACTCTTCCCCTGACCTTCTAGACGCTGCTGGACACGTTGGTTTTGACCAGGTCGGCGAGAGCGCGGCGATGCCAGCCAAACGCGCGCTCTGGAGCGCGTAACAGTGCAGACAAGCACTGTGGCTCCGGCCAATCGCTGACCCCGACAGCCTCGGGCCTTCCCCTCGCGCCAGTCGAGGCCCCTCGACGTCCGCAACCTCCCCGGCGCTGTCCCCCCTCCTCCTGCGCCCTCCAGTGGCCGACGTCGCACGCGCGCTGGCTGCCCGCGACGGCCACTCTGCTGCTTCACACGCGCGCGCACTCCAGACGATTCCCCGCTCCTCTTTTCCCCTCAGCTGGACATGGAGCAAGTCCACGGTCCTCCCCGGCGTGATCCCAGGCTCCAGAACCCCTCCTAGCCTCGCCTGCAACCTCGCCGGCGCACGGGTCCACGGTGGACCGTGGGCACGGCTATATAAGCCCCTCTCGAGCCTCTCCAGCAGCACCACAAGCCTCACTCCACTCCACTGAGTCCCCCAGCATCTTCAATTCGACCCCAAGAGGTCCCAGTACTCGGGATCGACCGGAGCGCCGCCGCGTCGGACCGCCGGTGATCTCGTGGTACTGGCCTTCCCTGCCCCTCCTTCCACCTGATTCGGAACCCCCTCGCCTCACTGATCCTTTCCCCCTTGTTTGCCCCTCCGTTTGCAGTCGGAAACAACCTCAGCCTCCACCTCCCGACGAGCTTCCGCCGTCCCACCTCGTCGCCGGCGAACCAGACCTCCCCGCCGTGCCGCACCACCACCCCTGCATCCGCGACACGACGCTGATTCCATCCCTGGCCTCCGTTGCCGTCGCCGTGGCCGGAAAACTCGCCGGTGAGCTCGCCGTCGCCGTGGCCTCAAGGTTGGAGATGACAGGCGGGCCCCGCCTGTCATCCCCACACCTCTTCCCCCCTCCTCTCTGCCACTGACCCACGGGGCCCGCCGTCAGGTTTAAAAACCTGACGTGCGCGCGCAGGCTCCCGTGCGGCTGGGCTGAACCACCTGGGCCGTGCACTGTGGCCTCCTCTGGCCCAGTGCACAGGACCCTTTTTCTTTTTCTTTTTCTGTAAATGTTTTAAACATTTCTACAGAAAAGAATAATGGTCCAAATTAAATAATTCCAACTCCTAAAATCTTTTAATATTCCAACCTATTTAATGGTACCACTTTCATTCAAATCCATGAAACTTTTATGTACTGTTCAAATTTAAAATCAAATTTGGGCAGTAATACTCCTGTTCTAAAATCAATATATTCTATTCTGTAACTCCAAAGCTCCAACTAAGATTTTTCCCCACCTTAGAAATTCCTCTAGTATTTTACAAAAATGAGTTGACATTTTTTTGAGCTCTTTGATTTTTCTGTTTTGTTTGTTTTCTTATTTTCCCGTGGTTATTATGCGACGTATAGATCCCGTATTTGACGAAGTTGCTGTGGAAGAAGAAGGAGAAGGATTTGAAGACTTTGAAGACCAAGCCAATCCAGGCAAGCAGCCCTTTGACCATGATACACTTGTTCTTCGGAACCCGTTTGTTTCCGATGCATGATGATTAGGGTTACGATAGTGACCTAGTGATTCCACCATATGATACATGCCATGATCTTGATCTTGCTATGTGCTAGATGACTTGCATATGGTTAGTGGTTATGAATAGTGATGCATGTGTGACATGAACCTCCGTGGTTGAAGTCTTTACATAAAACCCCGTCGGGTGCCATTCATGCCCGAGGGAGATGATGATGATGAGTTGGGTGACCACTTGATGACGAAGTGGTGTACCAAGGCAAGTGTGTGTGTTTTTCAAACGGATTGGTTTAAGTTGCGACCGTTATTCCAACCATACATGTGCAACCACACTACCCCTTATGGGACGGGGCTTTATTGATTACTTAGGTCGATACTAGCATGGTGCCCGCATTACTAGTGACGGGAAGACTTGAGGTCTTTCCCGGGATGGGGTCGTGCTTGGATAGACGACCATGACTGTTTTCACAGGGCACCGGACACACCGTTGGTCCCTTCGGGTATGCGTGACATTGAAATAAGGGCAAGTCCCGTGATCTATTGTTTGTACCCGAGGGCCGTGTACCAACGAGTGGACTCTATGTTAGTGTCGTCTAAGGAAAGATAATGACCGGGTGCTTACCCTGGGTACTTGAGGTACCGCGGGTCGTGGATGACACGGAAGTTCCCTGGATCTTGTGGGTAAAGTGTACAACCTCTGCAGTGTGTCAAACTATTCGAATAGCCGTGTCCACGGTCATGGACAGTTGGGTAACCGCTCTTGGGCTACGTCCAATGTTTGTGAAACCATGCGTGTGTATATGAGTCAAGGTGGTGACTTGACTCGATGAGATGAATCATATTCATGTTGATATCGGTAACCTGTCTCCGAGGTTACGCAAGTTTATTGATGCATTAACTTGATGGTAGAATATTTGTTCTAGCCTTGCTAGATTGATCATTATTGTTCCATTGCATTGTTACCTTGAACCACATCATGGGTTGCTTGCGAGTACATTCAAAGTACTCATTGGCTTGCCACTGGTTATTTAATTGGCCAGGCATGGAAGAACAGGATTATGAGGAAGAATTCTTTGGAGACGAACATGCGAACTAGGACGCTATCCCAGTCAGAATGCCTGTAGGGTTAAGGCAGATGGCATGGGTTCTACCCGTTTATCGAAGACTTCCGCTATTTGAGTTATTTGCTATTCAGCCCGTGAGGCTCTATCTATGTAAGACTTGGCCATAATGGCCTTAAATTCGTGTAAGACTATTTGTATGGATGTAAGACTCTTGTTATTTCAGCTTCTGTGTGTTCAGTGAGCATTGATCTCTGGGATCACTGTACATGTGCATTCGGTGATCTCGACTTCTAAGTCGGGGTCCCCACATTCGTCGACGACCAAGAACCACCGCCGCCTGAGCTCGTCGCCGACGCAGCTCCAGTGACCAATTGGTCACTCCGGCGTGCCCAGCTTGTCCCCCGCTTCGCGTAGGAGCTATAGATGCCAGCGCCGCCCCGCCTAGCCCACTACAGCAATGATCCCGAGCTCACCCGAGCTCCGGCCGCCGTCGCGAGCTCCGGCCACCCCGCGCCCTCCCACTTGCTCCAACCGACGCGGACGAGCTCCAGCTCCTCGCCCGTGGTCTCCGTTGTCCAAATGAACGCCGGAACGGCGATCACGAGCCTCTCTGCCGCGTCTGTGGACGCCGACGTCGAGCCGCCGGCAGGTCAACCCCGTCTGACCAGGGGTTTGACCTCCCCTGGCTCACCGACGCATGGGCCCGGCCTGCCAGGTGATTAGCTTAAGGCTAATCACGAACTAATTAGCCCCATGACACTGACCAGTGGGCCCCAGCGCCCTAACATTATAATTAGTTTAGTTCTAAACCCCTCTGTTTAACCCGTGTCATTGGCGTGTGGACCCCACATGTCAGGTTTGACTTGGTCAGCACTGCTGACTTGCTGACGCAAGCATGACACAGTGCTGACATAATAAACAATTTTCTAGAATTGTTTTATCTCAGGAAAATCCAGAAAATTGTTTAAACTTAAAAAATCACAGAAATTCAACCGTAGTTCAGAATGAAATAATTTATATATGAAAAATTATCAGAAAAATTCGATCTATCCATCTGTACCAGTTTCATGCATGATAAACCAACTTATACTTGCTGTATAGGTGAAAACACATAAATGGCACTTATAAATGTTAAATTTGGAGTTGCATTTGAACCCTTGGTTCAAATGGACTTCATTCAAATAGAATGCTAGTTGCATTAGCTCAAACAACATCACATTTTCATGCCATATTCATGCATCATATTGTTGCATATGCTTATGTTTGATTGTCGGCACCGTTCTTCTCGATAGGTCCAGCTCTGGAGACCGTTCCAGAGTACATGTCAGAGGAGCAGTTCTCTACCGTTGTTTTACCAAGCAAGCAAACCCCCTGGTTCATTCTGATACAATCCCCGTCTCGCTCCTGCTCTCTGTTTTTGCATTAGGACAGCAACGATTCAACTGCTACTTTATGCTGCGATAGTTGAACCCATTCCTCTGCATGACCTGTCATTGCCACAGTAAATAGTTGAAACCCACTAGCATGTGTAGGAGTTGATTGAAGCCATGTTGTGATCTTACCATGCCATGCCTGCTATTGCTTAGAGTGTGTCGGGTCTGATTCATTGGGAATGAATTGGAGTGCAGTGATATGTTCTGATACTGAGAGTCAAGTGTGAGAACACGTTTTGGTAAAGGTAGCGGTGAGAGGCCATGTAGGAGTACATGGTGGGTTGTCTCACTAGAACCGTCCCTAAGAACTTAGTTCTTTGTATGTTGTCTAATGACTAGCTACTACCACACATTGGGTTTCGGTAACTCGACCCCTCTCGACTTATTAATCAACATGATCTCTGTCCAAGAGTTGCAACTAGTTTCTGGTGTTTGTAGGTAGTGCTAGTAGTCTACCAAGTGGCACTCGGCCAGGTGGGCTTGGGACAGACTAGATACCGTGGCACGGTGTACCAAGCGTAGATCCATCCAGCGAGGTGGGCTTGGGAACCCTGCGCACATCATTTGGGGCCGTGAGAGACACCCCGGCCGGATTTCCTTACGGATGGAACCCGAATAGGCGATAAACCTGGACTAGAGTCTTGTGTGGTTAGTCAGGTCGTGGCCGACACCCTCGCCAGGCTTCCTTTTGAAGGTTGCCGAGATACATGAGGTGTACATGGCGGTAAGTGGAGAGAGTGTGTGTGAAGAAGTACACCCCTGCAGGGTTATCATGATCTATTCGAATAGCCGGGTCCACGGTTATGGACTTCTTGGATGCTTACGTGGTACATAGACAACTTGAAGTGGATACTCTAAAATACTCATGACTAGTGTGAGTGCTATCGATGGCCTTCTCGTAGGGAGACGGGGATGAATCCATAGTGGTGTATTCTGTGGTGCTTAGTGGACTCGTGTGCGCCACCTCAAAAGAGTTACCAGCAGTCATAGAACAAGATAGCCACTCGGTCAAAGATGGCTTGCTGCAACTAAACCCCACTTTGCCTTCTTGATACAAATGCATGTAAGATAGGATCTGATGTAAGTCTTGCAGAGTACCTTTGTACTCATGTTTGCTTAATTTATGTTTTGCAGAGGAGACTCCAATCTCACTAGTAGTTCCGCTTGGACTTCTACAAGTAGCTTGTTACCTCAGCTAAGATCTTGTTCGAGTATTGTAGATAGTCAGGCTCTTCAGCCTTTTTCATTTGTAGTTGTCTGTACTCAGACATGTTATGCTTCCGTTTGTTGCTTGTATGCTCTGAATGTTGGTTCATGAGACCCATGTTTGTAATATCTGGCTCCTCGGAGCCTAATGATTAAATACTTTGTTTCATAGAGTCTTGTTGTGATGCCATGTTGTATTTGCACATATCGAGCATATTGTGTGTATGTTATTGAAATGCTTGGTATGTGTGGGATCCGACAACCTAGTTGTTTCCTCTTGGTAGCCTCTCTTATGGGGAAATGTCTCCTAGTGCTTCCACTGAGCCTTGGTAGCATGCTACTGCTCCGGAACACTTCGGCTGGCCGGCTTGTGTCCTTCTTCATTCCTGTGTCTGTCCCTTTGGGAAATGTCACGCGTTGTTCCTTTAAGTCCTTGTAGCTTGCTATGACTTGGGTTCATACGTTGATGACCGACACGTTCGTTGCTGGGTCATGTATGCTTGTCCCTGGAAGTTAGTGCCACCTTGGGTTTATAACTAGTCATGTCAGCCCAGGTTCTCTGTCATATGGATGCTAGCGACACTATCATATACGCGAGCCAAAATGCACAAACGGTCCCGGGCCAGGTAAGGTGGCACCCGTGGGGATACCGTGCGTGAGGCCGCAAAGTGGTATGGTGTGCTACATGCTAGACCGGTGAGACTTAGGATCGGTGTCCCGACAGCTTTGGTATCAGAGACTGACTGCCTGTAGGATTACCAAGCCCAACTCATCGAAGTTGAGTCTAGAAATTCCTTAGTTATATAAGGGAATTGATTGTGGAAGGGAATGTAAGGCTCTTTTTAATCCTTATACCTCATATCTTCTGATCTGAGTCATCCTACCTTTCCTACGGGGTTAAGGAACTTGGCTTCTTATCCGGTTATTAGGATCATGAGTTACTACTCCGTAGTCCCACAGGATTGGTTGATCAGAGTCCTACTCTTGTTTTCAAGTTCTTCCAGTGTAGTTTGTTTAGTACTATCACAGAATCTTGAGTGATGATGTTGAGTTGTTGTACTACCCCTTTGTTAGCAGGATATCTCATTCTGAGCATTTTACTGCCGTTATGCTGCCGGATTTGTCCTAGTAGTTCAAGAGATAGTAATTTCTTGTTCTACCTTATGCATCCTATATTTGATGATGTTTCCGTCCTCGGTCTCGCTTCTCAGGATGTCTTCAGTTAAGCGAAGCTCAGCTGCTTGTAGACAGAACCACGGAGGTGGTAGGGATGAAGAGGATCCTCTCGACTAGCCTTCGTTGGCAGAGTTAATGTTAGAGACGGAGAGAAACAAGCGTGAGTCTAACCGCTTGTTGGCACGTATTGAGGAGAGCACCGCACATCAGTGCAAGGAGTCAGCAACCATCCATGACTTCATTGTCTGAAACCACCCACCTTCCATCATCCCATTGAGCCACTTGATGCAGATGACTGGCTCCGTAGTATCACTCACAAGCTGCGTTCTGCGAACGTAGCTGAAGGTGACAAGGTCATCTTTGCCACCTATCACCTGGAAGGTCCTGCTAGTCTTTGGTGGCAGAACTATGAGGCCATGATTCCAGCTGGCCAGATTCCTACCTGGAGAGATTTCACCGAGGCTTTTCGTCAGCATCATATCCCTCAAGCTCTCATCGATCGCAAGAGAGAAGAGTTTTGTAGTCTTACCCAGGCTAAGATGGTTGTTGATCCTTATAGTAGAGAGTTTGAGAACCTCGCCCGCTACGCTACAGAGGAAGTGTCCACGGACGCCAAGAAGTAGGCTAGGTTCCGGAAGGGTCTCAACCCCAAGCTACATCGTGATCTCCACTTGCATCATTGCAACACATTCCAGGCTCTTGTGAACAAGGCCATCAATGCAGAGATGGCTCAGCTCACTTACGAGGAGTCTCGTAAGCACACCCTTGATTTGGGACCTTCCTTCGGTTCTAGTTCTCAGAAACGCCGGATTTGGGTTCCGAACTCTGTTCTTCCACCCGGTTATACACCGAGGTCATCTTTTGTGGTACCTCATCCAGTTCAGCAGTATGCTCCACCCAGGCCTATTGGTGGACCGTTTGCCAATGCAGGTCCATATCCTACCTCCAGGATTTGTTACAAGTGTGGAGAGCCAGGCAACATTGCCCGTATTTGCACTCAGACCCGTGTTGCTCCACCCCAGTCCGAGAAGTCTATTAGCCTTGATAAGCCATCACGCAAGATGATTAGTGTCAAGTCAGCTCCCACCAAACATGGACGTGTGCATCACGTCTCAGCCAAAAACGCTCATGATGATCCCGATGTCGTTCTTGGTACACTCCTTGTCAATTGTCATCCGGCATCGGTTCTGTTCAATACTGGAGCATCTCATTCTTTCATTTCCGAAAGTTATGCCTGCTTGCACGACATGTCATTTTGTGATATGCCCTCCCCACTGCTCCTTCAAACTCCTGGATCCAAATGGCAAACTTCTAGTGTAAGCCATGGTAATAAAATACTTGTTGACAGACTTGTGTTCCTTGCATCACTTGTTGCCCTCAAGTCTTCAGATATTAATATCATCTTGGGTATGGACTGGATGACAGCTCATCATGCCAAGATTGATTGTTTCACTAGGTCTGTTTAGCTTACACACCCATCTGGCAAGATAGTTACTGTCACCACTAGAGTTGCAAAGCGTCAACTCTATTCTCTTAATGTCATCCCTCTTCCAGACCTTGAAGATGTTCCGTTAGTCTGTGACTTTCCGGATGTCTTTCCAGAGGAACTGCAAGGTGTTCCACCTGACCGAGATTTAGATTTTGTTATAGATCTTATCCCAGGAACCGCTCCAATCTCTAGGAGACCTTACAAGATGGCACCCTTAGAACTAGCTGAGCTTAAGAAACAACTTGATGAGTCCTTGCAAAAGGGTTTCATCTGTCCTTGTTCTTCTCCTTGGGCTTGCCCCGTCCTCTTTGTTAAGAAGAAGGATGGTACGGATCGGATGGTTGTAGATTATCGCCCCGTTAATTTGGTCACGGTAAAGAACAAGTATCCGCTTCCCAGGATCAACGACCTGTATGATCAGCTCACTGGATCCTCAGTCTTCTCCAAGATGGATTTGAGTTTAGGATACCATCAAATCAAGATTAGAAATTGGGACATCCCCAAGACGGCTTTTGTCACTCGTTATGGTCAGTACGAGTACACCGTCATGTCCTTCGGCCTAACCAATGCTCCAGCCACTTTCTCCCGCTTGATGAACTCGATCTTCATAGAGTACTTAGATAAGTTCGTCGTGGTTTACCTCGATGATATTCTTATCTACTCGAAGAACGAGGAAGAGCATGCCGAACATCTTAGACTTGTTCTAGAAAAACTCAGAGAGCACTGCCTTTTTGCCATGTTCTCCAAATGCGAATTTTGTTTGCCAGAAGTGACCTATCTCGGCCATGTAATCTCTGGTAAGGGCATTGCTGTCAACCACAAGAGCGTTCAGGCCGTCCTTGATTGGACTCCACCTGAAACAGTTAAACAAGTTAGGAGTTTCCTTGGTCTAGCCAGTTATTGTCGCCGCTTTGTTGAGAAGTTCTCTAAAGTGGCCAAACCTCTCATGGAACTTCTCAAGAAAGATTAAAAGTTTGAGTGGTCTCCACAGTGTGAGCACAGTTTTCAGGAACTGAAAAGACGCCTGACTTCTGCTCCCATACTTGTGCCACCGGATTTCACTAAGGACTTTGTTATCTACTATGATGCCTCACGACAGGGACTAGGTTGCATTCTTATGCAGGATCGTCATGTGATTGCCTATGCATCTCGATAGTTGCATCCACATGAGGAGAATTATCCTACACATGATCTAGAGCTTGCAGCCATTGTCTACGCACTTAAGACCTGGCGACATTACCTCCTTGGTAATCGTTGCGAGATCTACACCGATCACCAGAGCCTCAAGTATATCTTCACCCAACCAGATTTGAACCTTAGGCAAAGACGTTGGTTGGAGTTGATCTCAGATTATGACCTAGGGATTACCTACACCCCAGGCAAGGGAAATGTCATGGCTGATGCGTTGAGTCGTAAGTCCTATTGCAACAATCTCATGTTGCAGCAGGGCCAACCACTTCTCCATGAGGAATTATGTAAGATTAACCTTCACATTGCTCCTCACGGATTCCTTTCTACCTTGGTGGCGAAACCTACTCTTGTGGATCATATCATAGAAGCCCAGAAGCATGATACAGGGATTACCCGGATCAAGAGAAACATTGCCAAGGGTATTGCTGGTAGTTTCTCCATAGATGATCGAGGTGTTGTTTTCTTCCAGAACCGTCTGGTGGTTCCCAAGAAGCAACATCTTCGGCAACTGATCCTTAAGGAGGCTCATGAATCTCCTCTCACGATTCATCCCGGTAGTACTAAGATGTATCAGGACCTACGCCAGAGGTTCTGGTGGACTAGGATGAAGAGAGAAATCGCTCAGTTCATTGCTAACTATGACGTTTGTCATCGCGTTAAGGCAGAGCATCAAAGACCTGCTGGCACCCTTCAGCCTCTAGCTATTCCTGAGTGGAAATGGGATAAAGTTGGTATGGACTTCATCACCGGCTTTCCCAGGACCAAGAGAGGGAATAATGCTATCTTTGTAGTCATTGATCGTCTGTCCAAAGTGGCTCACGTCCTACCTGTTCGGGAGAGTATCACTGCTAGTCAGCTCGCTGACTTGTATATTTCTCGAATAGTGTCACTTCATGGTGTTCCACTAGAGATCAATTCAGACCGTGGTAGTCTTTTCACTTCTCATTTCTGGAGAGTTTCCAGACTGCCATGGGCACCCATCTGTCCTTCAGTTCCGCTTTCAACCCTCAGTCAAGTGGTCAGGTGGAACGGGTTAACCAAATTCTCGAAGACATGCTTAGAGCTTGCATTATCTCATTCGGTATGGATTGGGAGAAATGTCTTCCCTTCGCCGAGTTTCCTTATAACAATAGCTATCAATCCAGTCTCAAGAAAACTCCTTTTGAGATTCTCTATGGACGAAGATGTCAAACACCTTTGAACTAGTCAGAAACTGGCGAAAGACAATTCTTTGGACCGGATGTGATCCAGGAAGCAGAAGAGCAAGTTCGCTTTATTTGTGAGAATTTGAAAACAGCCCAGTCTCGTCAAAAGAGCCAGTATGATCGTCATCATAAGGAAGTGGCTTATGAGGTTGGCGGCAAAGCTTACCTTCGGGTTACTCCTTTGAAAGGTACCCATCGTTTCGGTATCAAGGGAAAATTGGCTCCTCGTTACATTGTTCCTTTTCGCATTCTCGCTAAACGAGGAGAGGTTTCCTACCAGTTGGAACTACCCCCACACCTTTCTCGAGTTCATGATGTCTTCCACGTTTCTCAACTCAGGCGTGGCTTCTCGGATCCCATCCGCAGAGTGGACCACGAAACGCTTGATCTCCAAGATAACCTCACATATCGGGAATACCCCGTTCGCATTCTGGATCAAGCAGAGCGTGTCACTCGACGTAATAACATCAAGTTTCTCAAGGTTCAGTGGTCTCATCATTCAGAGAGAGAAGATACTTGGGAGCGAGAAGATCGTCTCCGACTGGACTACCCCACTTTCTTTCCGCCGACTCCTGAATCTCGGGACGAGATTCTTTCGAGTGGGGGCGAGTTGTCACAACCCTAGTTCTGGTATACACTAGGCTAGCTTTGGTGTTTGCATCATGTTTATTTCTCAAATGAATTTGAAATGGGGACATGTGAAAGCCTCAGGAATCTTTTTGGAAATGACCCAAATGAAAATTTCTCCAAAAAGGTCCAAGAAAATGTTCATGTTGATCTTTGAAAATATTAGTTAGAGATAAAAATCAAACCAATATTTTTAGGAGCACATAAATATTTATTTTGGGCATTTGGAATTAATGTATTAAATATTTGCATTGGATATATATTTATTATATTTTTAATATATGTCCAATAATTCTGGAATATGTGAGGGGCTTTGGATATACTCCTTCTAGTCCCTACAAAAATTGTCAGAAGTTTTTAAATGATTTAGTTTAAATCAAAACAAATGTCAAAAATAGAAAAGAAAAATAAAAAGGGAAAACCCTTACCTGTGCTGGCCCAGCACTGTGCGGCCTGGCCGGCCTAGTTGGCCAGCCCAGCCCACATGCCCCTCCCCTGTCGTCTTCCTCCCGCCAGGAGGACGGGCGCGTGCCCGACGTGTGCACCACTGCGCTGCACCACCTCCTCCCTCCCTGCCTGCCTGTTCCTCCAGCGCTGCGTCTGGACGACGCCAGGCGCCCCCCCGGACTTTCTCACTCTCCCGAGTCCTCTCCTCTCCCTCTCCCTCGCTTTCTCGCTCGGACCCGAGCGCTGCCGTCGCCGCCGTTCGCCGTTGCCGCACCCACAGCCACGGCCTCGCCTCTCCGACTAGTCCACGAGTTTCGTCGTGTCCTCCTCGTCCTCCTCGTCGAGCCACGCACCCCCGGACGGCCTCCATCGTTGCCACCGTCGTCTTCTTCACCACCGGCCGCCGTGGATCCCCACCGTCCGCACGTTGTCGTCAGGCCTCCCCCGAGCTCGCTGAGACCGTCGTCAGAATCGCCGTGAGCTCCTGCCCCTGCTCCCCATCTCCGCTCCCTCTCTCGCACGCCGCAGCTACTGTTTCATCGACGACCGAGAACCACCGCCGCCTGAGCTCGTCGCCGAAGCAGCTCCGGTGACCAATTGGTCACTCCGGCGTGCCCGGCTTGTTCCCCGCTTCGCGTAGGAGCTATAGATGCCAGCGCCGCCCCGCCTAGCCCACTGCAGCAACAATCCCGAGCTCACCCAAGCTCCCGCCGCCGCCGCGAGCTTCGCTCCGTCGAGCTCCGGCCACCCCGCGCCCTCCCACTTGCACCAACCGACACGGACGAGCTCCAGCTCCTCGTTCGTGGTCTCCGTTGTCCAAATGATCGCCGGAACGGCGATCCCGAGGCTCTCCGCCACGTCTATGGACGCCGACGTCGAGCCGCCGGCGGGTCAACCCTGTCTGACCAGGGCTTTGACCACCCCTAGCTCACTGACGCATGGGCCCGGTCTGCCAGGTGATTAGCTTAAGGCTAATCACCAACTAATTACCCCCCCTAACACTGACCAGTGGGCCCCAGCGCCCGAACCTTTTAATTAGTTTAGTTCTAAACCCGTCTGTTTAACCCGTGTCACTGAAGTGTGGACCCCACACGTCAGGTTTGACTTGGGTCAGCGTTGCTGACTTGCTGACGCAAGCATGACGCAATGCTGACGTAATAAACAATTTTCTGGAATTGTTTTAACTCAGGAAAATCCAGAAAATTGTTTAAACTTCAAAAATCACAGAAATTCAACCGTAGTTCAGAATTAAATAATTTATATATGAAAAATTATAAAAAAATCGATCTATCCATCTGTACCAGTTTCATGCATGATAAACCAACTTATACTTGCTGTATAGGTGAAAACACATAAATGGCACTTATAAATGTTAAATTTGGAGCTGCATTTGAACCCTTGGTTCAAATTACTTCATTCAAATAGAATGCTAGTTGCATTAGCTCAAACAACATCACATTTTCATGCCATATTCATGCATCATATTGTTGCATATGCTTGTGTTTGATTGTCGGCACCGTTCTTCTCGATTGGTCAAGCTCCGGAGACCGTTCCAGATTACCTGTCAGAGGAGCAGTGCTCTACCGTTGTTTTACCAGGCAAGCAAACCCCCTTGTTCATTCTGATACAATCCCTCTCTCGCTCCTGCTCTTTGTTTTTGCATTAGGACAACAACGATTCAACTGCTACTTTATGCTACGGTAGTTGAACCCATTCCTCTGCATGACCTGTCATTGCCACAGTAAATAGTTGAAACCCACTAGCATGTGTAGGAGTTGATTGAAGCCATGTTGTGATCTTACCATGCCATGCCTGCTATTGCTTAGAGTGTGTCAGGTCTGATTCATTGGGAATGAATTGGAGTGCAGTGATATTTTCTGATGCCAAGAGTCAAGTGTGAGAACACGTTTTGGTAAAGGTAGCGGTGAGAGGCCATGTAGGAGTACATGGTGGGTTGACTCATGGGAACCGTCCCTAAGAACTGAGTTCTGTGTATGTTGTCCAATGGCTAGCTACTACCACACATTGGGTTCCGGTAACTCGACCCCTCTCGACTTATTAATCAACGTGATCTCTGTCCAGGAGTTGCAACTAGTTTCTGGTGTTTGTAGGTAGTGCTAGTAGTCTACCAAGTGGCACTCGGCCAGGTGGGCTTGGGACAGACTAGGCACCGTGGCACGGTGTACCAAGCGTAGATCCATCCGGCGAGGTGGGCTTAGGAACCCTACGCACATCATTCGGGGCCATGAGCGACACCCCGGCCGGATCTCCTTACGGATGGAACCCGAATAAGCGATAAACCTGGACTAGAGTCTTGTGTGGTTAGTCAGGTCGTGGCCGACACCCTCGCCAGGCTTCAGCTTGAAGGTTGTCGAGATACACGAGGTGTACATGGCGGTAAGTGGCGAGAGCGTGTGTGAAGCAGTACACCCCTGCAGGGTTATCATGATCTATTTGAATAGTCGGGTCCACAGTTATGGACTTCTTGGATGCTTACGTGGTACATAGACAACTTGAAGTGGATACTCTAAAATACTCAAGACAAGTGTGAGTGCTATGGATGGCCTTCTCGTAGGGAGACGGGGATGAAACCATATTGGTGTATTGTGTGGTGCTTAGTGGACTCGTGTGCGCCACCTCAAAAGAGTTACCAGCAGTCGTAGAACAAGATAGCCACTGGGTCAAAGATGGCTTGCTGCAACTAATCCCCACTTTGCCTTCTTGATACAAATGCATGTAAGATAGGATCTGATGTAAGTCTTGTTGAGTACCTTTGTACTCATGTTTGCATAATTTATGTTTTGCAGAGGAGACTCCAGTCTCATTAGTAGTTCCGCTTGGACTTCGACAAGTAGCTTGTTACCTCAGCTACAATCTTGTACGAGTGTTGTAGATAGTCAGGCTCTTTAGCCGTTTTCATTTGTAGTTGTCTGTACTCAGACATGTTATTCTTTCGTTTGTTGCTTGTATGCTCTGAATGTTGGGTCATGAGACCCATGTTTGTAATATCTGGCTCCTCAGAGCCTAATAAATAAATACTTTGTTTCATAGAGTCTTGTTGTGATGCCATGTTGTATTTGCACATATCGAGCATATTGTGTGTATGTTATTGAAATGCTTGGTATGTGTGGGATCCGACAACCTAGTTGTTTCCTCTTGGTAGCCTCTCTTATGGGGAAATGTCTCCTAGTGCTTCCACTGAGCCTTGGTAGCTTGCTACTGCTCCGGAACACTCAGGCTGGCCGGCATGTGTCCTTCTTCGTTCCTGTGTCTGTCCCTTTGGGAAATGTCACGCGTTGTTCCTTTAAGTCTTTGTAGCTTGCTACGACTTGGGTTCATACGTTGATGACCGACACGTTCGTTGCTGGGTCATGTATGCCTATCCCTTTAGGTTAGTGCCACCTTGGGTTTATAACTAGTCATGTCGGCCCGGGTTCTCTGTCATATGGATGCTAGCAACGTTATCATATACGTGAGCCAAAATGCGCAAACGGTCCCGGGCCAGGTAAGGTGGCACCCGTGGGGATACCGTGCGTGACGCCGCAAAGTGATATGGTGTGTTACATGCTAGACTGGTGTGACTTAGGATTGGGGTCCCAACATGAGAGGCTTAGGATTTCCTATCCATCCTTTCCTCAGAGGATTCTTGGAGTTTTATGGCCTCCAACTGCACGATATTACGCCAGGCTCCATCCTGCATATCGAAGGCTTCATCGCTCTTTGCGAGCTGTTTCTAGGTTGTGAGGCTCATTTCGAGCTATGGTGGAAATTCTTCTGCCTCGTCGCTCGCTCCAGAAAGGGATCCATATTCGAGGTAGGCGGTGCCGAAGTGTGGCACATAGCAGGGATAGGTTACCTGTCCGGCACTCTGAAGAAGGCATCCGAAGAGTGGCCCTTGGAATGGTTTCATATTGTATATGTTGTTCTTCCGGACCCAATCCGGCGCAGCCTTCCCGAATTCTCCAGCGCTCCTTTGAAGAAACGCTTCAACTGGCATCCTGAAGCCCGAAGGAAGAAGATAGCACGGAGGTTAAAAGGCTAGTAAGCAAGATCAGAGTACTTGCCCACTCCGAGCTGACAATAATTGAAGTAGTGGCGATCTCAATAACGCGATGCGTTCAACCACTTCAATCTAGAGGGTTTCCCATGTGGCATTACAATCGGCAGGACGATGCCTCGCGATGTCTATGCAAAGGTTCGGATAACCCTGCTGCGTTGGCCACCATCCTAACTGACCTTTAAAAAGGGGAGAAGGAAGACTTTCTTCGCTTAAAATGTCAGGAAGGGTTTCTCCATGTACAACCCTATTGACTGGGTGAGCTTTTCCTTGATTGTTAGTCTCGCTCAAATTCTTTTCTGAGATATGATAGCCGAACTGAATCCGACTATTTCCAATAGGAGTGGAGGAAGGTGGTAGAGCGGGTCCATAGACCCGTTCCGCAACTAGAGGACCTTGTTCGAGACTTGGATCCCGGATTTTAAGAAGATCCGGACATATTCATAGAGCTTATGGATGGAGTTTTCTATCAGGCAAGCCTTGATGGCACAAAAGTGGCCATTGTAGTCGATTACCCTGGCCTTCTTCCTTCCTCCCATGTAAGTACACGGGAGACACGTCTTCAAAGAGAGCCTTCCTTTTGCGCCTCACCCACCGCACTGTCTCATGCTCAAAAGGGGCGGCGCTCGTCTCGCCGTACTGCATCAAGGGCCTCTTCTAGGAACGTGACGTTTGCGCAGGGCGAGTATTTGAAATGAAAGGAGACTGAAGACACCACCGAACCTCCTACTTTATCGAAGAGGTATAATTATTAACATGTGCTCGGTGGTAAGGCCGGACTGTAATATTTTCCGCGTTGTTCTTATTTCTAGTTGAGCATACGCCGGACTATGTCTGGGGATCCTGCTGGCCACACACCAACCAATCCGGCACCAGACCCATCCACAAGGACTAGGGTCGATACGGGTGTAACGCCAGACAGTCCTCTCCAAGAGGATTCGGATAATGTATCTGTTACCAATTCCGAAGTGGAGAGCGCGATGAATTATCAGCGACGAAAAGAGGCCATGCGCCATCCAATTTTTACAGAAGAGGCTTTCAACGCCCTGAGCTCAGCGGATACATATATCCGAGCTGCTCAGGATGGACTTGTCGGGGCCACTCATCTTCTTTCAAGGGATATGCGAGTAAGAACGTGTAGATTCAATAATCATATGCCACCAGCCCCCGAGACTTGAAGCAGTTGGCCCAGCTGATTTAACGATTGTTATATCCTCAGGTACTCAAGGAAAAGAATAATGCATTATCCAAGGAGCTTGAAGAATATCGGGCGAAGCTAATTGCCATCACCACCGAATTGGAATATTCGAAGAAATTTAAGAAGGGATCTGATGGTGAGAACAATAGTGTCCGGAAAATGCGATCATGTGCCAACAATGATTTCTAAATATACATTGTTTTAACTACAGCGGCACGATCGACAGATCAATTGGGGGAGAAGCTAAGGGCTGCTCCAGCTGACAAAAGACATGCCGAAGGGCAAGCAGCCGCTGGTCAACGTGTAGTAACAAGGACAATAGAGGAGAAGAACAAACTGCCGAATGCAAATATCAAGCAAGACGAAGAGCTAAAGGACATACGAGCCCAACTCTCGGATGCCTTGAAGGAGAATAGGAAGCTAAAAGGCGGCATATTCAGTATGACCTTTAACCTAGCTTTTGTGTAGTCCCTTGATTCGGAGCTTTACGATATTGTTCCTGTAGGTTAGTTATCTGGGCAGCCAGAGGGAGAAATGTCCGGATTTCAAGGGGACCTTATGCAAGAGCTCCCCAAAGTACACGAGCGAGCTTGGAAAGCCATGAAGAATATGGCGAAAGCCTTGTGGCCATCCGATTCTCCTCCAGAAATTATGGAGGAACTGGTGAATTTATTTAGAGGAGGTCGGTGCCGCTTTGAACAATGGAAGGCATCAGCATGTCAAGAAGGTGCACGAGAAGCCTGGGCCATGGTGACGACACGCTACACCGGACTTGATCCGAATCATATGGCCCGGGTTGGACCTCGGGGACCAGATGGACAAGAAATTCCAGTTAGCTTGGTATATGACCAAGTAAGGACAGACGCCAAATTTTCACAAAAGGACTGTAAATTAGACAGTCTAATAGATGGAATAGATGAAGAGTATGTGTTTGATCCATGTAGCAATGTACTTTATCATCAAACTTATCTTCAACCGAACTTGTTAAAAGATTGTTATGGCAGACCTTCCACTCCAACCTCCGAAACCCAAGGGCTGGAGTGTTTCCGAATACTATACCTATGGTAAGTACTTAGTATGTTCGGAAAGCAGGAAATCTGGTCTTAATTCACTACTGGAATCAGGAATTTTGCCATTTGTTAGTTATTTGTCGTCTGCTAGTGGACGGCAAAGAAGGTCTTTGCCGTCAGCCACGAGAAAGCAGACGACAAAGAAATGGCTGATGGCAAATATTATTTTTGCCATCAGCCAGCTCTTTGCCGTCTGCAGGCAGACGGCAAAGACTCTTTGCCGTCTGCCAGCGGACGACAAAGAGCTGGTGGTGGGGTCCACTGGACGCTAGCAAAATGCAATGGTCAACCCACCTCTTTGCCGTCTGTTGGCGGACGGCAAAGAATCTTTGTCGTCCGCCAGCGGACGGCAAAGAAAACACCCTCTAACTGCCCCTAACGGTGTCCCGCCCCTGACCCCCTACCCCTCTTTCCCACACCGACCGCCCCACTCTCTCCTCACCTGCTCCCGCCCTCGCCGCACCCGGACCCCCTCGCCGCCCCACCTCGCCGCCCCCTGACCCCCTCGGCGCCCCCCTCGCCGCCCCCCCTTGCTGCGGCTCCGCCGCCCCTCCGCG
>LR738714.1:405603068-405620503 GCA_902687465.1 Secale cereale
CCGACCCCGACCACCGACACCCTGACACCCTGATCATCGACACCCCGACACCCTGACACCACACACTGACACCATGAAACCACGCCACGACCCCGACCCTGACACCCCGACGCCCTGACACCCCGATCGACCACGACACCCTGACACCACACCCCAACCCCGACCCCGACCCGAGCCCGATGGGGTCATATATTTGTGAATTATGAGTTAGGTCGTATATTTTTAATTTTGTTATGCAAAATATCATATATATTGGTGTTGGTCTGGTGGATTTAAATGTGTAGTTGTTTTGTCGCTGCGAGGGTGTGGTGTTTGACGACCTCCCCGTGCGTTCGACGAGCTCCGCCCCTGCGTTCGTTGGTGAGCCCAAATAACATCTCCTCCTCCCCCCTTCATTTTCTCTGTTCCGGTCTTTGTGCCGATGAAACTTGCTAGCTATAGGTGTCAATCATCAGTATGCGTAACCACTATGCATCTCCTGTTCGAAAGGGTTACATCTATAAATATGCATGCATTTGCATATTTATAATCCTGATTCTTTCGAATTGTCCAACGTTATCCATGGACAGCCCTAGTATATGTGTAGATTGGCTTCGTTTTCCCATATGCTCTACTCTGGATCCGATGCTGAATTTCGTCAGTGCCTTACTGTTGTTCTTCAGGTACACATCCTCTCTGCTTATTGCTGAGATGTGTATCTGGAGAACAACGGGGATGTGCTGCCGAAATTTTGCATTGGATCCGGAGCAGAGCATGGGAAAATGAACCCAATCTACACATACTCAAGTTGGATTAGGACCTATCTTTACCTATTAGCCTGTAGGTTGCATGGACATAATAAAACTAACAAACTACATTAACTGATGGATACGATTTCCTTAATTATGTATATATTTCTTGTGTGTCCAGTAGGAAGTCAATATGAGTGATCGTGCGTGGATGTACACCGGTTACACTAGATAGAAAGTTTGGACCGAGGAATGGTTAAACAAACCAAGGGGTTTGTTAGAGCCGCATTTGCAAAAGGCCAAAAAATAAGCCGGTGCCCCTGTCTCCGATGCGACAACTAAAGTAAGAGGGACAAGCTTGAAATGAGTAAAGAACTACAGAATTTTGGTTTTACGTCTGGTTACACGGTCTAGACATTTCATGGTGAGTCTGCCCAACGTGCCAGAGCCGAGGTGGTTCGTCGTCGCACCGACGACCATGGTACCGGGATGGAAGACAGGGTGCAAGACTTTGACGATGCTCGGTACTCGCACGAGGAGATGGAGGAATCTGCAAAGGCCTTCACTGAAATGTTGGAGTCCTCAAAACGTGCTCTCCACGAGCACACTGAGCTTTGTCAGCCGGATGCCATCTCAAAAATAATGGCTTTGAAGGCTCAATTCAACTTGGGCAGAGAATGCTACGATGCAATGATGACAGTATTCGGACGATTTCTACCCAAAGGCCATGTGCTACCTGCAAACCTGTACCAGTCAGACAAAATCATCCGTGCTCTTAAGATGCCCTATGAGAAGATACATGCCTGTGAGAAAGGATGTGTCTTATTTAGGCTTCAGTATGAGGACTTGACCTATTGTCCCATTTGCAAGTCTTCTAGGTATGTTGTGGTAGACAACGGTATGGGCGAGAAGACACAGACCAAAATACCCGTTAATGTTCTTCGGTATATGCCAATCGTACCAAGACTTCAACGTCTTTTCATGGTCAAAGAGACGGCCAGACAGATGACATGGCACAAAACGGGCAAAAGAACCGAACTAGATGCACATGGGAATGTGATGATGGTGCACACATCGGATGATGAAGCGTGGAAGCGCTTTGATGCATTACATAAGAAACAAACGGCAGATCCAAGGCATCCCCGAGTCGCCATCAGCATGGACGGGTTCAGTGTGTTTGGTTAGACGGCAGCCCAATATAGGTGTTGGCCCGTGTTTTTCATTCCACTCAATCTCCCCCCCCCCCTCCCCCGGGCAGATTATGCAAAGAAAGAACATTTTCCCGACGTTGATAATTCTAGGGCCCAACTATCTGGGGAAGAATATGAAAGTGTACATGCAGCCGCTTAAGGACGAATTGCAAGAAGCTTGTGTTAATGGGTTCAAGACATACGACGCCTTTAGCAAAAAGAACTTCATAATGCGTGCCTGGTACATGTACTCGACGCATGACTTGCCGGCATATGCGTTATACGTTTGCTGGTGTGTGCATGGAAGGTTCCCGTGCCCCACATGCAAGGGAGCTCTTGAGTTTCGTTGGCTGACGGCAGGGCACAGGTATACTTGCTTCGACTTGCATAGACCGTTTCTAGATCCCTGCCATAAGTTCAGGAAAGACAAGAAGAACTTCATCAAAGGTAGAGTTGTCAAACACTCTGCACCACCTGCGTTGACATGCCAAGAGACCCTAGATTAGTTAAACGCTCTCGAGCCAGATCCAGAGCATCCAGGGTATTTCAAGGGGTATAATACGGAACACGCCTGGACTCACAAGACATGCTTGTGGGATCTGCCTTACTTCAAAGACCTCCTTTGCCCACACAACATCGACGTGATGCACACTGAGAAGAATATCGCCGAAGCCATTTTTGGTACATTGTTCGTCATAGAGGGGAAATCAAAGGATAATACTAATGATAGAGTCGATCAACAGGAGATATGTGATAGACCGTTACAAAACATGCAAGAACCGAAAGGAAAGCAGAACTGGATGAAGCCAAAGGCATGGTTCAATCTTGGAAGGCCAGCTTTGAGGGAAATTATTTTGTGGGTGAAAATGAAGTTGATGTTCCCCGATGGGTATGCATCAAATCTAAAGAGGGGAGCGACTCTTGAAAAATTGAAAATATTTGGTCTAAAAAGTTATGATTGGCACATATGGATTGAGCGGATAATGCGGGTGATGTTGTGTGGCTTCGTCCCTGAGGATGAATGGCTAGTACTGGCAGAGCTGAGCTATTTCTTCTGTGTTCTTTGTGCGAAAGAACTATCGCATGGCCTCATAGAAGGAATGGAATAGTTGGCTCCGGATTTGATCTGCAAGTTAGAGATGATCTTCCCGCCAAGCTTCTTTAATCCAATGCAACACTTGATTTTGCATCTCCCGACTGAGGCAAGATTGGGGGGCCCATGCAAAATTGTTGGTGCTACTCAACTGAGAGGATGCAGAAGACGCTATGAGCAAAATGTAAAAATAAGCATAGAATTGAAGCATCGATGACCGAGGCATTCATCACTAAGGAGGTGGCAAACTTCATGACATCACACTATGAAGCCAAAAATCGTCATTTGCATAATCCAAAGCCTCGATAGAATGTTGACGACCCTAAAAAGGCTCGATACAACCTCAGCCTATTCAAAGGGAATCTCGCACCAGCCAATGCTTGGAAACCAGTATCGTTGTATTTTGAAGAATGGTGGACCATTTCGTTGTATCTCTTCAACAACCTAACAGAAGTGCGGCCGTACATCGAGTAAGATCTCGGTACATCGAGTAAGGCTTCTATGCCTTCCTCGCCACCAGCCCCAGCTGTTTCACCCGACCACAGGACTGCTCCGTCTAATGTGGACCCGTCAGACTCGGGTCCTTCGGCCCACCAGACTCGGGTCACCGATCCTTCGCCTCACATGGACCCGTCAGACTCGGGTCCTTCGGCCCACCAGGCTTGGGTCGCCGATCCTTCGCCCCACGTGAGTACGGTCCCGGAGTCTTCTTCCCACGAGACTCCGTAGGCTAGTCACCCTACTGATGGTAGCGAGGACACCTTTTCTGATGATAGCTATAGCGACGACGAGCTAGATGAGAAGGGCAAGAAGGTCTACCAGCGTGGCGGTACAAAGCTCCCGCCCATGCCGACGACCCCCGAGCAGAGGTGCTTGATTGCGCCTAAAGGGTTGAAGTAAGTGCATTTACTCTTTTTAAACCTTTTACCTTCATGTTTCTTCAAATTAATATCTAATGCTTTGGCCTTGTCATACTGCAGGGGCTGGGTACACCCCCGTGGTTCCCGCAGGCCCAACCAGGTCCTTGGTGTGCTTTGCCGACAGCACATCCCTAGGTGGGTCACGTTGCCCGGTGAGGATCAGGTTCCGCACCTAGCACTGACCTGGGAGCTGTACTCGGTAGCCCCAGCCCCGCCGGAGTATTTGGTCGCCGGTGTCGTTGGCGAGACGGTGGCCGAGATTGTGTTCCGTCGGTTTTGGGCAATTTCTCCTTTACATAATTAAAAATCAACACTACCTAGTGATTGTACTAATCAGTGTATTCTTGTTTGATTGCAGACCTTCTACAGGGTTTCAGAGGGGGAGCACGAGGCTGCGTGTAAGGTTGTCGATGCCGAGTGCAAGCGTCTACTTCAGAACTTACGGCACGAGGCTTGGGTGCAGGCTGTTCGCGACTACTACGCCTCGAAGGTTATTAGGAGGTCCAAGAAGAAGTGTCGTGGAAAGTTTCTGTCTAAGGACAAGTACATGCAGGTAATTACCTATTCTTAAGGCCTTGAACTTAGTTTTCTTGATTTGATTCGATGGCGTATCGCTAAAATTTCTCTTGACTAACTTAGGTGCCCCCGAGATGGTGTGCTCATAAGATGGACTGTGGGAAGGCGTTGGTGGATGCGTGGTGCTCTCCCCAATGGCTAGTCGAACACCATAAGGCCAAGGATAAGCGTGACCAAATGGAATGTGTGCCACACCATCAAGGGAGCTCCAACCTGTTTGAGTACGGGGATCACTGGGTATGTGTTAGCTAAAATAATGACATAATAACCTTAGATAGCTCTATAAAATGCCTAAATATGCTTTAGTTAGTTATAAAATGCATAAATATGCTTTAGTTAGTTATAAAATGCCATAACTACCTTGGATAGCTCAATAATGACCTAAACTTATCTTAGCTAGTTTATTTATGACACATTTAGCTCTAAAATGACATAATAACCTTAGATAGCTCTATAAAATGCCTAAATATGCTTTAGTTAGATAAAAATGGCATAACTGTCTTGGATTGCTCAATAATGACATAATTAGAATACTTTGCTCAATAATGGCATAATAATCTTGGTTACCTCCAAAATGACTTAAACTTAGTTTATTTTCCACGAAAATGACATAATAACCTTACTTAGCTCCAAAATGACCTATTTACATAGCAATATCATTTCTTCATGCTAGCTTGAGCCCTTAACTAATATTTTGTTCCTCTCTCTCAGGCGAACCACCACAAGAAGCCTTTGTCAAATCTGTTCGACCTCTATGACATGGCCCATGGTGCTCCCTACAAGAAGGCCAAGGCATTCTCGGAGTCTCACCTAGATAATCTAGAGAGCGTCACCAACGTCTCCTCCCACAACAAGCTCGTGAGGTACAGAGACCAAGGGAAGATGAGGAAAGGGGTGGACTTTCACACAAGCCTGGATCCTTTTGATACAGAGCTGGTCATGATATCTGGTGGCGGCAGGCCCCATGGCACCATGGACATTGTGATGGACTGATACGTTGTCCTAGGACTCTCCCGTAGATAAAGAAGCGCCAGACTAGCTCTGATCCTGAGATAATGCCTCATCCACGGCCCGTGGAGCTCGCCATGGCGGTTAGTTATACAGACTCTCTCACCTTTCCTCCATTATATTGTGTGTGCGTCCGTCGATGATTACAATGCTAACGAGGAGTGGTGTGTTGCGGGCATTGGTTGAGAAAGAAAGATTGAACACCCAGGCGCTTTTGGAGAAGGCAAACAAGGAGGCCGCGGAGAGGGAGAAGGAGATGGAGGAGAGGACCGCTAAGCTATTGGAGGAGGAGAGGAACCGGAACGAGGCGTCTCACCAGGCCCTATACGAGCTCCTTGTGGTACGTTTCTCGTGCATATTAGCCAAATCATGCACGTAATGTTTGCATTACTAACTAATATGACTAACTCGTGATAACCAAATGTGCAGACCATTTGCGAGAAAAACGGCCAGACCCCTCCGCTGATGCCCCAGATTGCTCCTGGAGCCACGGTGAGTTTGATTTCAATGATCGTTAGTTACTACAATTCACATTTTCAGTTGTGTCATGCTAAGGAGACATTATTGGAATTGATCTTTGGTGCAGCATGCCTCCCGACAAGCATCGACCAATCCTTCTGCGTCAGGCAATGGCGGAACCCCGACTGGTCCTTCACCTCCGTGACCACGGTATTTTTCTTCTTCTTCTTCCTTTCTTCTTCTTCTTCTTCTTATTATTTTCCTCCTCTTACTTGTTTTTATTCATAAAAGGGATAATAACCTTGCTCACCTCATAACTATCATATGCTTAACTTGTTGTCCTCTAAAATGCCTAAATAAGCTTAGTTAGGTCAAAAATGGCATAATTAGCTTTGTTAGCTTAAAAATGACCAAGTTTAACTAGGTTAGCTCCAATATGATCCATTTAACCTACGTTAGCTTCTAAATGACATATTTTAGCCTAATTAGTCCACAAATGACATAATAAGATGAAGAAAAGAAAGAAGAGGAAGAAAAGAAGAAGAAGAGGTTCTTCTTCTTCTTCTTCCTTTCTTCTTCTTCTTCTTCTCCTCCTCTTACTTGTTTTTATTTGTAAATGGCATAATAACCTTGCTAACCTCATAAATGCCATATACTTAGCTTGTTATCCTCTAAAATGCCTAAATAAGCTTAGTTAGGTCAAAAATGGCATAATTAGCTAGGTTAGCTTAAAATGACCAAGCTTAACTAGGTTAGCTCCAATATGATCCATTTAACCTACGTTAGCTCCTAAATGACATATTTACCTACCTTAGCTCTAAATTGACGTACACACTTACCATTTTTACCTACGAGCTCTAAATAGTCTTCTTCTTCTTATTATTATTCTAACTTTCATCTTTGCCAATTTAGAGATTTGATTTAGACGAGGAAGCTTGCATTGATGGAAACTAATCTTTTGGTGCTTCCTTCTTGTTTATGAAAACTATATGGATATGTTGTCATTCGAAACTTCTTTCCAGATATGTATGTATATATGGATATGTTGGATACGACTTTGTTGAACTATGTTGTTGGATATGTTGGACTTTGTTGTTGGATATGTTGGATTTGTTGTTGTTGTTGGATATGTTGGATATGTTGTTGGATATGTATGTATATGTATATATGTGTGTGAAAACCTGTCAAATTAAATGGATTCAAATAAAAGCAGGGGATATATAGCCTCCTTGCCGTCTGTTAGCAGACGGCAAAGAACTTTGCCGACTGCTAGCAGACGGCAAAGAGGCCACGTGGCAGCCACCTATGCAAACTGGGAACACTGGGGCTGCCTATTTGGGCACTTTTCCGTCAGCTGGCAGAAGGCAAAGTAACCAATTAAGACTAGCAACAGGGCCTGCTATGCCGTCATCCAGCCGACGGCAAAGATTCAAAATACTTTGCCGTCCGCTAGCAGACGGCATAGCTGGCCACGTGGCAGCCACCTGCTGCTGGTGGAGCTGAGCTATTTGCCGTCCGCCAGCAGACGGAAAAGAGTTAAAGATCTTTGCCGTCTACTGGCGGATGGCAAAGCATGCCATTAACCCCTAACGGCGCTCACCCCGCCCCACTGCCATCCACCATCGTTGCCGTCTGCTGGCGGACGGCAAAGCCCTTTGCCATCCTCTTCTGTGAAGCAGACGACAAAGAAGGCCATTGTTGGCACTCGTTCAGCCGGACCTGTTGCCCTCTGTTGGCAGACGGCATCTACCAGGTATGCCTTTGCCGTCCGCCATGGCGGATGGCAAAGTGCTTGATTCCTTTAGTGATTGCTTGAATAGACAAGCTATGTTCGGATAGTTATGTTATATTACTATTTAACTTAAGAAGCATCTTCCAGAGAGAATAGTTCCGTTAAGGGTTCCTTTCCCTGGGTCAACATGCATATGTATGCGTGCCTAGGCTCTGATAATCCTAGGAAAAAAATATTACAGGACTCCTATCATCTGAGATTGAGAAATTATGTGCCAAAAAGCAATTCGTCATTTGTCCACCGACGAATGATTCCCTTAAGAACGCTAGCTTTCGGCTTCACCCGTCTGAGGTACAGGTCCGGATTACCCGGTTGTAACAATCGCATTGCTGCTCCCTATACACCCTAGCTGAACAATAGGGAACGTAGGGTATAAACAGAGGAGCTAGGCAATCCAGCTTGGCAAAATCTGAAGTCATAAAGGTGCATATAATGGCGAAGGGACTGTATGAAACAGACGACATGAGTAATGTAAGCAATAAGATTGTAATAATGAGCTTCGCTATAGAAGCCCCCTGGTATTTTGAGGTGTATACATTTGAGAATGTTCACCCCTAACAGTTTGGTTTAGCCAAACACTTTCTGGGAAGGAAAAACAAAAAATGATGAGGAAAACAGAAAAATACAAGGGATGAGAGGTAAACAGAAAGAGAGAATAAAAGGTGCTACCAAACTATTAGTAGAATCAACGGAGCCAGGAAGAATTCCATGGATTCGGCTCAAGGCGATTGTCTAATGCATTTCGAAGGTGATAGGCTCCTCCGATGAGTACTTCGTCAATAATGAAGGGGCCTTCCCATCTTGGTTTGAGCTTATCCTTTTTCTTCTCCGGGAGGCGCAAAACGAGTTCGCCAACATTGTATGTTTTGGCCCGCACTTCTCGGCTTTGGTATCGCGTGGCCTGTTGTTGATAGAATGCGGAACGGGCCTGAGCGATATTGCGCTGCTCTTCGAGGCCATCTAGGTCGTCCTGCTGATGGATCTCGGCATCTCGCTCTTCATACATACGCACTCGAGGTGAGTCATGAATAATATCACACGGCATAATAGCCTATGCGTCGTACACTGCTACCTCTTGAGCTTGCGTTGTATTCCCTCGGAGAGGAAAGGGAGATGCAGCACAGTAGCGTAAGTATCTCCCTTAGTTTTTGAGAACCAAGGTATCAATCTAGTAGGAGACCATGCGCGAGTCCCTCGCACCTGCACAAACAAATAAGAACTTTGCAACCAAGGTATCAATCGATAGGGGGTTGTCAATCCCTTTACGGTCACTTACGAGAGTGAGATCTGATAGAGATGATAATTATATTTTTGGTATTTTTGGATTAATAAAACAGCAAATAAAAGCAAGAAAAGTAAAGTAGATGTAGATTGATATGTTGAGAATAGACCCGGGGGCCATAGTTTTCTCTAGTGGCTTCTCTCATGATAGCGATATTCTACGGCGGGTAAACAAATTACTGTCGAGCAATTGATAGAAGAGCGAATAATTATGAGACTATCTAGGCAAGATCATTGTATATAGGCATCACGTCCGAGACAAGTAGACCGACTCCTGCCTGCATCTACTACTACTACTCCACACATCGACCGCTATCCAGCATGCATCTAGTGAATTGAATTCATACGAACAGAGTAACGCCTTAACCAAGATGACATGATGTAGAGGGATAAAATCAAGAAATATGATGAAAACCCCATCTATTTATCCTCGATGGCAACAATACAATACGTGCCTTGTTGCCCCTACTGTCACTGGGAAAGGACACCGCAAGATTGAACCCAAAGCCAAGCACTTCTCCCATTGGAAGAACTATAGATCTAGTAGGCCAAACCAAACCAATAATTCGAAGAGACTTGCAAGGATATTATGAGCACACATAAAAAGTTCAGAGAAGAACCAAATATCTTTCATAGATAACCTTGATCATAAACTCACAATTCATCGGATCTCGACAAACACACCGCAAAAAGAGATTACATCAAATAGATCTCCTCGAAGACTGAGGAGAACTTTGTATTGAGATCCAGAGAGAGAGAAGAAGCCATCTAGATTCTAGCTATGGACCCGAAGGTCTGTGGTAAACTACTCACAACTCATAGTGAGGGCGATGATGATGATGATGAAGGCCTCCGTGATGGATCCCCCTCCCGGAACAGGCTCCAAGATGGGATCTCCATGGGAACAGAAGCTACGGCGGTGGAATTAGGGTTTTCTCTCTGCGTATGGAGTTTCTGGGGTACGTATGTATATATAGGAAGAAGAAGGGCACCGGGGGCCGTGTGGGCCAGCCTCGAGGCAGGGGGCGCGCCCTGGGAAGGGGGGCGCGTCCCCCACCCTCGAGGGCAGCCCTGCTGTCCCCTGACTTCGTCTTGACGCTTTCCGTGCTTGATTTTCTCCAAGAATATCTCTCGTGAAGGTTTCATTACGTTTGGACTCCGTTTGATATTCTTTTTCTGCAAAACCCTGAAATAGGAAAAAAATAGCAATCTCGACTGGGCCTTTGGGTTAGTAGGTTAGTCCCAAAAATGATATAAAAGTGAATGATAAATCCCATTAAACATCCAAGACTGCATAAATAATAGCATGGAGCAATAAAAAATTATAGATACATTGGAGACGTATCATACACCATGAAAAAGGCGTATATCTGGTTGTCCGGTTAGGTGTGGTTTGCAACCCCCAAAGTATGGATTCGAGCTCCTCAACCCAGTGTTTATCTGAATCTCGTAGGGAGCGCACTAGTCGGGGTTGGAGCGTACCAGTTTTTCCCCTCGTCGGCTATGAAGTTGGAGCCATTATATGTGATAATACTGTGCGGGACACCATAACGATGTACTACACCGGATATAAAATCTATCACTGGCCCTGCTTCAGTCGTTCTGACTGGTTTGGCTTCTATCCATTTAGTGAATTTGTCCACCATAACCAGCAAATATTTCTTTTTGTGGCTTCCCCCTTTAAGGGGTCCGACCATATCCAGCGCCTAGACCGCAAAGGGCCAAGTAATAGGGATGGTTCTCAGATTAGTGGGAGGCATATTACTTTGATTTGCGAAAAGTTGTTATCCAACACAATATTGGACTAGCGCTTGAGCATTTGCTCGGGTTGTTGGCAAGAAGAAACCTGTTCGGAAAGCCTTGCTTACGAGAGCCCGAGCGGCGGTGTGATGGCCACCCATGCCAGCGTGTATTTCGATTAGAAGTTGCCATCCCTCCTCCTCGGAGATGCACCTTAGGAGAACACCAGTAGTGCTTTTCTTGTATAATTCACCTTCATGAACTTTATAGGCTTTAGAACGCCGAATATAGCGACGGGCCTCATTTTGGTCATCGGTGAGCTCATGCCTATTAAGGTAGGCCAAGAAAGATTCGATCCTGGGGGCTCTGACAGCCATGATTTCATGAGCCAAAGATGTTATTTCCATGTCCGAATCCCTGATGACATCTGTGTGGAGTTCGGCCGAGGGGGCATGTTCGGGTTTGCATTAGCATCTCTGCTCTTGTCTTGCCATGTCACTGATGGGTTAAACAGCCTTTCTACAAAGGTGTTAGCCGGGACCAGGTCGTGTTTAGCGCCAATGCGAGCAAGTATATCTGTTGCCTAATTACTGTCCTGAGCTACATGTTGAAATTCCAACCCCTCAAATCGAGCCGATATTTTTAATATGGCGTTTTGATAAGCTGCTATGTTTGGATCCTTCGCATCAACTTCTTCGTTTACCTGAGATATTGAGAGGTTTGAGTCTCCGTGCACCTTGAGGCGTTATATTCCCATGGATACGGCCATGCGGAGACTGTGCAGTAGTGCCTCATATTCGGCCGCATTGTTTGAGTCTGTATACATGATTTCAAGTACGTAGCGCACTGTATCCCCTATGGGAGATATAAGGATGACGCCGGCCCCCAATCCGGCTAGCATTTTGGAGCCGTCAAAATACACGGTCCAGTAAAAGTATGCTCCGTACTCTTTAGGGAGTTCGGCCTCATTCCATTCTGTAACAAAGTCGGCAAACACCTGAGATTTAATAGTCCGCGTGGTTTGTATATTATTTCGAACAGAAAGAGCTCAATGGCCCGTTTGGCTATTCGTCCTATGGCGTCTTTATTGTTCATGATTTCATTGAGTGGTACTTTAGATGCCATTGTAATTGAACACTCTTGAAAGTAGTGTCAGAGCTTTCGAGATGCCATGAACACTTCATAGGAAATTTCCTGATAATGGGGTATCATGACTTGCACGGTATGAGAACCTCTGCTACGTACTACACTGGTTTTTGGACAGGGAATTTATGTCCCTCTTCCTCTCATTCGACAACGAGTACTACACTCACTACCTGGTGAGTGGCTAAGATATAAAGTAGCATTGGCTCGCCAGCACTTGGAGCGGTTAGGATTGGGTTGCCTGCTAATAGGGTTTTTATCTCTTCCAATCCGGCTGTGGACGCATCCGTCCATTGGAAGTTTTTTGTATGCCTCAGAAGTCTATAAATAGGTTATGCTTTTTCTCCCAGTCTAGAGATAAAGCGGATTAAGGCCGCCACGCATCCTTCTAGCTTTTGAACTTGTTTTAGATCGGTTGGCGTAGCCAGCTATGACAAGGCCTGGATTTTAACTGGTTTCGCCTAACAGCTTTTTGGCCGGAACGCCGAAGACGCATTTTTTTGGATTGAGTCGTATGTCATATGTTTGAAGGTTATCGAGCGTGAGGTGGAGAACATCCACCGATGTTTTGACGTGTTTGCTCTTGATGACTACATCATCTATGTATGCCTCCACTATCTTGCCAATTTGTTTCTCTAAGCATGTTTGAATCATGCGTTGATACGTGGCACCAGCGTTTTTGATCCCAAAGGGCATAGTGCTGAAGCAAAAGGGGCCATACAGAGTGATAAACGCCGTCGCGGCCTGGTCGGATTCCTTCATTTTGAACTGATGGTATACAGAGTAAGCATCGAGGAAACATAACGAGTCTGAAAGCACAAGTGCTCCCTGGGTTATTTTGGTAATTAATGTCAACATATCTCTTGTTGGACCAATGTTTTCATCTAGTATATTTCACACAAGTTCAACAGATGGAGCGGCATGGACTAGAGGATGTGGAACTCCTTCAAAATGATAAGGACAAAGGATTTTCTCAAGCTCAAAGCTCAGGACTCTACACTTTCTATTTTAGTGATCCAAGATCACATTGAGTCCATAGGAAAGCCAATACTATTAAAAGGGGATGAGGTGTTGCTTAATGGCTTGCTGCCTCAAAGTGCTTAGTGATATTCTCCAAAACCCTCAACCACTTTCTCACATCCACACATGTCCCAAACCAAAAGTCAAACTCGGCCCCACCAAAACTTTCTATCTGGCGCCACCGAGTTCAGTTGACATAGCCACTGCCACAAAACCCTAATCACTTCGGTCTCACCTATAGGAATCTCGGTCTCACCGAGATGGGAATGTCAACTCTATGTTTCCTATTTGAAACATTTCGGTCTAGCCGAGATGTGAGAATCGGTCTCACCGAGTTAGCATTTCAAACACTCTGTTGCCTCTTCGTAACATTTCGGTCTCACCGAAATGAGCGAACCGTTCCCACCGAGTTTGCTTGACCAACTCTCTGGTTAGTCTATTACCAAAATTGGTCCTACCGAGTTTATGTAATTGGTCTCACCGAGATTACGTTATACCCTAACCCTAATGAAACCGTTCCTACCGAGTTGATCATATCAGTCCCACTGAAATGCCTAATGGTCACATTATGAACGAAATTGATCTAACCGAGTTCACTGATTCGGTCCCACCGAGTTTGGTAAATTGTGTGTAACGGTTAGATCTTGTGTGGAGGCTATATATACCCCTCCACCCACTCTTCATTCATGCAGAGAGCCATCAGAACATACCTACACTTCCATTACTCATTGTTATGAGAAAGAACCACCTACTCATGTGTTGAGACCAAGATATTCCAATCCTACCATATGAATCTTGATCTCTAGCCTTCCCCAACTTGCTTTCCACTCAAATCGTCTTTCCACCAAATCCAAATCTATGAGAGAGAGTTGAGTGTTGCGGAGACTATTATTTGAAGCACAAGAGAAAGGAGTTCATCATCGACACACCGTCTATCACCTTTTGGAGAGTGGTGTCTCCTAGATTGGTTAGGTGTCACTTGGGACCCTCCGACAAGATTGTGGAGTTGAACCAAGGAGTTTGTAGGGGCAAGGAGATCGCCTACTTCATGAAGATCTACCCTAGTGAGGCAAGTCCTTCTTGGGCGATAGCCATGGTGGAATAGACAAGGTCGCTTCTTCTTGGACCCTTCATCGGTGGAGCCCTCCGTGGACTCACGTAGCCGTTACCCTTCGTGGGTAGATGTCTCCGTCAACGTGGATGTACGATAGCACCACCTATCAGAACCACGCGTGAAAAATCTCCGTGTCAACCTTGTGTTTGCTCCCTCAAACTCCTACCTTGTCACAGCCTCATTTTTGGCCCTTTCTTTTTCTTTTGTTTTTTTGAGGGTTTTGCTTGAGATTTCTTTTTCCGTGGCTTTGTGGTCTGGAAACTGAAGAAGATGCGCTCTTTTTCCTTTACAGAGTGGCTTGCCGTACCCAAATCATTCCCTAGACCTTTCCATTTCCACCTTGGACCAAATCCCAATATTCTTTTTATTGGGAATATTCATTTTTCTATTAAAGGAATAACCCTGTCTGCCCTAGGTTGTGAAGCAACCTATATCTCCATCACTCCTAAAATTCCCGAATAATTCTCATAAATTGTTTGGGTCATATCTTCATCAAATATGGCAAAACCTTTCCTTGCCATGTTCAAAAATAATCCACCAATATTCCTTTTCCTATTCTGCCCCAAATGACACTTTGTGAAGCAAGTGCTATTTATCTTTGGCCATTTGAGCAAAAAAAAATTGGACACCTTTTCATGTCCAAATAATTGCCTCATGACAAAATTCAAGTTCATATGACTAGTAAATATTCCTGAGCAATTTTTCAAAGTTTTGGTCAGACAGAAGCCATTGTGAAGGAAGTACAAGCTAGGCATATCAAAATGAGTTGAAATTTTCGTATGACCTCTATATTATCAAATAATGACCCTACACCAAATTTGAGCTCAAGTTGTAGCTTCATGTGAGTGCATCATCATGCTCAAGTTTCGGGACCATTTTAGTCAGTTGCAAAGTAACTATATCAACCATTGGTCCAAATCATCTCAAAGTTACCAGTATGAAAGTCCTTCTTACCCTAAACCTCGCAGACAACTCCATTGCTCCCAATCTCCTTCTTGTTGATCAGCAATGTTCTGCCAAGTTTACTGCAGAAAAACTTCAAAGCACACTTACCATTTAACCACATCATCTTTAACCAAGATACCACCGCAATAGGAATCTACCTTGGATGAACTTACCACTAGACAACGTTTCCTAGCACTTGGCATCTTCTCCTTGCCAGTCTGCACGGTGACCACCGCTTTGGCGTGCAATGGCCGTGTCCAGAGCGACTTATTGCTTGGGACTCTCCTCTGCTCGGCGTCTCAGCGACCACGAGCATGTCTAATAGATTTACCGTGTCGTCACCATCCTCCTGGACCTCTCTCCCTCTCAATAAAACCCCTCACCGACGCTCACCGACGCTCGCCGTCGAACGCCCACGAGAGCATAGTGGTGGTTTGGCTCTGTTCGTCACCGTCTTCTTCCTCCCTGCGCCCCCTTGGCCTCCTCTGCCCCGTGATAGCTCTCCCCTGTTCCTCCCTCATCGCCTGCCTCCGAGCTCTTGTGCGTGCACACGCGTCCGCGGCGCCGGCCACGCGTCTGCGGCGACACCAGCCCGGCTCCTCCCTCCCTTCGGCTATTTAAGCAGCCCCGGGCGCCCTCGACCTCACCAAGCCACTCCTCCACCTCCCAGGACCCCACCCCGCTACTCTCCCGAGCTCAAAGAGCTCTCTGTTTCCCTCCATGGCAACCATGCCCGCATCGGCCTCGGCCTAAATTTTCTCAACGTCGAGCTCGTCCAGCCCTCACACCACCACCTCGTCTTCCCCGTGCTCCTACGAGGCTACCCAACCCCACTCCTTCCCAGAGGAGCAAACACATCGCCCTGCCCAACTCCACCCGTAGTCGCCGCCCGCCCTTACCCTCTGTTTCCGTAGGCCATGGCAACCCTACTCCTCTCCGGCGTGAGTGCAGCGCCTGAATGGACGCAGCGCATCACCCTGAGTCGGCCGGTACCCTCGCCTCGGCAAGAGATGGCCGGAGTTTGCCGGGCCCGTCGTCGGAGTCTGCCACCACCTCTCTCTGCCCCATAGCGGCATTGCCCCTCCGCTCCTCCCCGGTGCCTGCTGCTGCTCCAGGCAGGAGCAGCACCTCATCCCGCGCCCACCGGTGGTGTCACCCTTGCCGGAGGTGGCCGGAGCCGCCGGGAGCCGTCGCCAGCCGAGCCCAGCCCTGCCTCTCCTCTGTGTCCATCGGGCGCGAGAAAGATGCCAGGCAAGAAGAGAGAAAGAGAGAGATGGATAAGGTAGGCCCCACCTGTAAGCCTCTAAGCCGCCCAGTCCCACCTTGCCACGCTGGATAAGTGGAGGCGTATTCCTCAGAATACGTCTTCCTAGCCGGAAAGCGCACTTTCCATCTATTTCAGCTCAGAATGTGTTTTCCCTTCTCTGAAGGCATAGTCCATTAAATGCACCTTCTGTTTTTTAGCTTAGGGGCCTGTTTGTAGAAGTCTTTTTACAGATTGGTCCATGAACTTCGTCGGGCTATAACTTTTTGCTCGCAACTCTGTTTGAGGTGATTACAAAGCCCATTTTGTTGGTAACATTTTCTCTATGGTTTGAAATACTTGAAATAACTACTTTGCCCTTGCCTGTAAACAGCCCCCTCCAAGAAAGAACTGTTCCGACGAATCTTTTCGCAGCTTCACCGCACTTCTTCTCGGAGTATTCTTCTTTCCCAGGCAAGCCACACCCTCCATTTGCATGATTGCAATGCAATGACATGGTTTATTCACTTGAACTTATTTAAAAGATTGCAGTAGCTATGTATGATCTTGTTCATGGAATTTCCTGGAGTTGTATTTTGATCTTGTTATTTCCATGATATTGCTTGGAGTTCTAGGACTTATATTTTGATGATTATGTGGATGTCATGTTGCCTTTGGATTATTAGTGGTGTTCATGATCATTTTCATGGTGGTTTTGGATATGATATTTTGGGAGTATTTTCTTTGAATGTCATGTTGCCTCTGGATTATTAGTGGCTTTCATGATCATTTTCATGGTGGTTATGGATATGATATTTTGGGAGTATTTGCTTTGGATGTCATGTTGCCTTTGGATTATTAGTGGCTTTCATTATCATTTTCATGGTAGTTATGGATATGATATTTTGGGAGTATTTGCTTTGGATGTCATGTTGCCTTTGGATTATTAGTGGCTTTCATGATCATTTTCATGGTGGTTATGGATATGATATTTTGGGAGTATTTGCTTTGGATGTCATGTTGCCTTTGGATTATTAGTGGCTAGTGTTAGTTTCATCATGATGCTAGTATGAAAATGGACATGATGCTTGCATCTGGATCATAGCTGGATAGTTAGTTCTTGATATTTGAGTAGTAGTATTATCGTTCTTGGATTCTTCATGATAGAGATGTTATGCTATCT
>LR738714.1:405620513-405697176 GCA_902687465.1 Secale cereale
GTTTTGGATATGATATTTTGGGAGTATTTTCTTTGAATGTCATGTTGCCTCTGGATTATTAGTGGCTTTCATGATCATTTTCATGGTGGTTATGGATATGATATTTTGGGAGTATTTGCTTTGGATGTCATGTTGCCTTTGGATTATTAGTGGCTTTCATGATCATTTTCATGGTGGTTATGGATATGATATTTTGGGAGTATTTGCTTTGGATGTCATGTTGCCTTTGGATTATTAGTGGCGTTCATGATCATTTTCATGGTGGTTATGGATATGATACTTTGGGAGTATTTGCTTTGGATGTCATGTTGCCTTTGGATTATTAGTGGCTAGTGTTAGTTTCATCATGATGCTAGTATGAAAATGGACATGATGCTTGCATCTGGATCATAGCTGGATAGTTAGTTCTTGATATTTGAGTAGTAGTATTATCGTTCTTGGATTCTTCATGATAGAGATGTTATGCTATCTTTGGAGTGTTTGGATTAGTTGTTGGATATTGCTATGACTTGGATCACGGTTGGTAGATGCTAGCAGAGTATCAGTTATCACATTTATATGTTTGAGGATAAATTCCGTCTTTAAGTTGGTCAGGTGCCACCGAACCGGGCTTTCTCCAGTGCAACCACATTTGCCTTTTATGGGAAGGCCCTAATGCAATGCTATTGTCATGCCTCTCGCCGGTGCCTCCAACGAGGGAAGGTTATGGGCGTGCGGTACCCTGGCCCGATAAGCACACATAACCTTGTGTGCCCATAGTTGGATGATAAGCGCTTTTGTCCCCGTTTGGGACGGTTGATTGTTTTGGCCATGACGGTGGCCGTTGGAGTCTTCGGTAGACACAGGGCCACCCAGGACTAGCCCAGTGGGGAATGAGCCGGAGTGGCCGGGAGAGTGTCATGGAAGTAGATCGGTTTTGTCGGAACGCCGTTGGTCCACTCGAATGGGAGTGCGAGGCCATGGGTTCCGTGGTGTGGGTAAAGTGCGCTACCTATGCCGAGTGTGTTTGGTTAATCTATCGATAGCCGCATGCTCATGGGCATGGGTTCGTACTAGGTCACACCGTTCGATCGACACTCACATGACGGAAAGACTTATAGGTGATTTATAGGTTGATAATTTGAGTAGTACAGATTGGCAGGATGTTGGTGATGATGTTGGAGACCAAGTGTTGGTCATGGTTGTGATCACCGGAAAGACCGTTTGGTTTTTTTATCACGAGGTGATCGAGATGGTATATTACTTGGCCGGTTAGCCAAGAGAGATATGGTTATGGAGATCTGAGATGGTGATTTATCAGTATTGTATCATTTCATACCATGCTTAGTAGTTGCTTCATCATAGTAGTTGTTAATTAATTAACCTGTTTAATGCTATGTTATTGTTTTTCCTTGATGTTTTTGGTTGTTGTGAGCTTGCAAGTATATTCAGTGTACTGACCTGGCATGTCATGCCAGATTTCAGGTGATGCCATGATTGCTTGCTTGCTTGTCAAGGTTGTCGTGCATGCGAGCTAGATTGTGTCCCAGCGAGAGTCCCTGCGAAGTGGAGTTCACCACCTTCGTCGATGTTCGCCTGCTAGAAGTATTCCTCTACTACGAGTTGTTCCGCTGCTAGCATAGAGCAAGTGTAGTATCGCAGGCGTAGTGTAGCCGTGCTGATGTGATCATTTGTAACATCAGACCCTTGTATTATCATTCTTGTAATAAGAGCTGATTTGTTCTATGTCAAGCAGTGTCGTATTCCAGAGACTTCTCCTCGATCTCCGGGCTGGAATACAGGGCGTTCCGGTTCTCTGAGCCGGGATGCCACATGCTTGGTATAAGAGCAGGTCTGGCTGTAGGACGCCCTAGACCGCGCGAACATTAGAATGTGGTAGTATAGAGTTTGGTTGGTTTGTTGCATTTGATTGCTGCATTTGTTTGTCGCATCGCATGCATATAGATTATTATTTGGTCGTTAGCAGTTTATCTTGTGAGTGTAGGTGGTACCGGTTCCGATCCACTACCTGCACCATTCCTCTTTACATGCCCACTCTTCGGTGTTTGGCGTCACCTCTGTCCCAGCAGAGTGATGTCCTGGTACCAAGTGTTCCATACACCATTTGCAAGAGTTATGCTTATGTATCGCTTTGACATCTTTCCGCCATCTAGCCATAATATTTCGGTGATAGACTTGTTTCTATCCTGAACCATGCATTTCATCTCGTCCCTTTGGCAACCCTTACTGATCTTGGTCGTCAGAATAAGGGCAATGCCATCAAGCCTTGCTTTTCCTCACCTATATGGCCCTATCATCCTAATTCTTTGGACATGTACAGTTCCTTTCGTACGCTTGATGATGAGGTGGTCATGACATTTGTGTCTCGCTACATGATCACCAAGTCCGTCCTCGCCTTCGTATCCATTCTTTTGCAACCGGTGTTCAGCCAACGCTTGGTGTAGCCTTGGCTACACCAACTCCTTCCACACGCAGATTCACTTTCGTGCACAGTACCACATCATATTAGACCGCAATACCGGAGTTTCCGTGAAATTTGTGTGCTTAGGTATGCATGCATATTATTGTTGTGAGTAGCAGTAGTATGTGATGTTGCTTGGTTTTATTAGTATGCTTGTGTGCGTTTATTTTAGTCGTTTCTGTTGCTTCTTTCTTTGGGCCTTTGGTGTGGCATTATTTTCCCCTTATTAAAGTTACTCGTCGACCGACATCGGACCCGAAGAATCAGCAAGGAATTCAAATATTTGGAAACTCAGATAAATAGAATGGAATTCTCAGCGGACTGCAGTGAAATGGGGATTACCAGATCTGGTTGTTGATAATCAAATTTGCATCAGTGTGCACTCCTCACAATAGTACGGATAATCAAGTCTACCTCAGTATGCACTCTTCATAGCTATGATGATCATATCAACAAAAAGATAAATTGTGTGCAAGATCGATAGTATATTATCAGTCAAAGGTAATCAACAGCAGAAATATTAAGATGCTAATCAGTCCGCATATCACAGTGAGAATCTTCTACTGTAAGGAATCCAATCTTTCCTCGCAAGCTACCAGAGAAGCTTCAACTGCAAGATTCCTCCATCTTCCTCAGTACGATATATGGATGACTTCACGTGTTAGGTACTCTACCTTCTTCAGTAAGCAACCACAAAAGCTTCTGGCATAATGTACCAAGTTTTCCCTAGCAATTCTTTAAGGGAGGAAGCTTCTGAAGCACGATATGCAGTCTTCCTCAGCAAGATGCGCTCGATGGTTTCCAGTATAAGCCATCAAATATCCCTCAATACAACATTTGGGAAAATATTAAATTGGGAATTGACAGCATATGGCAATGCATCCCGAGAATCGGATCTGCAATAGTTTGGTCAGGAGCAAGACTGATGATTGTTGCATGACTCACATGGTGCAGATACCCCAGACAGTTTGAGTCAGCATCAATCACCATGAATATTCCTCTACTCAATTTTGGTAAGGAACCCATATCCAGACAACCCGCTCAGTTAACAGTATACCGCTCAGTGTGCCAAAGGACTATGAAGATTGACGACAACAGTGAGCTCTGTACACGTACCTGTGAACCTGGTATATGATCCTGCTGAGCCCTTGTCTACTTTTCTCCGGTGATGGCACCACGCCTGTGTTTTGAGCCGTTTTTGGCCGTCTGGGGTGGATGCCGACTTTATTTCCCTCTATTCAAAAATTGTCACAAGTTCTGAGCTGCTTTCCGGCCGTCTCGTACATCTGTTGAGTTTCTTTTTGTGACAGTGGTCGTATGCTTTGAGCTGTTTTTTGGCCATCTTAGGGAGCTGCCACTTTCTTCTTATCAACACGGTCTCATGCTCTGAGCTGCTTTTCGGCCGTCTTGAGCCATGGTTGAGTTATTTCAGTAATGTCCCAGATCTGAGTTGTAAAGACCGTTCTGGTGGCTACTGATTTATTTGCCAATTTCTTACAAGGGTTCAGGTGCTTATTTCCCAGTGATTAAAACTTGAGAGACGATAAACCTGTCATTGAAGAAAGTTTACCATGCCAGGAGATAAGGATAAAGATACGGCTATCAAAATAATTATCCTGACAGAACCCATGGTCACACGAAAAATTAAGAGATATGGCCAAGCCCTCTACCGTCAGTCAAATCTGCGGATATTATCATATAAGGTCATATCCCTTTATGTTGGCCACGACAGGAGACAGTCATATATTTGGCGCCGATCTGACCCTCAAGACACTAGAACCAGTCAAGATGATTCAGAAACTCTTACGAGAAGTTAGAATACGTCAGGAGAACGGTTATGAACCACCTCACTGTTTTAAACCTGGAGGACCTACAGTTAGTTGAGTAACCGAATGCAAGGAGTAAAAAGATTGGGTGTCCACCAGGAAAAGTTATTCACAACTTCAGGAAAGATTGTCAGTGCTGGATGGCACAACCCTCAGAAATCACTCTTGGACTTGTGAGACGGATATATGCAACAGTCATGATAATCTACCACACTCAGCTAAGTCAGAAGAAATAAAAATAAATTGGAGCCAATATAAGCATGAACATGTAAGGTAAGATCCGTCAGCTTATGGATACAGTAAAGCAAACCACCCGAGCCAACCAGACAGTCATATGAAATTTGGTGGGAAAAATCAATAAAGGAAAAAAGAACAACCGAGTTGGAACGGTTTCCTTAAGGCGATATATGCATACTTGTTCCCGGAGCAACCAAATCTCGAGGACGAGATTTATTTAAGGGGGGAAGGTTTGTCACAGCCTGATTTTTGGCCCTTTATTTTTCTTTTATTTTTCTGAGGTTTTTGCTTGAGATTTCTTTTTCCATGGCTTTGTGGTCTGGAAACTGAAGATGATGCCCTCTTCTTCCTTACCAAGGTGGCTTGCCATACCCAAATCAATCCCTAGACCTTTCCATTTCAACTTTGGACAAAATCCCAATATTCTTTTTATTGGGATTATTCCTTTTCCTACTAAAGGAATAACCATGGCTGCCCTAGGTTGTGAAGCAACCTATATTTCCATCACTCCTAAAATTCCCAAATAATTCTCATAAATTGTTTGGGTCATATCTTCATCAAATATGGCAAAACATTTCCTTGCCATGTTCAACAATAATCCACCAATATTCCTTTTCCTATTCTACCCTAAATGGCACTTTGTGAAGCAAGTGCTATTTATCTTTGCCCATTTGAGCCCAAAATTTTTGGACACCTTTTCATGTCCAAATAATTGCCTCATGACAAAATTCAACTTCATTTGCCTAGTAAATATTCCTGAGCAATTTTTCAAAGTTTTTGTCAATCAGAAGCCATTGTAAAGGAAGTACAAGCTAGGCATATCAAAATGAGTTGAAATTTCTGTATGAACTCTATATCATCAAATAATAACCCTACACCAAATTTGAGCTCAAGTTGTAGCTTCATGTGAGTGCATCATCATGCTCAAGTTTCCGGACCATTTTGGTCAGTTGCAAAGCAACTATATCAACCATTGGTCCAAATCTTCTCAAAGTTACCAGTATGAAAGTCCTTCTTACCCTAAACCTCACAGACAACTCCATTGCTCCCAATCTCCTTCTTGTTAATCAGCATTGTTCTGCCAAGTTTACTGTTGTAAACTTCAGAGCATACTTACCATTTAACCACAACATCTTTAACCAAGATACCACCGCAGTAGGAATCTACCTTGGACGAACTTACCACTAGACAATGTTTTCCAGCACTTGGCCTCTTCTCCTTGCCAGTTTGCGTGGTGACCACCGCTTTGGCATGCAATGGCTGCGTCTAGAGGGCCTTCTTGCTCGGGCCCCTCCTCTACTCGGCGTCTCAGCGAGCACGAGCATGTCTAATAGATTTACCGTGTCATCGCCGTCCTCCTGGACACCTCTCCCTCTTAGTAAAACCCCTCACCGACGCTCACTGACGCTCGCCGCCGTATGCCCAGGAGAGCACAGTGGTGGTTTGGATCTGTTCGTCGCCATCTTCTTCCTCCCTGCGCCCCCTTGGCCTCCTCTGCCCCGTGTGCCTCCCTCGTCGCCTGCCTCCGAGCTCATGTGCGTGCACACGCGTCTGCGACGTCGGCCACGCATTGTGGGGACCCCGACTTAGAAGTCGAGATCACCGAATGCACGTGTACAGTGATCCCAGAGATCAATGCTCACTGAACACACAGAAGCTGAAATAACAAGAGTCTTACATCCATACAAATAGTCTTACACGAATTAAGGCCATTATGGCCAAGTCTTACATAGATAGAGCCTCACGGGCTGAATAGCAAATAACTCAAATAGCGGAAGTCTTCGATAACGGGTAGAACCCATGCCATCTGCCTTAACCCTACAGGCATTCTGACTGGGATAGCGTCCTAGTTCGCATGTTCGTCTCCAAAGAACTCTTCCTCATATTCCTGTTCTTCCATGCCTGGCCAATTAAATAACCAGTGGCAAGCCAATGAGTACTTTGAATGTACTCGCAAGAAACCATGATGTGGTTCAAAGTAACAATGCAATGGAACAATAATGAACAATCTAGCAAAAGGCTAGAATAGATATTCTACCATCAAGTTTATGCATCAATAAACTCGCGTAACCTCGAAGACAGGTTACCGATATCAACATGAATACGATTCAACTCATCGAGTCAAGTCACCACCCTTGACTTATCACACACATACTATCACCGATGAAGTAAAATTCTGGACATAGTTTAAGTAGCACCACCCAACTGTCCATGACCGTGGACTCGGCTATTCAAATAGTTTTACACTCTGCAGAGGTTGCGCACTTTACCCACAAGATGCGGGGAACTTCCGTGTCATCCACGACCCGCGGTACCTCAAGTATCCGGGGTAAGCACCCGGTCATTACCTTTCCTTAGACGACACTAACATAGAGTCCACTCGTTGGTACACGGCCCTCGGGTACAACAATAGATCACGGGACTTGCCCTAAATTTAATGTTCACGCGTACCCGAAGGGACCAACGGTGTGTCCGGTGCCCTGTGAAAACAGTCATGGTCGTCTATCCAAGCACGACCCCGTCCCGGAAAAGACCTCAAGTCTTCCCGTCACTAATAATGCGGGCACCATGCTAGTATCGACCTAAGTAATCAATAAAGCCCCGTCCCATAAGGGGTAGTGTGGTTGCACATGTTTGGTTGGGACGGTAGTCACACATAAATCTAATCCATCATTTCACCATGCACATGACTCTACCGGCACATCACTTCTTTCTCAAGTGATGACCTAATACATCATCACCCTCGGGCATTAGGGACACCCGATGGGTTCATGCAAAGATTTCAACTACGAGGGTTCATGTCACATATGCATCATCAAGCATCAAGACTAACTAGTTGCATGACATCTAGCACTTAGCAAGATGAAGATCAAGCATGCATCATATGGTGGTTTCAACTAAGTCACCACCATGAATCTATCATCATGCATCGGAAACAACGGGTTCCGCAAAACAAGTGTATCATGGTCAAAGGGCTGCTTGCCTTGATTGGCTTGGTCTTCAAAGTCTTCAAATCCTTCTCCTTCTTCTTCCACAGCAACTTCGTCAAATACGGGATCTATACGTCGCATAATAACCACGGGAAAATAAGAATACAAACAAAACAGAAAAATCAAAGTGCTCAGAAAAATGTCAACTCATTTTTGTGAAATACTAGAGGATTTTCTAAGATGGGGAAAATTCATAGATGGAGTTTTGGAGTAACAGAATGGAATATATTGATTTTAGAACAGGGGTTTTACTGCTCAAATTTGAATTTAAATTTGAACAGAACAAAAAAGTTTCATGGATTTGAGTGAAAGTGGTACCATTAAATAGGTTGGAATTTTACAAGATTTCAGGAGTTGGAATTATTTTATTTGGACCATTATTCTTTTCTGTAGAAATGTTTCAAACAATCAGAGAAAAGAAAAAGAGAAATGTGTCCTGTGCACTGGGCCAGAGAAGGCCACAGTGCACGGCCCAGGCGGACCAGCCCAGCCGCACGGGTGCCTGCGCGCGCACGTCAGGTTTTTGAACCTGACGGGCGGGGCCCGTGGGTCAGTGGCAGAGAGGAGGGGGAGAGAGGTGTGGGGATGACAGGCGGGGCCCGCCTGTCATCTCCAACCTTGCGGCCACGGCGACGGCGAGCTCACCGGCGATGTTTCCGGCCACGGCGACGGCAACGGAGGGTGGGAATGGGTCCAGCGTCGAGTGGCGGTTGTAGGGGTGGTGGTGCGGCATGCCGGGGAGGTCAGGTTCGCAGGCGGCGAGGTGGGACGGCGGAAGCTCGTCGGGAGGTTGATGCTCCGGTCGTTTCCGACTGCAAACGGAGGGGGAAACAGGGGGGAAATGGTCAGTCTGGTGAGGGGGTTCTGAATCGGGCAAAAGGAAGGGCAGGGGAGGCCCGTACTGCGGGATCACCGGCGGCCCGACGCGGCGGAGCTCCGGTCGATCCCGAGCACCGGGACTTCCTGGGGTCGAACTGAAGGTGCTGGGGGCTCAGTGGAGTGAAGTGGAGCTGCTGATGCTGTTGGAGAGGCTCGGGAGGGGCTATATATAGGAGGTCGACGGAGGCCCGTGGTACAGTTCGCCGGTGAGCTCCGGCTCGAGGCTACAGCGCACGGGAGGCCAAGGGGATGAGTCCATGGTGTTCCTGGACGAGCTCCACGTCCAGTAGAAGTGAGAGGAGGAGCGGGGAACCTTCCAGTCGACGCGCGCGTGCGAGGCAGAGGAGTGGCCGTTGCGGGCAGCCAGCGCGCGTGCGACGATGGCCACTGGAGGGCGCAGGAGGAGGGGGGACAGCGCCGGGGAGGTTGCGGACGTCGAGAGGCCTCGACTGGCGCAAAGGGGAGGCCCGAGGCTGTCGGGGGAGGCTGATTGGCTAGAGCCACCGTGCGGAGGTGCACTGTAGCGTGCTCCAGAGCGTGCGTATTGCTGGCCTCATCGTGCTCTCACCGTTCTGGTCAAAACCAACGTGTCCAAGAGTGTCTAGAAGGTTGAGGGAGGAGTAAAGAAATGGCCTGAGGCCTTGGATGCCCTGGAGATGCTGAGAGAGAGGGAGGATGCTGGTGACTTGGTGAAAACCTGCTGTCCAGCAAGGTAAAACAGGGTTCTTACCCCTCAATCATGGAGCTGGGGTGCTGGGGAAGTTACTGGAGGTAGCTAGTAACTCAATGATCATGTGGTAAAAAGTTGAGGCCATGGAGAAGAGTCAAAGTGATCAGGATGAGGGTTTTAGTAAATCTGCAGAAGGTGTTTGATCAGTGTTAGGTCAAGCAAATGACCTCCACCTAACATGGCACTTAACAGGATTGAAAGACATGAGAAAATAGGGTGCTTCACCAAATTTGGGCTCATTTGAAGAAACTAGCCAATGTATCTTTGGTGAACCCTTGAAATCAACAGAAACAGCTTCATCTTGTTTGAGTCAAGCTAATCATCTCCCCTTGATGCACCACTTGGTGTAGCATCATCATTTGGGGTATTGATCATGCCCACAAAGTTTGAAGCTCCAGATAAAAAGTTGGTAATGTAAAGTTGTTCAAATTTGCATTTGAACAGAAAGGGTTTTGAGGTGATCTGATCAAGTTGCTCTATTCCAAATCTTGTGCCATTTGGTCTAGATGCCTTATTAGGTCATTCTAGCATGTGCACCAAGTTTGAGAGCATTTGGATAAGTTTGGCAATGTAAAGTTGCTCAAACTTCAAATATGGACATAATGGTTACGAAGGGGTTTGAGGATGTTTTCTTGCGTCCCAAGGCATGGGACTTGGCAAGATCATCACATATGTCATATATGACATGATAGAATTTCCCTGGAATTTTTGGAGAATATTTCCTTTGTAAATATTTCAAAAGCTTGAAATATCCAGAAAGGGTTTTAGAGGGTTTAGCCCATTATTTTGAACATGACCAAGTGTTGAAACTCTTATATATGGACAATATATGTCCTTTGAGTCTCTCTGAATTTTGGCAAATATTTTTGAAACAGTTAAATAATTTTCCCCTATTAAAGACCATTTCTGGCCTTAGAAAAAATCCTTTAAATAAAATAGGAAAATAACTTTTAAAATTATACCTTTGTGGCTTCTGGAAGTCCTATGACTACTAGGTCTCAAATAAACCTTTTGAAAAAAAATTCTGACCCTAAATCAAGTACTTGCAGTGCAAATCTCAATTCAGGGGTTTTTGGAAAACTAAATTTATAAAATACCTTTTGGCCAAATTAATTTTGTAAGAAAATACTATATTGCTATATAACACTTGGCATGATCATTGGGCAGAAGTTTTGGGTATGGGGATGAATTCTACAAGAGGTAATAGTTGACTTTAATGAGCACAAGAAAAAGCACATGAAGAAAACTCAATTCCAATTAAAAACCAAATGATGCTAAAAAAAATTGCTGGTCCAAATTTTTATGCTTCAAAGATACAAATAACATGTTACAAAATGCAGGGTGTGACAGACCTACCCCCCTTACAAGAATCTCGTCCCCGAGATTCCTAAACTAGGTCTTAAAAGAGGTCGGGAAACTCGGATCTAAGATAGTCTTCTCGTTCCAAGGTTGCTTCTGCTTCGGTGTGGTTGCTGCACTGGACCTTGAAATACTTGATGGTATGGCTTCGCGTACGTCGTTCTGCTTCGTCCAGAATGCGAATGGGCTTCTCGCGGTAGGTCAAATCAGGATGCAGATCAATGGCTTGGTGATCCACATCCTTGTAGAGATTGGGCTTGTCTGGAACTTGGAGACATTTCCGGAGTTACGACACATGGAATACATTGTGCACATCGGATAGCTCAGGTGGTAGTTCCAACTGGTAAGCCACTTCTCCTCGTCGTGCAGTGATCTCAAAGGGTCCAATGAACCTTGGTGCGAGCTTCCCTCTGACGTGGAAACGCTTGGTTCCCTTCAGAGGAGTTACCCGCAGGTACACATGGTCCCCGACATGGAAACTGATGTTCCGACGGTGAGTGTCAGCATAACTCTTCTGCCTTGACTTGGCTGCCTTTAATCGCTCTCTGACTAGTTCGACTTGCTCTTCTGCTGCGCGGAGATTATCCGGTCCAAAGACTAGTCCTTCTCCAGTCTCTGACCAGTTGAGGGGTGTGCGGCATCTGCGTCCGTACAACACCTCAAATGGTGCCATCTGAAGGCTCGACTGGTAACTGTTGTTATAGGAGAACTCGGCAAAAGGGAGATAGTCTTCCCACTTGGCTCCATATGCCAGGACACAGGCTCGGAGCATATCTTCGAGAATCTGATTGACTCGCTCTGTTTGACCTCCGGTCTATGGGTGGAAAGCTGTGCTGAAAGACAACTTGGTTCCCAAGGCTTCTTGGAACTTCTTCCAGAACCTTGAGGTGAACTGGGTTCCTCGATCTGACACAATCTCCTTGGGAACGCCGTGAAGACATACGATTCGATCGATGTAGAGAGCTGCCAGACGGTTGCCATCATAAGTGGTCTTGACAGGAATGAAATGGGCCACCTTGGTCAAATGATCGACTATGACCCAGATAGAGTCATGTCCTCTATTCGACGTTGGTAATCCAGTGATGAAGTCCATTCCAACTTTATCCCACTTCCACTCAGGAACTTTGCGTGGTTGAAGCAATCCAGCAGGTCGCTGATATTCAGCCTTGATCCTTTGGCACACATCACACTTTGCAACATAGGTTGCAATCTCTCTTTTCATCCCGTGCCACCAGAATCGTGCCTTCAAGTCTTGGTACATCTTGGTTCCTCCGGGGTGGATGGAGTACGGAGTGTCGTGGGCTTCTTGCAGAATCAGCGTCTTCAGCTCGGTGTTGTTTGGTACGCAGATGCGACCTTTGTACCAAACAATCCCGTGCTCGTCTTCGGAGAATCCTGGGGCCTTGCCCAGCTTCATCTTCTTCTTGATGCCTTCAATGCTTGCGTGTCCATCTTGTGCCTTCTTGACGTCGTCCATCAGGGTTGGTCTGGCTTCCAAATGATCCAGAAATCCAGGGGTGACCAATTCCAAACTGAATTGTTCGATCTCCTTAAACAAGGCTGGCTGCCTTTCTTGAATAACGGCATTCAAAGAGCAAGCCTTCCTGCTTAAGGCATCGGCCACCACGTTAGCCTTCCCAGGGTGATATTGAACACTGAGGTCATAGTCTTTGATGAGTTCCAACCATCTCCGCTGCCTCATGTTCAATTCCTTTTGGGTGAAAATGTACTTCAGACTTTTGTGGTCTGTGTAGATCTCACACCGTTTCCCTAGGAGGTAATGCCGCCATGTCTTCAAGGCATGAACTACAGCCGCTAGCTCAAGATCATGAGTAGCGTAGTTCTCCTCATGGGGTCGTAGCTGCCTGGAGAGGTATGCTATGACGCGGCCTTCTTGCATGAGAACACTTCCCAATCCGGTTCGAGAGGCATCACAATATATCACGAACTCCTTGTGAATATCAGGTGTTGCCAGAACTGGGGCGGTGGTCAATCTCTTCTTGAGCTCTTGGAAGCTTTCTTCGCATTTTGGCGTCCACTCGAACTTCTTGTCCTTCTTGAGGAGCTGAGTCATTGGTCGTGCAATGCTAGAGAATCCTTCCACGAACTTGCGGTAATAGCCCGCTAGTCCGAGGAAGCTTCTGACTTCCTTGACAATCGTTGGAGATTGCCATTGGGTCACAGCTTCGATCTTTGCAGGATCAACAGATAATCCTTCCTCGGTCAAGACATGACCTAAGAATCCAACTTTATGCAGCCAGAACTCACACTTGCTGAATTTGGCATACAGTTGGTGCTCACGAAGCTTGTCTAGGACCATTCTCAGATGCTGCTCGTGCTCTTCCTCCGACTTCGAGAACACAAGAATGTCATCAATGAAGACAGCAACAAACTTGTCCAAATATTCCATGAAGACTGTATTCATGAGATACATGAAGTAAGCTGGGGCATTGGTTAACCCAAAGGACATGATCGTGCACTCGTACAGGCCATATCTGGTTACGAATGCCGTCTTCGGAATATCTTCGGGTCTGATCTTCAGCTGGTAGTACCCAGATCTGAGGTCGATCTTTTAGAATACCTTGGCTCCGCTGAGCTGATCAAACAGATCTTCGATCTTGGGAAGTGGATACTTGTTCTTGATTGTAACTTCATTGAGGGAACGATAGTCAATGCATAAGCGGATGGTACCGTCCCTCTTTGCCACAAACAGAACAGGAGATCCCCAAGGGGAGGCACTCGGGCGGATAAATCCCTTCCTTAGCTGCTCTTCCAGCTGCTTCTTCAACTCGGCTAATTCTTCCGTCCCCATTCTATAAGGCTTCTTATAGATGGGTCCTGCTCCGGGCACGAGCTCGATGATGAACTCAATGTCACGGTCAGGGGGCATTCCCGGTAGTTCATCCGGAAAGACATCAGGATACTCACATACCACCGGTACTTGATCTAGCCCAACTTCAGACAAACAGTTGACTTTAGCGGCTTGAGCGGAAGAGGAGTTGGAAGCAAACTTGACTTCGACTCCTTGGTCATTGGTCACAGTGACTGTCCGATTGGCACAGTCTAACAAGACTTGGTGCTTACTGAGCCAATCCATCCCTAAGATCACATCCAAGCCTTGCGATCTCAGGATGATAAGGTCTGCTAGGAAATCTACACCGTTAATGGTAATACCGACTCCTTTACAGCCTATCTTGGCTCTCATCTCGGCTCCGGGGGTTTGTACCACCATAGGGTTATTCAGGGGTGTAGGGGTCATGCCACTTTTTAATGCAAATCTTTGAGTGACAAATGAATGCGTTGCTCCAGAATCAAACAAGACAGTTGCAGGTGCTGAGTTGACAAGGAACGTACCCAGCACGACGTCCGGGTCTTCCTGGGCTTCTTCAGCAGTGACGTGATTCACACGCCCCTTCCCTTGGTTGGGTGGATTGCGAGGAGCTGGGTTCCTTGGTGGCATTCCACGACCTTGTCCCTGGTTCTGCGCATTGCGGCGCGGGGCATCAGGCTTCTTGTTGGGGCACACCCTTGAGATGTGTCCGGGCTGACCACATCCAAAGCAAGTGACTTGGTTTGGATTGTTGACCTTGTTGCCACCACTGGTATTGGGGTTGAAAGCTGGCCTGGGGTTGGCATACTGCTGAGGCTGAGGGTTGGCACGAGGTGCAGGAGCTCTTGGTTGCTGATAGGTTGGCTTGGCCGGGGCTGACTGCCACGGACGAGGCTTCTGGTTGCTGGAACTTCCCTTACTGACCAACTTGCGCTTGCGAGTGTCTTCCAAAGCACGCCGCTTGTCTTCAAGCATAAGTGCCTTGTTCACCAGGTCAGGGAAAGACGGGCAGTCGCACACTACAAGCGAGTATTGCAGAGTCTGATTGAGGCCTTCCATGAAGCGCTCCCTTTTGGCAGCATCAGTGCTGACATCTTCAGGGGCATACCTTGACAGAACACTGAACTTCTGCATGTACTCCTTGACAGTGCCACTTCCTTGCTTCAGGGATCGGAACTCGCGCTTTTTGATAGCCATGATTCCGGAAGGAATGTGGGCCTTCCGGAATTCTGCCTTGAAGTTAACCGAAGTGATGTCTTGTTCAGCATGCATGACCTTGAATCCATCCCACCAAGCTCTAGCAGTTCCCCCGAGGCAGTGGGCTGCATAAGCCACCTTCTCGCGGTCTTCGGTGCATCCGACTAGTTCCAGAATTTCCTCAATGGAACGGACCCAGTCGTCTGCATCCAGGGGTTCAGCAGTCTCGATGAAGGTTGGCGGTGCATGCTTCTTGAACTCTGCCAACGTGGAATATCCATTGCCATTCCCCGCCGGCTGGCGGTTGTTGGTGACAGCTTGAGCAATCAGCTGGAGAGCTGCAGTGTTGGCTTGGCGTTCCTCTCGGAAAGCTTGGAGAAGCTGAGCCATGTGCATGCTTGGAGGAGGTGGTGGTGGAGCTTGGTCGTTGGTTTGGTCGTGGCCTGCCTCTGGCTGAGAGGTTGCTCCGGCTTCGGCTGCTGGGTAGAGGTACCAGTACGACTTACAACAGGCATCCTGTTGGAGCGGTAAAAGGTCTCATGACTCGGAAGAGGGAAAGCAAGATAGATGGGTGCCTAGTAAGGGGGTGGGTGTGACACTAAATCAAATCATGCAGTGGCCGTAAGGCCAAAACACATTCATTAAAATCCAAATGGGTGATGTAGTCGTTTACACATTCCCGAAGGAAGAATACGACATACATCCAGACACAACAAAAGCAAACACTAGATGGTTTCATATGAACCATACAAGGACTCGACTGCGCATAGGGGTTACACGACCTATCCTACCGTAGAGGTTACAACTGGCATATCCGAGTAGCGAATAATGCCTAAGTGGCGGAATGCTCGGTCGCGTATTCCGGCTCTTCTGGGTCTTCCTCCTTGTCTTCATCTGTCTGGGCCCCCTTGTCACTTGAGGGAGTGGGGGAGTGGAGGAGTTGGATACAACGGTGCTTCGTCGGTGGTGCAGGGAAAAGCTTGCGATATTCCCTTGCTATCATCCGGCGTCGCCGAGGTGGTTCTTCATTCTTGGAAGACACATCCTCGGAGGGCCTTCCGCCTCGATATGCGATAGCGGATTGTCCAGAAGGTGCTCCCTCCTTCTTGATCCTATTTGCCTTCTCTTGAGCTCGACGAAGAAGTGCCTTGGTCTTGTGAAGTTCTTCTCGAAGCTTCATTGATTCCGAGGCCAAGTCTTGTGCCAAGCTGTCGGCACATAGACTGAAGTAGGTCTGGAACCGAAGCGAGAGTCCTTCCTTCAGTGGAGGGGCTAGTGCGCTGCTTTCCTCTTCACCTTCCTTCCGGTAAGGTAAGAAGCGAGTTGTCATCTTGGCTGCCATCTCCGGAAGAAGCTCGCGGAGATGGGTTAATGCCTTGAGTGCAGCAGCCTCGACAGCGAGTGGTAGTGTTGCCATCTGGGGTCCCTCGAAGAACCAAATTGTGGGAGGATCGTTTGCCTTCACAATCACTTCCACATGGTACTCCACCTCAGTGTCGCTAACCCAATGCTCAAGGTAGGTGAGAATGGGTGCTCGGTGGAACTGACACTCCTGGAGGCTATCCTCGAGAAGTAAGGGAAACCCAGTGGTCAGGTGCTCTTCGGGTACAGCGGCCATCTACAAAGGTGGAATAGGAGGGGTTAATAAGCTGATGAAATCTTAGGTTTAGAAAAGAAGAGAGGTTCAGAAGGTTTTTGAAAAAAAAGGGTCTCATCTAACTAACGCCCATGCTAACTAAGGCTTCCTACAGTCAGGATGGCTCTGATACCAGCTCTGTGGGGAGCCCGACTTAGAAGTCGAGATCACCGAATGCACATGTATAGTGATCCCAGATATCAATGCTCACTGAACACACAGAAGCTGAAATAACAAGAGTCTTACATCCATACAAATAGTCTTACACGAATTAAGGCCATTATGGCCAAGTCTTACATAGATAGAGCCTCACGGGCTGAATAGCAAATAACTCAAATAGCGGAAGTCTTCGATAACGGGTAGAACCCATGCCATCTGCCTTAACCCTACAGGCATTCTGACTGGGATAGCGTCCTAGTTCGCATGTTCGTCTCCAAAGAACTATTCCTCATATTCCTGTTCTTCCATGCCTGGCCAATTAAATAACCAGTGGCAAGCCAATGAGTACTTTGAATGTACTCGCAAGCAACCCATGATGTGGTTCAAAGTAACAATGCAATGGAACAATAATGAAAAATCTAGCAAAAGGCTAGAATAAATATTCTACCATCAAGTTTATGCATCAATAAACTCGCGTAACCTCGAAGACAGGTTACCGATATCAACATGAATACGATTCAACTCATCGAGTCAAGTCACCACCCTTGACTTATCACACACATACTATCACCGATGAAGTAAAATTCTGGACATAGTTTAAGTAGCACCACCCAACTGTCCATGACCGTGGACTCGGCTATTCAAATAGTTTTACACTCTGCAGAGGTTGCGCACTTTACCCACAAGATCCGGGGAACTTCCGTGTCATCCACGACCCGCGGTACCTCAAGTACCCGGGGTAAGCACCCGGTCATTACCTTTCCTTAGACGACACTAACATAGAGTCCACTCGTTGGTACACGGCTCTCGGGTACAACAATAGATCACGGGACTTGCCCTAAATTTAATGTTCACACGTACCCGAAGGGACCAACGGTGTGTCCGGTGCCCTGTGAAAACAGTCATGGTCGTCTATCCAAGCACGACCCCGTCCCGGAAAAGACCTCAAGTCTTCCCGTCACTAATAATGCGGGCACCATGCTAGTATCGACCTAAGTAATCAATAAAGCCCCGTCCCATAAGGGGTAGTGTGGTTTCACATGTTTGGTTGGGACGGTAGTCACACATAAATCTAATCCATCATTTCACCATGCACATGACTCTACCGGCACATCACTTCTTTCTCAAGTGATGACCTAATACATCATCACCCTCGGGCATTAGGGGCACCCGATGGGTTCATGCAAAGATTTCAACTACGAGGGTTCATGTCACATATGCATCATCAAGCATCAAGACTAACTAGTTGCATGACATCTAGCACTTAGCAAGATCAAGATCAAGCATGCATCATATGGTGGTTTCAACTAAGTCACCACCGTGAATCTATCATCATGCATCGGAAACAACGGGTTCCGCAAAACAAGTGTATTATGGTCAAAGGGCTGCTTGCCTGGATTGGCTTGGTCTTCAAATTCTTCAAATCCTTCTCCTTCTTCTTCCACAACAACTTCGTCAAATACGGGATCTATACGTCGCATAATAACCAAGGGAAAATAAGAATACAAACAAAATAGAAAAATCAAAGTGCTCAGAAAAATGTCAACTCATTTTTGTGAAGTACTAGAGGAATTTCTAAGATGGGGGAAATTCATAGTTGGAGTTTTGGAGTAACAGAATGGAATATATTGATTTTAGAACAGGGGTTTTACTGCTCAAATTTGAATTTAAATTTGAACAGAACAGAAAAGTTTCATGGATTTGAGTGAAAGTGGTACCATTAAATAGGTTGGAATATTACAAGATTTTAGGAGTTGGAATTATTTTATTTGGACCATTATTCTTTTCTGTAGAAATGTTTAAAACAATCACAGAAAAGAAAAAGAGAAATGTGTCCTGTGCACTGGGCCAGAGAAGGCCACAGTGCACGGCCCAGGCGGACCAGCCCAGCCGCACGGGTGCCTGCGCGCGCACGTCAGGTTTTTGAACCTGACGGGCGGGGCCCGTGGGTCAGTGGCAGAGAGGAGGGGGAGAGAGGTGTGGGGATGACAGGCGGGGCCCGCCTGTCATCTCCAACCTTGCGGCCACGGCGACGGCGAGCTCACCGGCGAGGTTTCCGGCCACGGCGACGGCAACGGAGGGTGGGAATGGGTCCAGTGTCGAGTGGCGGTTGTAGGGGTGGTGGTGTGGCACGCCGGGGAGGTCAGGTTCGGCGGCGGCGAGGTGGGACGGCGGAAGCTCGTCGTGAGGTTGATGCTTCGGTCGTTTCCGATTGCAAACGGAGGGGGAAACAGGGGGGAAATGGTCAGTGTGGTGAGGGGGTTCTGAATCGGGCAAAAGGAAGGGCAGGGGAGGCCCGTACTGCGGGATTACCGGCGGCCCGACGCGGCGGAGCTCCGGTCGATCCCGAGCACCGGGACTTCCTGGGGTCGAACTGAAGGTGCTGGGGGGCTCAGTGGAGTGAAGTGGAGCTGCTTATGCTGTTGGAGAGGCTCGGGAGGGGCTATATATAGGAGGTCGACGGAGGCCCGTGGTCCAGTGCGCCGGCGAGCTCCGGCTCGAGGCTACAGCACACGGGAGGCCAAGGGGATGAGTCCATGGTGTTCTTGGACGAGCTCCACGTCCAGTAGAAGTGAGAGGAGGAGCGGGGAACCTTCCAGTCGACGTGCGCGTGCGAGGCAGAGGAGTGGCCGTTGCGGGCGGCCAGCGTGCGTGCGACGATGGCCACTGGAGGGCGCAAGAGGAGGGGGGGCAGCGCCGGGGAGGTTGCGGACGTCGAGAGGCCTCGACTGGCGCAAAGGGGAGGCCCGAGGCTGTCGGGGGAGGCTGATTGGCTGGAGCCACTGTGTGGAGGTGCACTGTAGCGTGCTCCAGAGCGTGCGTATTGCTGGCATCATTGTGCTCTCGCCGTTCTGGTCAAAACCAACGTGTCCAAGAGTGTCTAGAAGGTTGAGGGAGGAGTAAAGAAATGGCCTGAGGCCTTGGCTGCCCTGGATATGCTGAGAGAGAAGGAGGATGCTGGTGACTTGGTGAAAACCTGCTGTCCAGCAAGGTAAAACAGGGTTCTTACCCCTCAATCATGGAGCTGGGGTGCTGGGGAAGTTACTGGAGGTAGCTAGTAACTCAATGATCATGTGGTAAAAAGTTGAGGCCATGGAGAAGAGTCAAAGTGATCAGGATGAGGGTTTTAGTAAATCTGCAGAAGGTGTTTGATCAGTGTTAGGTCAAGAAAATGACCTCCACTTGACATGGCACTTAACAGGATTGAAATACATGATAAAATAGGGTGCTTCACCAAATTTGGGCTCATTTGAAGAAACTAGCCAATGTAACTTTGGTGAACCCTAGAAATCAACAGAAACAGCTTCATCTTGTTTGAGTCAAGCTAATCATCTCCCCTTGATGCACCACTTGGTGTAGCATCATCATTTGGGGTATTGATCATGCCCACAAAGTTTGAAGCTCCAGATAAAAATTTGGTAATGTAAAGTTGTTCAAATTTGCATTTGAACAGAAACGGTTTTGAGGTGATCTGATCAAGTTTCTCTATTCCAAATCTTGTGCCATTTGGTCTAGATGCCTTATTAGGTCATTCTAGCATGTGCACCAAGTTTGAGAGCATTTGGATAAGTTTGGCAATGTAAAGTTGCTCAAACTTCAAATATGGACAGAATGGTTATGAAGGGGTTTGAGGATGTTTTCTTGCTTCCCAAGGCATGGGACTTGGTAAGATCATCACATATGTCATATATGACATGATAGAATTTCCCTGGAATTTTTGGAGAATATTTCCTTTGTAAATATTTCAAAAGCTTGAAATATCCAGAAAGGGTTTTAGAGGGTTTAGCCCATTATTTTGAACATGACCAAGTGTTGAAACTCTTATATATGGACAATATATGTCCTTTGAGTCTCTCTGAATTTTGGCAAATGTTTTTGAAACAGTTAAATAATTTTCTCCTATTAAAGACCATTTCTGGCCTTAGAAAAAAGCCTTTAAATAAAATAGGAAAATAACTTTTAAAATTATACCTTTGTGGCTTCTGGAAGTCCTATGACTACTAGGTCTCAAATATACCTTTTGAAAAAAAAGTTCTCACCCTAAATCAAGTACTAGCAGTGCAAATCTCAATTCAGGGGTTTTTGGAAAACTAAATTTATAAAATACCTTTTGGCCAAATTAATTTTGTAAGAAAATACTATATTGCTATATAACACTTGGCATGATCATTGGGCAGAAGTTTTGGGTATGGGGATGAATTCTACAAGAGGTCATAGTTGACTTTAATGAGCACAAGAAAAAGCACATGAAGAAAACTCAATTCCAATTAAAAACCAAATGATGCTAAAAAAAATTGCTGGTCCAAATTTTCATGCTTCAAAGATACAAATAACATGTTACAAAATGTAGGGTGTGACACGCGTCCTCGGCAATGCCAGCACGGCTCCCCCTCCCCTGGGCTATTTAAGCAGCCCCGGGTGCCCCGAACTCAGCAAGCCACTCCTCCACCTTTCCGGACCCCACCCCGCTACTCTCCCGAGCTCAAAGAGCTCTCTGTTTCCCTCCATGGCAATCGTGCCCGCATCGGCCTCGGCCTAAATTTGCTCAACGCCGAGCTCGTCCACCCCTCACACCACCACCCTCGTCTTCCCCGTCCACCTGCGAGCCTCCCCAACCCCACTCCTTCCCGCCGGAGCAACCACATCGCCCTGCCTGACTCCACCCTTAGCTACAGCCCGCCATTACCCTTTGTTGCTGTAGGCCATGGCAACCCTGCTCCTCTCCAGTGTGAGTGCAGCACCTGAATGGACGCAGCGCGTCACCCTGAGTCCGCCGGTACCCTCGCCTCAGCCAGAGATGGTCGGAGTTGGCCGGGCCCGTCGCTGGAGTCCGCCACCACCGCTCTCTGCCCCCACGCGGCGTCGCCCCTCCGCTCCTCCCCGGTGCCTGCTGCTGCTCCAGGCGGGAGCAGCACCTCAGCCCGCTCCCACCGGTGGTGTCACCCTTGCCGGAGATGGCCGGAGCTGTCGGGAGTCGTCGCCGGCAGAGCCCAGCGCCGCCTCTCCTCAGTCTCCGTCGGGCGCGAGAAAGATGCAAGGCGAGTAGAGAGAAAGAGAGAGATAGATAAGGTAGGCCCCACCTGTAAGCGTCGAAGCCGCCCGGCCCCGCCTTGCCACGCTGGATAAGTGAAGGCGTATTCCTCGGAATACGTCTTCCCAGCTGGAAAGCGCACTTTCCTTCTCTTTCAGCTCAGAATGTGTTTTCCCTTCTCTGAAGGCATAGTCCACTAAATGCGCCTTCTGTTTTTCAGCTCAGGGGCCTGTTTGTAGAAATCTTTTTACAGATTGGTCCCTGAACTTTGTCGGGCTTAACTTTTTGCTCGCAACTCCGTTTGAGGTGATTCCAAAGCCCACTGCTTTGTCTCGTAGAGCCCGTTCTGTTGGTAACATTTTCACTATGGTTTGACATACTGAAATGACAACTTTGCCCTTGCCCGTAAATAGCCCCCTCCAAGAGAGAACTGTTCCGACGAATCTTTCCGCGGCTTCACCGCACTTCTTCCCGGAGTATTCTTCTTTCCCAGGCAAGCCAACCCCTCAATTTGCATGATTGCAATGCAGTGACTTGGTTTATTCACTTCAACTTATTTAAAACATTGCAGTAGCTATGTATGATCTTGTTCATGGCATTTCTTGGAGTTGTATTTTGATCTTGTTATTGCCATGATATTGCTTGGAGTTCTAAGACTTGTATTTTGATGATTATGTGGATGACATGTTGCCTCTGGATTATTAGTGGCTTTCATGATCATTTTCATGGTGGTTATGGATATGATATTTTGGGAGTATTTGCTTTGGATGTCATGTTGCCTTTGGATTATTAGTGGCTTTCATGATCATTTTTATGGTGGTTACGGATATGATATTTTGGGAGTATTTGCATTGGATGTCACGTTGCCTTTGGATTATTAGTGGCTTTCATGATCATTTTCATGGTGGTTATGGAAATGATATTTTGGGACTATTTGCTTTGGATGTCATGTTGCTTTTGGATTATTAGTGGCTTTCATGATCATTTTCATGGTGGTTATGGATATGATACTTTGGGAGTATTTTCTTTGGATGTCATGTTGCCTTTGGATTATTAGTGGCTAGTGTTAGTTTCATCATGATGCTAGTATGAGAATGGAGATGATGCTTGCATGTGGATCATAGATGGATAGTTAGTTCTTGATATTTGAGTAGAAGTATTATCGTTCTTGGATTCTTCATGATAGAGATGTTATGCTATCCTTGGAGTGTTTGGCTTAGTAGTTGGATATTGCTATGACTTGGATCACGGTTGGTAGATGATAGCAGAGTATCAGTTAATACAGTTATATTTTTGATGATAAATTCCGCCATTAAGTTGGTCAGGTGCCACTGAACCGGGCATTCTCCAGTGCAACCACATTTGCCTTTTATGGGAAGGCCCTAATGTGATGTTATTGTCATGCCTCGCGCCGGTGCCTCCAACGTGGGAAGGTTATGGGCGTGCGGTACCCTGGCTCGGTAACCAGACATAACCTTGTGTGCCCATAGTTGCTTGATAAGCGCTTTTGTCCCCATTTGGCACTGTAGATTGTTTTGGCCACGACAGTGGCCATTTGTAACACCCCATATGTAATACCTTCCTTATATGGCAATAAAACATTTACCATTTGATCCTTGTCCTTTCCTTGGGGGTTCTTTTCAATTATGCCTTCCCTTTTGTTTTGCATTGTCATATTATCTTTTCTTATGCATTCATACTTTATTTCATCATCATCATTGCATCATGATCATCATGGCATTTCACTTGTCATTGTGCATGGCTCATTCCTAGTATGTTAAGTGAGTTCCTTTTGATCTTGTTGTGGTGGTGGATGCAAGCATGCCCATCCTTAAACCCTTTCATCTAGCACCACTTCCCTTCCTTTCTTTTCCATTCTTTAAATTTTTGCAAGTGGCTTAACCTCTTCTTTTTAAATGTTCATCTCCTCCCTACTTCTTTGGTACCTTGACCTAAGTCACCTTGCAAAACCTTGCCTTATTTTGAAATGATTTGGTCAGGTTTAAAAATGACAGAAGTTTGAACCATATTCAAAATTGTTTTATTTTTCTACCTCTAAAAATGTCCAAGTCATTTTTATAAAATAGGGCTTAATTCCTGGAGCTAGGGAGTATTTTATTTTCCTCCTAATTCCTTTTCTTTTGACCTGGGCTTTTCTTTTTGTTTTCTGTCTGAAGAAAATAGAAAAATAAAAGAAACCAGCAGTAGCAGCCAGCACCAGCGCAACCAAGTAGCGAGCAGTAGCCGCCTGGGCCTTGGCCTCCCCCTCGGCCCAGCTAACCAGCGCCAGCCGGCCCGCGCTAGCCAACCCGCGCGTCCCTCACGCCCGTTTGGACCCACACACCCACTCGCCCCCTCTGCTGTGTTTCCACATGGATGAGTCGGGCCCATATGTCAGCGACCACACATAGCGCCGCACCCACCTTTTCTTCTTCCTTGCGGTCGCGCCATGGGGACCGCGAGCGAGCTCGCCGTCGTGCACCGTCATCGTTCTGGCCTCTTTTAAACCCTCTCGCCTTTCCCATTAGACCCATAGGGTTCACCTCTTCCTCCTCCCGCTGCCAGGTGAGCTGGGAGCCACCAGATGTGCAGCGCCATCGTCGTCCCGAGCGCATCTGAGCGGACGGGCTCGTCGCCGACGAGCTCCTCGTCCTCCGCTGCCTCCGACGTCAACTACATCCCCTACACCTCCTACACACAGCTCAAGGCCAAGAATTCTTCTTCTTCTTCCTCAACGTCGACTCCGGCCACTGCAAGTGCTCGATCGATGCCGCCGTCGACTCCGTCCTCATCCCAGCCAGCTGAACACACCTCCGTGTTCGTGGTGAGCTTCTGCTTCTCCCCGTGCCCTTTACCCCTTCCTTTGCGTCGTCTAGAGGCTAGTTCGCCGAGTGCCCGAACTCATCACCGTCGGACCTCGTCGCCGACGAGTGCTCTGACCCCCTCTCGCCTTGTTTAGATGCCCGTTGGCTTCGCCGTGCTCAGCTTAGTCATTTTCCCCTTGCGTAGTCGCGAGTAGAGCCCTGGCCTCGCCGCATTCATCTCCACCGCGCCGCTTCTGTCACAGCTCGCCGACGTCGATGTCGTCGTCGTCTGGCCCATCCAGTGGCACCCTGAGGTGCGGTATTCCTCTAGGAACACATCGCACACCTCCGCCGCTCCGATTGGTCGCCGGAGCAGCTCCGACAAGCTCCTCCGACCGCCCTGCTTCTCCCTCTGTTCTGCATCTTCAGTTTAGTCAAGTGTTAGCGTTCCTTTTCTCTGTCAGATACACGCAGCTAGCCTAGTGGTGTGTCTCTTGTTTAGTTAACTAGCAGCCTGGGTTCGAGTCACCGCACAGCTAGTCGTATTCGGCCACCTTTTTATGTTTTCTGTTTCACTAACAAGCTGGACCCACTGTCAGCCTCCCAGCGCACTCACACCCACTCCCACACCCGCAGGCGCCACGCTAGTTCCCCTGGACCCACTAGTCAGTGGTTGGGGCTAGTCCAGGTTGGGTCTGCGTAGCCCCTTTTCTTTTCTGTTTTTGTTTTAATTCAGTTTTTGCATTTTTTTTTCTTTTGCATAATCCATATCTTTTGATTTTTTGCATCTGTTCAAAATACTTTATATATGAAAACTGCCTAGTTTTTAGTGTACATTATTTATATGCAGTTTGTTGCCATGTAAAAAACCTTTAAATTGTTGTTTGATTTATTTTGAGTTTAAAATATGTTCAAACTTGTTAAATTCATAACTAAGTAACCATAGCTCCAAATTTGGCAAACTTTATATGTATTTGGGGTGGAAAATGTGTAGATTAAGATGGTGTTGTCACCTTGCATGTTTAACAACTTTAAAACTTGGTTGCTACAGATCTGTCCTATATGTGTTTTTATGTACATGGGAGTTTCCGGATATTGTTGTTTGTTCTTTCCGGCCCATTTAAAATGTTAGCATGATGTTGTTGTTCCTAGTTGCACCCCTTGCCATGTTAAGCAACTTATAAAACTTGTTGGGTGCTTGGTTACATCAACTACATAACCACTTGTGACTAAGTTTGTTCTTGTTTCTTTTGCATGATTTGTCCCCTACATGTGTTGTGATCTTGCTTATTGTCTTGTCACATGTGCACCCATCTTGTTCCTTTGAAATGTATCATATCATGTCATGCTCATATGCATCATATCTTGCATCATGTGTTTGAGCATTGCATGATGATAGATTGTTGTTCCGGTGTTTGTATTGTTGTGTTGGTTAGAGCCTGGTGACAATTCGGAGTTTGAGGTTCCTTTCGAGACTAAGTTTGAGGAGCAAGGTTATGATCCCTCCGTGGACTTAACTGGCAAGATGACCATTCCCCGATATCACCTCTATCTTTCCCTATGCTAGTTGTCTCGCTCTTTAGATTGCCTCAATGCCTATTCCTATTTGTCAGCCTCCTATTGTTGCCTTGAAACACTCTAACCGCCTTCCTAGCAAATCGTTGATTGGCTAAGTATGCTTTTGCTCAGCCCCTCTTATAGCGTTGTTAGTTGCAGGTGATGTTTTGAAGATTGCTCCACGTTCAGAGTTGCTTATTGGGTTAAAACAATATGAATCTATTATAAACTATTGCACCTATATATTGGCAATGGGTGGAAGGCTTGGCCTTCTGCTTGGTGTTTTGTTCCACTCATGCCACCTTAGGACCCGATAAACCGGTGTTATGTTCCTTGATTTTGCGTTCCTAACACGGTTGGGGTTTATGGGCCCCCTTGATTATTCGCTCTGCTAAAAGCTTTTCCAGCAAGGCCCAACATTTGTTTTACTTTTGCCTAATAACTAATGCTTGCATAGGGAGTTGCAAACCCGAGTTCTTAATTAACAATTCGGGCCAGTGCGCCTCATGAGTGTTGGTCCAAACTGGGGGCTATCCGGGGCCACCTTGGGGAAACCCGAGGGCTGGTATTACCTGTGGGATCACCCATCCGGTCGTGGCCTGAGACGAGATATGCGCGACTACTATCAGGGTGTCGGCACGCCGGGAGGTCTTGCTGGATTAGTTTTACCTTTGATGAAATATCTTGAGCACGGGATTCCGAGGATACTCGGGTCTTCCCACTTTGGAGTTGCAACTCCGCAGATCGTGAGCTTGTGATGGGCTAAGTTGGGACACCCCTGCAGGGTGTTGATCTTTCGAAAGCCGTGCCCGCGGTTATGTGGCAGATGGGTATTTTTTAATATTTGGTTGTAGATAACTTGATACCATATCCATAAGAATACACTACATGTGTGAGTAACCGTGATGGTCTCTTTCCGAAGGGCTTCGGGAAGTGAACACGGTGGGGTTATGTTTGATCGTGAGTAGCTAGGATCACTTCTTGATCAACTTGGCGACCGTTGGCACTTGTTCTCATCTCGCTCTAATCTCGTAAGCTAGTGCATAGTGCTTTCTGCCACCACTTTAATAGCCTTTCCACACCTAAGGCTTTGGTAGTTTTGATACCCAGGACCGGGATTGCTGAGTCCTTGTGGCTCACAGATTCAACACACACCAGATGCAGATACCGCTGAGAACTATGCAAGAGATGTTTCAGAACTTCACTGGGAGTTCGATGAAGAGCATGGTCGTTACTATATTTCGTATCACGACGATCAGTAGTGCTTCTTACTAGGAGGATCCGGGCTTGTGCTTATGGTATCTTTCTTGTTTGGATTTCATCCATAGAAGGACCCTGTGTTAGTTGGATTATTGTTTGTTATTGTATTCATTGTGTGACGTGGCGAGTGTAAGCCAACTATCTTTTCCTTTTCATCCCTGAACTATTACATGAGATGTGCAAAGATACCATACTTGAGATCATTCCAGAATGCGCTTATGTCTTTAAACTGTGCCTCGACACGTAGGAGATATAGTCGCATCCTGGGCATTACAAGTTGGTATCAGAGCCTTCTCCGACCTAGGAGCCCCCTGATTGATCGAACCGCTGACGGTTGAGTCTAGGTACACACACAAAATGTTTTGAGTCCTATATATATTGGAGAGTAGGATTTGTTTTTACTCCTCATCTCCTTCATCGCTCTGGTGAGGACTCCTGACGTGGTTCTATCTCCTCTACTCTCAAAATTTCACCAATTTTTTTTTAGTATTACGCGGGTATTGTTTGGATTGTTCTGATATCTTTGTGACAAGAACATTGTTCTTGATGCCTCCTGTCATTTAGGGGTTGTGGCAGTGTCCCGGGGAGTTGAGCTCCGAGGTGTTGTCGTCACAAATGTATCGTAGCGATTCTAGAATACAAGTGGCGGCCAACATCGAAAACTCTTATATGCATGTGTGGTGGTGAGATAACCTTGACGTCACCAAGTATTGGGGAGATAGTTCGGGAGTATTGCCATAGCTAGTACAGCGGATGCGTTTCGAAGGTCCGAGGTAAACAGTTTCCAAAGATGTCTGGTTATGTGTTGACGGATGGATACAGCTGGATGTAGGTTTAGAGTTGAGTGCGCGGTGCTTCCCTTGTATCCCCAACACTAGATTGCATAATCGGAAAGCTTCGGTAATTAATAGGTGGGTTTTCAAGTAGCTCATAGGTAATCTTCCAACCAGTGCATGGTATGAGGTTTGGGGTTCAACATCTAGTGAAGAGGTTTCATGGGTGTTGTTCCAATTGGGAGATGCATCTTAAAGGATCCTTGGATATGCTGATCCGGGGATTGCAAGACCCTTTATAACACGTACCATGGGGCATTCAGCACGAACATGTGGGACGAAACTTCTATTATGTATTTGTTCTATCTGTACCTTATTGTTTTATTCTATCATTTTCTTCTCCCAAGTGGCTTCTCGACAAGTTGTTGTACCATTAAGCTATGGAATTCATTCGTTCATTTTGTTCGAATGTTCATTGTGAAGACTGTATGTTGCAAATATCTAGCCGTTGATTCAGCTTATCTATTTTGCATCAATGGCTAACGGTTGTCATCATCTTCAGGATGGCACCTAAGAAGGTTCCCAACCCAAACCAACAGGGTGAAGAAGAGCGTCCTCCTGAGCGTCCTCTTTCCCCTCCTCCTCCGTCTGAGGCATGGAGAGCGATTATGCAGGCAACCAACCAGAACACTCAGATGCTCATGCAAATGATGGAGAATTTAAAAGCCAATCAAGCAAATCAAGGCAATCAAGGGAAGCAAGGCGAAGGAAATCTGTTCAATCAACCTCACTTTGCGACACTGAACCTATTCTTGGCAAAACCAACCAAAGTCTTTCAGTTACTGTGTGGACCCGCTAGATGCTGAAGATTGGATCACAGACATCTAAAACACTTCGAATGCAGTAACATCAGAACTGAAGATTATGTCAAGTTTGCCGCCTTCCAACTCAAAGACCAAGCTATAGATTCGTGGCAACAGTACAAAGACTACAGAGGTGGTCGTGAGATCTCGTGGACTGATTTCTGCCACGATTTCCGTTCTCATCACATTCCAACAAGTGTCATTGAAGGCATGCGTGAGCAATTCGGCAACCTGAAGCAAGGCACCATGTCTGCCTGTCAATACAATGTCAAGTTCCAGAATCTTGCCCGTTATGCGAAGCAAGACATCCCCAATGCCAAGAGAAAAATCTACCAGTTCCGACATGGTCTGAAAGATGAACTCCCACTTGCTCTCACCTTGTTCGAGCTGGATGAATTTGATCAATTCCACAATATGGCTCTCAAGCAAGAGGAAGCTCAGCTCAAGTGTGAAGCTTCCAAAAAGTGGATAAGAGACGATGTTCACTCCTCCTCTTCCTCTCAAGTGGTTGCCAAGCAACAGAAGTTCTAGCTACCGCCTCCTCCAGTGCTCCATCCTCCAAGAAAAAACAAGAACTCAGGTGGTCGTGGATTCTCCCACCCACCCGACCCAAGCAACCAGTCCAAGCCTCAGTTCCAAGCTCCAAGACCAAGCAGTCCTTATCATCGGCCTCTTTCAGAAGTTACTTGCAACAAGTGTTCTCAGAAGGGTCACTATGCCAACAAGTGTCCCAACCCAAGGCGCCTTCCGCCTCCTCCACCTGTTAGCAATGCTATTGTCAAGCACAATCCCAAGTCAGCAAGAGTGAACCTGATGAATGCAACTCAAGTAGAGAATTCTTCTGATGTGATAATTGGTAATCTTCCGGTTAACTCAATTCCTGCTAAAGTCTTGTTTGATTCGGGTGCATCATGCTCTTTTATATCTCAACCTTTTGCATCGAAGCACAATGTTGACATCAAAAGTTTACCAAGGGAGTTATCAATTGTTTCTCTAGGAAAACTAATACATTCTAGTGTGTTTGCTCCGTATATATCTACTCATATGGGTGATTACAGTTTTCCGGTTTCACTGGTTATTCTCGGTAACTCAGACATTGATCTTATTCTTGGGATGGATTGGCTTTCTCAGCATGATGCTCTTATTGATTGTGCAAACAAGGAGGTCAATCTAACTCATCCTTCCAAAGACATGATTATCTTCGCATCTCGAGATAACACAATCAGGCTATTCTCTCTCAGTGACAAGGGCGAGATAAATGCCATTTCTCATATTTCGGTGGTTTGTGAATATGAGGATGTATTCCCTGAAGAGCTTCCAGGCATGCCTCCCAACCGTCTAGTTGAATTCGTCATTGAACTTGAACCCGGTACCGAGCTAGCATGTCGGTGGCCATACAAGCTTTCTCCTGAAGAGTTGAAGGAGCTGAAGAAACAACTCGATGAGCAAGAACGTATGGGTCAAATCAGACCAAGTATTTCTCCTTGGGGCTGTGATGTTCTATTTGTCAAGAAGAAGGATGGCACGGAACGCCATTGCGTTGATTACCAGCCATTGAATAAGAATACAATAAAGAATAAGTACCCGCTCCCCAATATCAATGAATTGTTCAAGCAGCTCAAAGGAGACAAGGTTTTCTCGAAGCTCGATCTCCATATGGGTTACCATCAGATTCGCATCCGTGAAGAGGATATTCCCAAGACCGCATTCAGAACGAGTTATGGCTCCTATGAATACACGGTCAGGTCCTTCGGGCATGCAAATGCTCCACCCACTTTCTCTCGGATGATGCACTTCATATTCAACCCCTACACCAATGAATTCGTGCTCGTCTACCTCGATGATATCTTGGTATTCTCCAAGAATAAAGAAAACCATGCCAAGCACCTCCGTTTGGTCCTTGACAGGCTCCGTGAGCACCAGTTATATACGAAGTTCTCCAAATGTGAATTCTGGCTTAATAAAGTCCTCTATCTTGGTCATATAATCTCTATCGAGGGCATTTCTGTCAACCCCGAGAAGGTTGAAGCTATTGTCAACCGGGAACCTCCTCAGAATGTCAAACAACTCTGAAGTTTCCTCGGTCTCGCAAGCTATTGCAGAAGGTTCGTTGAGAACTTCTCCAAGATTGCCAAGCCTCTTTCCAACTTGCTGCAGAATAATGTCAAGTACTCGTGGACTCCTGATTGTGATGTGGCATTCAAAACACTCAAAGAGAAGCTCATTTCTGCTCCGGTTCTTACTCCTCCGGATGAGTACAAGCCTTATGAAGTCCTTTGTGATGCTTCATTGCAAGGTCTTGGTGGTGTTCTCATGTAAGACAAGAAGATCGTTACATACACTTCGCGTCAGCTTAAACCAAATGAGAAGAATTACCCCCACACATGATCTTGATATAGCAGTAGTTGTTCATGCCTTGATCACGTGGAGACACCTCCTTTTGGGCAGAAAAGTGGACATCTTCACCGATCACAAGAGCTTGAAGTACATCTTCACTCAGCCAAACCTTAAACTTTGCCAGACTCGTTGGGTTGAAATGATTCAAGAGTACGATCCGAGCATTGAGTATACTCCTACCAAGGCCAATGTCATTGCAGATGCCATGAGTAGAAAGGCTTATTGCAACAGTCTCCTTCTCTAACCGTTCAAACCTAAACTTTGTGAATCATTCAGGAAGCTCAACCTCCAAGTTGTTCCGCAAGGATTTCTTGCCAACCTTCAAGTTGCTCCTACCTTGGAAGATCAAATCCGTGAGGCCCAACTCAGTGATGCTATGGTGCAGAAAGTGAAATATGGTATTTCTAAGGGTACTCCTAAGTACAAGTGTTATCGCATTGATGACAGAGACACTTTGTTCTTTGAGGACAGAATTGTGGTTCCCAAAGGTGATCTCAAAAAGCTCATAGTGAACGAAGCGCATGACTCACTCCTCTCGATACATCCAGGAAGCTCCAATATGTACCATGACCTCAAGCAATCCTATTGGTGGACTCGCATGAAAAGGGAGATTGCCCAATTCATGAACGAGTGTGATGTCTATAGAAGAGTGAAGGCAGAGCATCAACGTCCAGCCGGACTCCTTCAACCTCTACCTATTCCCGAGTGGAAATTCGATCACATTGAGATGGATTTCATCACCGGTTTTCCCAACTCCAAGAGAGGAAATGATGCTAGCTTTGTGGTGATTGACAAACTAACTAAAGTGGCTCATTTTCTTCCAGTCAAAGAATCCATTAACGCAGCTCAACTGGCAGAGCTGTACACCTTCAGAATTGTCTCTTTGCATGGCATCCCTCAAGTGATCTCCTCAGACCGTGGTAGCTTGTTCACTTCCAATTCTGGGATTCCTTTCAGTCAGCCATGGGCACCAAGATTCGCTTCAGCACAACGTTTCACCCTCAGACTAATGGTCAAGTCGAAAGAGTGAACCAAATCCTTGAAGATATGCTCAGAGCTTGTGTCATCTCCTTCGGTATGAAATGGGAAGATTGCCTTCGCACTTGCCGAATTCTTCTACAACAACAGTGTGACAGCCTGGTTTTTGTCCTCTATTATTTGCCAGAGTTTTATTTGAATTTATTTTGAACCTTGGGATTTTTGAAACTTTTCATATGGACTTAAACACTTGGGTACCCTTGGCTTTCACCCAAGTGCCTCCTATCCATCTCAAATCATCTTTTCCCTCTGGGTCACTCTAATATAGTTTATGGAATATTTTTCTTATTTGAAAAATATTCACTTTTCCCTCCAAAACCCTAGCTAAACCCTTTGTGCTCCAAAGCAACCCCTATTTTTTCCGGCCCACAAAAATCTGAGGAAATTCATAAATATTCTTTGGACCCTAGGAGACATTCCTGAGCAAAAATATTGCACCACTTTTTGGAATAGTTTTGCTACAGAACTTCTTTTCTATTCTGGACAGAAATGGTAGTTTCCACAGCAACTACCATTTTACTTGATCCATTGCTCCTGAAACTCCATGTGCATCTTCACCTTAGTAACTCATGACTAGCCTCCAAATCAGAGCCTCCAACTCCTAGCCATTTTACCCCAGTAAATTCTCAAAGTTTATGTCCAGAAACTTACCAGGCGTATGATTTTCTTTCTACTGCGTCTAGAAACAAACCAACCATGGGTAACTCTCCTATCTACCATGAACAACACCCCAGACATAAACTTTGGCGCCAAGTAAGCCAGTAGGCATAGTTCATGCGGTGACCACGCGTGTACACCATGCCATGGCTGTCTATCGGCGCGCTCTGGATGCCGCCGAGCGCTCTGTTGGGCCCGTGCTTGCTTCCGCGCCTGCCCGAGCGTGCCAACCCGCGCCACCATCCTCGTCTTCACCTCTACAGCCCCCCTCTGGCGCTCGCCGACGCCGAAGCTCGCCGTAGCGAGCACGGGCGCGGTCCGGCAAAGGCAACAGTGCGGTGTGCATTGTGCTTGTCGCCACCCCAGCGCCCCTGTGCTCGTCCCCGTCCGTCCACAGCTCCCGCGTGACCCCGTCGCCTTCTTCCCCCTCTCACTGACGCCATTCCTCGCCGGGCCCAGCGAACAGGTGTCGCCGGCGGAGCCCCGTTCCCCCCTCTCAGCTCGCCTATAAAATAAGCCCCCTCCCAGCCTTCCAGAGCACCCAGCTCCACTCCCACACACACCTAGACTGCGTAAAACCCCGTGGCCCGGCCGAGCAGGCAACATGCCGCCGTCCCCGAGCTCGAGCTCACCGGCGATCCCCTCGGGTCGTCGCGGTAGCTCCAGACCCTCTCAGGCCAGGGCGAACCTACCAGAGCCTCCGCCACTCTCTGGTGGAGCCATTCCACCTAGTTGGAGCTGCTGGAGACGCCGTTGCACGCCGTCTTATCCAACTCCGGCGACCACCCTGTTCTGCCTCCGCCTGCGAGCTCTTTTCCGACGCTGTACGACCACCCCTAGCTACCCTATGGGTACGAGCAGGTCTGCCTCGACCCCCTCCATCGTTCTATCCCTCCCATCTTGGCCAAGGAGCAGCGTCGCCGGCGTGCGCTCCGGCGAAGCCGCAGCGGCCCCTGCTCTTCCCCCTCTCTCCCCCTCACTTGACTAGCGGGGCTCGCTAGTCAGCCTGTCCGTACCCGCACGAAGCTATACGAGTGGTGGCGTCCTAGGATTTTACGCCTTCGACGTCACCCCCCCATAGTCTGTTTATTTAAATTCTAAATTTAAATATATTCCAGAGAACTTTAAACTGCAATAACTTTTTAACCATAAGTCCACATGAATTGATTCGTTTTGCATTGTGTTCTTTGTGAAGAAATCTTGCAACATACCAAAAATGAGACTATTTGGTGCTGTGTAGATTTTCTGGTGAATTTTTGAATGAATCTTGATATTTTCTTTTTGTACTTTTACTTATTTTCAGAAGGTGAAGCTTGTCCTGAGGATTACCAAGAGGCTTGTGATCCTCTTTTGCATTAAGGCAAGCCACAACAACATTTTCATAGTGCCATTGAAATATATGTGATTTTCCAACTTGAATGAATGATGTAATTTATGCATATGAATTATTTTTGCTAAAATACTTTCTATTGGTTGCTTTATTTTGTTGTTTCGTTTAGTTTATAGAAAGTTGGAACTTGGATTAAGTTATTAAGATAGCTAGAAGAAAGTTTGATCATTGATAACTATTATGGATATGCATATACATAGCTATGAAGAGTTATTTTCTATTACATAAGTATTATGATAAAAAAATTACTAGAATATGTTCTGTTGTTAAATTGAAGGTAAATCATAACCAGAATAATATTAAAGTTGTGATGCTTATATTTAGTAAAGTAAAGTTGACTCAGTTTGTTTGTAAGGCATTTTGGTATGTTACATTCCATGGCATGTTATGACACCGGTTATTTATTTTCTTTAAGTTGAAAATATTAATAGCTCAACTTGAATAAATTGTTGACCAGGTCATGGTGCCACTAAATCAAGTCTTTCCCCAGTGCAACCACATTTGCCTTCATGGGAAGGTCTTTATTTGGTCTGTTGTCATGCCTCTTGTCGGTACCTCCAAATAGGGAAGGTTATGAGCATGCAGTACTCTGGCCCGGTAAGCAAACATAACCTTGTGTGCCCGTTGTTAAGTTATTGGTACGGAGTCCCCGTTTGGGACAATTGCTGTTTGGCCACGACGGTTGTCGGTGTGTCTTTGGTAAGCACAGGGCCATCCAGTATTGTTCCAGTGGGGAAATGAGTCGGAGTGGCCGGGAGAGTGTCATGACAATGGAAGAGTTGTGTCGGAACACCATTGGTCCACCCGAATGGTAGAACGAGGCCATGGGTTTCATGGTGTGGGTACAGTGCACTACCTCTGCATAGTGTAATTAATCTATCGATAGCCGAGTCCACGGTCACGGACACGCTCGAAAGTAAGTCACACCATGGGTCAACATATAATAAAATTTTGCTTACTAAGTTTTAAATTTTTGTGCTGTATAAATGGTGGAAGAGCCACCGAGATGTTTTGAGACCACGTATGGTTAGGGTGGTGATCGCCGGAAAGATCACGATTTAAGTCCTGTTAATATGAACAAGTCGTAGTTTCATATGAATCATCATGGGTAAGTCAGACCGAGGTTCTGTTTTCACAAAGGCATGACTACAACATGTTAGATAATATATATCCAAGTTTGTTGTTGCATTTTAACAATTGAATAATTATCATGATATTGTTTGTCATTATGATATTTGTTTGCGGTGAGCTTGCAAGTACATTCAATGTACTGACCTGGCGTGTCATGCCAGATTCAGGAAAGTTCCGCTGGAGAGGAGTGACATCCGAGTCTAGACCGCGTCGACATTGGTGTCTTGTGAGATGGAGTTCCGCTAAGAAGTCGTTCCTCTGCTGTGTAGTTTTATGTTCATTAAATAGTGTACATATTGTCCAGCCGCACCGTGTGTGCTGCTCGGCCTCGCTACCTGTTGTAATGTAAAACTATGGTCCGCTAGTATCAATAAAGCGGTTGTTTTCTATACCAAGATGTTGTGTGTTGCCAGAAGACAAGGTCTCTGGGCTGGCAATGCAAGGTAAACCGGTCGCTCTGATCCGGGGTGCCACAAACAGCTTCCAAGCAAGTGCAGGCAAAGCTCCGTTTGAAATTCTCTATGGCAGAAAGTGTCGTACCCCTCTCAACTAGTCCGAGACTAGTGAACGTCAACTCCTTGGAAATGATTTGATCTCAGAAGCCGAAGAAATGTTCAAAGTCATACGTGAGAATCTCAAGGCCTCACAATCGCGTCAAAAGAGCCACTATGACGGCAAGCATCGTGACTAGGCTTTCGACATTGGTGATCATGTCTATCTCCATGTTTCTCCCATGAAGGGCACTCAGAGGTTTGGTATCAAGGCAAGCTTGCTCCAAGATATGTGCGCCCTTTCAAGATTCTTGGCAAGAGAGACGACCTAGCCTACCAACTCGAGCTTCCCTCCAACTTTGCAAATGTGCACGATGTGTTTCACGTGTCACAACTCCGCAAGTGCTTCAAGATGCGTGAACACACTATTCCTTTCGAAGAGATTGATCTTCAGGAAGACTTGTCTTATCTTGAGCACCCCGTTGCAATCCTTGAAGAAACTGAGCGCAAGACCCGCAACAAGTCCATAAAATTCTTGAAAGTGAAGTGGTCACACCATACCGACCGTGAAGCTACATGGGAACGAGAAGATCATCTCCGTTCCGAGTATCCCGCCTTCTTTTAGTCCTAGATCTCGGGACGAGATCTTTTCGTAGTGGAGGAGTGTTTGTAACACCCTATATGTAATACCTTCTTTATATGGCAATAAACATTTACCATTTGATCCTTGTCCTTTCCTTGGGGGTTCTTTTCAATTATGCCTTCTCTTTTGTTTTGCATTGTCATATTATCTTTTCTTATGCATTCATACTTTACTTCATCATCGTCATTGTATCATGATCATCATGGCATTTCACTTGTCATTGTGCATGGCTCATTCCTAGTATGTTAAGTGAGTTCCTTTTGATCTTGTTGTGGCGGTGGATGCAAGCATGCCCATCCTTAAACCCTTTCATCTAGCACCACTTCCCTTCCTTTCTTTTCCATTCTTTAAATTTTTGCAAGTGGCTTAACCACTTCTTTTTTAAATGTTCATCTCCTCCCTACTTCCTTGGTACCTTGACTTAAGTCGCCTTGCAAAACCTTGCTTTATTTTGAAATGATTTGGTCAGGTTTAAAAATGACATAAGTTTGAACCATATTCAAACTTGTTTTATTTTTCTACCTCTAAAAATGTCCAAGTCATTTTTATAAAATAGGGCTTAATTCCAGGAGCTAGGGAGTATTTTATTTTTCTGCTAATTCCTTTTCTTTTGACCTGGGCATTTCTTTTTGTTTTCTGTCTAAAGAAAATAGAAAAAGAAAAGAAACTAGTAGCAGGAGCCAGTCGCAGTGCAGCCTAGCAGCCAACAGCAGCCACCTGGGCCTTGGCCTCCCCCTCGGCCCAGCTAACCAGCGCCAGCCAGCCCGTGCCAGCTAGCCCGCGCGTCCCTCATGCCTGTTTACACCCACACACCCACTCGCCCCCTCTGCTGTGTTTCCACGTGGATGAGTCGGCCCATATGTTAGCGACCACACACAGCGCCGCACCCACCTTATCTTCTTCCTCGCAGTCGTGCCATGGGGACTGCGAGCGAGCACGCCGTCATGCACCGTCGTCGTTCTGGCCTCTTTTGAACCCTCTTGCCTTGCCCTTTAGAACCCTAGGGTTCACCTCTTCCTCCTCCCGAGGCCAGGTGAGCTGAGAGCCACCAGATCTGCAGCGCCATCGTCGTCCCGAGCGCATCTGAGCGCACGGGCTCGTTGCCAACGAGCTCCTCGTCCTCCGCTGCCTCTCCAAGCGTGTCCTGCTTCCTCCCCTACGTCGACTACATCCCCTCTGCCTACTACACGGAGCTGAAGGCCACGACCTCTTCTTCTTCTTCTTCCTCGACGTCGACTCCAGCCACCGCAAGTGCTCGATCGAAGCCGCCGTCGACTCCGTCCTCCTCCCGGCCAACCAAACACACCTCCGTGTTCGTGGTGAGCTTCTGCTTCTCTCTGTGCCCTTTACCCCTTCCTTTGCGCCGTCTAGAGGCTAGTTCGCCAAGCGCCCGAGCTCATCGCCATCATACCTCGTCGCCGACGAGTGCTCCGACTCCCTGTCGCCTGGTTTAGATGCCCGTTGGCTTCGTCGTGCTCAGCTTAGTCGTTTTCCCCCTGCGTAGTTGCGAGTAGAACCCTGGCCTCGCCACGTTCATCTCCGCCACGATGCTTCTGTCACAGCTCACCGGCGTTGACGTCATCGTCGTCTGGCCCGTCCAGTGGCACACAGAGGTGTGGTATTCCTCCAGGAACACATCGCACACCTTCGCCGCTCAAATTGGTCGTCGGAGTAGCTCCGACGAGCTCCTCCGACCGCCCCTGCTTCTTGCTCTGTTCTGCATCTTCAGTTTAGTCAAGTGGTAGTGTTCCTCATCTCTGTCAGATACACGCAGCTAGCCCAGTGGTATGCCTCTCGTTCAGTTAACCAGCAGCCTGGGTTCGAGTCCCCGCACGGCCAGTGGTATTCGGCCCCCTTTTTTATGTTTTTTGTTTCACTGACAAGCTAGCCCCACTGTCAGCCTCCTAGCGCACTCACACCCACTCACACACCCGCAGGCACCACGTCAGTTGCCCTGGACCCACTAGTCAGTGGCTAGGGCTAGTCCAAGCTGGGTCTGCGTAGCCCCTTTTCTTTTCTGTTTTTGTTTTAATTCAGTTTTTGCATTTTTTTTCTTTTGCATAATTCATATCTTTTGATTTGTGCATCTGTTCAAAATACTTTATATATGAAAACTGCCTAGTTTTTAGTGTAGATTATTTATATGCAATTTTTTGCCATGTTAAAAACATTTAAATTGTTGTTTGTTTTATTTTGAGTTTAAAATATGTTCAAACTTGTTAAATTCATAACTAAATAACCATAGCTCCAAATTTGGCAAACTTTATATGTATTTGGGGTGGAAAAATGTGTAGATTAAGATGGTGATGTCACCTTGCATGTTTAAGAACTTTAAAACTTGCTTGCTACAGATCTGTCCTATATGTGTTTTTATGTACATGGGAGTTTCTGGATATTGTTGTTTGTTCTTTCCGGCCCATTTAAAATGCTAGCATGGTGTTGTTGTTCCTAGTTGCACCCCTTGCCAAGTTAAGCAACTTATAAAACTTGTTGGGTGCTTGGTTAAATCAACTACATAACCACTTGTGACTAAGTTTGTTCTTGTTTCTTTTGCATGATGTGTCCCCTACATATGTTGTGATCTTGCTTATTGTCTTGTCACATGTGCACCCATCTTGTTCCTTTGAAATGCATCATATCCTGTCCATGCCCATATGCATCATATCTTGCATCATGTGTTTGAGCATTGCATGATGATTGATTGTTGTTCCGGTGTTTGTATTGTTCTGTTGGTTAGAGCTTGGTGATGATTCGGAGTTCGAGGTTCCTTTCGAGACTCAGTTTGAGGAGCAAGGTTACGAACCCTCCGTGGACTTAACAGGCAAGATGACCATTCCCCGATATCACCTCTATCTTTGCCTATGCTAGTTGTCTCGCTCTTTAGATTGCCACGATGCCTATTCCTGTTTGTCAGCCTCCTATTGTTGCCATGAAACACCTACCGCCTTCCTAGCAAACCGTTGATTGGCTAAGTACGCTTTTGCTCAGCCGCACTTATAGCATTATTAGTTGCAGGTGAAGTTTTGAACATTGCTCCACGTTCGGAGTTGCTTATTGGGTTAAAGAAATATGAATCTGTTATAAACTAATGCACCTATATATTGGCAATGGGTGGAAGGCTTGGCCTTCTGCTTGGTGTTCTGTTCCACTCATGCCACCTTAGGACCCGATAAACCAGTGTTATGTTCCTTGATTTTGCGTTCCTAACACGGTTGGGGTTTATGGCCCCCCTTGATAATTCGCTCTGCTTAAAGCTTTTCCAGCAAGGCCCAACATTGGTTTTACTTTTGCCTAATAACTAAAACTTGCATAGGACGTTGCAAACCCGAGTTCTTAATTAACAACACAGGCCAGTGCTCCTCATGAGTGTTGGTCCAAACTGGGGGTTATGCGGGGCCACCTTGGGGAAACCCGAGGGCTGGTATTATATGTAGGATCACCCATCCGGTCGTGGCCTGAGACGAGATACGCGCGGCTACTATCAGGGTGTTGGCACGCCGGGAGGTCTTGCTGGATTAGTTTTACCTTTGTTGAAATATCTTGAGCACGGGATTCCGAGGATACTCGGGTCTTCCGACTTTGGAGTTGCGACTCCGCATATCGTGAACTTGTGATGGGCTAAGTTGGGACACCCCTGCAGGGTTTTGATCTTTGGAAAGTTGTGCCCGCGGTTATGTGGGAGATGGGAATTTGTTAATATCCGGTTGTAGATAAATTGACACCAAAATCATAAGAATACACTATTCGTGTGAGTAACCGTTATGGTCTCTTTCCAAAGGGCTTCGAGAAGTGAACATGGTGTAGTTATGTTTGATCGTGAGTAGATTGGATGACTTCTTGATCAACTTGGCGACCGTTGGCACTTGTTCTCATCTCGCTCTAAACTCGTAAGCTAGTGCTTAGTGCTTGGTGCCACCACTTTAATAGCCTTTCCACACCTAAGGCTTTGGTAGTTTTGATACCCGGGAACGGGATTGCTGAGTTCTTGTGGCTCATAGATTCAACACACACCAGATGCAGGTACCGCTGAGAACTATGTAGGAGATGGTTCAGAACTTCACTGGGTGTTCGATGAAGAGCGTGGTCGTTACTATGTTTCGTATCCCGACGATCAGTAGTGGTTCTTACTAGGAGGATCCGGGCTTGTATTTATGGTATCTTTCTCGTTTGGATTTCGTCCGTAGTCGGACCCTGTGTTATTTGGATGATTGTATGTTATTGTATTCATTGTGTGACGTGGCGAGTGTAAGCCAACTATCTTTTCCTTTTCATACCTGAACTTCTACATGAGATGTGCAAAGATACCGTACTTGAGATCATTCCAGAATACGCTTATGTCTTTAAGTCGTGCCCCGACATGTAGGAGACATAGTCGCATCCTGGGCATTACATCGTTGGTGTCTTTGGAAGACACGGGGCCACCCAGGACTAGCAAAGTGGAGAGTGAGTCGGAGTGGCCGGGAGAGTGTCATGGCAGTAGATCGGTTTTGTCGAAATGTTGTTGGTCCACCCAAATGGGAGTGCGAGGCCATGGGTTCCTTGGTGTGGGTAAAGTGCGCTACCTCTGTAGAGTGTGTTTGTTTAATCTGTCGATAGCCGCGTCCTCGGTCATGGGCATGGGTTCGTACCAGGTCACACCGTTCGATCAACACTCACATGACGGAATGACATATAGGTGATTTATAGGTTGATATTTTGGGTAGTACAGATTGGCAGGATGTTGGTGATGACGTTGAAGACCAAGTGTTGGTCATGGTTGTGATCGCTGGAAAGATCACCGTTTGGTTTTTGATCACGAGGTGATCGAAATGGTATATTACTTGGCCGGTTAGCCAAGAGAGATACGGTTATGGAGATCTGAGATGGTGATTTATCAGTATTGTATCAGTTTCATACTATGCTTAGTAGTTGCTTCATCATAGTAGTTGTTAATTAATTAACATGTTTAATGCTATGTTATTTTTACCTTTGATGTTTATGGTTGTTGTGAGCTTGCAAGTACATTCAATGTACTGACCTGGCGTGTCATGCCAGATTGCAGGTGATGCCATGATTGCTTGCTTGCTTGTCAAGGTTGTCATGCGTGCGAGCTAGATCGAGTCCCAGCCAGAGTCCCTGCGGAGTGGAGTTCACCACCTTCATCGATGTTCCGCTGCTAGAAGTATTCCACTGCTACGAGTTGTTCCACTGCTAGCATAGAGCAAGTGTAGTATCGCACGCGTAGTGTAGCCGTGCTGATGTGATCATTTGTAACATCAGACCCTTGTACTATCATTCTTGTAATAAGAGCTGATTTGTTCTATGTCAAGCAGTGCTTTATTCCAGAGACTTCTCCTCGATCTCTGGGCTGGAATACGGGGCGTTCCGGTTCTCTGAGCCGTGGTGCCACATCCCTTCACCTTCGTATGCAATTCCGTTACTTTCCGCTGCTATACTCTTAGAATTGCATGTGTAGGTTGCTTGCTTGACTTGTGCTTAATTGCTAAAATCAGCCAAGACTCAAAATTGGGAAAAGTCTAGGTTTTTATTTGGTCAAGTAGTCAAATTTGCATGCTTTACTTTCCAATACCCATATACTCTTGTCATGCATTGTAACACCGCAGATGTAAAACTTCCATACGAAAATATATACAATTACCATTTGGTCCTTATCTTTTCCTTGGGGGTTCTTTTTCTATTATGCCTTGTCATCTCATTTGCATTGTCATGTTTTCTTTCATTATGCATTCATGCATTTGCTTCATCACCATCATTGCATCATGGTCATCATATGGCATTTCATATTGCCGTTGTGCTTGTCTCATCCTTGTTATGTCAAGAGAGTTTTTCTTGCTCATGTTATGGTGGTTTGATGCTAGGTCATTCCCAATCCCTAAGCCCCTCCAACTTTCACCACTTCTCTCCTCTCTTTTCCTTTGCAAGTGGCATCTAGTCTCTTCCCTAAATGTTCATATCCTCCCAACTTCTATGGCACCTTGTCCTAAGTCACTTTGCATAACCTCACCTTATTTTGAAATGTCTTGGTCAGGTTCAAAAATGACAGAAGTTTGAACCATATTAAAACTTGTTTTGTTTTTCTTCCTCTAAAAATATCCAATTCATTTTTTTAAAATAGGGCATAATTCCTGGAGCTCAAGGATATTTTCATATCTCTTTTACACATCTCCTACCCCCTGGCCTTTTCCTTTTTCTGCAGCTGTGTTAAACATACAAAAAGAAAAAGAAAAAGAAGGCAATTGTAGCAGCAGAGCGATGCAGCCCAGTGCCACAGCCTGGGCCTTGGCCTCCCCCTCGGCCCAGCAACCTCCCCGCGTGCCCGCCCACCAGCGCAGCTCCCCTCTCTCTCCCTCTAGCCGGGCCCGTCTGCCAGGGACCCAGGCCCCACGGCCACCTGCTCCGTCCACTCCTCCGTCTCCCTCGTTTCAGAGGCAGAACGCCCTCGCCGTCGTGCCGTGAGTTCACGAACGTCGAGGCCAGCTTGACCGTGCCCCTTTTAACCCGAGCCGCGCCCTAGGGTTCCTCCTCCTCCCACCTTTCTCCATCTCTGCCGCCGCCCAAGAGAGGATCTCCCCTGCTCTCTTTCTCCTGCCGCTCGCCCCGAGCGCAAGCGGGACCACAGCGGCGCATGCCGTGCCTCCGGTCACCTCCAGCTGCCTCCATCTACTTCCCCTACATGCTCGTCGTCGTCCGCACCTCTGCGTTGCCGAAGGAACGCCCCAGGAGCCTTGCAACGCCCCGCCTCTGCTTCCTCTTCGTCGGTCAACATCAAGCGACATGTTTCAGAGCTCGACCGCGACTTCTCCAGCTCATCTCTAACGATCTATCCGTGTCTTAGGGTAAGCACGTATACCCACCTCCCTTCCTTTCTCTTCCAGCCGCGTTTCGGTCACCGGAGGCGTAGCTAGATCCATGCCACCATCGTGCTCTCGGAGCTCCCGCGATATCAGAGATCTTTAGAGTAGCGACGTGCCCTGTCTGAATCTAGTCGACGCCGCCCTGCTTATGTCATTGCTTCGATCGCGTGCACGCGCTGCCGTAGTGTTGCAGTCCCGCGCACCCGCGTCGCCGTTTAGCCAGCGCCACAACTACCACCTTGTCGTGCTTCGCTGCCATGGCCGCAAGCACGTAGGGTCCCTGTCCACGCACGTCCTCGAGCAGAGCATGCTCGCGCGCTGCACCCTGAGCCCCAACCAGTTTCCGCACGCCCGCCGCCACGCTTGCGCATGCCTCGCTCCGCATCTGCCCCGCCGGCGTCACCGCTGTCGTCGCCGTCTCCGTACACGCACAGGAGCTAGTTCCGCTCCAGGCCACCTCAAAAGGAGCCAAGCCCCTCTCCTATCAGTCCCATGCAGCTAGCCCAGTGGTCTATCTCTCATTCAGTTAATTCATAGGCGTGGGTTCGAATCCCCGAAGGGCCAGTGGAAATATGCCCATTTTTGCATTTCGATGTTCCACTGACAACAAGGTCCCACCTGGCAGCCTCTCTGTTCACTCACACCCACTCCTGCATCCACGCTGCCACCTCAGCCACACCTGGACCCATTGGTCAGTGACCGTGGCTAGTCCAGGACTATTCTGTGTAGTGTTTTTCTTTTTTCTTTTGTTTTTAAATTTAGTTCTTGCATTTCTTTCGCATATTTCATATCTTTTAAAATATGCCTCTGTTTGGAATACTTTATATATGAAAACTGCTTAGTTTTTAGTGTAGATTAATTATATGCATTTTGCTGCCATGTTGAAAACATTTAAAATGTTGTTTGAATATATTTGCAAATAACATGTTCAAACTTTTTTAATTCATAATTAAATAACCGTAGCTCCAAATTTGACAAACTTTATATGTATTTGGGGTGGAAAAATGTGTATATTAAGATGGTGCTGTTACTTTGCATGTTTAACAAGTCTAAAATATGGTTTTCACAGATCTGATCTATATTTATTTTTATGTACATGGGAGTTCCCGGAATTGTTGTTTGTTCCTTCCGGACCATTTAAAATGTTTGCATGATGTTGTTGTTCTTAGTTGCACCCCTTGCCATGTTAATCAACCTTTTAAAACTTGTTGGGTGCTTGGTTAGTTCAACTAAATAACTACATAAGTGAATATGGTTGTTCTTGCACTCTTTTCATGTTGTGTCCCCTTTCACGAATTGTGTTCTTGCATAATGCCATGCCACATGTGCACTCATCATATTCCTTTGAGATGCATCATATCCTGTCCATGCACATATGCATCATATCTTGCATCATGTGTTTGAGCATTGCATGGTGATTGATTGTTGTTCTGGTGTTTGAATTGTTGTGTTGGTTAGAGCCCGGTGACGATTCGGAGTTCGAGGTTCCTATCGAGACTGAGTTTTAGGAGCAAGGTTACGATCCCTCTGTGGACTTAACAGGCAAGATGACCATTCCCCGATATCACCTCTATCTTTGCCTATGCTAGTTGTCTCGCTCTTTAGCTATGCCTCGATGCCTATTCATATTTTGTCAGCCTCCTATGTTGCCATGAAACACTCTAACCACCCTCCTAACAAACCGTTGATTGGCTAAGTACGCTTTTGCTCAGCCCCTCATATAGCGTTGTTAGTTGCAGGTGAAGTTATTCGAAGATTGCTCCACGTTCGGACTTGTTATTGGGATAACACAACATATATCTGATTATATTAATGCACCTATATATTGGTAATGGGTGGAAGGCTTGGCCTTCTGCTTGGTGTTTTCTTCCACTCATGCCACCTTAGGACCCGATAAACCGGTGTTATGTTCCTTGATTTTGTGTTCCAATCATGGTTGGGGTTTATGGGAACCCCCTTGATAATTTCCTCTGCTTAAAGCTTTTCCAGCAAGACCCAACATTGGTTCTACATTTGCCTAACAACTAAAACTTTCATAGGGAGTTGCAAACCCGAGTTCTTAATCAACAACCCGGGCCAGTGCTTCTCATGAGTGTCGGTCCAAACTAGGGGTTCTGCGGGGCCACCTTGGGGAAACCCGAGGGCTGGTATTACCTGTAGGATCGCCCATCCGGTCGTGGCGTAAGACAAGATACGCGCGGCTACTATCAGGGTGTCGGCACACCGGGAGGTCTTGCTAGATTAGTTTTACCTTTGTCGAAATATCTTGAGCACGGGATTCCGAGAATACTCGGGTCTTCCCAATTTGGAGTTGCGACTCTGCAAATCGTGAGCTTGTGATGGCTAAGGTTGGACACCCCTGCAGGGTTTTGAACTTTTGAAAGCCGTGCCCGTGGTTATGTGGCAGATGGGAATTTGTTAATATCCGGTTGTAGATAACTTGACACCATATCCTTAAGAATACACTACATGTGTGAGTAACCGTGATGGTCTCTTTCCGAAAGGCTTCGGGAAGTGAACACGGTGGGGTTATGTATAAACGTGAGTAGCTAGGATCACTTCTTGATCAACTTGGCGACCGTTGGCACATATTCTCCTCTCGCTCTGAACTCGTAAGCTAGTGCTTAGTGCTTGCTGCAAACACTTTAGTACCTCTCCACACCTAAAGGACTTGTTAGTTTTGATACCCGGGAATGGGATTGCTGAGTCCTTGTGACTCACAGATTAGTACACACACCAGATGCAGTGTCACAACCCTAGTTCTGGTATGCACTAGGCTAGTTTGGTGTTTGCATCATGTTTAAATTTTCAAATGAATTGAAATGGGGACATTTGAAAGCCTCAGGGATCTTTTTGAAAATGACCCAGATAAAAATTGCTGCAAAAAGGTCCAAGAAAATGTTCATGTTGCTCTCTGAAAATATTGGTTAGATATAAAAATCAAACCAATATTTTTAGGAGCTCATAGATATTTATTTGGGGCATTTGGAATTAATGCAATAAATATTTGCATTGGATATATATTTATTATATTTTTAATATATGTCCAATAATTCTGGAAACTTGTGAGGGGCTTGGATTAAATCCTTAGATCCCTGCAAAGTTGTCATAATATTTTAAATGATTTATTTTAAATCAAAACAAATGTCAGAAATTAGAAAAGAAAAACAATAAAAGGGCAAACCTTTACCTGTGCAAACCTGGTGGTCCATCTGCTTGGCCCAGCAGCCGGCCCAGGTGACTGGCGACGCCAGTCACCCCCAACCTCTCGCCTGGAGTCCAGGGGTGCGTGCCCGACGCGTGCACCGCCGCACCGCGCCTCCTCCTCCCTCCCTGCCTGCCTGTTCCTCCACCGCTGCGTCTGGACGACGCCACGCGCCCCCGGACTCTCTCTCACTCTCCCCAGTCCTCTCCTCTCCCTCTCCCTCGCTTTCTCGCTCGGACCCGAGCACTGCCGTCGCCGCCGTTCGCCGTTGCCGCGCCCACAGCCACGGCCTCGCCTCTCTGACTAGTCCAGGTGTTTCGCCGTGTCCTCCTCGTCCTCCTCGTCGAGCCACGCATCCCCGGACGGCCTCCATCGACGCCACCGTGGTCTTCTTCACCGTCGGCCGCCGTGTATCCCCACCACCTGACCGTCATCGTCCGGCCTCCCCCGAGCTCGCTGAGACCATCGTCAGAATCACCGTGAGCTCCTGCCTCTGCTCCCCCTCTCCGCTCCCCCTCTCGCACGCCGCAGCTACCGTTTCGTCGATGACCGAGAACCACCGCCGCCTGAGCTCGTCGCCGATGCAGCTCCGGTGACCAAATGGTCACTCCGGCGTGCCCAACTTGTTCCCCGCATCGCCTAGGAGCTATAGATGCTAGCGCCGCCCTGCCTAGGCCACTACAACAACGAGCCCGAGCTCGACCGAGCTTCGGCCGCCGCAGAGCTCGTCGCCGGCGCCACTCCGGCCACTCCCCGGCCGCGCCACCACCACGGCTGGATGCCGACGAGTGTCCGCATCCCGTAGCTGTGCTCCGTGCGTCAAAAGACACCCTGTAGGCAAATCCCGCAGCTCATCGCCGCGTTTGGACTCGTCGGCGGCTAAACGCCGGCGACCGCTGCCCGTTGACCGGCGTGGGTTGACCCCACTGCCAAGTTTGACCTTCCCCTCTCTCTCACTGACATGTGGGCCCTGCCCAGCTAAATTGTTGTTAGGATTAGTATTAGTGCTAATTAACTTTGTTAGTTAGAACTGTGACACTGACAGTTGGCCCCAGCGCCACTAACCCTTTTAGTTAGTTTAGTTTAACCTTTGTTTAGCCCTGTGGCACTGACATGTGGACCCCACATGTCAGGTTTGACTTGAGTCAGCGCTGCTGACTTGCTGACGCAAGCATGACGCAGTACTGACGCAAAAAACAATTTTCTGGAATTGTTTTATTTCAAGAAAATCCAGAAAATTGTTTAAACTTCAAAAAATCACAAAAATTCAACCGTAGCTCAGAATGAAATAATTTATATATGAAAATTTATCAGAAAAATTCAATCTATCCATCTGTACTAGTTTCATTCATGACAAAAGAAGTTATACCTGCTGAATATATGAAAACACATAAATGGCATTTTAAATGCTTAAGTTTGGAGTTGCATTTGAACCCTTGGTTCAAATGGACTTCTCCCAAATGATGCTAGTTGCATTAGCTCAAACAACATCACATATTCATGCCATGTTCATGCATCATATTGTTGCATATGCTTGTGTTTGATTGTCGGCACCGTTCTTCTTGATAGGTCCAGCTCCGGAGACCGATCCAGAGTACCTGTCAGAGGAGCAGTGCTCTACACGTTGTTATACTAGGAAAGCAAACCCCCTTGTTCATTCCAATACAACCCCTCTCTGCATGACCTGTCATTGCCACAGTAAATAGTTGAAACCCACTAGCATGTGTAGGAGTTGATTGAAGCCATGTTGTGATCTTACCATGCCATTCCTGCTATTTCTTAGAGTGTGTCAGGTCTGATTCATTGGGAATGAATTAGAGTGCAGTGATATGTTCTGATGCTGAGAGTCAAGTGTGAGAATACGTTTTGGTAATGGTAGCGGTGAGAGGCCATGTAGGAGTACATGGTGGGTGGTCTCACTGGAACCGTCCCTAAGAACTGAGTTTTGTGTATGTTGTCCAATGACCAACTACTACCACGCATTGGAATGCTTAAGTGCCCCTCTCGACTTATTAACTGACTTGGTCTCTATCCAGGAGTTGCAACTAGTTTCTGGTGTTTGTAGGTAGTGTTAGTAGTCTACCAAGTGGCACTCGGCCAGGTGGGCTTGGGACAGACTAGGCACCGTGGCATGGTGTACCAAGCGTAGATCCATCCGGCGAGGTGGGCTTGGGAACCCTGCGCACATCATTTGGGGCCGTGAGCGACACCCCGGCCGGATCTCCTTATGGATGGAACACAAATAGGCGATAAACCTGGACTAGAGTCTTGTGTGGTTAGTCAGGTCGTGGCCGACACCCTCGCCAGGCTTCCGCTTTAGGGTTGCCGAGATACACGAGGTGTACATGGCGGTAAGTGGCGAGAGCGTGTGTGAAGAAGTACACCCCTGCAGGGTTAGCCTGATCTATTCGAATAGCCGGGTCCATGGTTATGGACTTCTTGGATGCTTACGTGGTACATAGACAACTTGAAGTGGATACTCTAAAATACTCAAGACAAGTGTGAGTGCTATGGATGGCCTTCTCGTAGGGAGACGAGGATGAATCCATAGTGGTGTATTGTGTGGTGCTTAGTGGACTTGTGTGAGCCACCTCAAAAGAGTTACCAGCAGTCGTAGAACAGGATAGCCACTGAGTCAAAGCTGGCTTGCTACAACTAAACCCCGCTTTGCCTTCTTGATACAAGTGCATGTATAATAGGATCTGATGTAAGTCTTGCTGAGTACCTTTGTACTCATGTTTGCTTAATTTATGTTTTGCAGAGGAGACTTCAGTCTCACTAGTAGTTCCGCTTGGACTTCGACAAGTAGCTTGTTACCTCAGCTACGATCTTGGACGAGTGTTATAGATAGTCAGGCTCTTCAGCCTTTTTCATTTGTAGATGTCTGTACTCAGACATGTTGTGCTTCCGCTTGTTGCTTGTATGCTCTGAATGTTGGGTCATGAGACCCATGTTTGTAATATCTGGCTCCTCGGAGCCTAATGAATAAATACTTTGTTTCTTAGAGTCTTGTTGTGATGCCATGTTGTATTTGCACATATCGAGCATATTGTGTGTATGTTATTGAAATGCTTGGTATGTGTGGGATCCGACAACCTAGTTGTTTCCTCTTGGTAGCCTCTCTTATGGGGAAATGTCTCCTAGTGCTTCCACTGAGCCTTGGTAGCTTGCTACTGCTTCGGAACACTTAGGCTGGCCGGCATGTGTCCTTCTTCGTTCCTGTGTCTGTCCCTCTGGGAAATGTCACGCGTTGTTCCTTTAAGTCCATGTAGCTTGCTAAGACTTGGGTTCATACGTTGATGACCGAAACGTTCGTTGCTGGGTCATGTATGCCTGTCCCTATAAGTTAGTGCCACCTTGGGATTATAACTAGTCATGTCGGCCCGGGTTCTCTGTCATATGGATGCTAGCGGCACCATCATATACGTGAGCCAAAATGCGCAAACGGTCCCGGGGCAGGTAAGGTGGCACCCGTGGGAATACCATGCATGAGGCCGCAAAGTCATATGACATGTTACATGCTAGACCGGTGTGACTTAGGATCGGTGTCCTGACAGCTTTGGTATCGGTTCGTTGTTGTAGTGGCCTAGGCGGGGCGGCGCTAGCATCTATAGCTCCTACGCGATGCGGGGAACAAGCTGGGCATGCCGGAGTGACCATTTGGTCACCAGAGCAACGTCGGCGACGAGGTCAGGAGGCAGTGGTTCTCGGTCGTCGACGAAACGGTAGCTGCGGCGTGCGAGAGGGGGGGAGCGGAGAGGGGGAGTAGAGGCAGGAGCTCACAGCGATTCTGACGACGGTCTCAGCGAGCTCGGGGGAGGCTGGACGACGACGTGCAGGCGGTGGGGAACCACGGCGGCCGGCGGTGAAGAAGACGACGGTGGCGTCGATGGAGGCCGTCCGGGGGTACGTGGCTCGACGAGGAGGAAGAGGAGGACACGGCGAAACCCGTGGACTAGTCAGAGAGGCGAGGCCGTGGATGTGGGCGCGGCAACGGCGAACGGCGGCAACGGTAGTGCTTGGGTCCAAGCGAGAAAGCGAGGGAGAGGGAGAGGAGAGGACTGGGGAGTGTGAGAGAGAGTCCCGGGGGCGCGTGGCGTCGTCCAGACGTAGCGGTAGAGGAACAGGCATGCAGGGAGGGAGGAGGTGGCGCGGCGCGGCGGTGCACGCGTCGGGCACGCGCCCCTGGCCTCCTGGCGAGAGGTTGGGGGTGACTGGCATCGCAAGTCACCTGGGCCGGCTGCTGGGCCAAGCAGATGGATCACCAGGTTTGCACAGGTAAAGGTTTTCCCTTTTATTGTTTTTCTGTTCCAATTTCTGACATTTGTTTTGATTTAAAATAAATCATTTAAAATATTCTGACAACTTTGCAGGGACCTAAGGATTTAACCCAAGCCCCTCACAAGTTTCCAGAATTATTGGACATATATTAAAAATATAATAAATATATATCCAATGCAAATATTTATTGCATTAATTCCAAATGCCCCAAATAAATATCTATGAGTTCCTAAAAATATTGGTTTGATTTTTATCTCTAACCAATATTTTCAGAGAGCAACATGAACATTTTCTTGGACCTTTTTGGAGCAATTTTTATCTGGGTCATTTTCAAAAAGATCCCTGAGGATTTCAAATGTCCCCATTTCAATTCATTTGAAAATTTAAACATGATGCAAACACCAAACTAGCCTAGTGCATACCAGAACTAGGGTTATGACATGCAGGTACAACCGAGAACGTTGCAGGAGATGGGTCAGAACTTCACTGGGAGTTCGATGAAGAGCGTGGTTGTTTCTATGTTACGTATCCCGGCGATCAGTAGTGGTTCCTACTAGGAGTGATCCGGACTTGTGTTTGTGGTATTGTGACGCCCCCGATTTGTCCGTACACTAATCATGCACGCAAATGTGTACGACCAAGATTAGGGACTCACTGGAAGATATCACAACACAACTCTAGACACAAATTAAAATAATACAAGCTTTATATTACAAGCCAGGTGCCTCGAGGGCTCGAGTACATAAGCTCGAGTACACAAGAGTCAGCGGAAGCAAAAATATCTGAGTACAGACATAAGTTAAACAAGTTGCCTTAAGAAGGCTAATACAAATATAGCAACGATCGAAAAGGCAAGACCTCCTGCCTGGCACCTCCTAACTACTCCTCGAAGCCGAACTCCATGTAGAAATATCATCGGATCCTCTGGCTCCTGGACTCCACCATGTGGTTGCGTCATCCGAGAAGAAGGGAGAAAAGGGGAAAAGGGGGAGAAAAGCAACCGTGAGTACTCATCCAAAGTACTCGCAAGCAAGGATCTACAGTACATATGCAATGATATCTGTGTAAAGGGGTAATATATGTGGACTGAACTGCAGAAGCAGAATAAGAGGGGGATAGCTAATCCAATCAAAGACTACTCTTCTCGTAACCTCCATTTTGCAGCAGAAGATGAGGGTAGTTGGAAAGTAACAGGTATCCTCGCTTCTCGCAGCCTCCGTCTTGCAGCAGTAGAAGGGAGTAGATGGTAAGTTCAGCAAGTAACATCGTATAGCATAAACCTACTCGGCGATCCTCCCGCACATCACCCTATGAGAGAGCAACCACCGAGTTGTATCTGGCACTGGTAAGGGTGTGTTTTTTTAAGTATCCGGTTCTAGTTGTCATGAGGTCGGAATACAACTCCGGGTCGTCCTTTTACCGAGGGACACGGCTATTCGAATAGATTAACTTCCCTGCAGGGGTGCACCACATAACCCAGCACGCTTGATCCCATTTGGCCGGACACACTTTCCAGGGTCATGCCCGGCCTCGGAAGATCAACACGTCGCAGCCCTACCTAAGCACAACAGAGAGGTCAGCACGCCGGTCTAAGTCCTAGGCGCGCAGGGGTCCGGGCCCATCGCCCAACGCACACCTGCACGTTGCGTACCCAGCCGGTGAGCAGACCTAGCAACCTCCATTACTAAGGAAGTTGCGTTACGCGGTCCAACCCGGCGTGCGCCGCTCAGTCGCATGACGTCAAGAAGGCTTCGGCTGATACCACGACGTCGAGTACCCATAACTATTCCCACATAGCTGGTTAGTGCGTATAGGCCAACGGCCAGACTCAGATCAAATATCCAAACTCGTTAAGCGTGTTATTATGAAATAACCGCGGACAACGACCAGGGCCAGGCCACCTCTCCACTGGGTGTCTCAACCTGCCCTGTCGCTCCGCCACAAAGATCCACTTGGGGGGCCGTCGGGAACTCAGGCCCATCACTACCTGGATGGAGCCACCTGTCCTTTCAGCCCCCACATCGAATCACTTGCGGGTACTCAATGAGCCGACCCGACTTTAGCCACATCATGTATCATGTAAAGTGTATGTAGCATATACCCGTGATCACACCCAAGTGATCATGGACCGATAGAATAGCAGGGCAGACGGACAAGGGTGTAGGGCCACTGATGGAGTACTAGCATCCTATACTAAGCATTAGGATGGCAGGTAAAGTATCAACAGTTGTAGCAACAATGACAGGCTATGCAGCAGAATAGGAGTAACCGAACAGTAACATGCTACACTACTCTAATGCAAGCAGTAGAGAGAAGAATAGGCGATATCTGGTGATCAAAGGGGGGGCTTGCCTGGAAGCCCTGCAGACAAAAGGAATCTTCGGAAGCGTAGCCGTAGTCGAACACCGAAGCATCAATGGTCTCGGGGTCTATCACAGTATCGGAGTCTGCCGAAAATAAGCAACGAAGGGGAAACAAATAAATAACAGAGCAAACAATAGCATCACAAAGCATAACATGGCAAAAGGCGGTGCTACGTGTGACCTAACGCGATGCTCGGTGATACAAGCGAAGAGGAATAACATCCGGGAAAGTATTCCCAGTGTTAGGCATTTTCGGGCAGATGAAATGGAGGGGGAATGTTGCTCGTTTGATATGATAGAGATGTGTGGCGGACGAACGGACCGCGTTTTCGGATTCGTCTCGTCGTTCTGAGCAACTTTCATGTACAAAGTTTTTCCATCCGAGCTACGGTTTATTTTATATTAATTCTAAAAGATTTAAATGCATTTTCTAGAATTTATTTAATTATTTTTAATTCACATTATCCAGTACAGTGTATGCTGACGTCAGCATGACATCAGCATGACGTCAGCAGTCAACAGGGGTTTGACTGGGTCAAACTGACGTGTGGGTCCCGTATGTCATACACTGTTTAGTTTAACTAGGATTTAGCTAGTATAATTACTGTTTAATTAAACTAACTAGTTAATTGGATTACTTAAACATGATTAATTAAATTAATTAATTCACTAATTAACTAATTTATTATATTTTAATTATTATTATTATATATATATATATATATATATTATTCTTTTTTTAGAACGTTCTAGGCCATGGGCCCCACTTGCCAGTGGCTCAGGGGGCCTTAGCGGGTTTGGGGTAAATGGGCGAAGCCGAGCGGGGGAGGTCCATCGGGCATGGAGCCAACCCGCCGATGTGCGGCCGTGCCCACGCACGGGCACGCACAGGGGGGGGGCGCCGGCGGCCACTGAGGGCATGCAGGGGTGGCCGGCCAGGAAAGCGGGCGATGCAAGTGGCGGCAGCCGCGCGGGAGGGCGTGGCCCGGCCGCCGAGGGACACCCGCGGGGCGCCGCCAGGGCGGGGGCGAGGCATGGCGCGTACGGCTGTGCGGTCCGTGGCCGGCGAGCACGGCGAGCTGGGCGAGCGGCCAAGGGGGGACGCAGCGGGCGGGGCTCGGCGGCGGAGGCATGCAGAGGTACGACGCACGCAGCGGCGGTGGGCGTGGGTGGAGATGGACACGGGCGAGGCGCGGCGAACGGCTTAGAGAGGGAGAAAGCAAAGATCGAGGGCGCGCTCACCCCCGTTGCAGGGGAACACCGGCGAGGCGTGGGGAAGTCCGTCGTGGCAGGGGGGTCGGCAGAGGCGGGCCCGGGCGTTGCGCGGAAGGAGCCGCGGGGCGGCACCGGCATGGGGCGTCGGTGGGGCGTGGTCGCCGTCAGCGCGGCCAGGGGGCGACGGGATCGGGTTCGATCCCGATCCAGAACGAAGGAGGGAGGAGAGAGCGAGTGGGGAAATCATGGGGTTCGGGGGCGAGTGGTGGGGGGACTTTGGGTTAGCTGGGTTGGGGAGGCCATATGGCCAGGGGAGTGGGTGGGCCGGCCGGCTGGCCAGCTGGGCCTTTTGGCCCAGCGGGGGGGGGGGGAGCTGGTTTGTTCCGTTTTTTGCACTTTAATTTTTTGTCTTCTTTTCTGGTTTCTTTTTCCTTTTGACTCTGTTTTCTATTTAACTTTAGTAGTGTTTCAATTTTATAAAATAGGAGACTTGCACCATAAAAAGTGTTACAAACTAAACCACTGCCCCAAAAAGTTTGGTCCTTAATTAACCTAGTTTGTTATTTTATAAATTATACAAGGATTTTATTTAATTGATTAAGCCACTGTTTGTAGTTGTTTTTGTGCATTTAAACACTTTACAAAAGTTGGCTCTCCACCAATATTAACAACAGATTATTTACGATAACCTGAACATTTTAGTTTCGAACTTTGAAAACCTTTATTGTTTGACTTGATTTTGAATTTTGAATTTCGAACGGGATTGAATCATCGCGAGTTTAATAACAGTAACAGTGGTGATGTGGCATCATTAGCAGGGATTACTGTAGCTTAACTATCCGGGCGTCACATGTATCTTTGCTCATTTGGATTTCGTCTATAGTCAAACCCTGTGTTATTTGGATGAATGTATGTTATTGTATTCATTGTGTGACGTGGCGAGTGTAAGCCAACTATTTTCCTCTTTCATTCCTAAACTTTTACATGAGTTGTGCAAAGATACCAAGCTTGCGATCATTCCAGAATGGGCTTATGTCTCTAAGTCGTTCCTTGACACGTAGGAGATATAGTCGCAGCCTGTGCATTACAAGTTGGTATTCAGAGCCTTCTCCGACCTAGGAGCCCCCTGATTGATCGAACCGCTGACGGTTGAGTCTAGGCACACACACAAAATGTTTTGAGTCCTATATATATTGGAGAGTAGGATTTATTTTTACTCCTCATCCCCTTCGTCGCTCTGGTGAGGACTCCTGACGTTGTTTTATCTTCACTATTCTCAAAATTTCACCAAATTCTTTTTAGGATCATGCGGGTATTGTTTGGATTGTTCTGATATCTTTGTGACGAGAACATTGTTCTTGGTGCCTCCTGTCATTTAGGTGTTGTGGCAGTGTCCCGTGGAGTTGAGCTCCGAGGTGTTGTCGTCACAAATGTATCATTGCGGTTCTAGAATACCAGAGGCGGCCGACATCGAAAACTCTTCTATGCATGACTGGTGGTGAGATAACCCCGACGTCACCCAGTACTGGGGGGATAGTTCGGGAGTATTGCCATAGCTAGTATAGCGGATGCGTTTTGAAGGTCCGAGGTAAACAGTTTCCGAAGGTGCCTGTTTATGTGTTGATGGATGGATACAACTGGATGTAGGATTTATTAGTTGAGTGATATGCGGTGCTTCCTGTATCCCCAACACCAGATTGCATAACCGGAAAGCTTGGGGAATTAATAGGTGGGTCTCAAGTTGCTCGTAGGTAATCGTCCAACGGGTGCATGCTATGAGGTTGGGGTTCAACATCAAGTAGAGAGGCTATCATGGGCGTTGTTGCACTAGGGGGTTGCATCTTAAAGGATCCTTGGCTATGCTGATCTGGGGATTGCAAGGCCCTTTGTAACACGTGCCACGGGGCATTCAGCACGAACATGTGGGACGAAACCTCTATTATGTATTTGTTCCATCTGTACCCTGTTGTTTTATTCTAACATTTTGTTCTCCCAAGTGGCTTCTCGACAAGTTGTTGTACCATTAAGCTATGGAATTCATTCGTTCAATTTTGTTAGAATGTTCATTGTGAAGACTATATGTTGCAAATATCTAGCCGTTGATTCAGCTTATCTTTTTTTTCAATGGCTAACGGTTGTCATCATCTTCAGGATGGGACCTAAGAAAGTTCCCAACCAGAACTCAGAGGGTGAAGAAGAGCGTCCACCTTCCCCTCCTCCTCTGTCTAAGGCATGGAGAGCGATTATGCAGGCAACCAATCAGAACACCCAGATGCTCATGCAAATGATGCGGAGTTTCCATGCCAATCAAGCAAATCAAGGCAATCAAGGGAACCAAGGCCAAGGAAATCTGTTCAATCAACCTCACTTTGCGACTCTGAACCAATTCCTGGCAAACCAACCAAAGTCTTTGAGTTACTGTTTTGATCCGTTGGATGCTGAAGATTGGATCACAGACATCAAGAAGCATTTCGAGTGCAGTAACGTCAGAACTGAGGATTATGTCAAGTTTGCCGCCTTCCAACTCAAAGACCAAGCTGCAAATTGGTGGCAACGGTACAAAGACTCCAGGGCGGGTCGTGAGATCTCGTGGACTGACTTCTGCCGCGATTTACGTTCTCATCACATTCCTACCAGTGTCATTGAAGGCATGCGTGAGCAATTCCGCAACCTGAAGCAAGGCACCATGTCTGTCTACTAATACAATGCCAAGTTGCAGAATCTTCCCCATTATGCAAAGCAAGACATCCCCGATGCCAAGAGCAAAATCTACCAGTTCCGAGGTGGTCTGAAAGATGAACTCCAACTTGCACTCACTCTGTTCGAGCCAGATGAAATTGATCAATTCTACAACATGGCTCTCAAGCAAGAGGCGGCTCGGCTCAAGTGTGAAGCTTCCAAGAAGAGGATAAGAGATGTTGTTCACTCCTCCTCTTCCTCTCTAGTGGTTGCCAAGCAGTAGAAGTTCTGGCTACCGCCTCCTCCAGAGCTCCGTCCTCCGACTCAGAACAAGCACTCAGGTGGTCGTGGATTCTCCCACCCACCCAACCCAAGCAACCAGTCCAAGTCTTAGCTCCAAGCTCCAAGACAAAGCGGTCCTTACCATCGGCCACTTTCAGAGCTTACGCGCAACAAGTGTACTCAAAAGGGTCACTATGCCAACAATTGTCCCAACCAAAGGCGCCTTTCGCCTCCGCCATCTGTAAGCAATGTTATTGTCAAGCACAATCCCAAGTCAGCAAGAGCGAACCTGATGAATGCAGCTCAAGCAGAGAATTCTTCCGATGTGATAATTGGTAATCTTCTAGTTAACTCTATTCCTGCAAAAGTCTTGTTTGATTCGGGTGCATCATGTTCTTTCATATCTCACCCATTTGCATCGCAGCACAATTTTGACACCGAAGCTTTACCAAGGTAGTTATCAATTATTTCTCTGGTAAAACAAATGCATTCTAGCGTGTTTGCTCTAGACATATCCATTCATATGAGTGACTACAGTTTTCTGGTTTCCCCGATTGTTCTCGGTAACTCGGACATTGAACTTATTCTTGGGATGGATTGGCTCTCTAAGAATGATGCTCTTATTGATTGTGCAAACAAGGAGGTCAATCAACTCATCCTTCCGAAGACGTGATTATCTTCGCAGCTAGAGATAACACTATCAGGCTATTCTATCTCAATGACAAGGCGAGATTAATGCCATTTCTCAGATTCCAGTGGTTTGTGAGTATGAGGATGTATTCCCTGAAGAGCTTCCAGGCATGCCTCCCAACTGTTCAATTGAATTCGTCATTGAACTTGAACCTGTTACCGAGCCAATCTGTCAGCGTCCGTACAAGCTTTCTCCTAAGGAGTTGAAGGAGCTGAAGAAACAACTCGATGAGCAAGAATGAATGGGTCTAACCAGACCAAGTACTTCTCCTTGGGGTTGTGGTGTTCCTTTTGTCAAGAAGAAGGATGGTACGGAATGATTGTGCGTTGATTACCGGCCATTGAACAAGAAGACAATAAAGAATAAGTACCCGCTCCCCAATATCAATGAATTGTTCGAGAAGCTCAAAGGAGCCAAGGTTTTCTCGAAGCTTGATCTCCAGATGGGCTACCATCAGATTCGTATCCCTAAAGAGGATATTCCCAAGACCGCATTCAAGACAAGTTATGGCTCCTATGAATACACGGTCATGTCTTTCGGGCTTGCAAATGCTCCACCCACTTTCTCTCGGATGATGCACTTCCTATTCGACCCCTACACCAATGAATTCGTTCTCGTCTACATCGATGATATCTTGGTATTCTCCAAGAATAAAGAAGACCATGCCAAGCACCTCCGTTTGGTCCTTGACAGGCTCCGTGAGCACCGTTTCTATGCGAAGTTCTCCAAATGTGCATTCTGGCTTGATAAAGTCCTCTATCTTGGCCATATTATATCTGCGGAGGGCATTTCTGTTAGCCCCGAGAAGGTTGAAGCTATTGTCAACTGGGAACCTCCTCAGAATGTCAAACAACTCCAAAGTTTCCTCGGTCTCGCAAGCTATTGCAGAATGTTCGTTGAGAACTTCTCCAAGATTGCCAAGCCTCTTTCCAACCTGTTGCAGAAGAATGTCAAGTACTCGTGGACTCTTGATTTTGATGTGGAATTCAATACACTCAAAGAGAAGCTCATTTTTGCTCCGGTTCTTACTCCTCCGGATGAGTCCAAGCATTATGAAGTGTTTTGTGATGCTTCATGGCAAGGTCTCGGCGGTGTTCTCATGCAAGACAAGAAGATCGTTGCATACACTTCACGTCATCTTAAACCAAATGAGAAGAATTAACCCACACATCATCTTGAGCTAGCAGCAGTTGTTCATGCCTTGATCACATGGAGACACCTTCTGTTGGGCAGAAAAGTGGACATCTTCACCGATCACAAGAGCTTGAAGTACATCTTCACCCAGCCAAACCTTAACCTCCGCCAGACTCGTTGGGTTGAAATGATTCAAGAGTATGATCCAAGCATTGATTATACTCCTGGCAAGGCCAATGTCATTGTTGATTCCTTGAGTAGAAAGGCTTATTGCAATAGTCTCCGCCTCAAACCGTTCCAACCTGAACTTTGTGAGTCATTCAGGATGCTCAACCTCCAAGTCGTTCCGCAAGGATTTCTTGCCAACCTTCAAGTTGCTCCTACCTTGTAAGATCAAATCCGTGAGGCCCAACTCAGTGATACTATGGTGCAGAAGGTGAAACATGGTATTGCTAAGGGTACTCCCAAGTACAAGTGCTATCGCATTGATGACAGAGACACTTTGTTCTTTGAGGAGAGAATCGTGGTTCCAAAAGGTGATCTCAGGAAGCTCATAATGAACGAAGCACATGACTCACTCTTCTTGATACACCCAGGAAGCTCCAAGATGTACCATGACCTCAAGCAATCCTAATGGTGGACTCGCATGAAAAGAGAGATTGCTCAATTCGTGAACGAGTGTGATGTCTGCAGAAGAGTGAAGGCAGAGCATCAACGTTCAGCCGGACCCCTTCAACCTCTACCTATTCCCGAGTGGAAATTCCATCACATTGAGATGGATTTCGTCATCGGCTTCCCCAAGTCCAAGCGAGGAAATGATGCTATCTTTGTGGTGATTGACAAACTCACTAAACTGGCTCATTTCCTTCCAGTCAAAGAATCCATCAACGCAACACAACTGGCAGAGCTGTACACCTCCAGAATTGTCTCTTTGCATGGTATCCCTCAAGTAATCTCCTCAGATCATGGAAGCTTGTTCACTTATAAGTTCTGGGATTCATTTCAGTCAGCTATGGGTACCAAGATTCGCTTCAGCACAACTTTTCACCCTCAGACAAGTGGTCAAGTCGAAAGAGTGAATCAAATTTTTGAAGATATGCTCAGAGCTTGTGTTATCTCCTTCGGTATGAAAAGGGAAGATTGCCTTCCATTTGCCGAATTCTCCTACAACAATAGCTTCCAAGCAAGTGCCGGCAAAGCACCATTTGAAATTCTCTATGGCAGAAAGTGTTGTACCCCTCTCAACTGGTCCGACACTGGTGAACGTCAACTCCTTGGCAATGATTTGATCTCAGAGGCCGAAGAAACATGCAAAGTCATATGTGAGAATCTCAAAGCCGGGCAATCACGCCAAAAGAGCTACTATGACGGCAAGCATCGTGACTTGGCTTTCGACATTGGTGATCATGTCTTCATGTCTATCTCCGTGTTTCTCCTATGAAGGGCACTCAGAGGTTCGGTATCAAGGGCAAGCTTGCTCCAAGATACGTGGGCCCTTTCAAGATAGTTGGCAAGAGAGGCGATCTAGCCTACCAACTCGAGCTTCCCTCCAACTTCGCAAATGTGCACGATGTGTTTCACGTGTCACAACTCCGCAAGTGCTACAAGACGCCTGAACGCACCATTCCTTTCGAAGAGATTGATCTTTAGGAAGACTTGTCTTATCGTGAGCATCCCGTTGCTATCCTTGAAGAAACTGAGCGCAAGACCCGCAACAATTCCATCAAATTCTTGAAAGTGAAGTGATCACACCATACCGACCGAGAAGCCACATGGGAACGAGAAGATCATCTCCATTGCGAGTATCCCGCTTTCTTTCAGCCCTAGATCTCAGGACGAGATATTTTTGTAGTGGAGGATAGTTTGTAACACCCTAGATGTAAAACTTCCATATGACATTATATACAATTACCATTTGGTCCTTATCTTTTCCTTGGGGGTTCCTTTTCTATTATGCCTTGTCATCTCATTTGCATTGTCATGTTTTCTTTCATTATGCATTCATGCATTTGCTTCATCACCATCATTGCATCATGGTCATCATATGGCATTTCATATCGTCATTGTGCTTGTCTCATCCTTGTTATGTCAAGACAGTTTTTCTTGCTCATGATATGGTGGTTTGATGCTAGGTCATGCCCAATCCCTAAACCCCTCCAACTTTCACCACTTCTCTTCTCTCTTTTCCTTTCTTTAAATTTTGCAAGTGGCATCTAGCCTCTTCCCTAAATGTTCATCTCCTCCCAACTTCTATGGGACCATGTCCTAAGTCACTTTGCATAACCTCACCTCATTTTGAAATGTTTTGGTCAGGTTCAAAAATTACAGAAGTTTGAACCATATTCAAACTTGTTTTGTTTTTCTAACTGTAAAAACGTCCAATTCATTTTTATAAAATAGGGCATAATTCCAAGAGCTCAAGGATATTTTCATATATCTTTTACACATCTCCTGCCCCCCTGGCCGTTTCCTTTTTCTGCAGCTGTGTTAAACATACAGAAAGAAAAAGAAAAAGAAGGCGGATGTAGTAGCATAGCAGTGCAGCCTAGCGCCACAGCATGGGCCTTAGCCTCCCCCTCGGCCCAGCAACCTCCCCGCGCGCCAGCCCACCAGCGCAGCTCCCCTCTCTCTCCCTCTAGTCGGGTCTGCCTGCCAGCGACCTAGGCCTCACGGCCACCTGCTCCGTCCTCTCCTCCGACGAACTCGTTTCAGAGGCAGAACACCCTCACCGTCGCGCCATGAGTTCACGGACGTCGAGGCCAGCTCGACCGCACCCCTTTTAACCCGAGCCGCGCATTAGGGTTTCTCCTCCTCCAACCTTTCTCCATCTCCGCCACCACCAAGAGGGGATCTCCCATGCTCTCTTTCTCCTGCCGCTCGCCCCGACCATAAGCGGGACCACGCCGGCGCGTGCCGGCGCATGCCGTCCCTCCGGTCACCTCCAGCTACCTCCATCTACTTCCCCGACGTGCTCGTCGTCGTCCGCGCCTCTGCGTCGCCGAAGGAATGCCCCAGGAGCCTTGCAACGCCCCGCCTCTGCTTCCTCTTCCTCGGTCCACATCAAGCAACATGGTTCAGAGCTTGACCATGACTTCTCAGGCTCATCTCCGACGATCTATCCGTGTCTTAGGGGTAAGTAGGTATACCCACCTCCCTTCCTTTCTCTTCCAGCCACGTTTCGGTCACCGGAGATGTAGCTAGATCCATGCCACCGTCGCGCTCTCGATGCTCCTGCGATATCTGAGATCTTCAGAGTAGCATTGTGCCCTATCTGAATCTTGTTGATGCCGCCCCGCTTATGCCGTTGCTTCGATCGTGTGCACGCGCTGCCATAGTGTTGCAGTCCCGCACACCCGCGTCGCCGTTTAGCCAGCGCCACAGCCGCCACCTCGTCGTGCTTCACTGCCATGGCCGCAAGAACGCAGGGTCCCTGTCCGCGCGCTTCCTCGATTAGAGCATGCTCGCGCACTGCACCCTGAGCCCCAACCAGTTTTCGCACGCCCGCCGCCACGCCTGCGCTCGCCTTGCTCCGCCTGTGCCCCACCGGCGTCACCGCTATCGTCGCCATCTCTGTACGCGCACAGGAGCTAGTTCCGCTTCGGGACAGCTCAAGAGGAGGCAAGCCCCTCTCCTATCAGTCCCACGCAGCTAGCCCAGTGGTCTGTCTCTCGTTTAGTTAATTCAGAGGCGCGGGTTCGAATCCTCGCAGGGCCAGTGGAAATATGCCCATTTTTGCTTTTCGCTGTTCCACTGACACCAGGGTCCCACCTGGCAGCCTCTCTGTGCACTCACACCCACTCCCGCACCGACACTGCCACCTCAGCCACACCTGGACCCACTGGTCAGCGACCGTGGCTAGTCCAGGACCAGTCTGTGTAGTGTTTTTCTTTTCTATTTTGTTTTTAAATTCAGTTTTTGCATTTCTTTTGCATAGTTCATATCTTTTAAAATATGCCTTTGTTTGGAATACTTTATACATGAAAACTGCTTAGTTTTTAGTGTAGATTAATTATATGCATTTTGCTGCCATGTTGAAAACATTTAAAATGTTGTTCGAATATATTTGCAAATAACATGTTCAAACTTCTTTAATTCATAACTAAATAACCGTCGCTCCAAATTTGACAAACTTTATATGTATTTGGGGTGAAAAATGTATATATTAAGATGGTGTTGTTACTTTGCATGTTTAACAACTCTAAAATATGGTTTTCACAGATCTGTTCTACATTTATTTTTATGTACATGGGAGTTCCCGGAATTGTTGTTTGTTCCTTCCGGACCATTTAAAATGCTTGGATGATGTTGTTGTTCTTAGTTGCACCCCTTGCCATGTTAAGCAACCTTTTAAAACTTGTTGGGTGCTTGGTTAGTTCAACTAAATAACTACATAAGTGAATATGGTTGTTCTTGCACTCTTTGCATGTTGTGTCCCCTTTCACGAATTGTGTTCTTGCATATTGCCATGCCACATGTGCACTCATCATATTCCTTTGAGATGCATCATATCATGTTCATGCACATATGCATCATATCTTGCATCATGTGTTTGAGCATTGCATGGTGATTGATTGTTGTTCCGGTGTTTGTATTGTTGTGTTGGTTAGAGCCCGGTGACGATTCGGAGTTCGAGGTTCCTATCGATACTGAGTTTGAGGAGCAAGGATACGATCCCTCCGTGGACTTAATAGGCAAGATGACCATTCCCCGTTAACACCTCTATCTTTGCCTATGCTAGTTGTCTCGCTCTTTAGCTATGCCTCGATGCCTATTCCTGTTTTGTCAGCCTCCTATGTTGCCATGAAACACTCTAACCACCCTCCTAGCAAAGCGTTGATTGGCTAAGTACGCTTTTGCTCAGCCCCTCTTATAACGTTGTTAGTTGTAGGTGAAGTTATTCGAAGATTGCTCCACATTCGGACTTGTTATTGGGATAACACAACATATATCTATTTAAATTAATGCACCTATATATTGGTAACGGGTGGAAGGCTTGGCCTTTTGCTTGGTGTTTCGTTCCACTCATGCCACCTTCGGACCCGATAAACCGGTGTTATGTTCCTTTGATTTTTCGTTCTAACATGGTTGGGGTTTATGGGAACCCCCTTGATAATTCGCTCTGCTTAAAGCTTTTCCAGCAAGAACCAACATTGGTTCTACATTTTCGTAACAGCTAAAACTTGCATAGGGAGTTGCAAACCCGAGTTCTTAATCAACAACCCGGGCTAGTGCTCCTCATGAGTATTGGTCCAACTGGGGGTTCTGCGGGGCCACCTTGGGGAAACCCGAGGGCTGGTATTACCTGTAGGGTCGCCCATCCGGTCGTGGCCTAAGACAAGATATGCGCGGCTACTATTAGTGTGTTGGCACACTGGGAGGTCTTGCTGGATTAGTTTTACCTTTGTCAAAATATCTTGAGCACAGGATTCCGAGAATACTCGGGTCTTCCCAATTTGGAGTTGTGACTCTGCAGATCGTGAGCTTGTGATGGTCTAAGTTGGGACACCCCTGCGGGGTTTTTAACTTTCGAAAGGCGTGCCCCGGTTATGTCGCAGATGGGAATTTGTTAATATCCGGTTGTAGATAACTTGACACCATATCCTTAAGAATACACTACCTGTGTGAGTAACCGTGATGTTCTCTTTCTGAAGGGCTTCGGGAAGTGAACACGATGGGGTTATGTATGAACGTGAGTAGCTAGGATCACTTCTTGATCAACTTGGCGACCGTTGGCACATATTCTCCTCTCGCTCTGAACTCGTAAGCTAGTGCTTAGTGCTTGCTACAAACACTTTAGTACCTCTCCACACCTAAAGGCTTTGTTAGTTTTGATACCCGGGAATAGGATTGCTGAGTCCTTGTGACTCACAAATTACTACATACACCAGATGCAGGTACAGGAGAACGTTGCAGGAGATGGGTCAGAACTTCACTGGGAGTTCGATGAAGAGCGTGGTCGTTTCTATGTTACGTATCCCGACGATCAGTATTAGTTCCTACTAGGAGTGATCTAGACTTGTGTTTGTGGTATCTTTTCTCGTTTGGATTTCGTCCGTAGTCGGACCCTGTGTTATTTGGATGAATGTATGTTATTGTATTCACTGTGTGACGTGGCGAGTGTAAGCCAACTATTTTCCTCTTTCATCCCTGAACTTTTACATGAGTTGTGCAAAGATACCACGTTTGCGATCATTCCAGAATGCGGTTATGTCTCTAAGTCGTGCCTCGACACGTAGGAGATATGGTCGCATCCTGGGCATTACATGCATGCTTGATATGTTTTGTGAATGTTTAAACATGTGCTAAAACTCTACCTCAACTTGAAGAAACTAGAAACTGTCACCTTTCTTCCTAAGAGTCTATTCACCCCCTCTAAACACCTCTTCTCGATCCTTTCAATTGGTATCAGAGCATTGGTCTCCATTGCTTTGGTTTAATCACCATTGGAGGAAGATGGATGAGTCTACGTTGGGGAGTATTAGATGTAGAGTACCTATGCTTGATGGAGAATTTTATTAGGAATGGAAGAATGAAATACTTGGGATCTTCAATGAATTCTATTTGAACAAGTATATTGATAATCCTTGTATGCCCCTCATTGATGCTTCGAATCCTACTTTCAGTGAGAAACTTGACATGATTCGAAATATTAGAACTGTTAGTCTTATCACTAGAGGATTGCCTAGAAACTTGCTTGTATGTTTGCCAACTTTTGAATGTTCTTATACTATATGGAGATTCCTTGAGGAATGATTTCCGGACTACTCTTTGAAAAATCTAGATGTGATTCTTCAAAAGTCTATTGCTTTAAGTAAGATGAACTCTAGTGATCCCATATTTGGTGAATGTTTATTCGAGCTTCGTGATCTCATGCATGCCAAATGAGATGTTGGAATTATTAGAAATATCATTTCCGAAGTCATTAGAATTCATAGAGATGACCATTGTTACGGTCATACTTCTAATGAATCACTCTCTCTAGGTGTTTATCAACCACGAGAAGATGTGGAACATGGATACTATGATGAGGATGATGACAGTGACTATGATCTTTATGAACAAATGAGACACTTTGGTCTTATGGCAAATCTTCGTGGTTACATAGCCGGAGGAAAGGAATGGGTGCTTGATAGTGGATGCACGGATCACATGACCGGAGATAAGGACATGTTTGATGAGCTTGCTAGAAATGATGGTCCACAAAAGTATGTTACCTTTGGTGACAACTCTAAGGGTAAAGTTGTTAGCCTTGGTAAGGTGGCCATATCCAATGATAGCTCAGTTAAGAATGTCATGCTTGTAGAATCTCTCGGATATAACCTTCTCTCCGTGTCTAGATTAGTTGATTTCGGTTTAAATGTGATATTCACTCATGTTGATTGCCAAGTATTTCGTAGAGACAATCATAATATGGTCTTTACCGGCATTCGTAGAGGTGACCTATACATTGTTGACTTCACTAAGAATGCATAACCTCGCACTTGTCTTATTGCTAAATCTTCTAAAGGCTGGTTGTGGCAGAGAAGGTTAGGTCATGTCGGCATGAGAAATCTTGATAAGCTTATTAAAGGTGAACATATCCTTGGTGTTAAAGATGTTATATTTGACAAGGATAGACTTTGTAGTGCTTGTCAAGCAGGAAAACAAGTTGGAGAAGTCATCCCGTGAAGAACATCATGACTACGAGAAGACCACTTGAGCTACTTCACATGGATCTTTTTGGTCCCAATGCTTACAAAAGCCTCGTGGTAACTCTTTCGGATTAGTCATTTTTGATTATTTTTCAATATTTAACTAGGTGTTCTTTCTTGATGATAAATCGCAGGTCCAAAAGATCTTCAAAAACTTCGCTAGGAAGGCCCAAAATCAATTTGAAGTGAAGATCAAGAAGGTTCGCGGCGACAACGGAATGGAGTTCAAGAACGCAAATGTGGATACCTTTCTTGACGAAGAAGGGATTTCGCACGAGTTCTCGGCTACATATAGGCCTCAACAAAATGGAGTTGTTGAGAGGAAGAACCGGACACTCATCGAAATGGCAAGAACTATGCTTGATGAATACAAGACACCAAGACACTTTTGGGTGGAAGAGGTTGAGACAGCTTGTTATGCAACCAATCGCGTGTATCTTCACAAGCTTCTCGGCAAGACGGTATACGAGCTTCTCACTGGTAACAAACCCCAAGTTGGATACTTTCAAGTATTCAGCTCAAAGTTCTACATACTTGATAAGCATCGTCGTTCTAAATTTGCTCCTAAATCTCATGAAGGTTTCCTACTTGGTTATGGCTCAAACTCTCACACTTACCGTGTCTACAACAATTTCACCCGAAAGGTTGAAGAGACGGTAGATGTGAAGTTTGATGAATCTAATGGCTCACAAGTAGAGCAATTGCCAATTGATGTAGGAGACAAAGATCCTTAGAAGTAATTGAAGACTTTTCTATTGGCAAGATCCGTCCGACGGAGGTGAAAGAGAGTACATCATCTGTCCATGTGGAAGCTTCTACCTCACGAGAAGGTGAACCACAAGTTGACTTGGAGGCATCCACAAGTGGGACACGCCATGATGAAGAAGACGAGGAAGTGCATCAATATGAACCTCATCGACCTCCTTCTCCACCTCCACAAGGGGACAACAACACCAACAACAATGAAGAAGGACAAGAAGAAGAAGATGATGATGAAGAGGATGCTCCACCACGACCCAAGCAAAAGATTTCACAAGTTGGAGCAAGAATTGCTAGAGATCATCCCGAAGAGCAAATCTACAATGATATCCAAACCGGGAGAATCACTCACTCTAAATCTCGCCTAGCTAACTTTTGTGAAAATTACTCTTTCATATCTAACCTTGAACCTATGAAGGTTGAAAATGCTCTTGATGATCCAGATTGGGTGAACGCTATGCATGAAGAACTACACAACTTTGAGAGAAATCAAGTGTGGACATTGGTCGAGAAGCCCGACAACAACCACGACATCATTGGTACAAAATGGGTGTTTCACAAAAAGCAAGACGAAGATGGTCAAGTCGTCCGCAACAAAGCACTTCTCGTCGCCCAAGGCTACACTCAAGTCGAAGGTATGGACTACGGTGAGACATATGCCCCCGTTGCTGGACTTGAGTCCATTCACATCTTACTTGCTTATGCTAATCACCATGATATCATGTTATACCAAATGGACATTAAAAGTGCTTTTCTCAACGGTGAAATTGAGGAGGAAGTTTATGTTAAACAACCTCCCGGCTTTGTTAATCCCAAGAAACCTGATCATGTTTACGAACTTCACAAAGCTCTTTATGGTCTTAAACAAGCTTCTAGAGCGAGGTATAAATGCTTGACCAAGTTCCTTATTTAAAAAGGCTTTGAAATTGGGAAAACTTATTCTACTCTTTTTACTAAAAGGGTTAATGTTGAATTATTTGTGTGCCAAATTTATGTTGATGATATCATATTTGGTTCTACTAACCCCCATTTTAGTGAAAGGTTTGGAAAGCTAATGTCAGAAAAGTTTGAGATGTCTATGATGAGTGAAGTTAAGTTCTTTCTTGGTTTGCAAATCAATCAAACTAAGGAGGATACCTTTGTTTCTCAATCAAAGTATACCAAGGACTTGTTCAAGAAGTTCAACATGCAAGAATGCAAAGGTATGACTACACCCATGCCTACTAGTGGACATCTTGACTTGACTAAGGATGGCGAACCGGTTGACCAAAAGGTTTACCGCTCTATGATTGGTTCACTGTTATATCTATGTGCCTCCCATCCCGATATTATGCTAAGTGTGTGCATGTGTGCACGATATCAAGCGGCCCCTAAAGAATGTCATCTTAAGGCTGTGAAAAGGATAGTGAGATACTCAATTCATACACCAAATTTTGGCATTTGGTATCCTCAGAGGTCCTCTTTTGATTTTGTTGGCTACTCCAATTCGGACTATGCCGGAGACAAGTTTGATAGAAAGTCCACTTCGGGTACTTGTCAATTTCTTGGTAGATCTCTTGTGTCTTGGTCCTACAAGAAACAAGACTCGGTATCCTTATCCACCACCGAAGCGGAATACATTGCCGCTGGTTCATGTTGTGCTCAATTACTTTGGATGACCCAAACTCTTAAAGATTATGGGATCTATGTGAAACATGTTCCATTGCTTTGTGACAATGAAAGTGCTATTACGATTACTCATAATCATGTGCAACATTCTCGAACTAAGCATATTGAAGTTCGTCATCATTTCATTCGAGATCATGTTGCTAAGGGTGATATCAATCTTAAACATGTTCGCACCAATAAGCAATTGGCGGATATATTTACTAAACCACTTGATGAGAAAGTGTTTTGCAGGTTGAGAGGTGAATTGAAAATTATTGATGCCTCAAACTTGGAGTAGGAACTCCATTTGGATACATGCAAGGCATAAGCCTTTGACTAATCCTTGGTATTTCTCTTATGATGATGATCATATGTCTTGGATACATTTGTACCCTTGCATGCTATCTAAACCTTGCAACCACTAGGATGAATCTAAATCCATGAGATTGCAACTCACTCACATCTTGAGCAATCTCTACATCACCAAGTCTCTACAATATGGTGGTTGAAGACAAGGAAGCATGAAAACCTTCAACATATCCTTCGACAATTTCTATATATGAAATTTCATTTGGTATCAAGCTTTCATGATTGTCATGTTGGATACACAAGTGCTCTTCCTTGCAAATCTAACCCATGTAGGTAGATAAACTCAAACTACTAGTGGTGCTCCCAATTCTTGATGAGTTACGTCAACCTTGAGCACCTCACAAGATCAACACCACCACCCAAGGTATGTCATTCCATCTTAGAGAATCTTTACCTCAAGTCATGGGTCAAAGCAGTTCAACAAGATGTGAATACATCAAAATGCTTAAACGAAAAATGGCAACCCCATTTTGAGCTTAAACGATGAGTATGACCTATGATCAAGTGTCTTCACTTGACTCCTAAGTCAATATACTCTAACATAGGTGAATTGGTCACCGACCAATTCTATATGAAGTTCCCTAGTGTTTCTCTAAGTTTGTGCATTTGTTCCTTGCATTTTGTTCCTCTTCTTTTAAACAAAAAAACTTCATCTAGATTTTCCTTTCTCTGTTTTGTTCTACATTTTCTACATCCAATTCATTGCAAATCCGTGAGTTAATTCCTTGCAAGTCGTTGTGAGATCTTATTTGCCTAGTGAGCTGAGGTGACTATTGCTCTTTTTCTATGTTGAACTCGGTCCCACTAGTTTGTCATTTTCGGTCCAACCGAACCCGTTCGGTGCAACCGAAGAAAACAACTCGGTGTCACCGATTTCACTGCAGAAAAGACAATTTGCCACTTGTTCCTGCACTTTTGTTCCAGCTCCACTCAATGATACTTGTCCTCTACCAGCATCACATTTTATATACTGCTCTGCTCTGTGACTCAAGGACCAAACCTATTTTGACTCACACTCCAGAAGATCCCTTCTTGGAAATTGATGTCAAAGGGGGAGAGATAGTTCACATCAAAGCTTAATTAGAGAATATTTCAAACAGGGGGAGAGAGGAATCACATGCCCCACATGCTTGGTGTTCAAGAGGACAGAAATCACATGTCTTTAAGAGGGGAAGGACATGTCTATGTTCTGTGTTATGCTCTGGTTCTGTTTCCCTACTCTCTTCCATTATCAATATAAGATTCAGTGGGAGAAAGACTGCTAGGGTAGGAAGTTTTGAATTCATTGCATATCTTTTACCTTTGGGAACATGTCTTTATTCAAGAGTACCTAGTACTCACTCTCTATGTGTTATCCCAATCTTGGTACTCTTGTGACTCTTTTGTTGCTCTGTCTAGTAGATGTACCTATGTTATCTAACCTTGTTTACTCAGGTTCATCCCTTCATAAGCCAGCTCAAAATCACAAGGTAAGTATATGCATCACACTCATGTGCATGAAGATTTCTTGCTAATGTACATATTTTTTGGAAGAAGGAATCATGAACATGAGGATACACTTCATACATTCATATCATTTGCTCTGATGCATATAGCCAGGATACATGTAACTCATTGCTTGCTCTGTCATGTCTATGCTTTCACATGCCCTTATATTCCATATTTACATGATTGCATACATGTAGGGGGGGCCTATGCATGTTACATGTCCTTCCAAAGCTTTACTTGTTATTCTTCATATCTTTTTCTAAAGGTTTGATGTATGTTGTCATCAATTACCAAAAAGAGGGAGACTGAAAGCACAAGTGCTCCCAGGGTGATTTTGGTAATTAATGTCAACATATCTCTTGTTGGAATAATCTTTTCATCTAGTATATTTTAGACAAGTTCAGCAGATGGAGTGGCATGGACTAGAGGATGTGGAACTCCTTCAAGATGATAAGGACAAAGGATTGGCTGAAGCTCAAAGCTCGGGACTCTACACTTTCTATTTTAGTGATCCAAGATCACATTGAGTCCAAAGGAAAGCCAATACTATTAAAAGTGGATGAGGTGTTGCTTAATGGATTGCTTGCTCAAAGTGCTTAGTGATATGCACAAAAACCCTCAACCACTTTCTCACATCCACATATGTCCCAGACCAAAAGTCAAACTCGGCCCCACCAAAACTTTCTATCCGGCGTCACCGAGTTCATTTGACATAGCCACTGCCACAAAACCCTAATCACTTCGGTCTCAACGATAGGGATCTCGCTCACACCGAGATGGGAATGCCAACTCTCTGTTTCCTATTTGCAACATTTTGGTCCAACCGAGATGTGAGAATCGGTCTCACCGAGTTAGCATTGCAAACTCTCTGTTGCCTCCTCGTAACATTTTGGTCTCACCGAAATGACCGAATCGGTCCCACCGAGTTTACTTGACCAACTCTCTAGTTAGTCTATTACCAAAATTGGTCCAACTGAGTTTGTGTAATCGGTCTCACCGAGATTACGTTATGCCCTAACCCTAATGAAATCGGTCCTACCGAGTTGATCATATCGGTCCCACCGAAATGCCTAACGGTCACATTATGAACTAAATCGGTCTGACCGAGTTCTCTGATTCGGTCCCACTAAGTTTGGTAAATTGTGTGTAACGGTTAGATTTTGTGTGGAAGCTATATATACCCCTCCACCCACTCTTCATTCGTGGAGAGAGCCATCAGAACATACCTACACTTCCATTACTCACTGTTCTGAGAAAGAACCACCTACTTATGTGATGAGACCAAGATATTCCAATCCTACCATATGAATCTTGATCTCTAGCCTTCCCCAAGTTGCTTTCCACTGAAATCTTCTTTCCACCAAATCCAAATCTGTGAGAGAGAGTTGAGTGTTGGGGAGACTATCATTTGAAGCACAAGAGCCAGGAGTTCATCATGGACACACCGTCTATTACCTTTTGGAGAGTGGTGTCTCCTAGATTGGTTAGGTGTCACTTGGGAGCCTCCGACAAAATTGTGGAGTTGAACCAAGGAGTTTCTATGAGCAAGGAGATCACCTACTTCGTGAAGATCTACCCTAGTGAGGCAAGTCCTTCGTGGGCGACGGACATGGTGGAATAGACAAGGTTGCTTCTTCGTGGACCCTTCGTGGGTGGAGCCCTCCGTGGACTCGCGCAGCCGTTATCCTTCGTGGATTGAAGTCTCCATCTACGTGGATGTACGATAGCACCACCTATCGGAACCACACGTAGAAAATCTCCGTGTCTACCTTGCGTTTGCTCCCTCAAACTCCTCCCTTCACCTTCATATGCAATTTCTTTAATTTCCGCAGTTATACTCTTAGAATTACATGTGTAGTTTGATTGCTTGACTTGTGATTAATTGCTAAAATCTGCCAAGACTCAAAATTGGGAAAAGGCTAGGTTTTTATTTGGTCAAGTAGTCAAATTTGCATGCTTTACTTTCCAATGCCCATATACTCTTGTCATGCATGCTTGATATGTTTTGTGAATGTTTAAACATGTGCTAAAACTCTACCTCAACTTGAAGAAACTAAAAACTGCCACCTTTCTTCCTAAGAGTCTATTCACACCCTCCCCCTCTAGACACCTCTTCTCGATCCTTTCAGAGTCATGTCCTGCGGTTGCATCGATAATTTGGTCAATGTGGGGCAGTGGAAAAGGATCCTTAGGGCAAGCCTTGTTTAGGTCTGTAAAGTCGACACAGAGGCGTCAGGATTTATCCTTCTTTGGTACCATGACTAAATTGGCTAGCCAATCCGGATCTTTAATTTCTCTTATGAATACGGCCTCTAGTAACTTGGCCAGCTCTTCCCCCATCGTTTGTCTTTTGGGTTTGGAAAATCGTCGCAGTGACTGCTTGACTAGTTTGAAATCTTTAATGATGGTAAGGCTGTGTTTGGCCAGCCTGCGTGGGAATCCAGGCATGTCCGAAGGGTGTCAGGCGAATATGTCCCAGTTTTCGCGGAGGAAGGCGCGCAATGCGTTATCTACCATTGGGTCCGGCTGTGCCCCAATGGATGCCCTCTTGTTGGGGTCCGTCGGATGCACTTGAAATTTGATAATTACATCTGCTGGCTTGAAGGAGGTAGATTTCGATCTTTTATTAAGGACTACGTCCGCCTTGTCCATCGTGTTTGGTAAGGTGGTTAATTCTTCGGCTGCGAAAGCTTCAGATAGTGCCTCTAGGGCCAAGGATGTGGTTTTGTTCTCGGCACGGAGTGCTCTATCCGGATCACTTATTATGGTGATTATTCCACTGGGCCCTGGCATTTTGAGCTTCATGTACCGTAATGGGGTATGGCCTGGAAGCGTGAGAAAGCGTCCCGCCCTAGAAGGGCATGGTATCCATTGTTGAAGGGGACAATGTGGAAGAGCAGTTCCTTTGACCTGTAGTTCTCGGGTGTACCGAATACTATGTTGAACGTAATACTTCCCGAACACCGGGCTTCTCAGCTGGGAATAATTCCTCTGAAGGTTGTATTACTTTGTTCAATACGGGATTTATCAACCTGCATTTTTGCAAGCGTGTCCTCGTATATGAGGTTGAATCCTCTGCCGCCATCTATTAGTACTTTAGTAAGGCGAAAGCCATCTACTATTGGGTTTAGTACAAGAGCGGCTGTGGCTCGGACCGGCCGGACTCGCGGTTCGTCGTCGGCAGAAAAACTAATTGCCGTGTCGCTCCATCGGCTTGCAGTGCTTATTTGATGAACCTCGGCAAGTTCGCGATGTGCTCTCTTGCGCCAGTTTTTTGAGGAGAATGTCTCGAAGACAGTGAGGACGTCAAAATTGTTCTCCCCTGAAGTTGCGGTGGCGAGGATTGCTTCACCGCTTTTCACTACCTGCCGGAGTACCCAACACGCTCGAAGGCTGTGGGTTGGGGTAATGTCCGGGGCGGCATGTATTTGGCAAGACTTATCTAAGAGTTCGTCCAGAACGGACCGGTGTCCTGTGAAAGGTCTGTTTTTCTTGCCAATGGGCATGTGATCGGATGCCCTGCTAGTGTATATCCGATTTACTTTAGCGGCGTATTTTCCGAAGACGGACTGCTCCAGATGTGTATTCTGGGCCTTCCAAGTACTTTCCATAGCGCAGTAATTTCGTACTAAATGCGACAATTCCGTGAAACTCTGTACTCGATGGTGGTTGAGGGCGTTCAAGACTCCCTCGTCCGTGCAATTGCGGTGAAATATGGGAACCGCATCGTCGTGGCAACAGTCCTTAATCGTGTTTTTGACAAGTAGGAATCTGGCCCAGAAGTGATGAACCGTCTCTTGGAGCTGCTGTTGTACGTACATGAGATCACATATGTCCGGAAATCCGAAGTTACTTGGAGAGTATTTACTGTGGTGGGTGGGTGTGGATAAATTTGAGTCCTGACCCAATGTAGTATCCGAGGTTCGTACAACCTCTGGTGTGGATGATCTGGATCATGTGGGATCTGTGCATCCTCCGGGCCCGGCGTCTGTCCCTGAGCTCGAAAGACGCAAAGTCCCACCTGAGTGAAGGGTGTTCGGCTCAAAGGGTTCGGAGATCCAGATAACGCCGGTAACCATCTCACGAAGAGAAATATCTCCGACCCGTTCCTCGACGGCCGCCACCAGGTGAGTGATCGGGGTGGAATTGTCATCCTCCTGACCGGATTTAAGCCCGATCTGATCATTGGGTGATGAAAGCCCTAGGGCGGCGATGCGATCCAGCAACTCGTTTAAGGACGAGGAATCCATCGGAGTCGTGTCTTCGGAGTGTTTGAATCCAATGTAGGAGCGGTGCTCGATGACCGCAGGGGGTGCGGTCGGCCTAACGGCCATGCGGGCGCATACAGCGAACCCGTCGAGCTGGAGGACCTGGCCCAGAGCCAGGTTGTTTTCGAGGATGATGTTGTTGTTGATGATGAGACGAGCCACCGATCGCTTCTCGTGACTACACAACGGAGCTCTCAATGAAAGCACCATTGTCGGTGTCAAAACCGGCATATCTCGGGTAGGGGTGCCCAAGCTGTGCATCTAAGGATCGATGGTAACAAGGGACTGTGGACACGATGTTTGCCCATGTTTGGGACCTCTCTATAGAGGTAATACCCTACCTCCAGCTTGATTGATCTTGATGAATATAGGGTTATAAGAGTTGATCTACCTCGAGATTGTAATGGCTAAACCCTAGAAGTCTAGCCTATGTCACTACTGGAAAAGGCCTACTAATGGCGCACCAGTTTTGGCCATTAATGGCGCACAACTGGTGCGCCATTAGTAGCACGCCATTAGTATTTTTTACTAATGGCGCACCACTCGTGAGTATCTAGTATACTAATGGCGCACCTGTATAGGGCACGGTGCGCCATTAGTATGCCTCTCAGGGGGCCATCTATACCCAGGTGCTTTGGCATACTAATGGCGCACTGCATAGAAGTGCGCCATTAGTAATTTTTTCAGAATTTTTTTTCCAAATTTTTTTTAAATTTTTTTTCTTAATCTCAGGTCATTATGGCTTAATATGGGGTCAATTTGCTTAATCTCAAGTCAAATCACACTCTGTGGTCAAACTTCTCATAAGGTCACCCATTCTCACACTACTCCAACCCGAGCACGCTGAACTTTGTAGTTCTATCCAACCCCAGCACCAGCTCACTTCACAGGCACTTGTTGATATATCTATCATATCAATCCTATTAACCCTACTTGATGTCTAGTAGTTTGTTAATGTTCATAAGTATGATGAAATTTTGAAAATATATTTCAAACTTCCCGGTCATATTACGTATTATATTTTGGAAAAAAATTATAAATTTTTTATTTCGAAAATTTTATAATTTTTTTTCCTGTTACTAGTGGCGCACCTGGCAAACGGTGCGCCACTAGTAAGTTTGAAATTTTTTGAATTTTTTTGCCTCTAGATCTTAAAAGCCCCGTAACTTTTTTTCGAGTAGATGATTTTTCATATAAAAAACTTTTTAATCCGAGTTCGTATGCAAAAGTTATGCCCGTTTTACTAAATTCCAGACATATTTTGCAAATAAAGTCAAAATTCATATTTGTAAATTTTCCCAACAAGTAGACCACATATCACATGGGAAACTTTTTTTTTTACATTTACATCATTTTCTTTTATTTATTTCTGAACTGGAAAAGGCGGTCCGCGGGGG
>LR738714.1:405697230-405812778 GCA_902687465.1 Secale cereale
GGCCAAGTTAGTAATGGCGCACCGTGGGGGTGGTGCGCCATTAGTAGTTCAACTACTAATGGCGCACCACTCCAATGGTGCGCCATTACTAGTTTTGAAAAAAATAATAAAATAAAAAAATATATGAAAAAAATACTAATGGCACACCGTAGGAGTGGTGCGCCATTAGTAAGTTTTACTACTAATGGCGCACCACTCCCACGGTGCGCCATTAGTTGTTTTGAAAATAAAATTAAAAAAATAAAAATAAAATTAGGAAAAAATAAAAACAAAATATGAAAAAAATACTAATGGCGCATCGTAGGAGTGGTACGCCATTAGTAAGTTTAACTACTAATGGCGCACCACTCCCACGGTGCGCCATTAGTAGTTTTGAAAAAAAAACAATTTGAAAAAAAATTACTAATGGCGCACCGTGGATGTGGTGCGCCATTAGTAGTTTAACTACTAATGGCGCACTATCCACTGGTGCGCCATTAGTAGTTTTGAAAAAAAAATGAAAAAAAATGTTACTAATGGCGCACCACATCAACGGTGCGCCATTAGTATTTGGATACTAATGGCGCACCACATGTCTGGTGCGCTATTAGTAACAATCATATCTATAGCCCTTTTCCTAGTAGTGTGTAATTGTGATTCTGCTACCCTCTACAGATCACAAGACCCCCTGGTTTATATATCCACCAGAGGAGGCCTAGGGTTACAAAGATTACTTGGGAAGGAAGGAATCAATACACCCGGACATCTATCCTGCCTTTCTACATACACAGGATTATTAACCGAACACGGGGGATGCTTGTTTATCCTCATCTTCAAAGCCCATCAGTCCGGCCCAGCTTCGATGGATCGGACACTCGTGGACCCCTAAATTTAGGACTCCTTCAAGTGGACTTGCAACTAGGAAAAAACATGATTGGTTCAGTTGCGAGTCCACAGTGGACTTTGCCACTAGGACAAAAAAAATCTTAGGGTTGAGTTGCGTGTCAAAGGGTGGACTTGCAACTAGGAAAGAAAAGTATTGGTTCAGTTACGAGTTGATGGTGGAGTTGCAACTAGGACAAAAAATGTTGAGTCCCAGTTGCGAGTCAAGGGCGGACTTGCAACTAAGACAAAGCGGGGGCTGGTTGCAACTTGCCGAAACTCGGAGCTGGTTGAAACTGGAAAAGGCGGGTGCTGGTTGCAACTGATCAAAAAATAGTTCCGGCCCTAGTTCCAAAAAAGGGTTTCCCCTCGCTTTGTCTCAGTTCCGAAGGATTCCCCCTGTTTTGTATTACAAAGCAACCAACCCCAGTTACAACTTATGAGTGGACATGCAACTGGAAAAAAAAAGACAACCCCTTGTTTAATGGTGGACGGTCAACTTACAGCAATTGGAAAATTCATGAATTTAAAACAATAAACAAAAAATGGAAAAGAGAAATAATAAAATAAGAAAATGATGAATTGAAAAGTTTACAAACTTGAAACACACCAATGAAAACAGAAGGAAAAGAAAAAAAACAGTGATGAGCTAGCTCCTAAACCTGTGCATGCACCACAGTCAACAGCAAACAAACAGCGGCTCGACCCCAACTAGCATCGACCTGGACACCGCCGCATGCGATACAAGAGCGAGCGCAACAACGAGGCAAATAGGTTTACACGTATCTTAAAGAGGGAGGAGATTCAAAGGCTCTGGACTTGGATGTGAGGTAGCTATTTTATATTTAGATGTAAAATAGTAAAACTAATTAAACAATAGCATCTTCACTAAGGAAGCGACCTCAAGCGCCACCCTTACTGAATCCGTTGATTAGAGGCGAAGTGCTACATACATATATGTTGTATTTATTGACACCGATGTAAGTTTCCCGAACTAAAAAACTGAGCTAGCAATGATAGCCTGAATAATCTATCATGTCATTCCTACAAGAACTCTGGCAAGACCACGAAGCGAGGATCGGGATTCATCATGTACAAGGACTGAATGCCAAGGATGAGGTCCGTGGGCTTGTACCCTGTCAGCTCCTTGAATTCCCCGTTCCACTTCTGCACCTGGCTGGCCATTGGGTTCAAGATCAACCTGGCGAGAAAGACCGCCGACGCCGCCACGGCGGACGGCATGAGCTCCAGGCATCTGTAGTCGACCAGCGATGTTTCGGCGAGCTGATGCGCCAACCTCTGAACCTCCAGGTCACCCTCTCCATCGCTGTACCTGGTGAAGTGGTCCACGAACGTGTAGGCTGTTGGTCCGCTGAGCTCGTACCGGAGCTCCGCCAACATCTTGAACTCCATGTCGGTCACCTCGTTCCTGGCGGCGAACCCACAGTCCGCGGCAATTTTCGCGGCATTCACCTTGAACCTGGTGCCCCGCTCCTCGTATTTGGCGGCGGTGAAGACGGCCGTGGCGCCCAGGAGACGGAGCTCATACTCCATGTCCATGCGAGCCGTAGACAAGGTTCGCGCCGACAGGACGCGGTCGACGTAGGAGACGGCACGGTGAAGCGTGCCAGGGGCCAGGTCGTAGTACCGGGCGAAGTCGTCCATCCAGAAGACGAGCGTGGCACGCATCGATGGGCTCATCCGATCCCCCTGCACCGTCTTCATGTAGTCCGGCGAAGGCCGCTCCTCGACGTTCTTCTTCATCTCCCGGAGGTTGAAGTCGATGTCGATGTCGTAGTCAGAGAGCCGCGAACGCGTGGCCGAGTTCTTGGAGTCCGGGACGACGCGGTCCGGGAGCAGGGACGGTGCGGGCACCTCCAAGAATGGGTGAAAAAGATGGGCGTCGAGTGCGGCGGCGTACAGCTCGCACGTCGCCGGGAGCTCCACGGAACATTCGAGTGCGGCGGCGTGATCGACGGGCGTGGGAGCGAATTCGAAGCCGGACAGATGCGGGCGTGTCGCCGTGTTCTTGGAGTCCGGGACGACGCGGTCCGGAAGCAGGGACGGTACGGGCAACTCGAACGGCGGGTGGAAAAGATGGGCGTCGAGTGAGGCGGCATAACGCTCGCACGTCGCCGGGAGCTCCACGGAATCTTGGAGCGCGGCGTGGTCGAGGTGGGTGGGAGCGAAGTGTGCAGTCGGAAGCGGAGGGAGTGCGCCGATCGCCCGGAGGTAGGCGTCGTCAAACTCCATGCGGTGGCCGGCGGCGCATGAGAAGGCGCCGGGCAGAGAAGGACCCGAAAGTAGGTCGGCGGTGAAGGGATCCATGACGGCCATCGCTTGATCGAGAGGGAGAAAGGGGTCTGGACTCTGGAGGTCTTGGACTGGAGGGTGGTACGTGATTGCAAATGCAAAGGAGGCAAGGAGGGAGTCCTACCATTTATACATGACGGCGACTCGTTCGATGGGTTTTCTTGAGAGTTGGGAAACCACATCGCTACCGGTCCCGTCTCGTATTGGCGATGAATCGGATTGCTACCGCTCCACGCGTAAATAATTTGGGGCGCTGACAGGCGCCGGTGCGCCGGCCCAAACATTTGGCCGGTCCACTGGTAACCGTCCGATCTACATAATGTGAATAGTCGGATCTGGGTGTCGTCTTCCTCTTTTTCCCTATCTTCATTCTAAGTCCTACACGCATGGGAAAAACAAGAAAAAGACAGGGGGCGCCAACGATTCCTGCTAAGCACCGCCGGCTCCCCATTGTCGCTGCTAGCTGCTCGCCGTCGCCGTCGCCGCTTGCCGGTTGCAGCCCTCGTGCCCTGGTGTAACCTCGTGCAGCAAATCGCGCGCCTGGATCCAACAAAAAATATGGGCAAAAAATCACCGTGCCCACAGCCCTCCAATGCTGCAACCCTTCACCCATCACAGGTGTCGCGGCTGTCACCGGGATGCTGCGAGGCCGGAGACCATGCGGAGATGCTAACGCTGACAACGATGGGCGACCTGACCCTGCAGCAGCATCTTGCTGCGACCGGCAAGGCATTTTGCTCGAACCAGCGACACCAATTGTTGGAACCGGCACGTCGGGGAGCTGGAATGTGGAGTAGGGCGTGGAGCTACAACCTCATGCGCCCGGAGTTGCAACCGCCCGCAAAAAAGCTACTACCTGCAACCCAAAAAGCTACTACCGGCAGATTGATTTGCTACCACTGACGACGCGAGACGGCTGCAAGCATCGAGCAGGAAGCTGCAACCGCGTACAAAAAAGCTAGTACGGGCAATGGAAAAAGCTACTACCGGCGGACATTTTTTCTACAATGGGCGACGGTGAAATTTGTGGCCGGTGAAGGTAGACGGCTACAACCTAGTGAAAGATACAAACCGCAGACAAAAATGCTACAACCGGCATATGGAAAAGCTACAACGCACCACGAGCTGGGATGGTCAATGCAGAGAGATGTGATGTTTGCCATGGCGTTTGGGACCATGCTTTCGGCAAGCTGTGGCAGTCACTACGCTGAGCAGGAACGATAACTGTGATTTGCTGCATCAGCGGTGACGAGCCGGCGAGCTTCGATGCCGGTGTCTCCGCTCATCCATGGTGGGGGGTCAGCAGGGGCTTGGTTGCGGCTGCGCTTCGCCGATGGCAACACTGGTTCAGGCGAGCTGAAGAAAAATGCGTTGCTACAAGGAAGAAGGAACGAACATGGCTACTTGACTAAGAGATAAGGGACATGGCTACTTGACTAAGAGATAAGGTTGTGTTAAAAAAAGATAGATGTGTGGGCCTAGCCTGTGTGAACATAGGTTACGAAGCACACGATCTAAATAAATCACACGAACAGCGCGTGTCCGGCACGGCGTATCTGCCGGCGCCCCAGCTAGAAACGTTTACCAATAATTTGTGTTTGTGATTGTTTTGGATCGAGTTCGTAGGATGCGGGGAAGGCAGGCGCGACTGGTAGTGTGGCAATTGTACTTTTTTTAGTTCGAAATTGCTGCATTTTATTCAGCAGTCTCGACACACACTAAGATCATCGTTGGGCTGATACTAGCCGATGGCACCCAGGGCCAAGTTTTACGCAGCTGATTCAAGCCTTCCTTGCGTAATCAAAATACGTGTAACTTTATTTAATTGGAGGATCCATTCTCACTTTCTCAGTGCACACTTGACTTGGCATACTTGGCTGGACACTATGGAATGATTGGAAGCCTCCCGCTCCTAGCCTGCGCCGCCATCCACTCCGGCCGCAGCGGCCACCATACCGGCGCTCGGCACTTTGCCCACCCTGGTCACCATACCTTCTAGTCGCTCCGTGTCACCCTCCACGCTCATGGCGCTCTCCGATCACAAATTCGAGGCTAGCCTCGCTTTTGAGGCCTACATCTAGAAAGAATTTGGTTCGCTAGTCAACCACTTCGGCGGGTCCTCCTCCAGAGAGTTCACCATGGTTCGAGAACTCTCAAGGTCCAAACTACGTATTAATGCGGATTTGGTTAGTCTCATTCTACAATCGTGTTTTGGAGGGCATGCTTCTCGTTCCAAAGTTTCTTGTCTTGGAAATTGGTCTTTCAAGTTTATGGTTTGTTCCATGTTTGTCGGTTTTGCTATCCTGAAAGGGGGCAACATTGCTAATGAGCTGTTCAATTTGGGATTCTTCTTTTGGGGGGATTATAACACCCAAGATGCGATTCTATCTCGATCACTAGATAAAACTTGTGATTGAGGCACAACCGCATTTCGTGCGCTTAGCAAGATGGATATCATTACATTGTACCATTACATACATATATGGGGAATACATACAAGTGACATGAATTCAACATCATCATGAACAAGACATCCGACTACGGATGCAAACATGAAAAGCACAAAGAGATCCATCTGCTATCCCAGGCTGTCGACCAGGAACCTAACCCAAGACTGACGAAGAAGATGAAAGAATTTCAACGCAAGGAACATCACTCTCATGTCAAGTCATCGGAAACCTGCACCTGCAACTGTTATTGTAGTATATGTGAGCCACGAGGAGTCAGCAATCCCATAACCATGGGTACCAAGACCAGCAAAGCTTAATGAGTATGGAAAAGATAGTGGTGAGGTTGCAGCAGCGACTAAGCATAAGTATGGTTGCTAACTTACGAGTACAAGAATAAGATGAGCCTCTACGCAAACGGTCGCAAACTAGTAATTAACGCTAGAGATCCTGAACTACCTACGAGTCAAACATAACCCCACCGTGTTCTCTTCTCAAAGTGAAGAGAGACGGTCACGGTTACTCACGCGGTTGTGTATTTTTATTTCGGATCCTCTGTCAAGTTTTCTACAACCGGACATTAACAAATTCCAATCTTCCATATAACTGCAGGCACGACTTTCGACAGATCATAACCCTACAGTGGTGTCCCAACTTAGCCCATCACAAGCTCACTATCCACGGAGTCGCAAATCCATGTTGGTATGACCCGAGTATTCTCGGAATCCCGTGCTCAAGATATTTCGACAAAGGTAAAACTAATCAAGCAAGACCTCCCGGCGTGTCGACATCCTGATAGTAGCCGCGCATATCTCGTCTCAGGCCACGACCGGATAGGTCAGCCTACAGGTATATACCAATCCTTGAGTTTCCCCGTGGTGGCCCCGCAGTCCGTCTAGTTTGGACCAACACTCGTGAGGAGTACTAGCCCGGGGGTTGATTAAGAGTCCTCGGGTGCTAGCCGGTCCCTATGCAAGTTTTAGTTATTAGGCAAATGTAGTACCAAAGTTGGGTCTTGCTGGAAAAGCTTTATGCAATGCGAATTATCGAGGGGGGCCCATAAATCCCAACCGTGTTAGGAAAGTAAAATCAAGGAACATAACACCGGTTTATGGGTGCCGAAGGTGGCATGAGTCGAAATAAACACCAAGCAAAAGGCCCAGCCTTCCACCCCTTGCCAAGTATATATGTGCATTAATTAATTAAGAGATATTGTGATATTCCAAAACCAAGATCCAACATGGAGGAATCTTCATCTTCACCTGCGACTAACAATGCTATAAGAGGGGCTGAGCGAGCGATAACATCGCCAAACAACGGTTTGCTGGGATGGTGTCAAAGTTTAGAGGTTTCGTGGCAACAAGGAGGGGCTGACGGCAAAAGATAGGTAGCGCGACATATAGCGATAGCATCGAGACAACTAGCATGGCAATGATAGTAATGAGATCCAAGGTGACGGTCATCTTGCCTGCGATCCTGCTAGGAAGAAGAACAAGTCCATGAAAAAGACGAAGAAGAAGCCACAAAGACGAACCAAGTGTACTCGAATGAATCCTCATGATCGCAACGGAATATGAACTAGCGAGAAGAAGCACACAACATGGTAAACACACAACACATAACAAGACAATATGCTCAAACAAGTATGATTCATGACAAGGCTACATGATGCAGTTCATGGCAAGGGATGATTCAAACAAGAACATCACACAAACCAAGTTTAAATGAGCCCGGAAAACAACATATAACAATTCCGGTAAGTCCTCATATGCGCATCTCGAAATTGGTCCAACTCTGAACAAGCCTTAAGATAAAGTTGTTAAATAGCAAGTTAACGTGCACCATGATGATCTATTCGAAATTCTAGTCAAGTTTCATATAAAGTTCATTTAATTCGGAGCTACGGCCTAGAAGATATGAGCAAAACAAGTTAAGCATGGCAAGATGCAATATGCATTCAAACATCAAGCAAACACACTCCAATCATGTATACAACATGATATTATGCATCTACATGAAAAAGCACAAAAGTTTCATATAGGATACGCTCAACACGGAGCAACGGTTCATCACATACACACAAAGCAAGTTTGAAACACAATCAGACTAAAACAGCAAGTAGGCATGTAGTTGACATCGAAACATCATGATACAATAACATTTCATGACAACAAAGGGCATGGCAAGCATGCACATGTCATGCAATACATGCATGATCACTGAGCTACTACCCAACACGACTAGAACATGATAAAAACATCATGGAAAGATTGCAAAAGATAACAGATTCACATACTTGGTGAAATAAACTGAACATGGAAGCAACAACGACAAGTAGACATGTTTGAAAGCTTGTGCAACTCATCTCAGAGCATATCATGGCATGTGAGGTCAACCAACAGCAAGAAGACATGTTTATGAAGCTACTCATGGCAAGAACATGGTCATAGGATGCATAGAACACTAGCTATTCACATGGCAAAACTGAACTTACTGTTAATAGGCTGACAGAAACATTTTCTACTAATTTGATAGCATGAACACAACAAGCTACAACAGACCATTAATTCAAACAAGGACATGGATGGATCGAGCATAACATGGACTTCAAGACATGATCATTGGGCAATTCAAAACATGCATGTGTTTGAGTGGGGCATCAAGCAAACATGGCATCAGGATATAACAGTTCCAGACTTAGCAGTTTTCAACAAGTCATAGAAATCAGCAACAGCGAATAGGCCACTTTTCAAGCTTGTTGCATTCAACACAAGGGATATCATGAAAAGTGGATTGCACCACAGTAAAGATTACATGATTGTGCTTCTAAAACATATTGACATGTGGCTCAACCAAAAATCACACATAAAGATCTGAAAAAGAAAAATCAGCATCTTATAACTAGTTTCAGCACTTAACAGACACATGCACTCTTGCAACAGAGATATACATGGCAATATGGCACCTAACATGAATGCAACAGCCACCATCATGTATAGCACTTCACAATGAATATTTTTACATATCATACACTCCATTTGGACCAACATGCACAAAGTTACACCATGTTAAACATGCATACATATTGTTGGCAGACAAGAAGGACTTAACAACAACATCACATAGCAGTTTTGCAACGAAGATTAAGACATGAATATGAATAGTAACATGCATGCAATTGCAACTAACATGTAGAGCACTTCGAGACGAATATTTTGATATATTCTATGCTACATTTGGATCAACACACAAAAAGTTACATAACTCGCAAACATGCAACATGATGTAGATTTTTAGAGACTTCGTGAAAAAACAACCTCGGAGTATTGGTTGGGCGGCCACGTCCGGAGCGGATCGGACACGTCCGATGGACTGGGACCCACGCGGCAGTGACACGGGTGAGGGGATGGGTCGGACATGTCCGGGCTCCTCCGGACATGTCCGGCGCGGGCAGCGGAGGAGCTCGGGGCCGGCGGTGGTGGTGTTGGTCGACGGCGGCGTGAGGTCTCTGGCGTGGGTGACGAAGGAGCTCGAACGGGCAGGTTAGGATCGAGTGGATCCGGGCATAGGCGCCCCTTTCCGGATGGCGGTGGGGTCCGGTAGCGCGAGGCGCTCGCCGGCGCGGCTCAGTGGGGCGGCGGCGCTTGGCGGCGGGAGGCGCGAGCTCGGGCTCGGCGCAGGGCTGATGGGGTCAACGCGCTGGTGCGGCAAGCGGGGCGAAGGGGCTTAGGCCTCTGCCTCGTGCGAGGGCGACGCCTGCAGACGTGCGGCGGCGAGGTGCAGTTCTGGCGACGAGGTCGGGAGGCAGGGTGCGGAACGAAGCGACGGCGGGGTCTGGCCCGAATCCGGCCGGGGGCGGGCCGGGGACGGGCTTTGCGGGCCCGCGCGGTGTGAGGCCGCTGGCGGGGGTGTTGTGGCGGGTGCCTATTGGCTGGCGGTGGCAGAGGTGGTGGCTGGACCAATGGCCGGCTGCCACTTGGCGGGTGTGAGGTGGCCGGCGCAGATTTGGAGGAGAGAGGAGGTGGGAGGTGGCTGGTGGCACGGAAAACGAGGCAGTGGAGGCTAGAGGTTAGGGAAGGGGTCTAGGGGAGTCCAAATTAGGAAGGAGGGTGTTTAAATAGGTTAGGTGGCTAGGGTTAGGGGTTTTTGAGTGATTTTCGGACCGTTAGATTCCGGTGAGATGATTCGAAACGAAGGGAGGGTCTAGGTAGGCCTAGTGGGCTGCATAGGGGTGAGTGGGATGAGAGGAGAGAAGAGAGAGAGAGGCCCGCGCGGTATTTTCGGAGACCAAAAACGTCCGACGATTTAACCGGCGAGGTGCCGCTATAGTTAAACGGTTGGGCTATCAAACAAGCTCCGAATGTGATGAAATTTGACAGGCGGTCTACCTACACTATAATAACACCACACGCCATGTTTCAATCCATTCCGAGAATGTTTTTCGGTCGCTTATAAAATAAATATTCGGAGGTGCCGCGGGCGCGTGCGAGTGTGTCTGGGCTCCGAACGGACAACGGAAAAGACGGGCGGACTCGGACGGATGCAAGTTTTGAAAACATGAGGATGCAATGCACATGATGACATGACAAAATGCAACACGGAAGCAGATGACATGTCAATGACAGCGAATAACTAGCTGACACCTGGCGCATCGGTCTCGGGGCGTCACAACACTCCCCTACTAACAAGAGATCTCGTCCCGAGATCTTACAAACGAGACGGAAGAGAAAAAGGAAGAAGGTGAAACCAAAGTACCTTGAGAGGTTGAACAATTTGAAAGGAAGAATACAACGGAGAGGAATGAAATTGAGAAGCTTCGGTAAAATAAGGAAACAAGGCAAAGGACGAGAATCAAGAGCTTAGATGACAATAGCGACATTGAAACCACTTCGGTTAAGCGAGATAGGTGAGGGATAAGAACAAGAAAAATTTAGACAACACTTCGGTTGAATATGGAAGAAAATAGAACATGAACTCGATAAGATGGAGCGATACATGACGAGATGAACAAGAAAATGCCTCCAGAAGAATAAAGAATGGAATGAGAAGAAAAGGGGAAGAACACATCTTCTAGCACAATGAATTTGAAGGCATCCTTAGAAGGAATGATTGAATTGGATTGTTGAGAAAATCAACAACAAAAGAATAATCTTGTTGTGGGCTTATGGATATCATCCCAAACCTTGAGGTGATATTATGCCGCAACCAAAGTATTGATGAGCTAAGAAGAGCGAAGAATGCAAAACTCCACTTCAAAAGATTATAGAGAATTATTTGCATCTCGAGACACAACAGAAAAATGCTTGCGCTTGATCCAAAAGAATTTGATGAACCTTTGAAGAATGATTTGAATCGCTATGAGCCACAATGAAGAACTCTGGTAACGAAACGATGATGAAGGGTGAGTAGAATAAGAATAAGTCCTTGCGATGATTTAGACTGGGTTCCGACAAGAAGGCTGAGAAACTATGAACTCTGGAAAGAAAGGATGAAAGCACTTGGGACTAGAATTTATTCATCAAGAATAAACTCCGAAGGAAGGAATAAATTAACTTGAAGAGAATGAATAAGAATTATGGTATGCTCATCCTTAATCTATTAAATTGACGAAAGCAATGGATTCGCAAACTACTTATTCACGTTGAAAATGATTAAAGAGGAATATGGCACGAACTTGAGAAAGTCTTCATGAACCACCGGTAGGAATAGAAAGACGAATGAATAGATATGATAACAAATGAAAGAACTCTTGAGCGAACCACTGTAAGAATTGAAACCGAGTGATGAAAGAATAAACCACCGTAAAGAATTGATATTGAATGAAGAAAATAGAATGAATCGCCGGAAGAATAACTTGAGGGAAGTTAGATCGAGGAGAATGTAGAGATCTTGAATTGATTAAAGAATACTTGAACGAAGCGCCGGATGAATGTGAGACGAACGAAGAGGCATCAATGAAGAATATTTTGGAGGACGAAGTTGAAAACTGAGAACGAAAAAATCTTCTGAATGATGGCCTTCGGAGGATCACAATGGAAGAATTCACGAAATACCCAGAATGAATGAAAAGAGGAAAAGGATGAACCAAGCATGAAAATAATTTGAAAACGGTCTTAGAGAAGGCACATGTCGGATGGAATCCATACTTACGTCACAAATGAAAAGAATTTCGGAACACTCCGAGAAATTAGAAGAGTCAGGTAAGATCCTGGGAAAAGACATGTGGGTTATGAGCCCACAGAAGAGAAAACATCGTTGAAAAGGATTATTCGAGTGAGAAATGATGCACCGGAACATTTGAAAGACTCGAATGAGGTGACAACCTAGAATAAATTAGAACATAGACGAATATCCTGGAATGTCTTTGGAACACCGGAACAATTAAATGGCGAGAGGCGAACGAGAGAAGGGGAAAACACTTGGGCAATGGAAAAGAATAAGATCAACACCGAAAACTTGAATTGAATCCACCGGAGAAGAACAAGAGATGAATAATGACGACAAGACGAGAATTCACCGGTTAAAATAACTGAGGAAAGAATGCAAAGGATTCACACGAGTAGGATGGATACTCGATTGAGGACTCCGGCTCCGAGAAGAAAAAGGGTGGGCGGGTGGGAAAAATAAAGACCACATCGGACGGGGAAAACAATGCCGGTTGGAAAGAACTGAGGATTGAACTAGCAAAAGATGAAGAGGATCGAATCAACTCGGACGAGAAATGCACCGGATGAAAAGAGCTAACATCGCAACGAACAAAAACTAACCACGTGATCCTAAAAAAAATTGAAGGGGAAGAGGAGTAATTCAAAACACCTACGTCAAGATTCCTAACCAGAGCGACAAGGGGATGAGGAGTAAAAAGAATTTCTACTCTACGATATAACTAGAGTCCAAAATAGTTTTTTCTTCTAGACTCGACAACGGCCAAACTATGATCAATCAAGGGACCTCCTATGGTTGGTCGAGGCTCTGATACCAACTTGTAACACCCTAGATGTGATTCTATCTCGATCACTAGATAAAACTTGTGATTGAGGCACAACCGCATTTCGGGCGCTTAGCAAGATGGATATTATTACATTGTACCAATTCATACATACATGGGGAATACATACAAGTCACATGAATTCAACATCATCATGAACACATCCGACTACAGATGCAAACATGAAAAGCACAAACACATCCATCTGATATCCCAGGCTGCCGACCAGGAACCTAACCCAAGACTGACGAAGAAGAAGAAAGAACTTCAACGCAAGGAACATCGCTCTCACGTCAAGTTGTCGGAAACCTGCACCTACAATTGTTGTTGTAGTATCTGTGAGCCATGAGGACTCAGCAATCCCATAACCATGGGTATCAAGACCAGCAAAGCTTAATGGGCATGGAAAGGATAGTGGTGCGCTTGCAGATGCGACTAAGCATGGCTAACTTACGAGTACAAGAATAAGATGAGCCTCTACGCAAACGGTCGCAAACTAGTAATTATCGCTAGAGATCCTGAACTACCTGCCAGTCAAACATAACCCCATCGTGTTCTCTTCTAAAAGTGAAAATAGACGGTCATGGTTACTCACGCGGTTGTGTATTTTTATTTCGGATGCTCTGTCAAGTTTTCTACAACCGGACATTAACAAATTCCAATCTGCCACACAGCCGCGATCACGACTTTCGAAAGATCATAACCCTGCAGGGGTGTCCATACTTAGCCCATCACAAGCTCACGATCCGCGGAGTCACAACTCCATGTTGGGAAGACCCAAGTATTCTCGGAATCCCGTGCTCAAGACATTTCAACAAAGGTAAAACTAATCTAGCAAGACCTCCCGGCGTGTCGACGTCCTGTTAGTAGTCGCGCGTATCTCGTCTCAGGCCACGACCAGATAGGTCAGCCTACATGTATATACCAATCCTCGAGTTTCCCCGTGGTGGCCCTGCAGTCTGTCCAGTTTGGACCAACACTCATGAGGCGCACTGGCCCGGGGGTTGATTACGAGTCCTCGGGTGCTAGCCAATCCCTATGCAAGTTTTACTTATTAGGAAAATGTAGTACCAAAGTTGGGTCTTGCTGGAAAAGCTTTAAGCAATGCAAATTATCGAGGGGGGGGACCATAAACCCCAACCGTGTTAGGAACGCAAAATCAAGGAACATAACACCGGTTTATCGGTTCCTAAGGTGGCATGAGTGAAACAAAACACCAAGCAAAAGGCCAAGCCTTCCACCCCTTGCCAAGTATATATGTGCATTATTAATTAAGAGATATTGTGATATTCCAAAACCAAGATCGGACATGGAGCAATCTTCATCTTCACCTGCAACTAACAACGCTATAAGAGGGGCTAAGCGAGTCGTAACATAGCCAAACAATGGTTTGTTGGGATGGTGTCAAAGGTTAGAGGTTTCATGGTAACAAGGAGGGGCTGACGACAAAAGATAGGTAGTACGACATATAGCGATAGCATCGAGACAACTAGTATGGCAATGATAGTACTGAGATCCAAGGTGACGGTCATCTTGCCTGAGATCCCGCAAAGAAGAAGAACGAGTCCATGAAGAAGACGAAGAAGAAGCCACGAAAACGAACCAAGTGTACTCGAACAAATCATCACGATCGCAACGGAATATGAATTAGCGAGAAGAAACACACAACGTGGTAAACACATAACACATAACAAGACAAGATGCTCAAACAAGTATGATGCATGACAAGGCTACATGTTGCAATTCATGGCAAGGGATGATGCAAACAAGAACATCTCACAAAGCAAGTTTAAATGAGCCCGGAAAACAACATATAACAATTCCGCTAAGTCCTCATATGTAGATTTTGAAATTGGTCCAAATCTGAACAAACCTTAAGCTAAAGTTGTTAAACAGCAAGTTAACATGCACCGTGATGATCTACTCAGAATTCTAGTCAAGTTTCATATAAAGTTCATTTAATTCGGAGCTACGGCCTAGAAGATATGATCAAAACAAGTTAAGCATGGCAAGATGCAATATGCATTCAAACATCAAGCAAACACACTCCAATCATGTATACACCATGATATTATGCATCTACATGCAAAAGCACACAAGTTTCATATTGGACACGCTCAAAACGGAGCAACGGTTCATAACATACACACGAAGCAAGTTTGAAACACAATCAGCCTAATACAACAAGTAGGCATGTAGTTGACATCGAAACAACATGATACAATAACATTTCATGGCAACAAAGGGCATGGCAAGCATGTACATGTCAAGCAATACAAGCATGATCACTGAACTACTACCCAACACCCCTAGAACATGCTCAAAACATCATGGCAAGATTGCAAAAGATAATAGATTCACAGACTTAGTGAAATAAACTGAACATGGCAGTAACAACGACAAGTAGGCATGCTTGCAAGCTTGTGCAACTCATCGCAGAGCATATCATGGCATGTGAGTACAACCAACAGCAAGAAGACATGTTTATGAAGCTACTCATGGCAAGAATATGGTCATAGGATGCATAGAACACTAGCTATTCACATGTCAAAACTGAACTTACTGTTAACAGGATGACAGAAACATTTTATAGCAATTTGAGAGCATGAAAACAACAAGCTACAACAGGCCATTAATGCAAAAAAGGACATGGATGGATAGAGCATAACTTGGAAATAAAGACATGATCATTGGGCAATTCAAAACATGCATGGGTTTTAGTGCGGCATCAAGCAAACATGGGATCAGGATATAACAGTTCCAGACTTGGCAGTTTTCAACAAGTCATAGAAATCAGCAATAGCGATTAGACCACTTTGCAAGGTTGTTGCACTCAACACAAGGCTTATCTTGAAAAGTGTATTGCACCACAACAAAGATGACATGATTGTGCTTCTAAAACATATTGACATGTGGCTCAACAAAAAATCACACATAAAGATATGAAAAAGACAAATCATCATCTTATAACAAGTTTCATCACTTAACAACCACATGCACTCTTGCAACATAGATAAGCATGGCAATATGGCACCTAACATGAATGCAACAACCACCATCATGTAGAGCACGTCACAATGAACATTTTTACATATCATACACTCCATTTGGACCAACATGCACAAAGTTACACCATGCTAAACATGCATACATATTGTTGACAGACAACAAGGCCTTAACAACAACATTACAAAGCAGTTTTGCAACGAAGATTAAGACTTGAATATGAACAGTAAAATGCATGCAAATTCAACTAACATGTAGAGCACTTCGAGACGAACATTTTGATATATTATATGCTCCATTTGGATCAACACACAAAAAGTTACATAACTCGGAAACATGCAACATGATGAAGATTTTCAGAGACTTAGTGAAAAAACAACCTCGAAGAGTTGGATGGGCGGACACGTCCAGAGCGAATCAGACATGTCCGATGGGCTGGGACCCACGCGGCAGTGACACGGGTGAGGGGAGAGGTCGGACATGTCCGGGCTCCTCCGGACATGTCCGGCGCAGGCAGATGAGGAGCTCGGTACTGGCGGTGCTGGTGTTTGTCAACGGCGGCGCGAGGTCTCCGGCGTGGGTGACGATGGAGCATGACCGAGCAGGTTGGGATCGATTGGATCTGGGCCTGGGCGCCCCATTCCCGACGGCGGCGGGGTCCGGTAGCACGAAGCGCTTGCCGGCGCGGCTCGGAGGGGCGGCGGTGCTTGGCCGCGGGAGGCGCGAGCTCAGGCTCGAGCGCGGGGCCGATGGGATCAACGCGCTGGTGCAGCGAGCGGGACGAAGGGGCTCGAGCCTCTGGCTCGGGCGCGGGCGATGCCTGCGGGCGCGCGGCGGCGAGGTACAATTCCGGCGACGAGGTCGGGAGGCAGGGACGGAGCGAAGCGGCGGCGGGGTCGGGCTCGGATCCGGCCTGGGGCGGGCCAGGGACGGGCTTCGCGGGCCCACGCGGTGTGAGGCCTCTGGCGGGGGTGATGTGGCGGGTGCCTATAGGCCGGCGGCGGCGCAGGTGGTGGCTGGACCAATGGTCGACTGCCACTTGGCGGGTGTGAGGTGGTCGGCGCAGATTTGGAGGAGAGATGAGGTGGGAGGTGGCTGGTGGCACAGAAATCAAGGCAGGGGAGGCTAGAGGTTAGGGAAGGGGTCTAGGGGAGTCCAAATTACGAAGGAGGGGTGTTTAAATAGGTTAGGTGGCTAGGGTTAGGGGTTTTTGAGTGATTTTCGGACTGTTAGATCCCGATCAGACGATCCGAAACGAAGGGAGGGTCTAGGTAGGCCTAGTGGGCTGCATAGGGGTGAGTGGGCTCAGAGGAGAGAAGATAGAGAGAGGCCTGCGCGGTGTTTTCAGAGAGCGAAAACGTCCGACGATTCAACCGGCGCGGTGCCGCTATAGTTGAATGGTTGGGCTATCAAACGAGCTCCGAATGCGATGAAATTTGACAGGTGGTCTACCTACACTATAATAAGACCACACAGCAAGTTTCAACCCATTCCGAGAATGTTTTCGACCGCTTATAAAATAAATATTCGGAGGTGCCGCGGGCGCGTGCGAGTGTGTCTGGGCTCCGAATGGACAACGGAAAAGACAGGCGGACTCAGACGGATGCAAGTGTTGAAAACATGAGGATGCAATGCACATGATGGCATGGCAAAATGCAACACGCAAGCAGATGACATGGCAATGACAGCGAATAACTTGCTGACACCTGGCGCATCGGTCTCGGGGCGTCACAGGGATGGATGTCCTGATTTCAGAAAATAATTTCAACTCTATCGAAAATAACTTGAACAAGAATGGACCACTTGAAAGTGCAACTAATCCCCGGGTGGTTTTGGCAATTAACAACAATATATATATCATTGAACTTATAGTTACTTGAGAATCATTTCAGAGAAGTTCAGTGATATGGGTATGGCAAGGACTGAAGAAGTGGACCCCTCAAAATGCTAAGGCAAGCATTGGCAAAAGCTCAAGACTCCATTTTTGGTTTAGTGATCCAAGATCACATTGAGTCCATAGGAAAAGCCAATACTATTAAAAGGGGATGAGGTTATGATGATGATCTGGTTGCTCAAGTGCTTAGTGACACATCTCCTAAACTATCAGCAACTTTCACTGCCATATACACTAATAAGTAATCTCGGTCCCACCGATATTCCAAACTCAGTCACACCGAGATGAACCACCTCAGCCATAAGCCAAACCCTAGTAAACTCGGATATTCCGATTCTGAAATCGGTTTCACCGAAACATGAGTTGCCAAGGTTCTGTAACCTTCTGTTATCAAATCGGTGTCACCGAGATGATGAAGTCGGTCCCACCGAAACTGGCATGCTCTTGTCATTGCACGAATCGGACTAACCGAGATTGTATATTCGGTCCCACCGAAAACCCCAACGTTCACATTATTTGAACTTTCGGTCTCACCGAGTTGTCCACTTCGGTCCCACCGAGATTGCTCAAATGTGTGTAACGGTTGGATTTTTGTGTGGAGGCTATTTATACCCCTCCACCCCCTCTTCATTCGTAGAGAGAGCCATCAGAAAGAACTACCAGTCCTACCTTACATTTCTGAGAAGAGAACTACCTACCCTTGTGTTGAGATCAAGTTGCTCCACTCCCACCATATGAAGCTTGATCTCTAACCTTCCCAAGTTGCTTTCCACTCAATCCTTTCTTCCACCACAGCCAAATCAGTGAGGAGAGTTGAGTGTTGGGGAAATTATCATTTGAAGCACAAGAGCAAGGAGTTCATCATCATCTACAACATCTATTACCTTTTGGAGGGTGGTGCCTCCTAGATTGGTTAGGTGTCGCTTGGGAGCCTCCGTCATCGAGATGTGGAGTTGAACCAAGAAGTTTGTAAGGGCAAGGAGATCGCCTACTTCATGAAGATCTACCCCGAGTAAGGCTAGCCCTCCGTGGGCGTAGGCCATGATGGAATAGACAAGGTTGCTTCTTCGTGGACCATTCGTGGGTGGAGCCCTCCGTGGACTCGCGCAGCCGTTACCCTCCGTGGGTTGAAGTCTCCATCAACGTGGATGTACGATAGCACCACCTATCGGAACCACGGGAAAAATCACCGCGTCTCCAAAATTGCGTTTGCTCTTCTCCACCTCTCTTTACTACATGTGCAATTTACTTTCCGCTGCCTATACTCTAGAATTGCATGTGTAGTGTGATCCTTAACTTGATCATAATTGTGAATCTCCCAAAAAACTGTTCTTTGTCAAAAGGCAGAATTTTTATAATTAGAAGTAGTCTAATCACCCCCCTCTAGACATACTTTCGATCCTACAAGTGGTATCAGAGCCTTGGTCTCCATTGTATTGGTTTCCATTGCATTGGACTCCATAAGCTTGGTTTCACAACCTAGGAGAGTATGGCGTCTAGTGAGGGTAATTTTCGTAGAGGTCCTTACTTTGATGGTACAAATTTTGCTAGTTGGAAGCATAAAATGAAAATGCATATTCTTGGTCATAACCCAGCCGCATGGGGCATTATTTGTGTTGGTATGCAAGGTGAATTCTTCGAGGAAGGAAAAGTTCCGGATCGCGAAACTACACCGGAAGAATTGCGGATGTTGCAAAACAATGCTCAAGCTTGTGACATTCTCTTCAATGCCTTGTGTCCCGAGGTGTTCAACAAAATCAGCCGTCTTGAAAATGCAAAAGAGATTTGGGATACTTTGGTTGAAATGCACGAAGGTACCGAGTCTGTGAAGGAATCAAAGCTAGATATTCTTCAAGGTCAACTTGACAAGTTCAAGATGAAGGATGGTGAAGGAGTCGCTGAAATGTACTCTAGGCTTGCTCTCATCACAAATGAGATTGCCGGCTTAGGAAGCGAAGAAATGACCAACCGATTCATCATCAAGAAGATTCTCAGAGCTTTGGATGGAAAGTATGACACCGTGTGCACTTTGATCCAAATGATGCCAAACTACAAGACTCTCAAGCCAACCGAAGTCATTGGAAGAATTGTTGCTCATGAGATGACACTTAAGGATAAGGAAGAGCTTCACAACAAGTCGAGTGGTGCTTACAAAGCTACAAGTGATGCTCCCACAACCTCAAGTGACAAGTTAGTTTCCAATGAAGAGATAAGCCTAATGGTTAAGAACTTCAACAAATTCTACAAGAATAGAGGCAAAGAGAGAATCTCAAAGTCTAGATCATATGATGAAAAGAGATCTTCTAGTCGTGATCGAAACTGCTACAATTGTGGAAGACCCGGACACTACTCAAATGAGTGTACGGCTCCCCACAAGAGAAGAGAAGAATCTCCAAGAAGAAGAAGTTCAAGAGATGAGTCACCTCGGAAAGAGAGAAGGAGTAGAGATGATCGTTATGAACGAAGACCCTCTCGGAGAAGCAAGGATTCAGAGAGGAAAGACAAGTCATCAAGGAGCTACACAAGAAGAAAACATCAAGCTCATGTAGGTGAATGGGTCTCCGGCTCCGACTCCGACAATCAATCCGATGGAAGCTATCACTCCGACTCCGACTACAGTCAAGATGAAGGTGTTGCCGGTCTTGCTCTCGTATCCTCCAACTCCAACTCCTACGACTTATTTGATTCACCAAATGAGGGAATTGGAAGATGCTTCATGGCTAAAGGCCCCAAGGTATCACACCCTGAATTCATTGACTTCAATAGTGATGAGGATGACTTGCTTGGTGAAGATGAGCTCTTGCATGATAAATCTAGTGAGCCTAGTAACGATGAACATGCTAGTAGTCTTTATAGTCAAGAAGAGTCGAATGACAATGCTATGAAGGAGATTGAGCGTCTAACTAAAGAACTAAACACTCTTAAGTTAGCTCATGAAACAACTCAAGAAGATCATAGAGAGCTCCTAAGATCTCATGAGAAGCTACGCTTCGAGAAGCTCACTCTAGAGCAAGAACATGAGTTTCTAAAAGCGATCAATGACGATCTTCGAAAGAAGAGTTCTTCATATCTTGCCAAACAACTTCTCTTGTCTAATTTCTTGCCACCCATTAAGACTAAGCATGACAAGCATAAGAAAAATTCTTCCTCTAGTAGTAACAATAACCATGTTAAATCCAATGTTGTTGCTTCTAGTAGTTCTCTTGATTCCACTAACAATGTTTCAAGCCAAGTTACACTTGAGCAAGAGAATAGTTTACTGAAAGGGATCATAGTGAAAGGTGTCTACAAGAGCCTTGCCGGAAGCAAGAACTTTGAGGAAATTGTTCGCAAGCAAGGAAGGCACCGGAAGAATCAAGGAATTGGTTTTGAGCGAAAGTTCAACGCCGAAGGTGTTGAGTGGGAAGAAGGTCAATATCCTACTCCACAGTTTGTTTCTCAAAAGGAGAAGTATGATCCTACTTCTTCCAATGTGGAACAAGCTCAAGACGACCTTCCACCACAAGACCACAAGCTAAAAGCCAAGGACAAGCTTCAAGAGGAGATTGATGCATTCATTGAAGCACCTCAAGCCATGGTCAAGTGGGTTCCCAAGGAAACGTCAAGTTCTACTTCGTCAAGCTCAACTACAACTCCAAGGATTCCTATCAAGATGATGTGGATCCCGAAGAAGAAGAACTAGAAAGTTCTTGAGGGTGACTCCGCCAACATACTTCACTCACATTCATTTTGGCAAAGAACTTGTGCAATCAACTTCCATATCGTGCACTAGTTCATGGAGTCACAAACTCTCTTGTTGGTAAGTCAAGGGACAAGGTAATCATTGCTTTCATGGACATCATCTATTGTGAACTTCAATCTATGTCCATGGATATCCTTGTTTGTTCCTTGTGGGACTAACCCATGTAGGTATTGAAAGTGCCCGAATCCAAAGGATAGCTCCCAACTCTTGATGATCTCCATCAACATTGAGCATCCACATCTTCAACATCTACATGAAGTCTTCTACGACAACCCAAGGTTAGTTTGACCCTTTAAAAGGGGTTCTCACATCTAGGGGGAGCTTTGCTCTAAAAATTGAGCTAAAGCATCTTCAAATGATGTGAACACATCAATGCTTTATGTAAAAGTGGTAACCCCACTTGTGCTTAAACGATGAGTATGACCTATGATCAAATGTTCTCATTTGGCTCCTAAGTCAAAATACTCATATGAAGATGACCTAGTCATCGACAAATTGTGTGTTAGTTGCTAGAGTTTTGGTTGTGCATGTTTGACACATATTTCATTTGCTATCTTATTGTGTGAGCATGTTGGATGCATGATTTTATCCATTCGAGGACATCCATTTGTTGTTTTGGTTGTTTTGATTTTTCTGACCAAATGGATGGACAAGAATGCCTAAGTACCTCCCCTAGCTATCTATGCTTTCTTGTCTCAAATTCTATTCATGCTTACATCACAAACTTTGAACAAGTCATTTTCGGACCCTCCGGGTGAGGAGCACTCGGAGCCACCGATCCGTCTAGGGCTAATCTCCAAAACCTTCTAATTGGTTTCGGTCAGACCAACTCACTCAAACTCGGTCAAACCGAAAGCATTTAGACTGATCTAGGTTTTCATCTCGGTGAAACCGAGTTGTGATTTTCGGCGTGACCGAAGTGCATAACTGCCTAACAGTTATCCATCTCGGTGCCACCGAGTTTTACAACTCGGTCCCACCGACAGCAAAGGGGTATATATTCCAAGGGCCACGCGCGTTGATTCCTCCTTCAAACGTTTTCGCCCCCACATCCCTTGCTGCCGTCGCCTTGGTCTCCGGATCGTCGCCGTCGTCGCCTGTGCGCCCTCGCCGCAGGTCTCCGTCGCCGTCAATGGCCATCTCCTCCGCGCCGTTGCCGCCGTAGAGAAACTCCACCAAGTTAGGGTGAGTTTTGATCCCACTCGTGCTCCCATCTCCGATTCAATGCACGTTTGGATTGCCTAGTATCTTGCCACGATTGAAATCCTCCTGTACACCAGATTAGTTCGTTTGAACTAGATTCGAGTAAAACTTTTAGGGTTAGGTTTCCACTGAACACATCTCGGTGAGACCGATTTTATAATTTCGGTGTGACCGATTTGGCCTATGGCCATTGCACTGCACCCTTCGGTCCAACCGAGTTGTGCAAAATCGGTGTGACCGAAATGAAGTTTTTGTGAAACCCTAGTGTTTTCGGCAGGACCGAAACCCACTTCGGTCAAACCGAAAGTGGTGTGCCAAGCTCCTGTTTAACACTTCGGATTCACCGAAACTTAAACTCGGTTTGACCGAAATGTCTTACGTGAAAACTTAAAACTAGAATTTGAACTCATTTTTTTTGCAAAAACTTCTGCAGTTTGTGATGACTCTTCTTCTCTGCCTATACCTTATCTATTCACAGGTTGTCAGCCATGTCAGATGCCAGTGACAGTCAGAATAGGTCAGAGACACCCATTGCAGACATTCCAGAGGCAGACACTAGTCCTGATCCTAGTAGCCCATTTGATGATGGTGAGAGGAGTACACCTAGTGGCATGCCTCCTGCAGCCACCAGAGCTAGAAAGGAGAAGAATTACGATGATGAAGATTCAGATTTCGTTGTTGAGGAAGAGGTGACCTCCAAGCCTAAAAGGAAGGTTGTTGCCAAAGAGCAACAAGGTCAGCAATCTAAGAAGGGCACCAGCAAAGTCAAGCAGTCAACTGCTGCTAAGAAGCTAAATTTGGGAGAGGCAGCTCCAAGCAAAGTGAAGAAAACCACCAAGAGAAAGAGGGTAGTGCATGTGTCAGATTCTCATGCAGATGCAGCAGTAGAGGATGAGGATGAGGAAGCACCCCAGCCTCCTCCTCAGAAGCAGAAGCTCATGGGTGATGCCATTAAGGCTGGAGCCACATCAAAGCCCAAGAAATCTGCTCCAGCTAGGGCAGCTCCAGCAAAGCCTGCTGCCAAGCCCAAGAGGACCATCAGAAACATTCCAGCGCCTGAAAAGAACAAGGATGATGTGCCACCAGCTGAGTCTGACGAGGAAGGACAAGTTTTGCTGAAACTTCGCCCAAAACTGCCACTTCATAATGATGCTCATCCTCAAGCCGAGGATATGAAGGCAAGGAAAGATAGAGGTCTCAGGCTATGGAGACAAACTGACCCATATGCCGTGAGGAGAAGAGCTGCTGTAGATCCCAGATTTCACACCAGAGAGCAGCAGGACTTCTATGAGACCGTGCTGATGGACAAGAAGCCCATAGTCGCAGACACCAGATATGTTGACTGGGAGTACATTGACAGCGAAGAGCACAGAGATTTCTTTCCACATGTGCATGAAAGCTTCACTGCATGTGGAGTTGCAGATTTTGTAGGTCAGAAATTGACCAGTTGGAACGATGAGATGATAATGCAATTTTATGCCACAGCTCACTTCTATCCTGATGGAAAGATTACGTGGATGACTGAAGGTCAAAGATTCTCTTCTTCTGTTGAAGAATGGGCAGAAATTCTGGATGCTCCAGTGCAACGAGAAGATGATATTGATGTATATGGGATTCCAAAGAAGAATCATGAATCCATGAAGAACATGTACAAAGAGATTCCAGCAAAGGATTTGGAATTATGGAAGCTCGGCTCAGTCTACCATCTCCAGGCAGGCTTACCTACCACTAATACCATTTTGAGGCATACCTTGATGCCCAAGTCTGGAGATCATCGCATGATCAGAGGATATTCTATCAACATGCTGCATATACTTGATGAGAAAGCACCTTTCAAGGTGATGGACTTAATGGTAGAGACCATTAAGAGGACTGCAGCTGACCAGAAAAGGTCATGTGGATTTGCCCCGCAGATTCAGATGCTTATCAATGCCAAGTTTGGCACGGGCAAATTCTTGTTGGATAGAAAACATTTACCGCTGCAGCCAGAGCATGAAGACAATGTTGTTGTGATGGATGAGGAGGATCCGACATCTGTTGAAGGTCAAGCCAAGATCGAAGCTGCTAAGAAAGCCAAAGCTGACAAAGAAGCAGCAGCAGCAGCAGCTAAACCAAAGAGTTTCGGAGAGCAAATTCTTGAAGCTACCCAAAGGATTGAACAACGCCTGGCCAGCATTGAACAGTCTCAGGAGAGCTTAGAGAGGATTGTTGACGAGAAGATCCACGCTCTGGACGTGAAGCTGACTGAAATACAAGTGACCGTCAACAAGCTTGAGGCAGACTTTGAGGAAGCAAAGCAGGACAAGGCAGAGCTTACGCGTGAGTTGCAGGATGACTTAGTCCAGGATTCTCATCGACAGACTGCTCCGGTTCCCAAAGGATCCCGATCAGCTGCTATTCCAGTGACTGACACCAGGACTACAGCTTCAGCACCTCCCACAGTTCCAGCAGTTACTCCAGATCCAGCTCCAGTGTCCACTCCTCCAGCACAGACATCAGCTGAAGTCTTCGCCGATGCTGTCATATCCACTCCGACATCAACCCAGACGGGAGCCGCCAGCAGAGCCCACAGTGATGTTTAGCTCTATGATTTTTCGAACTTTTTGGTAACTTGTTGCCAAAGGGGGAGAAATTGTATGGATCATAGGGCTTCAAGAGAGAGAGAGTGCTGTTGTCTTTGCGCTTTTGCTCTTTCGTTCTTTTGCGGTTTCTTTGAGATACCTTTTGGTTTTCGAGACATTCAGTGTGCTTGATACTCCGTTTGATGCTACCTTAATGAGTGCTTGGTCGTACTATGCTTTAATGTGTGCTTAATGCTTATCATATGCCATTCCTATCTTGTATGACTATTTACTCATATCTTGGTGATTGGGTGCATGCTGTTCATTCTTATCATTTTGTGCGCTCCACCAAGATGTATGTGACATGGAAGAGTGACCCATGATCCTAATCGATTGTGCATTTGCATTCAAACGCAAATCTTAAATAATGCACAAATTTAGGGGGAGCTCTTGCTTATCACATACTTCTCAAAGCGACGATATTATTCATTGATTATATCCTTTGTCGAAGCTTTGATCTATATGTTGTCATCAATTACCAAAACGGGGAGATTGAAAGTGCAACTAATCCCCGGGTGGTTTTGGCAATTAATAACAATATATATATCATTGAACTAATAGTTACTTGAGAATCATTTCAGAGAAGTTCAGTGATATGGGTATGGCAAGGACTGAAGAAGTGGACCCCTCAAAATGCTAAGGCAAGCATTGGCAAAAGTTCAAGACTCCATTTTTGGTTTAGTGATCCAAGATCACATTGAGTCCATAGGAAAAGCCAATACTATTAAAAGGGGATGAGGTTATGATGATGATCTGGTTGCTCAAGTGCTTAGTGACACATCTCCTAAACTATCAGCAACTTTCACTGCCATATACACTCATAAGTAATCTCGGTCCCACTGATATTCCAAACTCAGTCACACCGAGATGAACCACCTCAGCCATAAGCCAAACCCTAGTAAACTCGGATATTCCGATTCTAAAATCAGTTTCACCGAAACATGAGTTGCCAAGGTTCTGTAACCTTCTGTTATCAAATCGGTGTCACCGAGATGATGAAGTCGGTCCCACCGAAACTGGCATGCTCTTGTCATTGCACGAATCGGACTAACCGAGATTGTATATTCGGTCCCACCGAAAACCCCAACGTTCACATTATTTGAACTTTCGGTCTCACCGAGTTGTCCACTTCGGTCCCACCGAGATTGCTCAAATGTGTGTAACGGTTGGATTTTTGTGTGGAGGCTATTTATACCCCTCCACCCCCTCTTCATTCGTAGAGAGAGCCATCAGAAAGAACTACCACTCCTACCTTACATTTCTGAGAAGAGAACTACCTACCCTTGTGTTGAGATCAAGTTGCTCCACTCCCACCATATGAAGCTTGATCTCTAACCTTCCCAAGTTGCTTTCCACTCAATCCTTTCTTCCACCACAGCCAAATCAGTGAGGAGAGTTGAGTGTTGGGGAGATTATCATTTGAAGCACAAGAGCAAGGAGTTCATCATCATCTACAACATCTATTACCTTTTGGAGGGTGGTGCCTCCTAGATTGGTTAGGTGTCGCTTGGGAGCCTCCGTCATCGAGATGTGGAGTTGAACCAAGAAGTTTGTAAGGGCAAGGAGATCGCCTACTTCGTGAAGATCTACCCCGAGTAAGGCTAGCCCTCCGTGGGCGTAGGCCATGATGGAATAGACAAGGTTGCTTCTTCGTGGACCCTTTGTGGGTGGAGCCCTCCGTGGACTCGCGCAGCCGTTACCCTCCGTGGGTTGAAGTCTCCATCAACGTGGATGTACGATAGCACCACCTATCGGAACCACGGGAAAAATCACCGCGTCTCCAAAATTGCGTTTGCTCTTCTCCACCTCTCTTTACTACATGTGCAATTTACTTTCCGCTGCCTATACTCTAGAATTGCATGTGTAGGGTGATCCTTGACTTGATCATAATTGTGAATCTGCCAAAAACTGTTCTTTGTCAAAAGGCAGAATTTTTTTAATTACAAGTAGTCTAATCACCCCCCCTCTAGACATACTTTCGATCCTACACCACTATTCAAAGATCTTCCAATTGCAAATCCTATGTGGATGCCCTCCAAGCTCCTAGATTTTTTGTTGAATCATATCCAAACCTTAGATCAGATATGCATGGACCTAGTTCAGTTTTGGCGCGTCTCGCGCAATCAGTTCAAAATCGTAATGAGATCTTAATGGCTCCCAATAATGTTGTGCTTGGCTGCGCGGCATCAACGATAATTCAAATAGGGAGGCCTGTTTCTCCGGAGCGACAACGTGTGACCCATCAGTCTATATCTTCCGTGCGTATTCAGTGTAGCCCATTTTGTGTTCACTGCCTCCGAGTGGGTCACCACAGGCCCAGCCGCACTAATAGAATTCGATGCCACAGATGTCATCGCTGGGGCCACATTCAGGCCAACTGTTATGGAGATCGAGCAATTAAAGACACACCTTCCAGTTTTGGGATGATTCCTAGGCAACTAATCCCCCTGCCTTGGAAACTAGCCGTGACGGTCGCTTTGGCTTCCTCCATGCCCACCAGGACAGCATCCCAGAGCATCACAAGCAGCCCGCGCCTCCATTAACTCATACCGCTCGTCTCGGAAACACTGCTGACACACTCCATTCCCACTGCCCCTCTCTCCTCCTCCCCCACCTCATACCAAAAACCCTCCTCCATCGCCATTGTCGTCGTCTTCCATGGTGACCTTCACCTTTGACCCAACTCCTTTCCTCCCGGCTGGCTGTCAGGCTATCGAAGTGGAAGGCAGGCCAGCTCAGACATGGGTCATCCATGGCGCCCTGAATCCATCCAATGAGGATCTGGCCATCGCTACTCTGCTTCCAATGCCCCAAGGTGAAGTAGCCTTTGTCAATGTCAGAGAGGTTCTCCGACATTTTCTACATTCCAGGCGCATTACAATCTCTGCCATATCCAAGTGCCCCTTTGGTCAGGCCTATGTGCGGTTTGATAGCAAAGCAGATAGAGATTTCCACATCAACAGGAGTCCTCGCCAGTTTGATGATATTTATATAGCCTTCCAGGAACATAACGAAGGTTTTAATTGGAAGAAGTTCAATCTTAATAGGGAAGTGTGGCTATTGGTAGTTGGTGAGGGAGTCTTGGATTAAGGGGTCCTCAGGTGGCCGGATCACTCGTCATGGGCCGGACTGGTGGGACATGAAGATTATTATTGAAGACTATCTCCCGTATCCGGATAGGACTCCCGTATGTGTAAAATAGCAAGTTTAGATTCTGGGTGTAATACTTTCCTTCCTCTGCAAGATGGTCATGTACAAACCCTAGGTTCCTCCGGTGCATATATAAACCAGAGGGTTTAGTCCGTAGAGACGAGAAGAATCATAACAATCACATAACATAGACTTTTAGGGTTTAGCCATTAAAATCTCGAGGTATATTAACTCTTGTAACCCCATATTCATCAAGATCAATCAAGCAGGAAGTAGGGTATTACCTCAATCGAGAGGGCCCAAACCTAGGTAAACATCGTCCCTAGTCTCCTGCTATCATCGATCCTCAGACGCATAGTTCGGGACCCCCTACCGAGATCCACCGGTTTTGACACCGACATTGGTGTTTTCATTGAGAGTTCCACTGTGTTGTCGACTAAAGGATTAATGGCTCGGTTCGTCATCAATGACGGTGCCACCGCCGAGGGACTTTTTCTCCCCGTCCAGCTTTTGGTTTTCGTCACCTAAACTACGTTGCTGATGTCTGCGGAGATTTGATCATCGGCGAATTCGCACGTATGGCAGCTGCTCCGTGCCACCACGATGAACACGACTTAGATCTATCATCGGACCCCGTCCATGGGACAATACCTGCAGCCGCTCTGGCCTTAGATCCGGATCAGATCGCTTCGTCACAAGACGGGAGGATGAACCTCGCCACGGAGATCGCAGACTTAGTGGTGCTTCGGCCGCACACAGACCCAGCCTTGAGCGGGATTCCCTCTGCCGCCGGGACCCCGGACTCATCTCTGATTATGAATTCCGAACTCTCAGGATCTGCGTCCTATGGGCTCGATCGAGCGGTTGTCACTGAACTCAGCCCCGCAGATGTCCGAACACATGTCCGGCGCTCGCTCTTAGACGAAGCGTTGGACATACTAAAATCTCTCTCCCTAGCAGAGAATTCCCAACCGAACTATGCTAAGTTTGAACTAGGGGCTGAGGACAGGGAATTTAGCTTCCCACCCACCACCAGCTTGGTAGTTGAGGTTATCCTGGATTTGGGGGTCCGTGAGGATCCAGTCTACCGAAGCTGGGTCGGATACATGGGCCATGAAGATGAAGACGCCCATGTGTCTGGCTAGGACCCGTGTATACGTAGAAAGGCCGAATAGATGTTCGGATGTAACAATTCCTTCATTCCCAAGCAATCTTTGTAAACCCTAGGTCTCCTCCGGTGGATATATAAACCGGTGGGTCTAGTCCGTAGAGGGTAACATAATCATAGCAATCACATAGGCTACACTTTTAGGATTAAGCCATTATGATCTCGAGGTAGATCAACTCTTGTAACCAACAATCAAGCAGGAAGTAGGGTATTACCTCAATCGAAAGGGCCTGAACCTGGGTAAATATCGTGTCCCCTGTCTCCTGTTACCATCGATCCTTGGACACACAGCTTGGGCACCCCTACCTGAGATCTGCCGGTTTTAACACCGACAATGGTGCTTTCATTGAGAGCTCCGATGTGCACTTGCGAGAAGTGATCGATGTCACGTATCAACGTCAACGATGATATCACCCTCAGAAACAACCTGGCCATGGGCCAGATCTTCCAGCTCGGTGGATTCTATGTATGCGCCCGCGTGGCCTCCAGACACGCTGTGCTCCCCGCGGTCATCGAGCACCTCTCCTATATTGGCTCCGACCACTCCGATGACATGATTTCGGCGGATTCCTCGTCTTTAAATGAGCTGCTGGATCGCATTGCCGGCCTAGGGCTTTCATCGCCAGATGATCAGATTGGGCCTAAATCCAGTCAGGAGGAAATCAAGTCCACCCCGATCACTCACCTGGTGGCGGCAATCGAGGATCGAGCCGAAAATACTTCTCCTATGAAAATGGAGACCGGCGCTATTCGGATCTCCGAACCCATCGAGCCGAACACACCTCTGTCAGGTGGCACTTTGTGGCTTTCGGGATCTGGGACAGACGCCGGGCCCGCGGAACATTCAAATCCTGCTGGGCCCAGATCATCCACACTGGAGGTTGTACAAATCCCGGACACTAGCTTGGGTTGGAACTCAAATTTATCCACACCCACCCACCATAGTACGAATTCTCCAAGTAACTACGGACTACCGAACATATGTGATCTCACGTATATAGAAGAGCAGCCCCAAGAGACGGTTCATCACTTCTGGGCCAGATTCCTACTTGTTAAAAACAAGATAAAGGACTGCTGCGATGATGACACGGTGCACATATTTCACCGCAATTGCACGAATGAGGGACTCTTGAACGCTCTCAACCGCCGTCGAATACGGAGCTTTGCAGAACTATTGCATTTGGTACAAAAGTACTGTGTTATGGAAAACACTTGGAAAGCCCAGAATACACCTTTAGAATAGTCTATCTTCGGACGATACGCCGCTAAAGCGAAACAGACATACCCTAGCAGGGCATCCGATAACATACATAATGGCATGAAAAACAAACCTTTCACAGAACACAGGTCCGTTTTGGACGAACTGTTGGATAAACCTTGCCAAGTACATGCCGCCCCGGACAATATCCTAAACCACTACCTTAGAGCATGTTGGCTACTTCGGCAGGTAACAAAGAGCGGTGAAGCAATCCTCGCCACCGCAACGCCAGGAGAGAAAGACCTCGATGTCTTCACTGTCTTTGAGATGTTCTCCTCAAACAACTAGTGCAAGAGAGCCAATTGTGAACTTGCCGAGGTCTATCAAATCAGCACTCCAAGCCCGTGGAACGACACGGCAATCACCTTTTCTGCCGAAGACAAACCACGAGTTCGGCCGGTACGAGCCACAGCCGCTCTTGTACTAAATCCAATAGTAGGCGGTTTCCGCCTCACCAAAGTACTCATGGACGGGGGCACCGGACTCAACCTCATATTTGAGAACACGCTTGCAAAAATGCAGGTCAATAAATCCCGCATTGAACAAAGTAATAAAACCTTTCAAGGAATTATTCCCAGCCGAGAAGCCCGGTGTTTGGGAAGCATTAATTTCGACGTAGTATTCGGTACACCCGAGAACTACAGGTTGGAGGAACTACTCTTCCACATTGTCCCCTTCAACAGTGGATACCACACCCTTCTAGGGCTGGACGCTTTCTCACGCTTTCAAGGTATACCCCATTACGAGTACATGAAGCTCAAAATGCCAGGCCCCAATGGAATAATCACAGTTGCAAGTGATCCGGATAGAGCACTCCGCGCTGAGAACAAAACCACATCTTTAGCCTTAGAGTCACTATACGAAGCCCTCGCGGCCGAAGAATTAACCACCTTACGATCTACGGTGGACAGGGACGACGTAGTCCTCGACAAAAGATTGAATCTACCTGTTTTAAGCCAGCAGATGAACTTCTAAAATTGCAAGTGCACCCAACGGACCCCAATAAGACGGCAACCATTGGGGCACAGCTAGACCTGGTGGTAGACAGTGCTAGCGCGCCTTTCTTCGCGGAAACTGGGACATATTCGCTTGACATCCTTCAGATATGCCGGGAATCCCACGTAGGCTGGCTGAACACAGCCTCAACACCATCAAAGGGTTCAAGCCATTCAAGCAGTCACTACGACGATTTTTCGAACCCAAAAGACAAGCTATGGGGGAAGAGCTGGACAAGTTACTGGAAGTTGGATTCATAAGGGAAATCAAACACCCGGACTGGCTAGCCAACTTAGTCATGGTACCAAACAAGGAAAAATCCCGGCGCCTTTGTGTCAACTTCACAGACTTAAATAAGGCTTTCCCTAAGGATCCCTTTCCACTGCCCCGCATTGATCAAATTATCGATGCAACCGCAGGACATGACTCGTTGTGTTTCCTTGATGCTTAGCCCGGATACAATCAAATAAAAATGAAGGAATTTGATCAGGCCGCTACGACATTCATCACTCCGTAAGGCCCCTTTTGCTTCAACACTATGCCATTTGGACTAAAAAACATTGGTGCCACGTATCAACGCATGATTCAAACATGCTTAGAGAAACAAATTGGCAAGACAGTGGAGGCATATGTTGACGATGTAGTCATCAAGACTAAACACGTCGAAACATTGGTGGATGATGTCCCCCTTACGTTCGATAACCTACGAACATATGACATATGGCTCAATCCGGAAAAAATGCGTCTTCGGCGTTCCGGCCAGAAAGCAATTAGGGTTCATCGTATCCCATAGAGGATGAAGCGAACCCAGCTAAAATTTGGGCCCTATCATAGCTAACTTTGCCAACCGATCTAAAACAAGTTCAAAAGCTAGCAGGTTGCATAGCGGCCTTGAGCCACTTTATCTCCGGATTAGGAGAGAAAGCACTAGCACTTTATAGATTTCTAAGGCGCATGGACAACTTCGAATAGACGGATGCGTCCACGACCGGATTGGAGGAAATAAAAACCCTATTGGCAGTCCACCCCATCTTAGCCAATCCGAGTGTTGTTGAACCAATGCTGCTTTATATCCCAGCCACTCACCACGTAGTGAGTGCGGTGCTCGTCATCGAAAAGGCGAAGAGAGATATAAATTCCCCATTCAAAAAACCGTATACTATGTATCCGAGGTTCTCACACCGTCCAGATCACGATACCCCCATTACCAGAAAATTGCCTACGCGGTATTCATGGCATCTCGGAAGCTCCGACACTACTTTCAAGAGTGTTCGATCACAGTTGTCGGCATCCTGGGAACCAGGGTACCCAGACTAGCTTTTCTGCGGGCCGCGACGCGCTCCTACAAGCATCCTGGTACGGCCCAGCTGATCGACGAACTGCTCAAGACCCTCGCGAGGGGCCAGGCCTCGCGAGGAGAACGACGCCAAGACCCCCTCGGGAGCGGCCTCGGCGAAACGTTCCGGAGGGGCGGAGAATCCAACGCCAAGCCTGCCTCAGGAGGAGGCAGTGATGTCAGTAGTGACCCACCGCGCCAGCGGGTGTCAGCGTCCGCCAGTGGCACAGTTGCCATTTCGGTAAAAAGGAGACAGCGCAGCCGTTAGTTCCAATGAGAGGGGCAAAGGTTTCCTCTTTGGTGCAACAAGACCGAAGACCGCAAGGACGATAAGGAGGATGTCACCATTGAGCCCATCACCATGTCACCGCCTGATACTTTTGCAGGCGGAGACTGCTTTTGTTAGGGTAGGAACGTCCTTGTGTTCCCGCTCAAATATGGCCGTTGTGGAATCCCTTCCCGCCTATACATTTCGGGGGAAGAGGATCGTGGCCGCCTATATAAGTAGCTAGGATTCCCACTAAGAGAAAATAGACTCACACACTTGAGCACCGCACAAGGAGCAAGAACACTAGCATCCTGACCCACCCGAGCTCGCCTCCTGAGCTCAGGAACCCATGTACCAGTTCGTACTCTAGCTCACCCAGAGCCAATCCACCAAAGCAGGAAGTAGGGTCTTCCACCTCACGGTGGCTCGAACCCGGATAAACTCTTGTGTGTTTGTTCGTTGTTTGCTTCAATCCTTCCACCGAGACGAGAGCGAGGCGCTAGGTAGACGTTAGTGGGAGAGATCTTCGTTCACGCCCCTGGGTTCGAACTTAACGTGTTTTGCGGAGCCCTGAATTCGATATTTGGCGCGCCTAGTAGGGGCGTGTCGAAATCTCGCCTCTCGGACGACCTCCTCGCGTTCTCGTCACCGACCCTGCTCCACAGCCATGGTGGACACACGTCGAGCTCGCGCCGCCTGCTGCGCTGCAAACGTCGCTCAGACGGCGCCCGCGGGCAACGGCGCACCGCTCCGCCCCAACTCGCCGGTCGCCAACGCCGCCACCGACCCGGCTGTCCATGAGCAGCAGGACTCCTCGCTGCCGCTGTCCGTGCGGCGGGACGGCCGCACTGCAACGCCTTCACCCACGCCGGTTGCAGCATCGTCCTCGTTGGTCTGCCGCGGGCCGGTCTACCAGCAGCCTACGCTACTGATGGCGCGGGAGCTCTTGCGCTACCGCCCGGCAGAAGATCTCTACGACGAGTGGCTCCACCGCATCACCGAGCTCGTCAACGCAGCTGGGGAAGCGCCTGCACCAACGCACTCTTCGCGTCCTCCGTCGCTCTCGGCGGCGAACGAGGGTTGTGGGGTCCCGGCTCCGCCTCGCCCTCACCCCGCCGGCCAGGAGGGCCGGTGCAAGGCCCCTCGATGTGAACAACCCCGCAGAGCCCACGCCCGCGACGAGGAGAGTTGTCACGTGATCCTGCACCCACATGCAGGGGCTCGTCGGCCCCCTGGCCCAAAACGGCCAGACCGCACACCACAGGAGGAGGTGGCGCAGCACCTCAAGAACCAGTGTCACTGTTGTAGGGGCGCCCGTGATCAGGAGCGTACGCGGGTGTGGCGCCCTGGCTCCCGAGCTACGGCGCCTCGTCTGGCCCGGAAAGTTCAAGCCGGACCTGCCTCCGTGCTACAACAGCACCACCGACCCCACGGAGTTCCTTCAACTCTACGAGCTGAGCATCGAGGCGGCCAATGGCACTGAGCAGGTCATGGCAAACTGGTTCCCCATGTCTCTGAAGGATGGCGCGCGCTCCTAGCTCCTGAACCTCCCAGTGGGATCCATTTCCTCCTGGGGAGAGCTTCGCGAGCGCTTCGTCGCCAACTTCCAAGGCACGCGCGACCGAGCCCCGACAGCTGCTGACCTGCGTCGCATGAAGCAGCAGCCGGGAGAAACCCTGCAAAAGTACATCCAACGCTTCAACACCATGCGCCTCCGTATCCCCAGGGTCTCGGACAAGGACATCATCTCTGCGTTCTCCGATGGCGTCCGCGACGTCAGGATGAGGGAAGAGCTCACCATCCACGAAGACCTGTGCACGGCCCTTGAGATGTTCAAGCTCGCGGCAAAGTGCACCAGGGCGGAGGAAGGCCGCCTCTCCCTTCAGGAGCTGCCTGAGGTGGAGGAAGACAACAAGAAGACCAAGGGCAAGGAGTCGAAGCACAAGGGACCCGCCGTGCTGGCTGCTGAGCCAGAAGTGAAGAGTGGCTGCGGCTACGATGACCTCCCCAAAGACAACCGACCATACTACGTCTTCCACAACGTCCACAGCCACAACACCAACGATTGCCAGGAGCTCAGGGTGATGTGCGGTGGGCGCGGCGGGCAGCGCCCTGAGCGCGACAACCACGGCTACGGTCGTGGAGGAGGCCGAGGAGGAGGACGTTGGGACGACAGGAACTCGCGCCAAGGGTGGCGTGAGCAACCTCGAGAAGACCACTGGCAGGAGCAGCCTCGTGACGCCCCTTGGCGCGATCAGCCACGTGAGGGTCGCCCTCAGGGCCACGGAGACCTGCCTCCGCTGCCACCACCACCAAGAAGGAATGACGACGACCGCCAGGGAGACGGGGCAGGGGGCTTCCAGGAACTGTGTGTAGTCGCGTGCATTCTGGGAGGAGCCCATGCCTCGGCTTGTCACCGCATCTTCAAGCAGTTCGCCCGTGAGGTGAACGCGGCGCTTCCTAGGCCTGACACCGTGCGCAACCTCAGGTGGACCAAGCAAGTCATCGCTTTTGACCCCAAAGACCAGCTCAAGTGTACTGTAGCCCCAGGCGCACTCCCGATGCTCTGCACCCCGACCATCAGCAACGTCCGCGTGTCCAAGTCCCTCATCGACGGCGGGGTAGGGCTCAACGTCCTCTCCGTCCAGACCTTCGAGACACTCCAGGTTCCCTACGATCAGCTCCACCCCACAAAGCCATTCTACGGAGTCACGGATGGCTCCACGCTCCCGATGGGGCAAGTCCGCCTCCCCGTCTCCTTTGGCGACCGCGACAACTACCACACCGAGCTCATCGACTTCGACTTCGCCAACATCCACCTCCCGTACAACGCCATCCTGGGGTATCCTGCCCTTGCCAAGTTCATGGCGGCGACCCATCAGGGCTACAACATCCTCAAGATGCCCGGGAGCGGCGGAGTCATCACGATCGCCTCCGACGAGAAGGAAGCGTTGCGTTCCCTGGAGCGTGCCTACCAGACCGCGGCGGTTGAATACCCCGATGATGATGAAGCCGTCCTCGCCCTGCAGACCGCCCCCAAGAAGAAGAAGAACCTACCCATCAACGGACCCCAGGATGCGGGGGCTCCCGACGACCTGGCCTCAGGACTCGCGCCTGCTGACGAGGCGCCTTCCACCCTCGCATAGGGAGGCGTGCTCGACGCCCCACTCATGACGGGCTCAGGGGCTCTCCTCTGGAGTGTCCCTGAGCTGACCCATGCCCCGAGGGAGGTGTTCGAGCACCACCTGCAAGCGTATCTTGATGCGCGTTTTTGTGAGCCCAGCGCGAGCCGTCCAGCGCTAGGGGCTCAGGACTTCATCGACCAAGTTACAGAGGAACTTCAGTACGCAAGACTCATCCGCGGTGGGCGTAACCACACAACCCCAAGTCCACCTGCTTGCATCTCGAGCAGTTGCTTCCGCGTCTGCGTCGACATCGCTGGTCTCAACCGAGCCGCTTCTCAGGAGCCCTTCCGGCCGACGGTGGTCGGCAGGAGGAGGGTCCTCCCCTGCAGCTACGTCTGCACACTCTTCGGCTTCCGCAACGCAGCTGCCACGTTCTGGCATCTCGCGCAGCAGGCCTTGGGGGCTCGGGAGGCTCAGTGGCAAGCGGTCCGGACGGAGTGGGAGCCGGATCCGCGCGACCACTGAGAGCCTCAGGAGCCCCTGAGCCTAAGGAGCCCGACGATCCTCGGGAGCAACCCGCACAACTCGCATCTTCAGCTACCCCAACTCTCCTTCGGCAAGTATCAGGTGACACTTCAGGTATCTAAATGAGGACGCCTCTCGGGCTGCATCATCCTCGGGCTGCCGGGGGCTGTTCCCCCGCGGCTGTCTCCCTTTTTGCATGATCAAGGCCAGATATTTCTTTCCATTCGCATTATCTATATGCTTGGCATCCTCACCGCCACTAAGGTCATGAGCCCTTGTGAGCCCACTCGCGACCGCCCCATGATTAAGGACTGGCACGACGTCTGTGCTCGGGTCCGTCCCTGCACCGTCGATAAACCCAAGGGCTGAGCTCTGCCTATCGAGCCATTTCCGTGACGGCACCTCCCATGGTCCTTGGTGCCTTGTTCTCGCATGGGCTAATCGTGGATGGGTAAGTAGGGGCCCATGGCAGGTGCCTCGCTCACGCGGGAACCGCACGCCGGCTGTTTTTCTTTTGGATCGTGGCATGAGAAGACTGGGCACGACGTCTATGCTCAGGTCCGTCCCTGCAGCGTTGATAAATCCAGCGGCTGAGCTCTATCTTACGGGCCGGTCCCGCTAACATCACCTCCTGGGGTCGCTGGTGCTGCGGCCTTCTCATGCAATATCCCCTGGAGATGCACTCGGCGCAGGTCGACACAACACCTCTCTTTTCACATTTTGCAGAAGAAGACTCAGGCACAACCCGCCTCAGGGTAGGGTCTCGTGAGTGATGCGTAAGCTCACGAGAACTTCCTCAGAGTCGTTCAGCTTGTCCTGAGGAGGGCCCATATACACCTTGGCTGTCCTACCGTGCTAGCCACGCGCCAGGACGGGGCTGTACATGCCCCGGAGTCTCTCCCAATGGGAGGCTCCCACCGACAGTCTAGTGGAAGTACCAAGCTCCCTGTTGGCAGATCCAACCAAGGAGCGGTTATGCCCACGAACCAGTGCAAGCACCAAGCTCCGCGCTGGCCGATACGACCGAGGCGCGGTTATGCCCACACTCCGCGCAAGTGTGGTAGCTCTATGCTCCGCGCTAGTTATAAACAACTGAGGGTGGACCCCAGTGGCCGCACCAACCTCAGGGAGATTTTCAGCTCACGACGCTCACAACTTCTCCTTGGATGGGTGTCGCGAGGGGGGTTAGGCACGGGGGCTATGCTCGGGTCACGCCTAGCAGACGCCACCCTACCAGGTGCCCAGACACCTGGCCTTCTCGTGCCCCCATCGCTCGCAAAGGCTCGTGGGCAAGGTCTGGTGCTTGTTCTCCTTCATAAAAAGCCATTTGTATGTCAAGGGGGACCCCTGGGCATCGCGACCCAGGGGCCTAACTGGCCACGTAGCCCCTCATCCCTTGAGCCTAGTTATGACGATAACCCCGGTCCTCCCGAGGGCTCAATGGCGATCGAGGTATGCGCGGGGTTGGGCCCTGTCGACGCAGAACGAAAACGGGATCGCTTGAACGTCAAGGGGGACCCTTTGGGCATCGCGACTCAAGGGCCTCACTGGCCACGTAGGCCCTCACCCCTTGAGTCTAGTTAGCACGGTAACCCTGGTGTCCGTAGGGCTCAGCAATGAGTCTAGTTACTACGGTAACCTCGGTGTCCAGAGAGCTCAGTGGCGGTCGAGGTATGCGCGGGGTTGGGCCCTGCCGACGTAGAGCCCCTAAAGCAAACATGAAAGGAAGCAAGCACGGAATCATCTAGCTATTACAATAACATCAAGTTTTTTCAAATTCAACCAAGTTCTTACGCCTCCCCGAGGCACTCGCACTCCTCTCACTAAGCAGGACGGATCAAGCATCACCGGGCGCAGCAGTGCCGGTCGTCTCCCCTTCGGCCACGGTAACGGTAGACTGGAGGAACACCTCCACCAGCGACATGACCTTTGCCTTCAGGGCCTCGCCAGCCTAGTTCTCCATGACTGCGGTCACGGGCTCGGACAACGAGGCCGGGTCAAGGGTGGGGTCACGAAGGCTTAGGTAGCTGCACACCTGCGTCAGGACCAAGGTAAGCAGCGCACGGCCTTCAACATCGGCTAACTGGCCAATCGCGGCCGTGACACCACGGAGGGACTCCATGAGCGCAGCAAGAAGCCCGGCGGGGCCTCCCTCAGGGGCAGCCAACGGCTCCTTGAACCCTTCCCCGTAGGTGGCATGCAGCGCCTTGCAGGCCTCAAGGTCAAAGGCGGCAAGGTCATCAGGACTCACTATGGCCAAGGCCGCGATAGATTCCTCCTGGGCACGAGCGGCTTGGGCCGCCCTGGCCTGCTCAACTTCAACCTTCAGTTCCTCTAGGGCGACGCGGTCAGCAAGCTGCTCCTGCTACAGCTGGGATGTCGCGGCCTTCTCCGCCTCGAGCTCCTTCTCCAACCCCTTGAGCTCTAGGGCGCGCTTAATGTCTTCCTCACGGAGGGCCCCCACCTCGCTCTCTGCCTTGAGGCATCGCTTCTCGAAGGACGCAGCATCAGCTCGCGCGGCGTCGCGAGCCAGCGTGGCCGCCGCAGCTTCCTCACGCCCCTTGGCAGCAGCCAAGGCCTGATCCTAGGAGGCCCGTGCAGACTCATCTGCCAGGAGCCACCCGTGGATCAGCCCCAGGCACCCCTCTATCAAGAGGCCGTCATTGTTTTGTAGATCAGCGCGGAGACGGCTTAGCACGGCGGAGGCAGCATCCAAAGCCTCAGGACTAGGCTGCGCCGGCTGGCGCAAGGGCACCGACAAGACTGGCTGCTCGGCCAGGGGCTCGGGGGCTCCAGCCCCCCTCGCCGGAGCAGCCGGAGCAGAAGCCAACCCCGCAACCTCGGCGGAGATAGGGGCATCTTCGGGTGGCACCGCCACCACACTCGCAGTGGCCTGGCCAACCGAGGCACCCAGCGTCGCGGCATCCTTCCCCGAGGTCGCACCAGCAACCGAAGGAGCAGGGCACCGCGGCAGGACCTCCCTCTTCACCTCTTCATCGCACCTCCCAGGCCGAGGCATGAACGGAGAGCACATCAGGGGCACGACAAATAAAAATGAGTGAGAAATTGCACACTTACTCGTCGGAGGCAAGGCACGCCCTTCTCTTCACCAGCGAGTCAATAGCAGCCTCTGGCGCACTGGGCGTGCCAACAGCCCTGGCCTGGGCAAGATGCGAGGCCATGGTCCGCTGGTGCGGGGCCCTTCGGCGGGGTCGCCACCTTGCTTCCCCCAGATGCGGTGCGTCCGGACCGACGCAGAGTGGTCGCCTGGGACCGCCCGACGGCACCTGCGCCTGCTGCCCCGACGAAAACCTCGAAGGAGTCCCCATCGTCGTCCAGGGTATCCTCCGAGCCCTCGTCGTCGCCCTCCTCGCCATCACTAGAAGACACGTCGAACATGGGCGGAGCGCCCACAGGCGCACCAAGGTCTGGCATGGCCTTCAGTAGCTCGGCCTTGTCGGGGCGGCTGTACAGCGGTAGGAAGGCCCCAGCAAGATCCTCCGGAACCATCCCCGCGAGGGCCCTCGAGGTGAAGTCCAGATCGACTTCGGCCAGCATCACTGGGTGCAGCCGGAGGCGGTCGCCGTCACCCGTCAGCTCCCACATGGGGCGTGAGTGAGCCTGCAGCGGAGCCAGAAGCTGCCTCAGGAACTCCTTCACGATCTGGCCTCCTTCGAGCCTCGAGCCCAGGTCGGCCTCGATCTTCGCCAAGACTGGCCCGGCAAGAGGGCCGGTGAGCTTCACGTGGCGCCAGCCGTCAAGTTTCTCCGGATGGGTAGTAGGTAGCACGAACAGAGAATGGGTGCGCTGGGAGTCCAGATAGACCCACCTCTTCCAGTGGGACTCTATCTTCTTCCCGGCCGTCATCAGGCGACAGCCCTGGCGCTGGAAGGCAAAGGAAACACAGCCCGAGCATGGGCCCTCGTCGTATTGACGCATGGAGAAGAAGTGGCGGAAGAGGGTGACCATCGGCCTCACCCCCACGAACACCTCACAGTAGAAGGCGAAGAGCGACAAGACGAAGATGGAACAAGGTTGGATATGGAGAGCATGCACCTGGTAATGTTCCAGGATGGCGTAGAAGAACTCGGAGAAAGGGGGCACAAGCCCCACGGAGATGATGTGGAGGAAGAAGGGGTAGCATGACTTTGGCAGGGTCCGCGCCACGGTGGATCCAGCCCAGATCTGCGTCCGGCCGTGCTCATTGTGGGAGCTCGGCAGGAACGGCTGGACCTCTGAGTAGTCCTCCTCCCTGATGATGGAGGACTCCTCAAGAGCCGCGTCAAGAGAAGAACCAGATCCAAGCGCTGACGCGGTGCCCTTGTTCTTCTTCGCCATGGTCAAGGAGGGCCGAAGGATGCAGAGAGGCAAGAGGCGCAATGGGAAGAAATCCAAGCAGGAAGGAAGGAGGGCGATAACTCCCCCGGTGTAGAAGGTCCCTTTTGTCAAGACACACGGTTATCGAGACGGCGTGGGGAGCGGGGTCTCTCACGTCCCATCCAACCGTCATGCGCCAGCCTGGCCCGCAACCTTTTTTGGGCCCGCGGCGCTTCGTCCTCGACTGAGGCTTCGCCCGAAGCGAAGTCCGTGCGCACCTTGGGCCCATGGGCTACTGTCGGGATCCTGGGAACCAGGGTACCCAGACTTGCCCGTCTGCGCGCCGCAACGTGCTCCTACAAGCGGCCTGGTACGGCCCAGCTGATCGACCAGCTGCTCAAGACTCTCACGAGGGGCCAGGCCTCGCGAGGAGAACGACGCCAAGACCCCCTCGGGAGCGGCCTCGGCAAAACGTTCCGGAGCGGCGGAGAATCCAAGGCCAAGCCTGCCTCAGGAGGAGGCAGTGATGTCAGCAGTGACGCACCACGCCAGTGGGTGCCAGCGTCCGCCAGCGGCACAGTTGCCATTTCGGTGCAAAGGAGACAGCGCAGCCGTTAGTTCCCAAGGAGAGGGGCAAAGGTTTCCTCTTTGGTTCAACAAGACCGAAGAACGCAAGGACAATAAGGAGGATGTCACCATCGAGCCCACCACCGTGTCACTTCCAGATCCTTTTGCAGGTGGAGACTGCTTTTGTCAGGGTAGGAACGTCCTTGTGTTCCCGCTCAAATATGGCCGTTGTGGAATCGCTTCCCGCCAAAACATTTCGGGGGAAGAGGACCATGGCCGCCTATATAACTAGCTAGGATTCCCACTGAGAAAAAAATAGACTCACACACTTGACCACCACACAAGTAGCAAGAACAGTAGCCTCCTGAACCTCCCGAGCTCGCCTCCTGAGCTCAGGAACCCTTGTACCAGTTCATACTCTAGCTCACCCGGAGCCAATCCACCAAAGCAAGAAGTAGGGTCTTACACCTCACGGTGGCCCGAACCTGGATAAAATCTTGTGTGTTTGTTCGTTGTTTTCTTGAATCCTTCCACCGAGATGAGAGCGAGGCGCTAGGTAGACGTGAGTGGGAGATATCTTCGTTCACGCCCCTGTGTTCGAACTTAACGGGTTTTGCGGAGCCCTGAATCCGACAATAGTGGCATCCGAAGTACCACTCAATGATATCATAAACAATAAAGACGCCACTGGACGCATAGCCAAATAGGCCATCGAGCTCTTACCATTCGAAATAACATACAAACCATACCGGACTATTAAGTCCCAGGTGTTGGCCGACTTCATCGTGGTATGGACTGAAGCTGAACTCCCTAAAGAGTACGGATCATACTCCCACTATACGATGTACTTCGACGGTTCCAAAATGCTAGCCGGATTGGGGGCCGGCATCATCTTGATATCTCAACAAGGGACAAAGTCAGCTACGTACTGCAGATCATGTACATGGACTCAAACAACGCGGCGAATACGAGGTACTACTGCATGGTCTCCGCATGGCCGTATCCATGGGTATACAACGCCTCGAGGTGCGCGGAGACTCAAACCTCGCCATATCTCAGGTAAACGGAGAATTTAACGCGAAGGATTCAAAGATGGCAGCTTGTCGAAATGCCATATTAAAAATGTCGGCTCGATTTGAGGGGCTGGAATTTCACCATGTAGCTCGGGACAGTAACCAGGCAACAGATATACTTGCTCGTATGGGTGCTAAACGCGACCCAGTCCCGCCTAACACCTTCGTGGAAAGGATGTTCAAGCCATCAGTAACATGGCAGGTCGAGAGCGGAGACGCTAATCCGGACCCGAACACGCCCCAAGCCAAATTCAATACAGACATCATCAGGGACTCAGACATGGAAATAAAACCTTCGGCTCACGAGATCATGGCTTTTATAGCCCACTGGACCGAGCCTTTCCTAGCCTACCTTAATTGGCAAGGGCTCCCGTTGACCAAAATGAGGCTCGGGGCATAATTCGGCGCTTTAAAGCCTATAAGGTCCACGAAAGTGAACTATACAAGAAAAGCACCACTGGTATTCTCCAACGGTGCATCTCCGAAGAGGAGGGACGACAACTTGTAGCCGAAATACATGTTGGCATGGGCGGCCATCATGCCGCGGCCCGAGCTCTTGTAAGCAAGGCTTTCCGAACTGGTTTCTTCTGGCCAACTGTGCGCGCAAACGCATAGACCCTAGTCCAACATTGTGTTGGATGCCAGCTTTTCGCAAGTCAAAGTCATATGCCACCCACCGCTCTGAAAACCATCCCCATTACCTGGCCCTTTGCGGTCTGGGGTCTGGATATGGTCGGACTTCTTAAAGGGGGAAGCCATATAAAGAAATATTTACTGGTCATTGTGGACAAATTCACTAAATGGATAGAAGCCAAGCCAGTCCGAAAAAGCTGAGGCAGGGCCAGTGATAGATTTTATATCCAGTGTAGTACACTGTTATGGTGTCCCGCACAGTATTATCATAGATAATGGCTCCAACTTCATAGCCGACGAGGTGAAAAACTGGTGCGCCAAGTTAGGCATTAAACTTGATTACACCTCTGTGTACCATCCTCAAACAAACGGTCAAGTCAAAAGAGCCAATGGCTTGATAATGAGCGGCATTAAACCCCGACTAGTGCGCTCCCTACAGGAGTCATATAAACACTGGGTGGAGGAGCTCGACTCCATACTCTGGGGGCTGTGAACCACACCTAACCAGACAACCGGATACACGCCTTTTTTCATGGTGTACGGCGCAGAGGCTGTTTTGCCCTGTGATATTATTCATGACTCACCTCAAGTTCGCATGTATGAAGAGCGAGAGGTCAAGCTCGATCGGCAGGACGACCTAGATGGCCTTGAAGAAGAGCGCGAAATCGCGCAGGCTCGTTCCGCATTTTATCAACAATAGGTCAGGCGATACCAAAGCAAAGAAGTGCGGGCCAAGACATACAATGTTGGTGAACTCGTCTTAATCCTCCCGAAGAACAAAAAGGACAAGCTCAAACCAAGATGGGAGGGGCCCTTCATTATGGACAAAGTACTCACTGGTGGAGCCTATCGCCTTCGAAATGCATTAGATAATCGCCTTGATCCAAACCCATGGAACGCTGCCAAGCTCCGACGATTCTATGGATAGTTCGATAGCACATTTTTTCTTTTCAGACTAGGTCTTATCCCTTGTTTTATTTTAAAGTTCTCCTCTCCTTTTTCGTATTTTTTTCTTATCGATAAGTATTCGGCTCAACCGAACTATCACAGGGTAGAACATCCTCAAATGTATGTACCTAAAAAATACTTGGGGGCTTCTATAACGAAGCCCATTATTAAATGCATATTGCTCACACAATTTATGTCGTCTGTTTCATACAGTCTCCTTGCCATTATATGCAACTTTATGACTTAAGTTTTTGCCAAGCTAGGTTGCCTGGCTCCAGTGTTTGTACCCTACATTCCCGATTATTTAGCTAGGGTGTAAATGGAGCACCTCTGTGATTGTTAAACTGGTTAATCCGGACCTGTACCTCAGACGGGTGAAGCCGAAAGCTAGCGTTCTTAAGGGAATCATTGGTCGACGGATAAACGACAGACCGCTTTTAAGCGCATATACTTTAAAATCCAATAGGATAAGGCTTACTATAATCCTTTTTTAAGGATCAAAGCCTAGGCACTCGTACATATGCATGCTGACCCAGGGAAAGGAACCCTTAACGGAACTATTCTCTGGAAGATGTTTCTTATGTTAAATAGTAATATAACATAACTTCGCGAACATAGTTTGTCTGTTTAAGCAATTATGACCGGATTGCCTGGTTACCGAACATACCACGTGTTTACCACATGTATAGTATTCGGAAACACTCCAACCCTTGGGTTTTCGGAGGTTAAAGCAGAAGGTCTGCCATGACAATCTTTCAATTAAATTCGGCAGGAGATAAGTTTGATGATAAAGTACATCGTTACATAGAATCAAACACCTATTCATCATCTATACCATCTTTAAGACTGTCTAATTTACAGTCTTCTTGAGAATACTTGGCGGTTGTCTTTACTTCGTTGTATACCAAGCTTATAAGGAATTCTAGTCCGTCAGGCCCTCGAGGTCCAACTCGAGCCGTATGGTTCGGGTCAAGTCCGCTGTAGCATGTCTTCACCATAGCCCAGGCTTCCCGAGCACCTTCTCGACATGTTGATGCTTTCCATAATTCAAAGCAGTGTCGAGCCCCTTTGAATAAACTCACCAGTTCTTCCATAATTTCTGGAGGAGAATCGGCTGGCCATAAAGCCTTGGCCATATTCTTCATGGCTTTCCGATCTCGCTCATGTACCTTGGAGAGCTCTTGCAGCAGGTTGCTACTTCTCGAGCTTGCGTTGTATTCCCTCGAAGAGGAAAGGATGATGCAGCATGGTAGCGTAAGTATGTCCCTCAGTTTTTTTAGAACCAAGGTATCAATCCAGTAGGAGACCACGCACAAGTCCCTCGCACCTGCACAAACAAATAAGAACTTCGCAGCCAACACATTAAGTGGTTGTCAATCCCTTTAGGGTCACCTACGAAAGTGAGATCTGATAGATATGATAGTTTGATATTTTTGGTATTTTTGGATATAACAACAGAAAGTTAAAATGGTAAAGTAAAGTAGATTGTAGATTGATATGTTGAGAATAGACCCGGGGGCATAGGTTTCACTAGTGGCTTCTCTCATGATAGTAGAATTCTACAGTGGGTGAACGAATTACTGTCGAGCAATTGATAGAAAAGCGAATAATTATGAGAATATTTAGGCATGATCATTATATATAGGCATCACGTCCATGACAAGTAGACCGAAACGATTGTGCACCTACTACTATTACTCCACACATCTATCGCTATCCATCATGCATCAAGAGTATTAAGTTCATAAGAATAGAGTAACGCCTTAAGCAAGATGACATGATGTAGAGGGATAAACTCAAGCAATATGATATAAACCCCATCTTTTTATTCTTGATGGCAAAAATACAATACGTGCCTTGCTGCCCCTACTGTCACTGGGAAAGGACACCGCAAGATTGAACCCAAAGCCAAGCACTTCTCCCATTGCAAGAACTATAGATCTAGTAGGCCAAACCAAACCAATAATTCTAAGAGACATGCAAGGATATTATAATCATACATAAAAGAATTCAGAAAATAACCAAATATTTCTCGTAGATAATCTTGATCATAAACCCACAATTCATCGGATCTCGACAAACACACCGCAAAAAGAGATTACATCGAATAGATCTCCTCGAAGACCGAGGAGAACTTGGTATTGAGATCCAAAGAGAGAGAACAAGCCATCTAGGTACTAACTATGGACCCGAAGGTATGTGGTAAACTACTCACAACCCATGGTGAGGCTATGGTGTTGATGTAGAAGCACTCTGTAGTAGATCCCCCCTCTGGCGGAGCTCCGGAACAGGCCCCAAGATGGGATCTCACGGGAAGAGAAGGTTGCGGTGGTGGAATATGGGTTTTCTCTCTCTTCTGATGTTTTCCGGGAACATGGGTATATATAGGAGGAAGGAGGGCATCGGGGGACCAACATGGGGCCCACGAGGTAGGGGGCGCGCCCTGTAGGGGGGCCCCCACCCTCGTGGACGCCACGTGTGCCCTATTCCGTGGTTCTCAAGTCTCCCATGAAGATATCGCTCCAAAAATATCTCTCCCGAAGGTTTCATTCCATTTGGACTCTGTTTGATATTCCTTTTCTATAAAATCCTGAAATAGGCGAAAAACAGCAATCTGGAGTGGGCCTTTGGGTTAATAGGTTAGTCCCAAAAATAATATAAAAGTGTATAACAGAGCCCATTAAACATCGAAAACATCATAAATAATAGCATGGAACAATCAAAAATTATAGATACGTTGGAGACGTATCAAGCATCCCCAAGCTCAATTCCTGCTCGTCCTCGAGTTGGTAAATGATAAAAACAGAATTTTTGATGTGGAATGCAAACCAACATAATTCTCGATGTAATTCTTTTTATTGTGCATGAATGTTCAGATCTGAAAGATTCAAGACAAAAGTCTATATTGGCATAAGAAATAATAATACTTCAAGCGTACTAACAAAGCAATCATGTCTTCTCAAAATATCATGGCTAAAGAAAGTTATCCCTACAAAATCATATAGTCTGGCTCACTGTTCAAGATATCTTCCGATATGCCGATAAATCAGCCGATTTATCGCTTACCGCTGTTTGACCGATAAGATAAATCGGCTGATAAATCAGCCGATATGGCGATAAATCAGCCGATATGCCGATAGACTGGCCGATTTACCCCTTATCATGGGTGGACCGATAAGTTCCCGATAAGCAATATCCCCAACATTGGTCTGGCTATGCTCCCTCTTCATCACACGAAAAATTCATATCATGCACATCCCCGGTTTCAGCCAAGCACTTGTTTTCATACTCGGTTCTTTCAAACCTTTCAACTTTCACGCAATACATGAGGTGTGAGCCATGGATATAACACTATGAGTGGAATAGAGTGGTGGTTGTGGAGAAGACAAAAAGGAGGGAGATAGTCTCACATCGACTAGGCGTATCAACGGGCTATGGAGATGCCCATCAATAGATATCAATATGAGTGAGTAGGGATTGCCATGCAACGGATGCACTAGAGCTGAAATAATGTATGAAAGCTCAACAAAAGAAACTAAGTGGGTGTGCATCCAACTTGCTTGCTCATGAAGACCTAGGGCATTTGAGGAAGCCCATCGTTGGAATATACAAGCCAAGTTCTATAATGAAAATTCCCACTAGCATATGAAAGTGACTAAACATGAGACTCTCTATTATGAAGAACAAGGTGCTACTTTGTCGCGATCGGCCTTTCAGTAAAATAATTACCGAAAAACCGATCTCTTTAATTAACCAGCGAGGAATAATATTCCTGCTGGCAGACAATTCCTTGATACAGAATTCCAGTACACTGAATATTATACAAGGTTGAGCTAGGGGTTGCTCAACAATTTATTACAAGCGCGCCAATATATTACATAGAGGCGGATATGACACAAGGTAGGGTGGCATACTAATGACTCATAATAAAAGGTGGTGGAATATGTCACAATGAAGTGGGTGATGTGACTCCAATATAATACAGTTCATCGAGTGTCGGAGTGAGACCCGATGAATTTATTTGGTGGTAGGCGGAAGCGGTTATAAAACAGTGATCAACTCCAGGATCGCAAGAGACTGACTGGGACTCCTCTAAGCGTCGGACTCGCTATCGAACTCTTCATCCATGAGATCGCCTTCGTCCACATCTGGCCAAATCAACAAGCCAGGTGAGTACGTTGAATGTACTCGCAAGACAGATCGCACTTAAGATATAATAAATGCCAACATGATGCATATGAGTATTCCAGCAAAAAATGTGACCGGAATAAATATGATTGCGCTGAAGGTAAAGATGGAAGTCGGGTGGTAATCCTCCCGAAGTCCAAAAGATAATAAATGAGAGACCGAACGAGGGTCTGGGAGACGCCTCGTAGGGAAAATAATAAATGACAACAGGCTACAGTCGGGCGTCTGGGCGACACCACATAAATGGCTTATAACTAAATAAATAATAAGAATGCCTCAGTCGGACGTCTGAGCGACATCACATCAAGGGCTTATAAATAAAAGAATGCCACAGTTGGACGTCTGAGCGACATCACATAAAGGGCTTATAAATGAAAATAATGCCACAGTCGGACGTCTGAGCGACATCACATAAAGGGCTTATAAATGAAAAGAATGCCACAGTCGGACGTCTAAGCGACATCACTTAAAGGGCTTATAACATAAATGAATAACAATAATCCCATAGTCGGACGTCTAAGCGACATCACATAAAGGGCTTATAACGTAAATAAATAGCAAGAATGCCACAGTCAGACGTCTAAGCGACATCACATAAAGGGCTTATAAATAACAGTATATGATGATGAAATACTTCGGAAATAAATATCAATACGGAGATAGTGGTGAGTTCATTTACCAAATGAACTGGATGATAACACTATTTTGGTTACTCACAAGAATATACTAGAGACGGTCACCGGGTTGACATGAATATTGATCCTAGGCCATAAACATGGCTACTGAAGGGATTTAACTCTGCAGAGCTTGTACTAGTAACTTATAGCCAACGGGTTCTACTAGCCACGTCGGCTAGTCCCGTCTACGGTGTTTTAGTAGAAACCCAACTAACCAGTACACACCCATTTAACATCCTGTCGTCTGGAATCACCCGCGACGACATTCACGGAAAACTTTAAGACGGGGAGGCTACAACCTCGAATAGCATGGGATCAAATTTATATATGCTCGCTCTAAGGTGTGCCCCCCTCTCGATCCCAATCGGAAACACCCATGCCCCCTAACCGGATGACGGGCTTTAATCCAGGGCCATGGAACCCTCATCCCGGCTCCTCTACTTGGTGTGTACTCGAAAAGTGTTTTATAACCGACTAGACCGTAATACCAATGGACAGCCTATGATAGTACTGAAAAAGGAGACGAACGGAATCATGACATGATCTCCATTGATACTGAGTTGACCAACTACCGGCATGCTCCAACAGTACCAGCATTCCACCCCATCGTATCACCATATGATCGGGGTGGTTCAACATTCTCCTTCTGGACTCACCCGAAGCTTACTTGCATGAAATATGCCATACACATATGCTCATATGATCATGCTTATGAAACGAACTAATCGAGCAAACATGCAACACACTCATCATATCAAGAGTTCAAACATGCTTGCCTGGTTCTGAAAACTCGGAGCCTAACTCGGTGTGATTTGCGTCTCCGTCACGGCCTCCGGTATCTAAGTATTCAAACAAAATACATACTAACATAAATACCGCGCGTGCAAATAAAGTTTCTCAAAATATTTCCACATAAATATGACAAAAAACTAGACAGAAAACCAAAGTGGACAGAAAAAGAATCAACTAAAAATCACTTTTAGTTTAAAAGATATTAAGGTTTCTGTCTAGGGACCCATTTGTAATGAAACAAAAAAGATCCAGGGGCTAGAACAGAAAAGGACAAAGCGAATCGGTACGCGGTATGCCAGCCGCAGAGGGAAGACATATTTTTCCGATTGCGCTAACAGAAAACGTTTCGAAGGGAGAGAGATGAGAGACTGACAGAGGGCCCCTCGTGTCAGGTTTGAAAAAGAAAGCAGAGCCGCGCCGGCGTTGGTGCTATGGTGATCGCCGGCGTCGATCCGTGGCAAGCTAGGGGAGGGAAGGGGTACCTATAGCTTCACGGTGGTCTTCCGCGTCGAACGGTGGTAGAGTTGGGTGCTGGCGAGCCCCACGTCGACGGCGAGCTTATCTCCGGCGGACGGCGGCTCGGGTGGTCGTGGACCTCGTCGGAGAAGGTTTCTGGAGTGAAATTGAGTAGGGGGTTAGGACTAGGTGGATGCCAGGGTACTACGTTCAAGTTCACGGCGGCGGAGAAGCCCTCACCGGAGTGAACGGAGCTGGAGCCCGAGGCGGAGGCAACTAGCCGGAGCCGGGGAAGAAAAGCCTCTCGGGGCTCTCCCAGAGGTTGGGCACGGTCTTGGGAAGTAGTGGAGGCGTGTGTGCTCGAGCACGAGCTCGGGGGTGCCTTTTATAGGCGGCTCGAGGTGGCGGCCGCGAACGGATAAGTCCGGTGAGCTAATTACGGCGCTGCTGTGGTCGGACGGCGGGGTTAGGGACTCGAGCATCATCTATGATCTGTAGGAGCTCCATTCCCGCGCTTAACTCGGCAGTAGGGGTGAAGTTACGGCCTGTCCTCGACGGAACGGCCGCGCGGCTTGTCGGCGGCAGAAACGGTGCTCTGTGCGGGCCAGGCCATGGCGACGACGTGCTAGGCGTTCGTTGGCTGTGGCGAGGGACACGCGGAGCACTGAGGTGGTCTGGGCGGCGCGAAACGGCGTGGAGCTGCGGCGTTGCTTCTGTCAGCCGCCACGGGCGGCGCTGTGGCCATGGCAGCCGTCGACGCGGTCGGGCCAGGGCGTCACCGACGCCCAGAAACGGCCAAGCGACCGTGCGGCGCATGGATAAGGAGAAGCTGCAGTGCAGCATCGAGCCAAGGGAGCACACACGAGTTTTGTCGCTGCGCTGAAAGGATCTGACGAGACTGATGAAACTGACGAAGTGTTAATCTGTCGACAGTTTCAGTTAACAGCTAACAGTCAGTGTGTTTGATGAAATGATTCTGGTATTTGTGCAATGTCTCTGGAGCTGATTTTTGGTGGAGTGGTCTCTTGATGGATCTAGGGGGTGCATGATTTTTCACAGGATTTTTGGAAAAAGATAAATATGAATTTCACCAAATTTTGCAAATCAGGTCCAAACTTGCAGTAGGTGAAATTTGAAAATTTTGAACTATGGACCAGTGAAACAAGATGGATCTAGGTTGTGGGTGCTAAAGACCATCCAGGAGAGTTGGTTTGGAGTCAAATAGGTAGATGAAAATGGTGGTTCCTTTGTAAATCACCAAGGCCACTATAAAAGACATAATTATTTTTGGAGTGAAACAAATAGGAGAAAAAATCCCAATAAGCTCACAACTTGCTGGAATTGATGAAATGCTTGTCCCATGGTGTGAAGAGAGTCTTGGAGAGGATTGTTCCTGTTGGGATCATGGCAAGATGAAGGTTTGGAGGGGAGATAAGTCAAGGTTAAACTTGAGAATTTTAAATCAAGAAGAGGAGAACTCAAAACAACTTATTTTGAATCTCAACTTGCGCTTGAGCCAAACCCAAAAGAAAAACTTCAAGGCCAAAAACCAAGCTTGTGAAAACCCAAAAACTTTGGCCCAAAGGAATTTTTGAAGGGCAAAAGAAAAGATCAAACAATCCCCCTTCCAAAAGGCCAAAAGATTGAAAGAAAATCCAACTCAAAAATTTGGGGTGTTACAACACCTACCCCCTTAGGAAAAATCTCGTCCCCGAGATTTCAGCTGATCCTCAAATAGGTGTGGATGTTCGGTCCGAAGGAAATCTTCTCTTTCCCATGTTGCCTCATCCTCTGTGTGATTACTCCACTGAACCTTGAGAGATTTAATAGTTTTCTGATGGGTCCTCCTTTCAGACTCCTCCAAAATCCTTACTGGGTGTTCTCGGTAGGTGAGATCCGGTTGCACATCAAGGTTTTCATGTGACACATGCTTCTCTGGGTTGCTTACACACTTCCGTAGTTGCGAGACGTGGAACACGTCGTGGACGTCGGACAGTTCCTTGGGAAGGTCCAGTTGGTAAGCTACTGCGCCTCTCCTTGCAACTATACGGAAGGGTCCGATGAATCGTGGTGCTAGTTTCCCTTTGACTTTGAATCGTTGTAGCCCCCTCATCGGTGACACACGTAAGTATACTTCCTCACCAGGCTCAAAACTTATTTCCCGATGCTTTTGATCGTAATGGATCTTTTGTCGGCTTTGGGCGGTCTTGAGTCGACCCCGTATCATTTTTACTCTCTCCTCAGCTTCTTTTAACATATTCGGGCCGAATATACGACTGTCCCCTGTTTCTGACCAGTTCAGCGGAGTACGGCATCTTCGTCCGTACAAGGCTTCGAAAGGTGCCATTTGCAGGCTAGCTTGGTAACTATTGTTGTATGCAAACTCGGCATATGGTAAGCTTTCCTCCCAACTGGTCCCATAGGTGAGGACACATGCCCTTAGCATGTCTTCGAGTATTTGATTTACCCGTTCCGTTTGCCCTCCAGTTTGGGGGTGGTAAGCCGTGCTGAACATTAGTTGCGTCCCGAGGGCTTGCTGCAACTGGTCCCAAAATTTCGAGACGAACTGAGTGCCCCTGTCGGATATTATAGTCTTGGGCACACCATGTAGGCATACTATCCGGGCGAGGTAAAGCTTGGCGAGCTTTTGATTGGTGTGTGCTGTCTTGACGGGGATGAAATGTGCCACCTTGGTCAGTCTATCTGTGATGACCCATATGGCATCGTTACCGTGTTGTGATCGTGGTAGTCCAACAATAAAATCCATTCTGATATCATCCCATTTCCATTCCGGTATCTTATTGGGCTGTAATAGCCCTGCGGGTTTTTGGTGCTCGGCTTTAATGCGTTGACATGAATCGTAGCATGCAATAAATGTGGCTATATCCCTCTTCATGCCGTGCCACCAAAATCTTTCTTGAATATCTTTGTACATTTTCGTACCTCCAAGGTGGATGGAGTATGGAGCGGTATGACTTTCCGCTAGAATTTGCTGTTTAAGGTCGTTGTTGTTTAGTACGCAAAGTCTGTCTCCGAACCATAATATTCCTTCGCTATCTATGGTGAATTCTGAAGCCTTGCCTTGACTTACTTTTCTCTTTATTCCTTCGATGCTGGGGTGTCCGAGTTGAGCCTTCTTTATTTGCTCTATCAGTGTAGGCTGTATTTCTAGCTTGGATACTTCGCCCTCCGTGACCATCATTAGGTTGAGTCTGGCGAATTCTCACTGAAATTCGGGTCTTAGGTTCTGTATGCTGCCGCTGTCCGGGCTGGGGTAACGGCTAAGAGCATCGGCTACCACGTTTGCTTTCCTGGGGTGATAGTGGATACCAACGTCGTACACTTTTACCAGTTCCAACCAGCGTCGTTGTCGTAAATTTAGATCTGGCTGTGTGAAAATATAGCTGAGGCTCTTGTGGTCCATATATATTTCACAACGATTTCCAAGTAAGAAGTGCCTCCATTCCTTGAGTGCATGAATGACTGCTGCCAACTCCAAATCGTGAGTAGGGTAATTTTCCTCATGTTTTCGCAGTTGCCGGGATGCGTGGGCGACTACTTTGCCTTCTTGCATCAGTACGCATCCGAGGCCTTTCCGGGATGCGTCGCAATATACTTCAAAGCTCTTGTGTATGTCTGGCACAATTAATACTGGGGCTGTCGTTAACTTCTTTTTGAGCTCTTGGAATCTTTTCTCACATGCTTCGGTCCACTCGAATTTCTTATCCTTCTTGAGTAGCTGGGTCATTGGTTTGGCTATGGTGGAAAATCTTTCAATAAACCTTCTGTAATATCCGGCCATACCGAGGAAACTGCGTATATCCGTCACACTGGCTGGCGACTTCCAGCCAAGTACAACCTTGACTTTATCTGGGTCCACAGCAATTCCTTCTTGCGTTAATACGTGTCCTAGGAAACCCACTTGTCTCAACCAAAATTCACATTTGCTGAATTTGGCGTAAAGCTGGTGTTTCCTTAATTCTCCCAGTACAATGCGGAGATGTTCATCATGTTCTTCTGGTGTCTTGGAATATACCAAAATATCATCGATAAATACCACCACAAATTTTTCCATGAATGTCATAAATACCTTGTTTATGAGGTGGACGAAATATGCGGGGGCGTTGGTCGGTCCGAATGGCATTACCATAAATTCATAAAGTCCGTATCTTGAGGTGAATGCTGTTTTTGGGATATCTTCTGTGCGTACTTTCAGCTGATGATATCCTGACCTTAAGTCAACCTTTGAGAAAACCTTGGCTTGCGCGAGCTGGTCAAATAAATCATTTATCCGTGGCACCGGATATTTATTCTTGATTGTGACCATGTTGAGTGCTCGGTAGTCTATACACAGCCTCATGGTCCCATCCTTCTTTTTGGCAAACAATACCGGCGATCCCCATGGTGAGGAGCTGGCCCGTATAAATCCCTTGTCCAGTAGTTCCTTTATTTGTTTCTTTAATTCAACCAACTCGGATGGCGCCATTCTGTATGGTTTCTTATATATGGGGGTGGTTCGCGGTGCTAGCTCAATGATGAATTCTATTTCTCTGTCTGGCAGCATGCTTGGTAATTCTTCGGGAAATACATCCGTAAATTCACATACAACTAGAACCTTGCTTAACTCAGATGTATCAACTTTGTTTAATTTTGGTTGCCGAGATACTGGTCTCTCCTGAGCTGCGACTCTTATTGTTTTTCCATGATGATGAGTAAGAATCACTGTTCTGTTGAAGCAGTCGATAAATCCTTTATTGGTGGTTAGCCAGTCCATACCCAGGATAACATCCAGTCCTTTGTTTTCCAACACGATGAGGTTTGCGTGAAATTTTAATCCCTTAATTTCAATGGTTAAATCTCGGCAGTAATTCTGAGTGATCTGCTTACTTCCGGGGGACTTGATAGTCATTGATTTTCCCAAGGGTAGCATTGTAAAACCATGTTGCAAAGCAAAACTCTTCGAAATGAACGAATGAGAAGCTCCAGAATCAAACAAAACCGTGGCAGGTATTGTGTTGACAGGAAACGTACCGAGTACGATATCTGGGGCATCCTGTGCCTGCTCCTTGGTCACATGGTTCAGGTGGCCTTTCCTGTGATTGTTATTGGGGTTGAAATTATTACGCTTGGGCGCGGAACTGTTCCCATTGCTATTTGGCTTCGGTGCTGAGTTTCTTGGCTTAGGGCACTGTTTAGCATAGTGTCCCTCTTCTCCACATGCGTAGCAGGTAACACCCGGGCGATAGGTGAAATCCTTGTCTCTTGCATGAAAATTCTTATTTGGACGTGTGTCGTTGGTCGTGGGTCTGTTCACAACGTTCCTCTAGAAATTTATTTTTTTCTTGTTGTTGCGGGGGTGGTTGGTCTGATCCCTTTTTCTCTTGCGAATATCCTCCAGACTGCGACGTTCATTTTCCAGTGTAATGGCTTTGTCTACCAGTGTCTTGAAATCTGGAAAAGTGTGTACGACTAACTGGCATTTTAGTGCTGGTGCCAGTCCGTCCAGGAATTTCTCCATCTTTTTATTTTTCGTCATTTGCTCTTCGTTGGCATAACGTGATAACTGCGCAAACTAACTGTTGTACTCCTGTACTGTCATGCCTCTTTGCTTGAGATCATCAAATTCTCTTTTCTTGATGTTCGTAATACTCTTAGGGATGTGTGCCCCACGAAAGCCTTCTTTGAAATCTTCCCAGGTGATATTATTTATGTCGGGATGCATAAGAAGAAAATTTTCCCACCATGACGCGGTCGCTCCCGTAAGATAATGCGGTGCGTACAATACTTTTTCACGGTCTGAGCATTGTGCCACAATTAATTTCCTTTCAATATCTCGAAGCCAGTCGTCGGCCTCAAGAGGCTTGTCTGTGTGTGAAAATGTTGTTGGACGCGTCTTCTGAAATTCAGACAATTTTGAGTGCTGCTGGTATGGTTCGCGGTGATTCCCCATGTTAATGACGTGGTTCATCATTTCTTGGTGTTGTTGCTAACTTTGCTCGTAAAGGCGGCATACTTGAGAAAATGCTGTCTCACTGCCCTGCTGACTTGACTGCCTCTATGAGAAATTGTTGTTTGTCTGGGTGCCATAATTTTCCTCCGGCGGACTTGGCATGGAACGTGTCCAGGGACGAGTCATTTCTTACTCTGGGGGTAACAAAGCAGAAAAACCTGAGAAGAACCGAGCAGCAAAATAAACCAAGATTTTGCAAAAGCGATCAAACACGAGCTCGAAAAAGATTTCTGAAATAAACTGGTTGATTGCGCACGGAGAAGGCTGCTAGTACATATATTACACGCCGGTCCTAATTATACATATGTCACTCAGGGTGTGCGTACACATCCTGACATGTTATTTAAAACTAGTGCACTCCTCCAAGATCCTACATGATGCGCAAATAGACTACTCCCATCAACCTATTATACACAAATATTACAAGCGAGTGCGGTGTGTCACAGAATGACGCGCTAGTCGGAGATGTTGAAGATTTCCCTCGGCCTGCCGAGGGTAAGGCCCAGTGGTGCTGGAGACTCAACTTCCTCCTCACTGATGGGCTCCAGGCGGTGCATCTCTGACTGGAGTAGGAGCAATGACTTGGTCAAACTCCTCAGTGGTAGGCAGACGGCGAGCGGTGGCTACAATGGAAGGTGCATAGGATGCGGAGGACGAGACAAAAGTCATTGGTGGTGCGGTATGGAGCAGATCCCTCCTATTGGCGGAGCCACTCTGGACCATCTCCATACGGGCGGCCACCATGTCGTCCACCAGATTATCAAAGGCCGCCTCAAGAGCCTTGAGGTACTCAACCATTGATTCAATGGCCTCGTCACACTCCCCATTTGCACATGCAAATGCATAGTGACACGTATAAGGCACGTGGCATGGGAGGTAACGGAAGCGACGACTCTTCATCGAAGGAAGGATGTCCCGGAGACGAGCTATCGCCTCACGGGCAGCCATCTGCATAGCATGCCTCTCCGTAGGCATGGCTCTGCCCACAAATCGAAGGCGGCGCGCTTCAGAACACCCACCTTTGAAGTGTATCATAGCCTGATGCATAGATACCCTGTCGTTGAGCTTGTGACGGTAGAGTGTAAATTCGGGACGTGTGGATGGCCCGATTGCGACTTTGGTGATGGCGATGAGGAGCTTGACAAACCCCTCAGGAATGTTGGCGAACACCTGTGCATCACAATCGTTGCTAGCCATCTACAAAAGTAGACAAAAATTCCGAGTAGTCAGGCCATAAATTTATGATGACCAACAGAAAATTGCTACAGATGTAAAAATGCTGAAAAGCAGACTTTTGCTAATAACCGTTTAGCGAGCGCACCTAGTGGCTTCCTACAGTCAGCCTGGCTCTGATACCAAGGTTGTCGCGACCGGCCTTTCAGTAAAATAATTACCGGAAAACCAATCTCTTTAATTAACCAGCGAGGAATAATATTCCTGCTGGCAGAGAATTCCTTGATACAGAATTCCAGTACACTGAATATTATACAAGGTTGAGCTAGGGGTTGCTCAACAATTTATTACAAGCGCACCAATATATTACATAGAGGCAGATATGACACAAGGTAGGGTGGCATACTAATGACTCGTAATAAAAGGTGCTGGAATATGTCACAGTGAAGTGGGTGATGTGACTCCAATATAATACAGTTCATTGAGTGTCGGAGTGAGACCCGATGAATTTATTTGGTGGTAGGCGGAAGCGGTTATAAACAGTGATCAACTCCAGGATCGCAAGAGACTGACTGGGACTCCTCTAAGCGTCGGACTCGCTATCGAACTCTTCATCCATGAGATCGCCTTCGTCCACATCTGGCAAATCAACAAGCCAGGTGAGTACGTTGAATGTACTCGCAAGACAGTTCGGACTTAAGATATAATAAATGCCAACATGATGCATACGAGTATTCCAGCAAAAAATGTGACTGGAATAAATATGATTGCGCTGAAGGTAAAGATGGAAGTCGGGCGGTAATCCTCCCGAAGTCCAAAAGATAATAAATGAGAGACCGAACGAGGGTCTGGGAGACGCCTCGTAGGGAAAATAATAAATGACAACAGGCCACAGTCGGGCGTCTGGGCGACACCACATAAAGGGCTTATAATAAAATAAATAACAAGAATGCCTCAGTCGGACGTCTGAGCGACATCACATAAAGGGCTTATAAATAAAAGAATGCCATAGTCGGACGTCTGAGCGACATCACATAAAGGGCTTATAAATGAAAAGAATGCCATAGTCGGACGTCTGAGCGACATCACATAAAGGGTTTATAAATGAAAAGAATGCCACAGTGGGACGTCTAAGCGACATCACTTAAAGGGCTTATAACATAAATGAATAACAAGAATGCCACAGTCGGACGTCTAAGCGACATCACATAAAGGGCTTATAACGTAAATAAATAGCAAGAATGTCATAGTCGGACGTCTAAGCGACATCACATAAAGGGCTTATAAATAATAGTATATGATGATGAAATACTTTGGAAAGAAATATCAATACGGAGATAGTGGTGAGTTCATTTACGAAATGAACTGGATGATAACACTATTTTGGTTACTCACAAGAATATACTAGAGACGGTCACCGGGTTGACATGAATATTGATCCTAGGCCATAAACATGGCTACTGAAGGGATTTAACTCTGCAGAGCTTGTACTAGTAACTTATAGCCAACGGGTTCTACTATCCACGTGGGCTAGTCCCGTCTACGTTGTTTTAGTAGAAACCCAACTAACCAGTACACACCCATTTAACATCCTGTCGTCCGGAATCACCCGCGACGACATTCACGGAAAACTTTAAGACGGGGAGGCTACAACCTCGAATAGCATGGGATCAAATTTATATATGCGCGCTCTAAGGGGTGCCCCCCTCTCGGTTCCAACCGGAAACACCCATGCCCCCTGACTGGATGACGGGCTTTAATCCAGGGCCATGGAACCCTCATCCCGGCCCCTCTACTTGGTGTGTACTCGGAAAGTGGTTTACAACTGACTAGACCGTAATCCCAACGGACGGCCTATGATAGTACTGAAAAAGGAGACGAACGGAATCATGACATGATCTTCGTTGATACTGAGTTGACCAACTACCTGCATGCTCCAATAGTACCAGCATTCCACCCCATCGTATCACCATATGATTGGGGTGGTTCAACATTCTCCTTCGGGACTCACCCGAAGTTTACTTGCATGAAATATGCCATAAACATATGCTCATATGATCATGCTTATGAAACGAACTACTCGAGAAAACATGCAACACACTCATCATATCAAGAGTTCAAACATGCTTGCCTGGTTCTGAAAAGTCGGAGCCTAACTCGGTGTGATTTGCGTCTCCGTCACGGCCTCTAGTATCTAAGTATTAAAACAAAATACATACTAACATAAATACCGCACGTGCAAATAAAGTTGCTCAAAATATTTCCACATAAATATGACAAAAAACTAGACAGAAAACCAAAGTGGACAGAAAAAGAATCAACTAAGAATCATTTTAGTTTAAAAGATATTAAAGTTTCTGTCTAGGGACTCATCTGTAATGAAACAGAAAAGATCCAGGGGCTAGAACAGAAAAGGACAAAGCAAATCGGTATGTGGTACGCCAGCCGCAGAGGGAAGACGTATTTTGCCGATTGCGCTAACAGAAAACGTTTCGAAGGGAGAGAGATGAGAGACTGACAGAGGGCCCCTCGTGTCAGGTTTGAAAAAGAAAGCAGAGCCGCGCCAGCGTCGGTGCTGCGGTGATCGCCGGCGTCGATCCGCGGCGAGCTAGGGGAGGGAAGGGGTACCTACAGCTTCACGGTGGTCTTCCGCGTTGAAAGGTGGTAGAGTTGGGTGCCGGCGAGCCACACGTCGACGGCAAGCTTATCTCCGGCGGACGGCGGCTCGGGTGGTCGTGGACCTCGTCGGAGAAGGTTTTTGGAGTGAAATTGAGTAGGGGGTTAGGACTAGGTGGATGCCAGGGTACTACGTTCAAGTTCACGGCGGCGGAGAAGCCCTCACCGGAGTGAACAGAGCTGGAGCCCGAGGCGGAGGCAGCTGGCCGGAGCCGGGGAAGAAAAGCCTCTCGGGGCTCTCCCAGAGGTTGGGCACGGTCTAGGGAAGTAGTGGAGGCGTGTGTGCTCGAGCACGAGCTCGGGGGTGCCTTTTATAGGCGGCTCGAGGTGGTGGCCGCGAACGGATAAGTCCGGCGAGCTAATTACGGCGCTGCTGTGGTCGGACGGCGGGGTTAGGGACTCGAGCATCATCTATGATCTGTAGGAGCTCCATTCCTGCGCTTAACTCGGCAGTAGGGGTGAAGTTACGGCCTGTCCTCGACGGAACGGCCGTGCGGCTTGTCGGCGGCAGAAACGATGCTCTGCGTGGGCCAGGCCACTGCAACGGCGTGCCAGGCGTGCGTTGGCTGTGGCAAGGGACACGCAGAGCACTGAGGTGGTCTGGGCGGCGCGAAATGGCGTGGAGCTGCGGCGTTGCTTCTGTCAGCCGCCACGGGCGGCGCTGTGGCCGTGGCAGCCGCCGGCGCGGTCGGGCCAGGGCACCACCGACGCCCAGAAACGGCCAAGCGACAGTGCGGCGATGGATAAGGAGAAGCTGCAGTGCGGCGTCGAGCCAAGGGAGCACAGACGAGTTTTGTCGCTGCGCTGAAAGGATCTGACGAGACCGATGAAACTGACAAAGTGTTAATCTGTCGACAGTTTCAGTTAACAGCTAACAGTCAGTGTAGGCTAGGTGTTTGATGAAATGATTCTGGTATTTGTGCAATGTCTCTGGTGCTGATTTTTGGTGGAGTGGTCTCTTGATGGATCTAGGGGCTGCATGATTTTTCACAGGACTTTTGGAAAAAGATAAATATGAATTTCACCAAATTTTGCAAATCTGGTCCAAACTTGCAGTAGGTGAAATTTGAAAGTTTTAAACTATGGACCAGTGAAACAAGATGGATCTAGGTTGTGGATGCTAAAGACCATCCAGGAGAGTTTGTTTGGGGTCAAATAGGTAGATGAAAATGGTGGTTCCTTTGTAAATCACCAAGGCCACTATAAAAGACATAATTATTTTTGGAGTGAAACAAATAGGAGAAAAAAATCCCAATAAGCTCACAACTTGCTGGAATTGATGAAATGCTTGTCCCATGGTGTGAAGAGAGTCTTGGAGAGGATTGTTCCTGTTGGGATCATGGCAAGATGAAGGTTTGGAGGGGAGATAAGTCAAGGTTAAACTTGAGAATTTTAAATCAAGAAGAGGAGAACTCAAAACAACTTCTTTTGAATCTCAACTTGTGCTTGAGCCAAACCCAAAAGAAAAACTTCAAGGCCAAAAACCAAGCTTGTGAAAACCCAAAAACTTTGGACCAAAGGAATTTTTGAAGGGAAAAAGAAAAGATCAAACAATCCCCCTTCCAAAAGGCCAAAAGTTTGAAAGAAAATCCAACTCAAAAATTTGGGGTGTTACATACTTTGAAGCACAAGTGTGGAAAAAGATAGTAGCATTGTCCCTTTTCTTTTTTCTTTTTTTTTCTTTTTTTTGGGACAATGCTCTAATAATGATGATCATCACACTTATATTGATTTACAACTCGATACTAGAACAATGTATGACTCTATATGAATGCCTCCGGCGGTGTACCGGGATGTGAAATGAATCAAGAGTGACATGTATGAAAAACTATGCATGGTGGCTTTGCCACAAATATGATGTCAACTACATGATCATGCATGGCAATATGACAATATGAAGCGTGTCATATGAACGGAACGGTGGAAAGTTGCATGGCAATATATCTCGGAATGGCTATGGAAATGCCATGATAGATAGATATGGTGGCTGTTTTGAGGAAGGTATATGGTGGCTGTTTTGAGGAAGGGATGTAGTGGGTGTATGGTACCGACGAAAGTTGCGCGGTACAAGAGAGGCTAGCTATGGTGGAAGGGTGAGAGTGCGTATAATCCATGGACTCAACATTAGTCATAAAGAACTCATATACTTATTGCAAAAATTTACGAGTCATCAAAACAATGCAATCAACGCATGCTCCGGGGGAGGTTGGTAGGAGTTAACCATCGCACGCCCCCGACCTCCACACAAAGGATGACACTCTACAAATACCTCATGCTCTAACTTCGTCACATAGCGGTTCTCCATACGTGCATGCTACGAGGATCACAAACTTTAACACAAGTATTTCTCAATTTCATAATAACTCCACTAACATGACTCTAATATCACTATCCTCATATCTCAAAACAATTATCAAGTATCAAACTTCTCATCATATTCAATGCACTTTGTATGAAAGTTTTTACTACATTCATCTTGGATGCCTATCATGTTAAGGCTAGTTTTATAGCCAAAGCACATTACCATGATGTTCTAATAGACTCTCAAAAGGATATAAGTGAAGCATGAGAGATCAACAATTTCTACCAAATAAAATTACCACCATGCTCAAAAAGATATAAGTGAAGCACTAGAGCAAACTATTTAGCTCAAAAGATATAAGTGAAGCACATAGAGTGTTCTAACAATTCCTAGGCCATATTTATCTCTCTCAAGAAGGTGTGTCCAGCAAGGATAATTGTGGAAAACTAACAAGCGAAGACTCAAATCATACATGACTCTCCAAGTAAAACACATATCATGTGGTGGATAAAAAAATAGTCCCGAGTATAGTTACCGATAGATGAAGACGAAAGAGGGGATGACTTCCCGGAACATCCCCAAGCTTAGGATTTTGGTTGTCCTTGAATTTTACCTTGGGGTGCCTTGGGCATCCCCAAGCTTAGGCTCTTGCCACTCTTTGTTCCGTAGTCCATAAAAGCAATACTCAAAACTTGAAAACTTCACAACACAAAACTTAGACAAAAATCTCGTGAGATCCGTTAGTACAAGAAAACAAACCACCACTCAAAGGTACTATAATGAACTCATTATTTGTTTTTATTGGTGTTAAACATACTGTTTTACAACTTCTCTATGATTCATATCCTCCAATACTACTCATAGATTCATCAAAATAAGCAAACAACACACGAAAAACAGAATCTGTCAAAAACATAACGTGGGGAATTTTTCTGTTAATCATCTTCAAAAAGAATCAACTAAATAGCACACTCCAGTAAAATCTGGTGACTATTCTAGTGAGAGCTAACAATTCTGTTTTTTACAGCAAGATCATATAAACTTCACACAAGTCTTCCCAAAGGTTCTACTTGGCACAAACACTAATTAAAACACAAAACCACATCTAAACAGAATATAGATGCAATATTTATTCCTAAACAGAAGGAAAAACAAAAAATATAAAATTGGGTTGCCTCCCAACAAGCGCTATCGTTTAACGCCCCTAGCTAGGCACGATACAAGGATAGATCTAGGTATTGTCATCTTTGGAAGGCAATCCGTAAGTGGCTCTCATAATAGATTCATAAGGTAATTTAATTTTCTTTCTAGGAAAGTGATCGATGCTTTTTCTTAACGGAAATTGGAATCTAATATTTCCTTCCATCATATCAATAATTGATCTATCGTTCTAAGGAAAGGTCTACCAAGAATAATAGGACATGCAGGATTACAATCTTTATCAAGAACAATGAAATCTACAGGCACATAATTCCTATTGGCAACAATAAGAACATCATTAATCCTTCCCATAGGTTTCTTAATGGTAGAATCCGCAAGGTGGAAATTTAAAGAGCAATCATCAAGCTCATGGAAACCTAACAAATCACACAAAGTTATTGGGATAGTGGAAACACTTGCACCCAAATCACACAAAGAAAAGCATTCCTGACCTTTAATTTCAGTTTTAATAGTAGGTTCCCACTCATCATAAAGCTTTCTAGGGATATAAACTTCTAATTCAAGTTTTTCTTCATAAGATTGCATCAAAGCATCAACTATGTGTTTGGTAAAATCTTTATTTTGACTATAAGCATGCAGAGAGTTTAGTATGGATTGCAACAAGAAAATACAATCAATCAAAGAGCAATTATCATAATTGAATCCCTTTCAAATCCAAAGTAGTGGGTTCATCACTATGCAAAGTTTTAATATCTTCTATCCCACCTTTAACATTTTTAGCATCAAGATCCAAAAACTCCGAATCATTGGGACACCTTCTAATTAAAGTAGACTCATGTCCAATCCCATCTTTATCAAGATTCATACTAGAAAACAGGGATCTAATAGGAGACACATCAATAACTTTCAGATCTTCATCTTTATTTTCATGATAACTAGAAGAACATGCTTTTATATAACTCTCTTTTTTAGCATGCATCCTAGCGGTTCTTTCTTTGCATTCATCAATGGAAATTCTCATGGCTTTGAGAGACTCATTGATATAATGCTTAGGTGGAATAGATCTAAGTTTCAAAGAATCAACATCAAAAGTAATTCTATCCACACTTCTAGCCAATTCATCAATCTTAAGCAATTTTTCTTCAAGCAAAGCATTGAAATTCTTTTGCGAATTCATAAACTACTTAACACTAGTTTCAAATTCAGAAGGCATATTTCCATAAGAGTTATTGTAGGAATTACCATAATTATTAGAGGAATTACTAGGAAAAGGCCTAGGATTAAAGTTTCCTCTATAAGCATTGTTACCAAAATTATTCCACTCAAAACACTAATCTCTTCAATAGCATGCACTTTTTTACTAGTAGATATTTCAGTGTGCCATTGAGAATAATTAACCATAATACTATCTAGGAGTTTGGTAGCTTCTCCTAAGGTAGTTTCCATGAAAGTGCCTCCTGCGGCCGAATCTAAAAGATTTCTAGAAGGAAAATTCAAGCCAGCATAAAAGTTTTGAATAATCATCCATAAGTTCAAACCATCTATAGGGCAATTACGTATCATTAATTTCATTATCTCCCAAGCTTGTGCAACATGCTCATGATCTAGTTGCTTAAAATTCATAATATCGTTTCTAAGAGAGATGATCTTAGCAGGAGGGAAATGCTTAGAGATAAAAGCATATTTGCACTTATTCCACGAATCAATACTATTTCTAGGCAAAGAGGGAAACCAAGTTTTAGCACGATCTCTAAGTGAAAACGGAAATAACTTCACTTTAATAATATCATTATATGTATCCCTCTTCTTTTGCATATCACACAAATCAACAAAGTTGTTTTGATGGGTAGCGGCATCTTCACTAGGAAGGCTGGAAAATTGATCTTTCATAACAAGATTCAACAGAGCAACATTGATCACACAAGATTCAGCATCGGTAATAGGAGCAATCGGAGTGCTAATAAAATAATTATTGTTGGTATTGGAGAAGTCACACAATTTGGTATTGTTCTGATCCTTAGTGACAAGCAAGCAATCCAACACACAAGCAAATAAGAAGCAAGCAAACGATAAACACAGGGCAAAAAGAAGGGCAAATAAAATGGCAATGGTGAAGTGGGGGAGAGGAAAACGAGAGGCAAATAAATGTAATGCGAAGGATAAGGGTTTGTGATAGGTACTTGGTATATGACTTTTGATTGAGTCTCCCCGGCAACGGCGCCAGAAATTCTTATTTCTACTTCTCGAGCTTGCGTTGTATTCCCTCAAAGAGGAAAGGGTGATCCAGCACAGTAGCGTGAGTATTTCCCTTAGTTTTTGAGAACCAAGGTATCAATCCAGTAGGAGACCACGCGCGAGTCCCTCGCACCTGCACAAACAAATAAGAACTTCGCAGCCAACGCGATAAGGGGTTGTCAATCCAAATACGGTCACCGAAAGTGAGATCTGATAGATATGATAGTTTGATATTTTTGGCATTTTTGGATATAAGAATAGAAAGTAAAAACGGTAAAGTAAAGTAGATTGTAGATTGATATGTTGAGAATAGACCCGGGGCCATATGTTTCACTAGTGGCTTCTCTCATGATAGCAGAATTCTACGGTGGGTGAACTTATTACTGTCGAGCAATTGATAGAAAAGAAAATAATTATGAGAATATCTAGGCATGATCATTATATATAGGCATCACGTCCGTGACAAGTAGACCGAAATGATTCTGCATCTACTACTATTACTCCATACATCGACCGCTATCCAGCATGCATCTAGAGTATTAAGTTCATAAGAACAGAGTAACGCCTTAAGCAAGATGACATGATGTAGAGGGATAAACTCAAGCAATATGATATAAACCCCATTTTTTATCATCGATGGCAACAATACAATATGTGCCTTGCTGCCCCTATTGTCACTGGGAAAGGACACCGCAAGATTGAACCCAAAGCCAAGCACTTCTCCCATTGCAAGACCTATAGATCTAGTAGGCCAAACCAAACCAATAATTTGAAGAGACTTGCAAGGATATTATAATCATACATAAAAGAATTCAGAAAAGAACCAAATATTTCTCATAGATAATCTTGATCATAAACCCACAATTCATCGGATCTCAACAAACACACCGCAAAAAGAGATTACATCGAATAGATCTCCTCGAAGACCGAGGAGAACTTGGTATTGAGATCCAAAGAGAGAGAAGAAGCCATCTAGGTACTGATGGGCCTCGAACCCCTCGTTGGTTACCCCAAGTGGAAGGGGTAATCTTAATGCAGTAAGTAGAAGTGTTTTCCCCTAGCAAAGATGCCAAGGATCGAATCCCCAGAGACTCCTAGGTTCAACAAGAAGGTGTCAATTGCTAACGGCGCAATTAGCAATCAACGTGGACCTGCACACAGATACAAATAACTTTGCTCCCAACGAGTACAGAGAGGTTGTCAATCTCTCCAGCCTTGTAGTTCACAAAGGGTTAAAAGCAATATGATAGTAGTGATAGATAGTGTTTTACAATAGTAAGTAAATAGCGATAAGTAAATAGTGAATGTGATCAATAATGGTAATATGGACCGGAGTCTCATGATGTTCACTAGTGATGTCTCTCTCCCAAAAGACGATAAAACAGCTATGTGAGGTAAACAAATTACAGCTCGGCAATTGACAGGACCACGAACGCAAACCAATGCTGACTACATTGCAAGAAAGGTTGAGGTTCAAAGCATGGGCGGTACGCCAAAGTAAGTAGACCGAAATCCATCAATATCTACTACTAATCATCCACCTTGAGATATCTATCCAGAACATCTCGCTGGTATTAAGTTGCGAGTCCCACCCATAGTGTAAACTCAATGCAACAGACAACTGCATTAAAAGAACTTTGCGTAAAGAAAACAATCCTTGCACCCGCGGGCACAAGCACCATTGTTTTCCCCCTTGTGGCAACAACACATCCCCTAGACTCATGTTTCTGTCACTCAAGCTAGTCATCGAGGGGCATGAACCCACAATCGAGCATAACGTTCCCTCTTGGAGTCACAACCTATTACTCGGCCAAAGCAATAAATAACAACGGAGAACATGCAAGAATTACTTATGAACTAAAATATAAAAGAGGTGAATCAAATATATTACTCAAGATCAATCTGAACATAATCTCATAATCCATCGGATCCCAGCAAACTCAACATAGCAACAGCATAAGGATTACATAGGTGCCTCGATCATGTAGGGCAGCTCACGAGGACTAATTAGTGAAGCACAAGAACGGGAGGAGAACATCACATAGCTACTGGTCATGGACTCATGGTCCAAGGGAGACTACTCACGAGTCATCCGGGAGGCGTCCATGGTGGTGGAGAAGCTCCCGGTGGTGATCCTCCCCTCCGGCAGGGTGCCGGGAAGAGTTCTCCTGGTGCTCCCGATCTTGGAAGTGGCGGCGGCGGCGGAACAGAGATGGGATCGCGAAAAGAAGTCATGTTCTGAGGGTTACGGAGGACCCTTTAAATATATGCCAAAGTAGGGCACCGGGGGAGCCTCGGGGGGCCCAGGCGCCCCCCCGGCGTGGCCCAGGGGGGGCGCGCCCACAGGGCGCCTGGAGCCCCTGTGCCCCCCCCCAGGCTGCCCTTCGGACGCAGTGTTGTTTCCGGATCGCTGATTTTTTATATAATTTTTCTGGATTTTTCTGGGCAGTTCTCGAAACGTGAAAACCCGAAATACAAAAACAGTCGAAAACAGAAACTGGCACTGGGGTGCACTGGATTAGTAAGTTAGTCCAAATATGATCAAAAGTGTATGGAAGTGTATGAATATCATAGTAATATCACCCAAAAGTTGCATGGAGCAAGCAGAAATTATAGATACGTTTTGGACGTATCAACATCCCCAAGCTTAATTCCTGCTCGTCCTCGAGTAGGTAAATGATAAAAAGAATAATTTCTGTGGTGACATGCTATTAACCATATAGGACTTTCTCAGTCATATGACAAAAGCTTACTGAGACAATGATTCTATAGTAATTAAGTTGTCTCAAGAGAAAATCACAAATGACTGAAAGTTTTACAACATGAGACTGAAACATCAAAAAGATTTGCAATGAACATGATGTGCAAATATGATAAAGTGATATCTAGCTTGCCCCCTTTAGTGATGCAAAACATAAATGCAAGGGCACCTTCAAGGTTTAAGTGATGACTAGATACAATCATTTCAGAATAAACGATATCACAATCATGCAAAAGACAATGCTACTTTGGGACAATGCACATTACACTCAGAATGACAATCATGCTCTCAGTAGTTGGTGCTTTAACATAAAGGTAAAAGAAAGGTTAAGTGCTAAAGCTTTTTATTTTGAAAACATGGAAGCAATTGTGTCAACGGTAGTAGTACTTCATATGTGTCATGCATAAAACATCTTATAAGTTGCAAGCCTCATGCATCGAATACCAATAGTGCTCGATCCTTGTCCTAATTAGCTCGGATCCCCATGGGTTATCATTGCATTGCATATGTTTTAACCAAGTGTCACAAAGGGGTACCTCTATGCCACCTGTACAAAGGTCCAAGGAGATAAATCGCATTTGATTTCTCATTTTTGATAGATCTCAACTTGAGGACATCCATACCGGGACAACATAGAAAATAGATGATGGACTCCTCTTTAATGCATAAGCATATTCTCATGAGAGATTGAGGATTAAGGTCCAAGCTAAAACTTCCACCATGATGCATGGCTTTGGTTGGCGGCCCAATGTTCTTCTCTAACAATATGCATATTAATTCAACCCACGGTAAATCACCCTTACTTCAGACAAGACGAACATGCATAGCAACTCACATGATATTCAACAAAAGTGTGACAGTTGATGGCGTCCCCAGAAACATGGTTACCGCTCAGCAAGCAACTTATAAGAAATAAGATACATAGGCAACATATTCTTTACCACAATAGTTTTTAGGCTACTTTCCCATGAGCTATGTATTGCATGGTTAGTTTGCTTAGTGCAGGTGGAGCTTAGCAAAAGACTGGGAGCGACCAACTAAGAGAGCAATGACGGTCATAATCATGCAGAGCGACAAAGCAATATTCAATCAGGCATGGTAGTTATATCGCTACTTAGAAACAAAAGATCATCAAGGCTTGACAGACTTTCTTTACAGTCTTGAATATGCGTGAGCATACGCCAAGTCAATCAAAATAAATTCTCGAAGGAAGATATTACTAAACCATACCACATCATAGGCAAACAAACCAAGTTGGTACTCGAATAACACATTGGGAACCCCCCAGCTATTTGAGATTAACCAAAAGAAAACCTGAACTACTAAGCACCATCATGAAAGTAGCATCTTTATCATAGACACATTAACCCATGCAACGGAAGCAAACTCTCTTAATAAGGTGAGCATGGTAATTAAAGAGAGTTCAAGCAACCAACTAAATAAAAGCTCTTAAAAGGATAAGCATGAATACTAAGAGCAGAGCATGATAGTAGCTATTAAAAGACAAAGAACACACACAACATAGATAGACATGAAAATTCTATGTAATGTTCTAGGTAGAGGTGGAGCGTGTTTCTCTCCCACATAAAGGAATGCTGGGTTCCGACTCGTTATGAAAAACTAAAAAGAAAACTAAAAGCAAGACGCTCCAAGCATAGCACATAACATATGAACTGATAAAAATATAGCGAAACGAAAGACGAACTGATAATGTTGATGGAGAAGGGGATGCACGGGGGCATCCCCAAGCTTAGACGCTTGAGTCTCCTTGAATATTTCTTGGGGGTACACGGGGGCATCCCCAAGCTTGAGCGCTTGACACTCCTAAATCTTTTTATCATCTTCCCTCGCACACTTGAAAACTCCCTTCATACATAACTCATCATAATCTGATTAGCGAGGTTAGTACCCTTAATAAAATAACTATACCTTGCTGGAAATAAGGATATTCTTGAAGTTCTACTGTTTCTCAAGATTGCCAAAAGGTTTTTGCAAAGAAAAAGCAAGTTCTTAATTTGCAAAGTGAAGGTAAGGCAAAACAGGACAGAATCTGTGAAAAACTGAACAGCAGGTAGTAATTGATCTGTTCGGGATACTTCTGCAACTCAAATCAAAAAACTCAGAACTGACGCACGAAAGACAATTATATAGAGAACGCTGTCGAAAGAATTCAGACCAAAAAGATGATCTGGTGATTTTATAAGAATTTTTCTATCCAAGGACAGAATCTGTTTCCTGGACAGCACCTCACAACTTTTGAACTTTCTAGCAATCAGAGGCTATACTTGGCACAAATATGAAAAGCAAAGATACAATGATGATGCTACAGAAGTAAACAACATCAAGACACAACAAAAGCAAAAAAATTCATTCATGTGGGCTGCCTCCCAAAAGCGCTTTCTTTTATGCCTTTAAGCTAGGCATAATGCATAGATCAAGTTTTATCAAGAGTAAAAGAATAACTAGCCCGTACAACGGACTCAAAAGGTAACTTGACCTTCTTACGATGGAAGTGTTCCATCCCTTTCTTGAGAGGAAACTGAAATTTTATATTACCCTCTTTCATGTCAATGACAGCACCAACGGTGCGCAAAAAGGGACGTCCCAAAATAATTGGACATGAAGGATCACATTCAATATCCATAATAGTGAAATCAACGGGCACATAATTATCATTGACAACAATAAGAACATCGTCGATCCTCCCCAAAGGTTTCTTTATGGAAGAATCAACGAGAGCATTACCAAAAGAACAAGAATCAAAAGATTTTAATTTAAGCATATCATATAGTCTTTTGGGCATAATGGAAGTACTAGCTACAATATCACATAAAGCATAGTATGAGAAGTTGTTTATCTTAATTTTAATCATAGAATCCCAACCATCTCCTAGCTTTCTAGGTATGTAGGCTTCTACTCTAAGTTTCTCCTCCCTAGCTTTGATAAGAGCATTAGTGATATGCTCTGTGAAGGCAAGATTAAGCGTGCTAGTGTTGGGATCCTTAGCCATTCCTTGCAGAAAGGCGACAACTTCTGAAATACTACAATTATCAAAATCAATTTTATCATTAGTGGGCAGAATTGTAGTGTCATCCTCTTTATTTAATTCGCTCTCTATTATAAGAGTTTGAACATCTTCCCAAGTTTCGGGAAGCTTAGGAGCAATTTTAAACTGAGGCTCATACTTTTTTCCTGGAAGACCATGCCATGGGCATAACTCTCCATCATAACTAGTATAATCACAAGGTTTATTTTTTTTGTAAATCCCGTCAGAGATAAGTGGGGAAATGGAAGTAGGGGTGTACTCCTCCCATTTAGTGTTTTTGGTAGAACCCATAGTAGCAAGCAAGCAAGATAACTATTTTTTTTGTGATTTTTGATAAAAGGAACTAAAGCAAAAAATGAAAAGTAAACTAACAAGACTAAAAAGCAAAGGTAAAAGATAGCATGCAACTCCCCTATCCTGAAGAGTGGAGTCCCCGGCAACGGCGCCAGAAAATACTCCTTGATGGGCCTCGAACCCCTCGTTGGTTACCCCAAGTGGAAGGTGTAAGATGTAGTAAGTAGAAGTGTTTTCCCCTAGCAAAGATGCCAATGATCGAATCCCCAGAGACTCCTAGGTTCATCAAGTAGGTGTCAATTGCTAACGGCGCAATTAGCAATCAACGTGGACCTGCACACAGATACAAGTAACTTTGCTCCCAACGAGTACAGAGAGGTTGTCAATCTCTCCGGCCTTGTAGTTCTCAAAGGGTTAAAAGCAATATGATAGTAGTGATAGATAGTGTTTTGCAATAGTAAGTAAATAGCGATAAGTAAATAGTGAATGTGATCAATGATGGTAATATGGACCGGAGTCTCATGATGTTCACTAGTGATGTCTCTCTCCCAAAAGACGATAAAACAGCTATGTGAGGTAAACAAATTACAGCTGGGCAATTGACAGGACCACGAACGCAAACCAATGCTGACTACATTGCAAGAAAGGTTGTGGTTCAAAGAATGGGTGGTACGCCAAAGTAAGTAGACCGAAATCCATCAATATCTACTACTAATCATCCACCTTGAGATATCTATCCAGAACATCTCGCTGGTATTAAGTTGCGAGTCCCACCCATAGTGTAAACTCAATGCAACAGACAACTGCATTAAAAGAACTTTGCGTAAAGTAAACAATCCTTGCACCCGCGGGCACAAGCACCGTTGTTTTCCCCCTTGTGGCAACAACACATCCCCTAGACTCATGTTTCTGTCACTCAAGCTAGTCATCGAGGGGCATGAACCCACAATCGAGCATAACGTTCCCTCTTGGAGTCACTACCTATTACTCGGCCAAAGCAATAAATAACAACGGAGAACATGCAAGAATTACTTATGAACTAAAATATAAAAGAGGTGAATCAAATATATTACTCAAGATCAATCTGAACATAATCTCATAATCCATCGGATCCCAGCAAACTCAACATAGCAACAGCATAAGGATTACATAGGTGCCTCGATCATGTAGGGCAGCTCACGAGGACTAATTAGTGAAGCACAAGAACGGGAGGAGAACATCACATAGCTACTGGTCATGGACTCATGGTCCAAGGGATACTACTCACGAGTCATCCGGGAGGCGTCCATGGTGGTGGAGAAGCTCCCGGTGGTGATCCTCCCCTCCGGCAGGGTGCCGGGAAGAGTTCTCCTGGTGCTCCCGATCTTCGAAGCGGCGGCGGCGGCGGAACAGAGATGGGATCGCGAAAAGAAGACTTGTTCGGAGGGTTACGGAGGACCCTTTAAATATATGCCAAAGTAGGGCACCGGGGGAGCCTCGGGGGGCCCAGGCGCCCCCCCGGCGCGGCCCAGGGGGGGGCGCCCATAGGGCGCCTGGAGCCCCTGTGGCCCCCCAGGCTGCCCTTCGGACGCAGTGTTGTTTCCGGATCACTGATTTTTTATATAATTTTTCTGGATTTTTCTGGGCAGTTCTCGAAACGTGAAAACCCGAAATACAAAAACAGCCGAAAACAGAAACTGGCACTGGGGTGCACTGGATTAGTAAGTTAGTCCAAATATGATCAAAAGTGTATGGAAGTGTATGAATATCATAGTAATATCACCCAAAAGTGGCATGGAGCAAGCAGAAATTATAGATACGTTTTGGATGTATCAGGTACTAACTATGGACCCGAAGGTCTGAGGTAAAATACTCACAACTCATGGTGAGGCGATGGTGTTGATTTAGAAGCACTCCGTGGTAGATCCCCCCTTCGGCGGAGCTCCGGAACAGGCCCCAAGATGGGATCTCACGGGAACAGAAGGTTGCGGCCGTGGAATTAGGGTTTTCTCTCTCTTCTAATATTTTTGGGGTACATGGGTATATATAGGAGGACCAACGTGGAGCCCACGGGCAGGGGGCGCGCCCTATAGGGGGCGCGCCCCCGACCCTCGTGGACGCCACGTGTGCCCTATTTCGTGCTTCTCAAGTCTCCCGTGAAGATATCGCTCCAAAAATATCTCTCCCGAAGGTTTCATTCCGTTTGGACTCCATTTCATATTCCTTTTCTGTAAAACCCTGAAATAGTCAAAAAACAGCAATCTGGACTGGGCCTTTGGGTTAATAGGTTAGTCCCAAAAATAATATAAGTGTATAACAAAGCCCATTAAACATCCAAAACATCATAAATAATAGCATGGAACAATAAAAAATTATAGATACGTTGGAGACGTATCACAAGTCACCTTGGAATCCGGACACCTCTCCTTCGGGCCGCCCAGTTAATAAGCCTGCAGGAACAGTTTCATAAAAAGCTTTGAATCAAGGGACTATAATGAAAGCTAGGTTCATGGTCATACTGAATATGCCGCCTTTAAGCATCTTGTTCTCTTTCAAGGCATCCAAGAGTTGGGCTCGCACGTCCTTTAGCTCCTCGGCTAGCTTGATATTTGTATCCTGCAGCTTGTTTTTCTCATCTATGGTCTATGTTAGTCGACACTGACCAGCACCTGTTTACCCTTCGGCTTGTTCTTTCGCCGCGAGAGCAGCACTTAGCTTTTCTTCCAGTTGGTCTGTTGGTCTTGTTGCTGCAGTTCAAACAATGTATACTTAAAGATCAATAATTGGCATGGGACCATACTGTCCGGACATTATTGTTCTTACCATCAGAGCCCTTCTTGGACTTCCTCAAACCTTCTAATTCGATGGTGATAGCACTAAGCTTGGTCTGGCACTCTACCAGCTCCTTGGATAATACGTTATTCTTTTCCTTGAGTACCTAAAAACACAACGATCCTTAAATCAGTTGGGCCAACTGCTTTATGTCTCGGGGGCTACTGGCATATGAACATTGAATTAACACTCACCTGCATATCCTTGGAAAGCTGGTGAGTGGCTCCGGCAAGTCCGTCTTGAGCGGCTCGGATATACGCATCCGCAGAACTGACAGCGTTAAGCGCCTCCTCGGTGAATGTTGGGTCATGCATGGCTGCTTTTCGCCGCCGATGATTCATTGCGCTCTCCACTTCGGAATTGGTAACAGATACCCCATCCAAATCCTCTTGAAGAGTACAATCCGACGTTACACCCGTATAAATCCTAGTCCTTGTGGATGGGCCCGATGCCAGATTGGTTGGCAAATGAACCACAAGATCCCCGGACACAGTCCGGCGTATGCTCTTCCTAAAAGGAAAAATAAAGCGGAAAATTATGATCCGGCTCCGCCACCAAGCATATGTTAAGAAGTCATACCTCTTCGATAAAGGAGGAGGTTTGGTGGTGTCTCCGGTCCCCTTTCGCTTCAGAGACCCACCCTGCGTAGGCGTCACCTTCTGGGAAGACGCTCTTGATGCAGTATAGTAGGATGAGCGTCGCCCCTTTTGAGCGTGAGATAGTGCGGTGCGTGAGGCGCACTGGGAATATTCTCTTTGAAAAGGTGTCTCCTGGGTACTTATGTGGGAGGAAGGAAGAAGGCCAGGCTAATTGGCTAAAATAGCCACTTTGGTACCATCATGGCTGGCTTGATAAAAAACTCCATCTTTAAGATCTATGCCTATGTCCGGATCTTCTTCAAATCCGGGATCCATGTCTCGAATATGGTCCTCTGGTTGTGGGATGGGACGACGAATCCCTTCGATCACCTTCCTCCACTCCTGTTGGAAGTAATCGAATTCAGTTCGGTTAGTATATCTCAAAATAAAAATCAAGCGAAACTAGCGATCAAGAGAAATGCTTACCTAGTCGATGGGGTTATACGTAGAAAAACCTTCCCGACACTTCAAGCGAAGAAAGTCCTCCTTCTCCCCTTTGTAGAGATCAGCTAGGATGGCGGCTAGGGCGGCAGGGTTGTCCGGAACATAGACAGTGTGAGGCATCATCCTAGCCATTATAGTGCCACATAGGAAACCCTCTGGCCTGAAGCGGCTGCACGCATCATGTTATTGAGATCGCCATCACTTCAATTATTGTCAGCTCGAGGTGGGCAAGTAATCTAATCTTCATTACTAGTCTTTTGATCTCCACACTGTCTTCGTCCTTGAGGCTGTGGGGACACTAGTTGAAATGCTTCTTTAAAGGAGCGTTGGAGTATTCGGGAAAGCCTTGCCAGATTGGGTCTGGCAGGACAATGTCCTCAATATAAAACCACTCCGAGGGCCACTCTTCGGATGCCTTATTTGGAGTGACGGACAGATAACATGTCCCAGCAATTTGCCACAATTTGGCACCACCTACCTCGAATATAGATCACTTCTGGGAGCGAGGGACAAGGCAGAAGAATTTTTGCCATAGCTCGAAATGAGCCTCACAACCCAGAAATAGCTCACAAAGAGTGACGAAGCCCGTAATGTGCAAGATAGACCCCTGCATAAGGTCGTTGTAATGCCCAGGATGGGACTATACCTCCTACGTGTCGAGGCACGACTTAAAGGTATAAGCCCATTCTGGAATGATCTCAAGTTTGGTATCTTTGCACGACTCATGTAAAAGAGGGATTAAATTGCAAAAGGAGATAGTTGGCTTACACTCGCCACTTCACACAATACATTACATAAGCAAAGCATCATTCAAAACTTCACAGCCCATCTAAGGGTAAGATCCAAAAGACAAGATACCAAACATAACGATAAACCACAGGTCTAGATCGAATCCTCGTAGAAGCTCTACTGATCGTCGAAACGTCACAAGCATACGAGCACTCTCTTCATCGATCTCCCGGTGAAGCTCTGAACCAGCTCCTGCTTCAAACTCGGCTGAACCTGCATCTGGTGTTGTAGTATCTGTGAGCCACGAGGACTCAGCAATCCCATAACCATGGGTATCAAGACTAGCAAAGCTTTATGGGTAGGAAGAGGTAAAGTGGTGAGGTTGCAGCGGCGGCTAAGCATAGTATGGTGGCTAACTTACGAGTACAAGAATAAGATGAGCATCTATGCAAACGGTCGCAAACTAGTAGTGATCGCTAAAGATCCTGAACTACATACGAGTCAAACATAGCCCCACCGTGTTCTCTTCTCAAAGTGAAAAGAGACAGTCACGGTTACTCACACAGTTGTGTGTTTTACTTCGGATCCTCTGTCAAGTTTTCTACAACCGGACATTAACAAATTCCAATCTGCCACATAACCACGGGCACAGCTTTCGAAAGATCATAACCCTGCAGGGGTGTTCCAACTTAGCCAATCACAAGCTCTCATGATTAGCTGAAGTGATAAATATAATATCATCACTCCTTATCTTAGGGAAATCCGATCAGGCTCGGCATCCCGGTGCACAAGACATTTCGACAATGGTAAAACAAGTCCAGCAAGACCTCCCGGTGTGTCGACACCCTGATAGTAGCCGCGCGTATCTCGTCTCAGGCCACAGCCGGATGGGCGATGCTACAGGTAAAACCAATCCTCGAGTTTCCCCGTGGTGGCCCCGGAGGACCCCCGTTTGGGACCAACACCATCAGCACTGCTCCCCCTGTTATGTAGAATTAAGAACCCGGGGACATGACCCCCTATGCAATTAATTAATTAATTAAGTTGTTATTATGAGCAAATTAAAACCAATGTTGGGCCTTGCTGGAGGAGTTTTATTCAAAGTCGAACTGTCAAGGGGTCCCCATCCACCCATCGTGTAAGGAACGCAAAATCAAGGAACATAATGCCGGTTTTTCGGCGCCTAAGGTGGCATGAGTGGAACAAAACATCGAGCAAAAGGCCAAGCCTTCCACCCATGCCCAGTATATAGGTGTGTTAATAATAGTTATAGATATTGTGATATTCCAACAACAAGTTCCCTCCTGGAACGATCTTCATCTTTACCTGCAACTAACAACGCTATAAGAGGGGCTGAGCAAGCGGGTAACATAGCCAAACAGTGGTTTTGCTAGGAAGGTTTCAAAGGTTAGAGGTTTCATGGCAACAAGGAGAGGGCTGACAATAAAAGATGGGTAGCGCGACATGTAACGATAGCATCGAGACAACTAAGCATGGCAATGGTAGTAAAGGTATCCAAGGGTATGATCATCTTGCCTGGGATTCCGCAAGGGAGAAGAACGGTTCCATGAAGTAGACGAAGAAGAAGCCTCACAACTCCGGAAAGAAACCGAAGCTAACAAGAGAAGCAACCGGAAAGAAGCAAACAACACGGTAAACACACAAGCATAAACATGGCATACGATGCACAAACAAGTATGATGCATGTCCGGTTTAATGATGCATGGAATGGCAAAGTGCACAAACAAATACTACAAGTTAAGTGGAGCTCAATATGCAACGAGTTGCATATTGACGAACCACCACATGTTATTTATTTAGTTGACTCTCGTTTATTTACAAGACAAGGTTAAATGTTTGTTAACATGGCAAGAGGTGAAGCATAATAAAACTACACTATTTAGGCATTTTAAATGAGGCCGGAAATAACAAGAACAATTCCGGAAAATCCCCATGAGCATGTTTAGCAATTTTAAGCAAAACTACAATTGACACATATAATGTTGTTAACATGATGCGGATGACATGATCAAGTTTATGCAATTTTTATTAAACGTTGACATGAGAGATATGAAGTATATAAGGAGTATTTGTCGCCGTGGTGGAAAGAAAGGGTGCCACGGCAACGATCCGAAAATGATGCAACGGCAACATCTCGGTTCCGGTACTCATTGAGAGTCCGGGCAAAAGAAAGATGGCGTGAGCGAGTCGAACAAGATGAAAGGTGGGGTGCTCCCGTTGCCGGGTTCCCACGGGTCGGCGACGAGGCAACCGAGGAGCACGACAAAAGATGATACGGGCACGGAGCACACAAGGGAAACATCTCATACAACCACAACATCACACGGGTCATCGTCTTGGGGTTATACCTTCGAAGCGTTCGTTTCGGGGCAGTTCGAGATCGTAGTGGAAGTAGTGGTTCCATTCGTAGTCGAAGTAGTCGTTCACGTTATCGTGTCGGGGTACTTGTCGCGGCATCGGACGTCTTCGGGGCGACGGTAGTGGTACTTGACGTGTCGCCGTGTAGGTGTACCCGTTCTACACCGAAGGTAGTCGTACACGTTCGTAGCGGTCTTGCCGGTCTCAGTCTCGGTCGTAGTTGTACTGGGTCGTCGTGGTACTTGCCGTAGGGGGTACTTGCGGTCTCGTCGTGTAGTCGAACTTGATGCTCCATGGAACTTGGCACAATCCACGTAGTTGAAGTTGAAGATCCGACGATGTTCACGGTGTAGTGGTACTTGGCAAAAAACCTGGGCGGTCTTGCGATTTCAACAACAACAAAAACACAAGGCCTCGGTCATGGCTATGGCAGCAACATGGCGGTAGCTGCGGGCGGCAGCGACGACGCAAAGGAACGGGGCAGCACGGTCGAGGACGGCTGCTGACTCCGGCGAGCCAGGCGACGGGATGGCGAGGACGGGCGCTGCCGAGGTGCAGCAGGGAAACGGTGACCGAGGCCTGCTAGAGGTGCTACGACGCTGGAGGTCGTGACGCATGATTGCCAGAGGCGAGGCGAAGAGGAGGCGGCCTGGCCGGCCTTGGCGACGAGGAGGAAGGAGGCGCGGCTTCTGGCGCGTGGGATGGAGGCAGCAGGGGCGGCGACCTTGGAGACGGAGGGCGCGCTGCGGCGGCTGCTGGAGAAGAAGGGCGCAGGTGCTCCGGCGCTTGGCGATGCGGGGCGGCCTTGGCGCTGGCTGGGGCGGGCCGGCTCTGTAAGGGCGCGTCCCAGGCGCTCCTAGGGTCGAGGAGGGAGAGAAAAGGAAATTGGGACGAAGGGGAACGAGGGTTCGGCGGCACTGGGAATCGGGGCAAGGGACGAACGAGCGAGGGGAGTTGGGGTTGCGGTCGGGCTAGGGTTTGCTAGGGAGAGTTGATGGGCCGTGGGCCTGGAGGCTGGGAGGAGAGCATGTGCGGCTTGGGCAGAAGGGAATTGAGCCAGATGGGCTGCGGGGAAGGAGGAGGCCCGCTGCGGCTGCTCTTCTTCTTAATCTCTTTAGCAGAAAATTAAATTAGAGAGAGTCCAAAAAAAATAAGAAAGGAGGCCAAGAACAGAAAAATAAATGATGGAACATTTTTGTAAGGCTTTAATGAAAATTACCAACCCAACAAAAATGGTTCCAACAAAATAGGGAAGTGCAAACCAAAAATATTAGCTTGCCTTAAAGGAGTTTGAAAGGAGTCTAGATTTTAGGAGGAGCCTCGATACAACGGAAAAGAATTATGGACAAGGTTTAGAAAGCAAGGAATTGAGAAAGAAAAGGCATGGGGAATATTTGCAAGTGTGTTGCAGTTAATTCCAAACCAATGGAATATTTATTTATAATAGCTCCATAATATTAGGACGATATTTTATAAAGGAAAGTCATCCTTCCCTCGATTTAAATGGACCGAAGGTCCACACGATTTATTTAAGTTGAGATGCAAAGATTAATGACATGATGGCATGATGACATGATGCAATGCAAAATAAATAACACAAGCACAAAGAAACACACGGGAAACCCGGAATCTTCTGGAATCTTCTGGGACGTCGGTCTTCGGGCGTCACAGTCGTGCAGTTGGAGACTGTAGAACTCCAGAAACCCCCTGAGGAAAGGGTGGATAGGAAATCCTACGCGTCTTAGGAGCAAGGAGACAAAGCACACCCGCTCTTCTTTGGAAGGATTCGGGAAACTTTCCGCCAGGGCTTGGCCGTCAATAGAAGTTAATCCAGCCCGGACGGGGACTAGATCTGCAGGAGGGAGATATCCCCGCGCCTGAAGTTTAGTCAGATGCGCATGAGATAGTGAGCAACTTTCCCAATCGCCTGCTGGAGGGCCATGAGGGTGCGAGGAGGAACTGGGAACGCCGGCCATGTTTGAAGATTTTTCGTGGCAGGCTCTAAGGATTTTCCGCGTGGAATGGAATGGCATCTGAGATCTAGTCTCTTTAAATAGGCGCCTTCCTTACACAGTCGAGGGGTTAATTGTAAAAATACCCAGATGGTTCTCATTCATCTGACAAATGGAAGCCGAGGCGACGGTGGCAGGGAATCTACAGGATGTAATATTAAATATGGAGCTGAACTATCTTCTATTCCGAAGAAGAACCTGCCTTGCAAGACCGAAGACATAAAGCTAGATACAATCTCGTCATTGAAGGCAATTTCAGGGGCTACTGAGGGAGTCCTCGATTTGGGGGTCTATGAGGATCTAGTCTACCGAAGCTGGGTTGGATACATGGGCCATGAACATGAAGACGTCCCTGTGTCCGGCTAGGACTCCTGTATACGTAGAAAGGTGGAATAGATGTTCGAATGTAACCATTCCTTCCTTCCCAAACAATCTTTGTAAACCCTAGGTCTCCTCTGGTGGATATATAAACTGGAGGGTCTAGTCCGTAGAGGGTAGCAGAATCATAGCAATCACATAGGCTAGACTTTTAGGGTTTAGCCATTACGATCTCGAGGTATATCAACTCTTATTACCCATATTCATAGAGATCAATCAAGCAGGAAGTAGGGTATTACCTCCATCGAGAGGGCTTGAAGCTGGGTAAATATCATGTCCCCTGTCTCCTATTACCATTGATCCTTATAGGAACAGCTTGGGCACCCCTACTCAAGATCTGTCGGTTTTGACAACGACAGTAGCCACGGTCAAGGATTTAACCGATCTATTAGATTACACTTCCAAAGACATCGATGGGATGGACCATGATGCCGAAACCGATCTAAGGGCAAACCTGCCCGCAACTGGGCGATGGAAGGCTATTTCTACATACGATGTAGACATTGTGGACACACCCAACAAGGAGGAAGGCGACGACGATACCAATCCAGAACAGGATAAGCCTGTAGATGAACCTCCCAAACGACAGCGTCAGAAGAACCGATCTCGAACCCGTAAAGGAAAAGGGATTAACACTGTCACCGAAGACGATGACGACCTGGAGCAAGCCGATGATTCCGTTGAGCCAGTGGTGGAGCAGGATGAACGGGAAGATGGCGAACACGGTCCCGAACCGCTGGCCGATCACAGCGATGCCGAAGACAGCAGTTATCAACCAGTCTCCGAAGAGGACGTCAGCCTGGGAGACGACGTTTTCATCGTACTAGAAGAACCGCTCGAATAAAAACGTTTTGAACAACAGCTCATTGCCATGGCAAGGAGTCTGAAGAAGCAGCAGCAGCGGCTTAGAGCCAAACAGGATACGCTCAACGACAGATGGAACCAAGTGCTAGACACTGAAGAAAGATATGGTCATGAGCGCCAGACAAAGAGCTATCGCAAGCGCAAGATGCTGCCCCAATTCGACGACGAGGCCCCTGTGCCAATTCTGCCGAAGTATGATCAGTCAAATCAACCGGACTGACCACCCCGTGGATGGGACAAAGCGGCCAGCAATGACGTACACAAACCCGCACCTCCTCACTTTAAAAGAAGGGATACATCAGCTCAGGGCCATAAGTACGACCTACGTTAGGACCTGAATAAAAAGGTTGGCCAGGCCAGATCAATCTACGGATCAAGGGAACGTGCCCACACACGGGACGATGGCTATCAAGCCAAACAGGCCGATCACAATCAACTTTAGCATCAGCATTGAACACAAACATCGTCCGAACTACGCCACAATATCGCAAAATCCATGGGTGCTCCACACCCTCTGTGCTTCACCGACGAGGTGATGGATCACGAATTTCTAGATGGGTTTAAACTCGTAACCATCGAGGCGTACGATGGAACAACGGACTCCGCTGTATGGATAGAAGACATTTTCTCCGCATCCACATGGCTCGTGGAGATGATATCCATGCTATCAAATACTTACATCTCAAGCTAAAAGGACCAGCTCGGCACTGGTTAAACAACCTCCCAGAGAACTCCATTGGAAGCTGGGAAGAACTTGAGGATGCTTTTTGGGCCAACTTTCAGGGGACTTCTGTCCGGCCCCCGGATGCAGATGATTTAAGTCATATAATCCAGCAACCAGGGAGTCATCCCGCAAGCTTTGTAATCAGTTCTTAACTAAAAAGAACCAAATTGTTGACTGTCCGGACGCCGAGGCCTTAGCAGCATTCAAACACAGTGTCCGGGACGAATGACTGGCTAGACACCTCGCCCAAGAGAAGCCGAGAACAATGGCAGCCCTAACTACACTCATGATCCGCTTTTGTGCGGGCGAGGACAGCTAGCTGGCTCATAGCAGCAACAGCACCAGCGACCCTGGCACCTCTGAAGTTAGGATGTTAATGGCAAGCCATGGTGCAATAAATACAAGCGTCGAAACAATACTGGAAGCACAGACGACACGGCGGTAAACACCGGATTCAGTGGCTCGAGGCCCAGTCAATGGAAGAAGCCATTCAAAGGCAACAGAGATAGTCCATCTAGCTTGGACAAAATATTAGACATGCCTTGCCAGATCCATGGCACCCCTGATAAACCTACAAATCATACCAACCGAAACTGTTGGGTCTTTAAGCAAGCCGGCAAGCTAAACGCCGAACACAAGGGGAAAGGACCTCGAAGTGAAGACGAGGATGAACCTCGCCAACTGAACACGGGGGGACGGAAGAAATTTCCACTGGAGGTAAAAACCGTGAACATGATCTACGTCACCCACATCCCCAAGAGGGAGCGCAAGCGCTCACTTAGGGACGTCTACGCTGTTGAGCCTGTTACCCCCAAGTTCAACTCATGGTCAGCTTGTCTGATCACCTTTGATTGTAGGGATCATCCAACAAGTATCCGTCATGGAGGGTCGGCGGCGTTAGTCCTCGATCCTATAATCGACGGATACCATCTTACTCGAGTCCTTATGGACGGTGGCAGCAGTCTCAATCTGATATACCAAGACACTCTCCACAAGATGGGGATAGACCCGTCAAGATTAAGCCTAACAGCACTACCTTTTAAGGAGTGATACCAGGCGTAGAAGCCCGCTGCACGGGCTCATTAACATCGGAGGTTGTATTCGGCTCTCCTGATAACTTTCGAAGCAAAGAGTTAATCTTCGACATTGCTCCGTTCCGAAGTGGCTATCATGCATTACTCGCAAGAACTGCCTTCGCCCGCTTTAATGCAGTCCCACATTATGCCTACATAAAGCTCAAAATGCCTGGACCACGCGACGTCATCACGATCAATGGAAATATGGAGCGCTCCCTCCGTACGGAGGAAGACACTGCGGCCTTAGCAGCCAAGGTCCAAATCGGCTTATTTAGGCTGAACAGTTCATCGGTCGTCAAGACCACACACATGGCTAAACGTGTCCGGTCCGCACTATAATGCGGCGAGTCAGAGGAACATAAGCTTGATTAGCAGTTATGCCCCTACCTATTGCCCCATAAGGTGGTAGCACACGTACCTCGCGTACATAATTATGCCTTTAAAATACCTTGGGCGGCGCCAGGGGCACACTACATACAAATAGTCCATAGTTCGACTTGACCCTATTCGAACTCTAAAATACATTTTCTTTTTCAGGTTCATTTAAAAGAACCCACATTGTTTACGGCTGTGCGGGACACTCTTTTCTAGAATCCTGTTTTATTTTTTTTACAGGCGACCATAACATTTCTCCTTCTCAAGGACATATTACCAAGTAGAAAAAGGCGCACACGTGTAGCAGGGCCATGTGTTGAGATTTCTTTTTAGATTCAAGCTCTGTGTAAACCTTTTTCTTCTCTTTTAATTTTTTTTACTTTTTGGCATCTAAAATGTCCAAGGACGTTATCGGCATTATATGTAACCTCACGGCTTGCCGTATTAAACGGGATATAAAAGAATCAGTTTGGTTCCAATTCGCTTGGAGTTTAATTTATTTACCATCTATGTTCTCCCCACCAAGTCAGATCGCCGCATGTGCCTTAATACCTGGACTTAATACCAAGGGCTCTATTCAGCCTGGCACACCTCCAACAAAGTTTGAACACCAATAGGTAACTATTAGGCATCCTGGATATTGCATTATATGCATCAAGTACGAATCATGTCTTTGGTCTATAGTTGGGTTTCCCGGCTCCTGTGCTTGCCACCTTAAGTTCCGCATTGTTCGGCTAAGGTAGCAAATGGAGAACTACTGCGATTGTACTTCTGGTTCGTCCGGTCAAGTACCTCAGTAGAGAAAGCCGAAAACTGACTGTCATGATGAAGCGAGAGCCGGTCAAGCGATTCGGTGACCTAGTGTTATACTAGGGTCGATAGAGATCCACTCCGTGTTATACAAGGGGCTGGTCTTGGCCCAGCCGCATAAAACGGGCACCATAGCTCGGAAGCCCTACATGTACCAGGGGCTAGTACTTAGCCCCACTAGTCAAGCTCCTATGGCTAAGTGAAAGCAATAAAGCCGCATAGTCTGATTACCTGGTTCGCTCTGCAGACACCTCCTATATGGACCAAGACGTTGGATAAAGAGTGTTCATGCATGTTACCGAACACCCCTGTAATATTTACATGGGGGCTGAAGCCGACGATTGGAAACTTTCAAATTTAAATAAACAACCGCGCAGGAGGAAAAAGTCGCTTATATAATAGGAGCGCAAAAATTATATATATCGGTACATAGGCTTGGTCCTTTCAATTCGAATACAATCATTCAAAGATTATATTCTTTGAGCACTAGCCCTCTACAAGGCGGGATCCTTCTAGGACGTCACCGAAGTACCTTTCTGGCTTGCGGTAATTGTCGGATGTTGGGTTCCGGCAAAACCCTTAAGGTTCGAACTATGGGGTGCGCACGAAGATCTCTCCTTCCGCCCTAGCTCATCTACTCAACAGCCCAAAGCCTAGCTTGTCAGATCCAATTAACAAGAGACACAAGATTTTTACTGGTTCGGGCCACCGTTGTGGTGTAACACCATAATCCAGTATGGTGTGGTGGATTTCCTTGTAGGCAGAGGAAGAACTAGTACAAGGATGAACTGTCCCCTAAGGGGAAGTGTTCTTGAGCGTGGGTCAGTTTGTGGTGTCTTTTAGGTCTCGATGATCTGATCCCTTGTATGATGATGGATAGGGCCTATTTATATTGGCTAGGGTCATCTTCCCAAATATTGAGCGGGGAGGAATCCCACAACGGCCAAATTTTAAGGGGACAGCTAGTACAAGCTATCCTCACAAAAGGTGGTCTTCGCATGCCAAAGGCGCTGGTGGTGACGCCACTATGGGCTCCGCGATGACCTCCGCCCTGCTGCCCTGCTAGTCCTGGCCTTGTTGCACCAATATGGAAACCTTTGCCTGACGCCTCGGGACTCCTTGCCAGAACCTGCTCCTTTAGCACCAAAGAGGAAACTGGGACTCCTTGCAAGCCCTGGGTCGGTTGGTGGATCCGCTAGGCATGGAACTGGCAAGCCTCGCAAGACCTTACCAGCTCGACGGCATCGTTAAGTGCCGTGGGCCAGTAAAAACCACTGCGGAATGCCTTGCTGACCAAGGTGCGCGATGATGAGTGATGCTCACAGTCACCGTCGTGGATGTCGGCTAGCAGCTCGCCTCCCTGCTTCCTGGAGATGCATTGCAAAGAAACATCATTTGTCCGTCTCCTGTAAAGCTCACCGTCCTGGATGCAGTATGCCGTGGCCTGTCGGGCTACACGCTCGGCATCTTCCTCCTTTCCCGGCAACACTCCTCGCACCAGGTATGACTTGAATTCTTCGGCCTAGCACCCCTCCTAAGGCTCGAGCGCCAGGAGCAAGCGAGCTCCTGAGGCCGGGCCGCACGCCGGGGCTCCTGAGGTCAGCGGCTGGGGGAGTTCTTCCTGAGGCTTTGCTGGTCCTTCTCGTGGGGGTGATGCTAAGGGACTGAGGAGCCTTTCCTCGAAGAGGCCGGGTGCCTGGGGTAGTCTCCTGGACGCTTTCTTCACAATGTCGTCGGCCTTCTTGTTGGGGTCGCGGGGCACATGCTCCAGCTCCAGGCCCAAGAACTGCTTCTCCATCTTGTGTACCACTATGAGGTATGCCTCCATATGCTCGTCCCTAGGCTCGTACACCTTGTTGGAGAAGTTTACGAGGAGCTGGGAGTCACCCCTAATGACGAGGCGTCTCACCCCTAGGGCTATCGCCGCCTTGAGGCCCGCGATGAGGCCCTCGTATTCCGTGATGTTTTTGGAGACCTTATCACCTGGCTGAAAGCAGAGTTGCATGGCGTAGTAAAGCTTGTCTTGAGCGGGCGAGATGAGCACGGCCCCTGCTCCAGCGCCATGGCGGGAGAACGCACTGTCAAAGTACATGACCCAGCCATCATGTGCTTCGCTCCCTGCTGAGAGGGACTGGTTCGGGCTTGCTTCAGGTCATGGGGCGTCGGTCCATTAATCCACGAAGTCAGCAAGCGCGGCCCCCTTGATGACTCTGGCGATGCTGAACTCTAGTTGGAATGCCTGCAGCTCTATGTTCCATTCCGCGACCCTTCCTGCCGTGTTTGGGCTCTGGAGTACCCTTTCTAGGGGGTAAGCTGAGACGACCTTGATGGAGTGGCCTTGGAAGTAGTGGCGCAGCTTGCGTGAAGCGACGAGGAGCGCAAGCAAGAGCTTCTGTGGCATGGGGTAGCGTGCCCAGGCATCACGGAGCGCCGTGTTGATGAAGTATATCAGGTGCTCGATGAGGGTGGAGTCCGGACTCTTCTGCGGCTGCGTGGTCTGGAAAGGTGCCCCAGGAGGTTGGTCATGAGCTGGGCCAGCCGCGGCTTCAGGGAAGTCGGCTTGTATGTCACGGCCATCTTCCGGCCCTAACGGGGCCTCGGGAGCGCATCCCTTGGGTTGCAGGGCCTTATCTTGACGCTCCTCTCGAACGACCACCAGTGTCGTGCTAACTGAATGTGGCATCGCGGACAGGTAAAGCACCAATGGCTCTTGAGGCTTGGGTGCCACCATTAGTGGTGGGCTGGTGAGGTATCTCTTGAGGTCTTCGAATGCTACGTCACCCTCAGGGGTCCATTCAAACGGGCCCTTCCTTTTCATCATCTTGAAGAAAGGGAGGGCTCTCTCCCCTATCTTGGAGATGAAATGCCCTAGCGATGTTACGCAAGCAGCCAGCTTCTGCATCTCCTTGAGGTTCTTGGGTGGACTCATCTGTTCTATGGCCTTGACCATCTCGGGGTTTGCCTCGATTCCTCGGTGCGACACGAGGAAGCCCAAGAGCTTGCCTGAAGGGACTCCGAACACGCACTTCTCCGGGTTGAGCCGTAAGTCTACCTTGCGTAAGATGGCAATAGTCTCTTCCATATATGTGATAAGGGTTGAGGCCTCCTGAGATTTTACCATGATGTCGTCCACATATGCCTTAGCATTCCTCCCGAGCTGCTTTCCTAGTGCGATGTGCATTAACCGCCGGAAGGTTGCTCCTGCATTCCGTAGCCCAAACGGCATGCAGGTGTAGCAGTACACCCCGCACGGGGTGAGGAAGGCGGTCTTCTCGACGTCTTGCAGCGCCATCTTGATCTGGTGGTAACCTCAGAAGGCGTCCAGGAAATATAGCAAGTCGCACTCGGCGGTGGAGTCGACAATTTGATCGATGTGTGGCAGAGGGAACGGGTCTTGCGGGCAAGCTTTGTTGAGGTTGGTGAAGTCGATGCACATGCGCTCTTTTCCTCCTTTCTTGGGTACGACGACGGGATTTGCCAGCCACTCCGGGTACTGGACCTCGCGGATGACTCCCGCTGCCTCTAGCTTACGAGTCTCCTGCACGATGAAGGACTGCTTCTCCGTGGATTGGCGCCTGGCCTTCTGCTTCACGGGACGCATGTTAGGTCATACGTTTAGGTGATGCTCGATCACCTCTATTGGGACTCCGGCCAGATCCTTGTGTTCCCATGCGAACACGTCCCTGTTCGCACGCAGGAATTCGACCAGTGCCTCCTCCTGAGCTGGGGGAAGGCTAGCTCCTACGGTGAAGGCGACGCCTGATGGCTCAACTTCATCCATCGGCACCTGTTTTGTCTCGGCTTGGTCTTGGGAGAAAAGTTGCTTCTTCTTGGCGGGGGCAACCCCCTTGGTCCCAGGAGCGGCTTCCTCGGCAGGGCGCGCTGCCGCAGCGGTCCGGAAGACGCGCTTGAGGGCCGCCAGGGCTTCTTTGGTGTCCCCTGTCACGGTAAGGACTCCACGGCTCCCTGACATCTTCATGAGGTTATAGGACGGGTGGGTCGCGGCCATGAACTGAGCCAGTGCCGGGTACCCGAGGATGGCGTTGTACGGGAGACCGATTCGGGCGAAGTCAAAGTCGATCAACTCAGTGCAGTAGTTGTCCCTGGTGCCGAAGGTGACCGGGAGGCGGATCTGCCCTAGGGGGCTGGTAGAACCGCTGCCGACCCCAGAGAAGAGCTTGGTGGGGCGTAACCGCTCGAGTGGCACTTGGAGCAAGTTGAAAGCTTCCACCGAGAGCACGTTGAGGCCAGCCCCGTCGTCGATGAGGGTCTTGGTGACAGCCACGTTGCAGATGGTGGGGTGCAGAGCATCGGGAGGGCACCAGAGCCTGCAGTGGAGGCGGGGTGGTATCCCGAGCCGAAGGCGAGGTCGTCCTTGGGATTCACCCACCAAGGAGGAGCCCCCTTTCATAAGGGGGCGACCCCCGTCTGGCAAAATATCTGCTTGATGTGTCGACCGGAGGGTGGTGCTTGGGAGCCGCCGAGGAGGTTTGCAACGGTGTGGGGTGTCGGTGCCCCAAAGCGCGCGAGGAAGAGGTCTCGTAGCTCTTCCCAGGACGCCGTGGATAATTCTGGCAAGCTGAAAAACCAGACTCGTGGCACGCCATTGAGTGCCATGGGGAGCCAGCTGGCCATGACCTTGTCGTCGCTCCCGGCCGCCGAGATGGCCTCCTCGTAGGCCTGGAGGAAGACAAACGGGTCGGCCGCCCCGTCATAGCGCGGCGGCAAATTCAGCTTGAACTTGGGTGGCCACTGTACCCGTAACAAGGCGGGGGTGAAGGCCTGGTGGCCGAGAGCGCCGCCGCGTGCGGCTACCAAGACCGTCGGAGGAGAGACGCCCGCCATGAGAACTTGATGATCGGAGGGTGGAACGGACATGGAGAAAACTTTGGCACACCCCTACCTGGCGCGCCGAATGTCAGATGTTGGGTTCCGGTAAAACCCTTAAGGTTCTAACTTGGGGTGCGCACGAAGATCTCTCCTTCCGCCCTAGCTCATCTACTCAATGGCCCAAAGCCTAGCTTGTCAGATCCAATGAACAAGAGACACAAGATTTATACTGGTCCGGGCCACCATTGTGGTGTAACACCCTAGTCCAGTGTGGTGTGGTGGATTGCCTTGTAGGCAGAGGAAGAACTAGTACAAGGATGAACTGCCTCCTAAGGAGAAGTGTTCTTAAGCGTGGGTGAGCTTGTGGTGTCTTTTAGGTCTCGATGATCCGATCTCTTGTATGATGGTGGATAGGCCCTATTTATATGGCTAGGGTCCTCTTCCCAAATATTGAGCGGGAAGGAATCCTACAACGGCCAAATTTGAAGGGGGACAACTAGTACAAGCTATCCTGACAAAAGGTGGTCTTCGCCTGCCAAAGGCTCTGGTGGTGATGCCGCCGTGGGCTCCATGATGACCTCCGCCCTGCTGCCCTGCTGGTCCTGGCCTTGTTGCACCGATATGGAAACCTTTGCCTGACGCATTGGGACTCCTCGCATGCACCTGCTCCTTTAGCACCAAAGAGGAAACTGGCACTCTGCGCCCGCTCGCGCCCGCCTGGCCTTGGTCGCCACTGCTCACGTCACGAGGACCTCGTGAGGAGTCCCTCGCCTCGATATCTCCGATCCTCACGAGCCCGCCTTGTGAGGCCGCCCCAGGGGATGCCTTGCGTCGTCCACCTCGCAAGGCTTGGCCCCTCGCGAGGGACTTGAGTGGTCAATGAAGATGCTGGGCCGTATCAGGTCGCCTTGTGAGCCACGCCCTGGGCCGCAGGAGTCTGGGTACCCCCGTTCCCAGGACACCAACAGTGATCCTTGCCCTCTGGTGGGCCAGAAGTTGCTATCTCCGTGGCCTTGATCTTCGCCTACTGCACCTTCATGCGGGCAAAGGCCATCCAAGCACCCTCTATGCAGGCCGAACGCTTAATAGCGTCGACCCGCGGACTCGAGTCAGCGAGCTTTTTCACCAATATGGAGTAGCTACTTGGGATTGGATCAGCGGGCCATAGCTGCACTATCAAGTTCCTCATGGCCATACCCGCCATGTTATGCAGCTCGACCAGTTGCTTTATTTGGTCATTAAGGGGCACTGGATGATTTGACGCAAGAAACTACGACCAGAACAGCTTCTCCGTGGTGTTCCCCTCCTGGGCTCGGAAGTATTGGGTGGTGTCGGCAATGCTCCTCGGGGGATCCGCAAACACGCCGGGAGAACTCTACAATCGTGTCAGCCCAAGATACCTCTGACCTCCGAAGATGCTCTGCAAGAGAAAAGTCTTACCAGCTACTATTTGACGCACTTGTTTTATCTCTTCATGAGCACTGTGCGACTCACTTTGTGCCTCCTTGGCAGCGTTAACTGCCGCAGTGAGTTTGGATGCTTGTTCCGAAGTCGTCTGCTCCAATGCCTTGCATTTGTGAATGGCATCTTGCAGCTCGACCTCGACTTCGGTCACCCGAGACTCATGCTGTTGACGCACAGCCTTCTCGGCCTCTAGGTCGGTAGTCGCTTTATCAGCGGCTGCCTTGCTCGCCTTGGCCTCGTCCTTGGCCCTCGCAAGCTCGCCCTTAAGGGCCTCGACCGAAGCTATGTCAGCTGTTACACAAATCATATAACACAAATAAGCTTATGCTAACACATATAGTGTGTTAAAATTTCAATTTCTTCAAAATCTGCATACCTTGTGTTTCGTCAAAACGCTTGTTGGCGCGGTCGAGCTCTTCGTCAGCTAGTTTCAGCTTCCGATTTAACTCGGAAACCTCTACGGCTTGGACAGGTGCCGCTACTAGAGAAGCCTGTTCAAGTACAAAGTTCACATCTCAGCTCTATCATATGCTATAACATGGATACTTCGTCTGATTCTGTTCAGAATCAAACAAAGCATCAGGGGCTATCTCTCTCTCTCTCTCTCTCTCTCTCTCTCTCTCTATATATATATATATATATATATATATATATATACATAAAATAAAAAAGTTCTTTTTATGAACATTACGTCGCATACCTCAAAGCCTATCAGTAGGCAGTTGAAAGCTTCGTTCAGTCCGCCTTTGACGAACTGCATTTTGCCCATGACCGCACTCATCAGAGTGCGGTGTTCCTCTACGATGGAAGCACTTTGCAGTGCTCCCTCCAGAGTGTTCGGCGCCTCCGGACTGATGGCGGACGCAGTTGGAGTAGTTGCTTCCTCCCCCATCACGGGGGGCTGATTTCCTGATTCGGGAGCCACACTGGGCTCCGGAACAGTGTTCGGCGGGGGCCCGAATTGCTTGGACCTCCCGTCTTCGGTCACCATAGGGATTGCTCCCCCCTTGGTTGACGGCGGCCGAGGGATTGACCTCGGTGGCCTTCTCTTCTACCTCACTCCCACCTACTAGAACAGGGGGAGCTTGTAGAGAGGACACCTTGGTGTCCCCTAAGATGGGCGACGAACCCCGTGGAGGCGTATCGCTCTCCACCATCCCCGGTGCCAGAGAATTCCCCGATGACAGTGAAGCCTCGGGGATGTCGTGCAAAGGACTGTATGAAGACAAAATGGCATTGTTCATATACTGAAAATTAATTTAACCGAACATAAGCAGCAGTCGTCCGAGTACTTACGATTCGGCCAGGGGCTTAATCCTGGGATGAACTCGGAACCTGTGTTCGGACGTTGAGTCTGGACTGTCCGGAAGAGTCAGTTTCTTCCTGGGCGCCGCCTTACCCGCATCAGCGGGGGCCGCTCTCTTTCCCCCCTTACTTGACGAGGGATTCATCTTCTTCTTCTTCCTCCTCCTCCTCTTCCTGTTCGGGGGAGAGGTGGGATCCGGTTTCCCCAGACCTTGTGTCAGCGGGACCCTTAGGGCGAAAGTCGCTCTTGAACTCCTTGCTCTTCTTCTTGGGACTTCTTCTTCGGCACTTTGTATGGCGCCGGGACCAACATCGCCTTCAGCTGAGGCATCTCTGGGTCTTCTGGCAAGGGAGCCAGACACTTGATCCGCTCTGCCTTTTTTGTCCAGGCCTGGATAGAACGCAAAAACTCTAACTCCAATTATAATCGTAGTATGGTCGTGGGTACGCTGCTAAAGCCCTTATCCTCGGTCTCTATGGGCCACCCCTTCTAGGCCTTGAAGAGATGCTTCCCGATGTCTTTGTGCATGGTGCCGAAGAGATGCTTCAAGGGTCAGGGCCCTTTCGGATTGAACTCCCATAAATGTGAGTTCTGACGCTGGCAGGGAAGGACGTGGCAGACAAGCATTACCGGAATCACATTGGTGAGGAGGGTGTCCTTGGAAATCATGCCAGAGATGCGACTTTGCAGGGTACTACCTCCGCCAGAGACCCCCAATTCGGACTCTTGTCAGTCCAAGAGGTCAGCCTCTCCAGGGGTCCAGATCTGAATTCGGGCGTTGCCGCCTAATTGGCCTCGCAGGGTTCAATGATGTAAAACCACTCATGCTGCCAGACCTTGTTTGTCTCCACAAAGGCCCCCTTTGGCCAGGTGGCTTTGGGGAGCTTGCTCACCATGGCTCCTTTGCACTCCACGTGCTGCCCGTCGACCACCTTCGGCTTCAAATCGAAGGTTTTGAGCCATAAACCAAAGTGTGGGGGGACGCGGAGGAACGCTTCACATACCACTATAAAAGCGGATATGTGAAGAATTGAGTTCGGGGCTAGATCATAGAAATCTAACCCATAGAAAAATAAGAGGCCCCATACAAAGGGGTGGAGAGGAAATCCGAGCCCCCGAATAAAGTGCGAGAGGAAGACAACCCTCTCACCCGCCATAGGGACGGTGATCCCTTGGTCCTTTTCAGGGACCCGGTGTGCTACATCATCAGCGAGATAACCCACGCTTCGGAGGCTCTTCGCGGTCTTCTTCGTGACCGTGGAAGCCTCCCACTTGCCCTTAGAACCGGATCCGGCCATTGCTGGGAAGGGAGGCGGTGGCGGAGGAGTTGAGAATTGTGGGTGCAAGAGTTGTGGACGCTTGGGCTAGGGAGATTGGAGAGCTAGGGCTTGAGGAAGGCGTGGGGTTAATGGATAGAATTGGTATCCTTTTATAAGCGGTGAATGCTAAACACCCCCCAGTCCGGCCGTAAAACTCACTGGTTCCCAACACAGTCATGCGTAAGGCGCGGTTAATATGCTCACGGCACATTGATAAGGATCCCGTAATAAGCGGGTACGATATCTGTTTTTACAAGATGTGCCAATGGGGATATACCTCTAAATGCGAAACAGGAGCCAAGAAAATGGTTCGATACATTAAAGGGACAGACGTGACGCTTCGCTGAAAAGTTGTCAGTAATGACACAGTATCCATTTTTCAATACCTTGCCTTCGAGGCTAAGTGTTTTACTAACCATGCAGAGTCGGACATAGTACATTTTTCTAGGGAATATTGCTTCAATATATTCGGGAGGAGGAACCCGCCTTGCAATGCCGAAGACAGTACGCGAGCAGAATTCGTCGCCATCGAAGACTTGTTCAGGGGCTACTGAGGGAGTCCTAGATTAAGGGGTCCTCAGGTGGCCGGATCACTTGTCATCGGCCGGACTGGTGGACCGTGAAGATTATTATTGAAGACTATCTCCCGTATCCAGATATGACTCCCATATGTGTAAAATAGCAAGTTTAGAGTCCGGGTGTAATACTTTCCTTCCTCTGCAAGATGGTCATGTACAAACCCTAGGTCCCTCCGGTGCATATATAAACGGGAGGGTTTAGTCCATAGAGACAAGAAGAATCATAATAATCACATAGGCTAGAAATTTAGGGTTTAGCCATTACAATCTTGAGGTAGATCAACTCTTCTAACCCCATATTCATCAAGATCAATCAAGCAGGAAGTAGGGTACTACCTCGATCGAGAGGGCCCGAACCTAGGTAAACATCGTGTCCCCAGTATCCTGTTACCATTGATCCTCAGACGCATAGTTCGGGACCCCCGACAGTTGGTTTCCCAGCAGATCTAAAAAATATGCAGAAGCTTGCCCATGCCACCACCAACCTTGGGAGGCATATGTCTTCGAATAGAGTGAAATCCACTGAAGCTGCAGTTATGATCAAGGTCAAGATTGATGCCCTGAGAGATGTCCCTGATAACCCACAAGTGTAGGGGATCGCAACAGTTTTCGAGGGTAAGGTATTCAACCCAAATTTATCGATTCGACACAAGGGGAGCCAAAGAATACTCTCAAGTATTAGCAGTTGAGTTGTCAATTCAACCACACCTGGAAGACTTAATATCTGCGGCAAAGTATTTAGTAGCAAAGTAATATGGAAGTAACGGTAATAGTGATAAAAGTAACAGTAGTAGTTTTGTAGCGATTGTAACAATAGCAGCGGTAAAGTAACTAAGCAACAAGCAATATGTGAAAAGCTCGTAGGCATTGGATCGGTGATGGATAATTATGTTGGATGCGATTCCTCATGTAATAGTTATAACGTAGGGTGACACAGAACTAGCTCCAGTTCATCAATGTAATGTAGGCATGTATTCTGAATATAGTGATATGTGCTTATGGAAAAGAACTTGCATGACATCTTTTGTCCTACCCTCTCGTCACAGCGGGGTCCTATTGGAAACTAAGGTATATTAAGGCCTCCTTTTAATAGAGTACCGGACAAAAGCATTAACACAAAGTGAATATATGAACTCCTCAAACTACGGTCATCACCGGGAGTGGTCCCGATTATTGTCACTTCGGGGTTACCGGATCATAGCACATAGTAGGTGACTATTGACTTGCAAGATAGGATCAAGAACTCACATATATTCATGAAAACATAATAGGTTCAGATCTGAAATCATGGCACTCGGGCCCTAGTGACAAGCATTAAGCATGGCTAAGTCCTAGCAACATCAATCTTAGAACATAATGGATACTAGGGATCAAACCCTAACAAAACTAACTCGATTACATGGTAAATCTCATCCAACCCATCACCGTCCAGCAAGCCTACGATGGAATTACTCACGCACGGCGGTGAGCATCATGGAATTGGTGATGGAGGGAGGTTGCTGATGACGACGGCGACGATCTCCACTCTCCGGAGCCACGAACGGACTCTAGATCATCCCTCCCGAGAGAGATTAGGGCTTGGCAGCGGCTCTGTACTATAAAACGCGATGAATCATTATCTTTGATTTTTTTCTCGCCGAACGTGAATATATAGAGTCGGAGCTGAGGTCGATGGAGCGCCAGGGGGCCCACGTGGCAGGGGGCGCGCCCCCACCCTCGTGGACAGGGTGTGGGCCCCTAGTTTGGATTCTTAATCTGGTATTTTTTATATATTCCAAAATAATTCTCCGTTAATTTTCAGGTCATTTCGAGTACTTTTATTTCTGCACAAAAATAACACCATGGCAGTTCTGCTGAAAACAACATCAGTCCGGGTTAGTTCCATTCAAATCATGCAAGTTAGAGTCCAAAACAAGGGCACAAGTGTTTGGAAAAGTAGATACATTGGAGACGTATCAACTCCCCCAAGCTTAAACCTTTGTTTGTCCTCAAGCAATTCAGTTGATAAACTGAAAGTGATAAAGAAAAAACTTTGGCAAACTCTGTTTGCTCTTGTTATTGCAAATTTGTAAATCCAACATTCAAGTTTTCAGCAAAGATTATGACCTAACCACATTCACAATATTTTTTAGGTCTCATGTTTACTCATATCAATGGCATAATCAACTAGTGAGCAATTATAATAAACCTCGGATGACGACACTTTCTCAAAACAATCATAATATGATATAACAAGATGGTATCTTGCTAGCCCTTTCTGAGACCACAACACATAAATGCAGAGCACCTTTGAAGATCAAGGATTGACTAGACATTGTAATTCATGGTAAAAGAGATCCAGTCACAATCATACTAAATGGAAATTTATAGCAATACATGCAAATGACAGTGGTGCTCTGCATCTAGTGCCTTTTAATAAGTGGATGATGACTCAACATAAAAGTAAATAGATAGGCCCTTCGCAGAGGGAAGCATGGATTTGTAGAGGTGCCAGAGCTCGATTTTGAAATAGAGATGAATAATATTTTGAGCGGTATACTTTCATTGTCAACATAACAACCAAGAGATCTCGATATCTTCCATGCTACACACATTATAGGCAGTTCTCAAACAGAATGGTAAAGTTTATACTCCCCCACCACCAACAAGCACACTCCATGGCTAACCCAAAACAACGGGTACCGTCCATACCAACAACAACCCTGGGGTGTTTTCTTTAATTATTTTGATTTGATTTGAGCATGGGACTGGGCATCCCGGTTACCAGCCATTTTCTCGTGAATGATGTGCGGAGTCCACTCATCGTGAGAATAACCCACCTAGCATGGAACATATTGACAGCCGTAGTTGATACATGATCTGTTCGGGCATACAAAACAGAATATCATTTGAAGATTTGGAGTTTGGCACATACAAATTTACTTGGAACGGCAGGTGGAGGGGGCCAAGTGGGGCCCACGAGGAAGGGGCACGTCCAGGGGGAGGGCGTGCCCTCTACCCTCGTGGCCAGGTGCTGGCTCCCCCTGCTGTGTTCTTAGTGCCAAATATTCTTAAATATTCTAGAAAAAAACATATTTCATTTTCAGGGCATTTGGAGAACTTTTATTTTCGGGGTATTTTTATTGCACGGTTAACTCAGAAAACAGACAAAAATTACTATTTTTTCTTTATTTAATCTAATTGAAAGAAAGTAAAAGGAGGGTACATAAAGTTGTGCTTTCTAGATTTAACCATCTCATGCTCATAAAAAAGAATCCATTAACAAGGTTGATCAAGTCTTGCTAATAAACTCTTTTCGAATAACATGAAACCGGAGAATTTTCGAATAACACTAGGTTACCTCAATGGGGATATGTATGTCCCCAAAAATAGGAATATCATATTTCTTCTTGACAGTAGGAAGAGAAAATTCAAAACTTCCAATAGTAATCATTGATATTTTTCCAATAGAATAGATACTGTGGACCTGAGGTTGTTTCCTCAGAAAGTGTACCGTATGCTCATTACCATTGACATGAAAAGTGACATTGCCTTTGTTGCAATCAATAAAAGCCCCTGCAGTATTGAAAAAGGGTCTACCAAGGATAATTGTCATACTATCGTCTTCGGGAATATCAAGGATAACAAAGTCCGTTAGAATAGTAACATTTGCAACCACAACAGGCACATCCTCACAAATACCGACAGGTATAGCAGTTGATTTATCGGCCATTTGCAAAGATATTCCAGTAGGTGTCAACTTATTCAAATCAAGTCTACGATATAAAGAGAGAGGCATAACACTAACACCGGCTCCAAGATCACACAAAGCAGTTTTAACATAGTTTCTTTTAATGGATCAAGGTATAGTGGGTACTCATGGATCTCCTAGTTTCTTTGGTATTCCACCTTTAAAAGTACAATTGGCAAGCATGGTGGAAATTTCAACTTCCCGTATCTTTCTTTTATTTGTGATAATATATTTCATATACTTAGCATAAGGATTTGTTTTAAGCATATCAGTCAAACGCATACGCAAAAAGATAGGTCTAATCATTTCAGCAAAGCGCTCAAAATCATCATCATCTTTTTTCTTGGATGGTTTAGGAGGAAAAGGCATGGGTTCTGAATCCATGGTTCTCTTTCCTTACCGTTCTTCCTTGCAACAAAGTCTCTCTTATCATAACGTTGATTCTTTGATTGTGGGTTATCAAGATCAACAGCAGGTTCAATTTCTACATCATCGTTATTGCTGGGTTGATCATCATCATGACCATCATCATAAACATTATCACTATGTTCATGTTCATTACCAGATTGTGTTTCAGCATCAGATATAGAGATATCATTGGGATCCTCAGGTGTGTCAACAACAGGTTCACTAGAAACATGCAAAGTCCTATCATATTTCTTTTTCTTGTTTTTAGAAGAACTAGATGCATCTACATTAGCTCTCTGAGAATCTTGCTCAATTCTCTTAGGGTGGCCTTCAGGATACAGAGGTTCCTAAGTCATTCTATCCCCTCTAGTCACAACTCTAATAGCATTATCATTTTTCTTCCTATTTAATTCATTGAGCAAATAATTTTGTGCTTTAAGTACTTGTTCTAATTGAGTGGTAACCATAGAAGCATGTTTACTAACGAGTTTAAGTTCACCTTTAAATCTAGACATATAATCACTCAAGTGTACAATCATATAAGCAGCGTTTCAATTGCCTACCAACATAAGCATTGAAGTTTTCTTATTTAACCAATAAAATTGTCAAACTCATCTAAGCATTGGCTCGCAGACTTATAACGAGGAATATCACCTTCATCAAATCTATAGAGAGAATTTACCTTTACTACCTGTGTCGGGTTTTCAAGACCATGTATTTCTTCAATAAGTGGTAAATTCTTAACATCTTCATCTTTAATAACTTTTTCTTTCATAGATTTCTTTGCCTCTTGCATATCTTCAGGACTGAGAAACAGAACACCCCTTTTCTTCGGTGTTGGCTTAGGAGCTGGTTCAGGAAGTGTCCAATTGTTTTCATTGGTCAACACATTATTCAATAACAATTCAACTTGATCGGCAGTTCTTTCCCTGAAAACACGACCAGCACAACTATCCAGGTGGTCTCTGGAAGCATCAGTTAGTCCATTATAAAAGATATTAAGTATTTTCTTTTTCTTAAGTGGATGATAAGGCAAAGCGTTAAGTAATCGGAGAAGCCTCCCCCAAGCTTGTGGGAGCCTCTCTTCTTCAATTTTCACAAAATTATATATTTCCCTTAAGGCAGCTTGTTTCTTATGAGCGGGAAAATATTTAGCAGAGAAGTAATAAATCATATCCTGGGGACTACACACACAACTAGGATCAAGAGAATTAAACCATGTTTCAGCATCACTCTTTAACGAGAACGGAAAAATCTTAAGGATATAATAGTAACGAAATTTTTCCTCATTGGTGAACAGGGTGGCTATATCATTTAGTTTAGTAAGATGTGCCACAATAGTTTCAGATTCGTAGCCATGGAAAGGATCAGATTCAACCAAAGTAATTAAATCAGGATCGATAGAGAAATCATAATCCTTGTCAAAAACACAGATATGTGAAGTAGCAAAAGCAGAGTCATATTTCATTCTAGCATTCAAAGACTTTTCTTTATGATTAGCTAACAGTTTCTTAAGATCATACCTATCATTGCAAGCAAGAAAGTCTCTAGCAGTTTCTTCATCCATAACATAACCCTTAGGCACAATAGGAAATTCATATCTAGGGGGAGAATCTGCATCATCACTTTCATCTATATTATCAGTTTCATTAATTGCATTCTTTCTAGCCCTCACAATTTGTTCATCAAGAAATTCACCTAGTGGCACAGTATTATCAAGCATAGAAGTAGTTTCATCATAAGTATCATGCATAGGTGAAGTGGCATCATCAAGAACATGCGACATATCAGATTCTATAGCAGGAGTAGGTGTCGCAAATTTACTCATAAATGAGGGTGAATCAAGTGGAGAGCTAGATGGCAGTTCCTTACCTCCCCTCGTAGTTGAGGGATAAATTTTGTTTTTTTCGTCTTTCAAGTTCTTCATAGTGATCAACATATATAAATCCCAAGTGACTCAAAGAATATATCTATGCTCCTCGGAAATGGCGCCAGAAAATAGTCTTGATAACCCACAAGTGTAGGGGATCGCAACAGTTTTCGACGGTAAAGTATACATCCCAAATTTATTGATTCGACCCAAGGGGAGCCAAAGAATACTCTCAAGTATTAGCAGTTGAGTTGTCAATTAAACCACACCTGGAAGGCTTAATATCTACAGCAAAGTATTTAGTAGCAAAGTAATATGGAAGTAATGGTAACAATGATAAAAGTAACAGTAGTAGTTTTCTAACGATTGTAACAATAGCAGCGGTAAAGTAACTAAGCAACAAGCAATACGTGAAAAGCTCATAGGCATTGGATCGGTGATGGATAATTATGTCGGATGCGATTCCTCATGTAATAGTTATAACATAGGGTGACACAGAACTAGCTCCAGATCATCAATGTAATGTAGGCATGTATTCCGAATATAGTCATACGTGCTTATGGAAAAGAACTTGCATGACATCTTTTGTCCTACCCTCCCGTGGTAGCGGGGTCCTATTGGAAACTAAGGGATATGAAGGCCTCCTTTTAATAGAGTACCGGACCAAATGAATAACACAAAGTGAATACATGAACTCCTCAAACTACAGTCATCACCGGAAGTGGTCCCGATTATTGTCACTTCGGGGTTGCCGGATCATAACTCATAGTAGGTGACTATTGACTTGCAAGATAGGATCGAGAACTCACATATATTCATGAAAACATAATAGGTTCAGATCTGAAATCATGGCACTCGGGCCCTAGTGACAAGCATTAAGCATGGCAAAGTCATAGCAACATCAATCTTAGAACATAATGGATACTAGGGATCAAACCCTGACAAAACTAACTCAAGATTACATGGTAAATCTCATCCAACCCATCACCGTCCAGCAAGCTTACGATGGAATTACTCACGCACGGCGGTGAGCATCATGGAATTGGTGATGGAGGAAGGTTGATGATGACGACGGCGACAATCTCCACTCTCCGGAGCCCCGAACGGACTCCAAATCAGCCCTCCCGAGAGAGATTAGGGCTTGGTGGCGGCTCTGTACCGTGAAACGCGATGAATCCTTCTCTCTGATTTTTTTTCTCCCCGAACGTGAATATATGGAGTCGGAGCTGAGGTCGGTGGACCGTTAAGGGGCCCACGAGGCGCCCCCCACCCTCGTCGATAGGGTGTGGGCCCCCTAGTCTGGATTCTTCAGCCGGTATTTTTTATATATTCCAAAATAATTCTCCGTTGATTTTCAGGTCATTCCGAGAACTTTTATTTCTGCACAAAAATAACACCAGTGCAGTTCTGTTGAAAATAGGGTTAGTCCGGGTTAGTTCCAATCAAATCATGCAAGTTAGAGTCCAAAACAAGGACAAAAGTGTTTGGAAAAGTAGATGCGTTGGAGACTTATCAGTCTCTATCAGTATTGTAGTCACAGGTGTAAAGCACTTCAAAGGTGAATCCTGAACATGCCCAGTGGTCATCTTTGAAGATTCCCTCATTAGGAATGGGCCCCCAGAAGAAGATCCTATCCTTGTTGATGGGAACCCCCAACCGAGGTCACCAAAATAGTTTCACCACCCTAATCAACAGAATTTCATGGTGGACCCAATGGCGCAGCATCTGATTCAACAGCAACTGAATGATGCACCAAATGATCAGGTCATGGGAGAAGTAGCTGATCCTCTGGAAGAAGAAGCTTGGGATCACTAGGCCATGCCCCCAGATAACCACTTGGTTGACATGGAACTGCATGCAAGGGAATTCCTTGAACTCAATGATCTCATGGGTAACCTGGAAGAGGCAGATAACATGAATCTGGGAGAGGATGACAGTTCCATCACTCTAACTTTAAGCCTACCAGAGGTGGGTGGCAACTCTGAAAATTCGGTGGCAGGAGGGGCTGAAGACCAAAATGATCTGGTGTTGTAGGAGCTGGCGGCTCCTCTTGTGCTGCCCACACCGCTGCAGCCCTTCAATGCTGAGTTTGATCTCAACATTCCAGATCCCCTGCTAGCTCATCATATCAACATTCAGTCTGAACAAGATTTCATGTCTCCTCAGCATACAGTCACTCACCTCCAGCCGTTTGGTGTTCCCATAGCCTTACCTACAACAAATCATCTTTTGGAACAAGAGGCTGGGCTATTGGAACCAGGAGCCCTACCTAATACTGATAAACTGACAGAGCAGTTACCAAAACTCCAACCACAGGCACTCATCAGTAGCTCTGAACCCAAGGAGAAGGCTTTGGATATCTACACCTTAATGGAAGGCCCTCTCCTCCCTCAAGAGAGAGTGGATACAGGTAGCTCCCTGCGCAGTCAAGCTGTGACTGCTCTGCCAGTCATGGATCACACTTCTGATCAGGCCGCAACATTTACAGAAGTCACCGAGTTTAAATCATCTGGAGCAAAATCTCCCACTCAGCAGGTTTTGGCGGCTACCACAGTGGTACAAGAGGTTACCTGTTTGTCAGATAGTTCATGTATTGCTCCCCTTGGTTTCCTTGATCCATTTTACAGGTTGAATATTGTGGCTCTAAATCACCAGATTAGGCAGACTCATTCAGCATCCCTCAGATTTCACACTATATCACCTGCAAAGTAGGCGATTGAAACTGAGATCATACACAAAGAGGGGGTTGCTCTTTGGGAAAAACACTTTGCGCCAATCTTAGACACTGCCAAGAGTATTCGGGTACCTAATGAGTGGGTTAGTTTCTTGTCCTTGGCTCTTTTGACACTAGATAACTTTGAATGAGTAAAATCTTTATTATCTTCACAACTCTGGAATTTCATAGTTGAGGGGTTAGTAAGTAAAAACTTCAACTTTTTCCCTACTTGACACCCGCCTATCTGAACAGGCGCCCACATGCCTGCAGGCTCAGGAGCAAGAAGAGGACCCTATAGTGTTAAAGGTCGCAACCCCTCAATCCAAGAGTGTCCCTGTCTCCCCTAGCAAAAGATTAATAAAAAGAGGAAAGAAATGGCTCCTATGGTAGACACATAGGTAAGAAGTGATAGATTACAGCAAATTAACAATAGATTCAAGAGACATACTCGTTTAGACAAGAATTGTTTCCCTTGTTCTGCTAAACCCCCTCCTGTCACATCAAAGGTGGTTAAAAATCTCTCTGCTACGTTTTGCAAGGTAGCTCCAAAGAATTGCTCCAAGGAGCTGCTCCAATTGCCCAAGAGGAAAAAGATGCCAATGGAGTTGCAGCCAAAGAATCCTAGAAAGCTGGCAACAAAGGTGCTCAACAGCAAGTCTGCATTGAGGGAGCAAAAGTAGGGGAGAAGATTTAAGTGGGTATCTATTAGAAGTCCATGATCTATCTTAAACCCCTAGATGTGTGTGATGTGTGTAAGAAAGTGTAATGCCCGGATAATTAAGCTACAGTGAACCTCTGCTAATGATGCCACGTCGCCCTGATTACTGTTGCTAATCCCATGTTAGTTCAAAACCGATTCAAAGTCAAATTTGAATTAGGGCCAAATGATAAAAGTTTTCAAACATTAAAATTCAAAATGTTCTGGATGTGACAAATAAAGAATAAGTAATTAAGGTGGAGAAACCACATTGTAGTAAAAAATATAAATGCACAACAGTAAATAAAACAGCGGCAAAACTATTATTTAAATGCTTCTAAATATTAAGCAATTACAAAACTATTTTAGTTTGGGTAGAAAATTGATGTGGCAGTAGCATAATTGGTAACATCAATTTAGGTGCCACTTTGGTATATTATTGAAACTATAATAGATAGGAACTAAGAATAAAAACAACATAGGAACTAAGAATAAAAACAACAGAAAAATAAAAATAGAAAAGGAAAAAGAAAAGCAACTGAATCTATACAGTGAGTAGGGCCGGTCCAACTCCCCATTATCTTCCTCCCTTGTTCATAGAAGTGTCGTGGACGCTCATCCCGCGTCCGTGGACAGGATCTCCACGCACTGGCCATCTGTCGCTTCTACGCGGTGGGTAAGGAGGCCACCGATGCCCTGGAAGGAAACCCTAGCTCGCCCTCACCCTTTTCCCCCTTTCCCCCGTCGCCCCTCCTCTTCTTCTTGAATCCGGGCTCGAACAAATCGCAGTGACCGCCGCCTCGCCATCATCTCTGCGGCCACCGTCGTCGCCGTCGCTCGGCATTACGCCCAGGAGGTTCGCCTCGCTTGACTTTGTTCGTTCTGGGCTATGGAGCAAGCCGGACCGCCTCGTACACTCGTGGTCGTCGTCATTGTCTTCTATCCTGCGGCCACCGAGCCTCCCGCACCTCCTCATGGTGCCCACCGGCTTCCTCGTCATCGACTACCTCGTCTACGAGTACTCGCTCGAACAGAGCCGCTGCAAATCCTCGCCATCGAGCTCGACCACACCGTTGGCCGCACCACTACCTCGTCGCCGCACTGTTCCTTAGGTCCATCCCTGGTTTCCCCAAGAAAGCCATATGACCCGTGGTGTCCTCTCCCCATCCACCTCTTTTCCTTGCTCGAACCGTCACCGTATCATCCTCCTCACGAGCTTGGCCGCCATGGCTGATGCTTTCGTCCGTGCGCAAGCTCACCTACCCATCCCCGCGCCTATGCTCCTCGTATCACGCCCGTAGCCACTCCTGCCCGCGCCCGGCCGCATCTCGGCGCATGCGCCGGCTTCGCATTGCCACGCCCCCGGCCGCCCATGCAAACCGCCGCAGGCTTCTCCTACGTTGGATGCTCCTTGCTACTGCTACACTCCGTTGCACTGCTATTGCCTGTTGCTCCTGCTATTCCAAGCCGCCGCCACTGCTCACTGCCTACATGTTGCCTACTGCACCGCGTCGCTGCTGCTAGTTTTGGTCGGCCGCTTGTGCCTGTGCGCGTACGCGCGTGCACAAGCACGGCGATGGCAAGCCGGGCTCTGCCCAGTAAGACCGGCTTGTCTAATTTGTTAGTACTAATTAGGGTAGTTAGCTTAGTTCATTACTTATTTACACTACAAAAAATACACTTCTGTGATGATACGTGTTTGTCACAGTAGGTCACGTTTTCTGTCATGCATGTACATCCATGACAAAATTATGACAGAATCAAGATAGTCATACATGTGTTGTCGTAGAAGTGTTCCATGACATTACCAAAATTGTCATCGCGGAAGTGTCCACTTCCATGACGATAAATCGCGCGTCACAGAAGTGCTTTCATCAAGGGTGACCGACACGTGGCATCCACCGTAACGGAACATCGTTAAGCTATCGGGTCCGGTTTTGGATCCGATAACCCGTTAACAACCCCGACCAATGGGGATTTTCCACATGTAAAATCATCATTGGCTGGAAGAAATACGTGTCGGCTCACCGTTGGGACAGATGTCATCCACTCATTGGATCCAAACCGCCTATGATACGTTGACACGTGGCAGGACCCAACAGAGGCCCATTCCTGTGAAAAGACCGGCCCATTTGACTTGGTCAAAAGGTGGCGGGCCGGCCCACGGCAAGGCTGTGAACGGCATCTTCCCATATAGCCCATTTATAGCTCGCTAACCCAGGGCCCGTTTACGGCCTATCCGAATTAGGCCCAGTAGTGTCATCTGGGCCCTCCAATATAATTCCAGCCCATTTTAACTTCCAGCCCATGTATGGCCCATGACGTCTTTCGGCCCATATGAGGCCCTTATTACTCTCGGCCCATTAACGGCCTGTGGTAAAACTGGCCCGTAATGAATAGTGTATCACTTTATACCCATTAACGGCACATGGTGAAACTGGACCGTAATGAATAGTCTATCACTTTATACCCATTAATGGCCCATTATTCCGTTGGGCCGTTTCCAGCCCATATTATCTTTCGGCCTTCTCGGGGCCCATTTATTTTTGAGCTCCTTTCCACATTCGGTTACTTATGGCCTGTTACTGTCATTTTCTGCTTCTGGGCCAAGTTCAGCCCGTGGTTACAGTCGGCCCGTTCGTGGCCTGATAATATGTTGGGCCGTTTTCATGTCAAAAAAACCGTTGGGCTCTTTTCATAGAGTTATCAAATACGGCCTATTAACGGCCTGTTATTATCCATGAATAGTACGGCCCATGATTAGTGAAATGATGATACGCCCCGTAGAAGGCCCATGGATCCTACGGCCCATAAAAGGCCCATGAATCATACGTCCCGTAAAAGGCCCATGGATCCTACGGCCCGTATAGAAGGCCAATGGATCCTACGGCCCGTAGAAGGCCCATGGATCATATGGACCCTAGGAGGCCCATGGTTACAACAGTCCGTGTGTTGCCATGATTATTTTGGCCTAGTTTCCAAAGATAGGTTATTGTAGCCACTAGAAAAACACAGAAAAAGAACTGCAATTACTACAAGCAAACAACTAAACAAGACAATAAGGAAATAAATAAGCAAGCAATTAACGCTAGCCTATTATTGCTATTACAAATATTACATCCACTGGGCATCAAAGTTCACCACCAGTGCAAATATAGGGAACAAAGCAGCATATTTCATACACTGGCCGTCAAAATTGGCCACCAGTGCAAATAAACGCGGCAGCAAAACAAGAGCATAACTGAAACCACTTCAGAAGAGCTCAAGAAACGTGGTATCCACCATGCTAGCAATAAGCTTAGCAAGCTTATTAGCTTTGTCCTGTTTGGCGCTAAAATCCTCCAACGCTCACCAGAAAGTATGCATCTGAATGCTCCAGGGACTTCCATAGACCTTTCGCTTCTTGTCGGAGCACAGTTGATCGATGTCTTTCAGCTTGTAGCTGAGACTCAAGAAACGAAACTGATTCAGACAGTGAGTTCGAATAGCTTGTGCAAGTGGCAGTGGCCAGTAACTCCAACACTAAACCAAGACAGGACTTTGGGGTTGTCTCACTGTCTTCGAGATAGTCTTCCTTAGCTGTTTTATCAGCTTCGTTGGAGACCAACAAGAATGTGTCACTATCCTGAACCTTATCTGCATTACTTCCTTTACCATTGCTTAATAAGGCACTCTTGCCCAATATTCTGACAGCATTCTAAAAGAAGAAACAAGCAGACACATAATAGTTTTGCATGTACTAGTATATGAAACTCATTTCGGTGAACTAGTTCATTAGTAAGGTGGACAGGATTAAACTACCAAGTCTTCTATTGCCAAGTACTAGTACATAATAAAAGCATCAAACAAACATATATCTATGTCCTATGGTCACTTCATTGTCTTGCCAAATCAAAATAGAGACACGTTTCAAATCATATCAGTTCAAGACAAAGCAGCACTGAAAGAATACAAAGCATGGGAAACTACATGGCACAGCAAGATTTCAGACGGGTACCACGGGTCTACATGTACAAAAACACTATTTGCTTTGTTGTGATGCTAGTAATGTGCATGATATGAGAAGTCAACTGTATACACAATTGAAATTGAAATCAACAGAGCTATTGATAAGAGCAAGCCTGTTAAAGAAACATGCATGAACATACCTGATGTGCCATTGGAGTTTCGATTGGATCCTTCAATTTAAAAATAAGTTTGTATGAGTGAATACAGTGATACAAGAGCAAAGCAGTATGCACGATAGCAATCATAGTTAAAAAAGGCGTGACTAAGCAAGTGCTTAAGCGCGCCTAGGCTCTAGCCGTTGGCGAAACACACTGCGCATAACTACGCTTAATCTATGCATAATTGCGCTTAAGCATGCGCTTTGGTCAGTAAAGCGCAAGGCGGTGGCAAAATGCACAATTAACGCCTAGCGCTTTTTGGAACTATGATAGCAATGAAATCTTAAATTAGAACAGTTGTTCTTCAGGTTTAGGCACTTGTTCTATATGAATAGAGTACAATAAGACGCAAGAATATATTACTTAAAAATAGAAAATGAGCTCATAGGCCTTACCACATTCTTGGTTCGGGACCAGTACAGAACAAGGCGTTCCCAGTCATCGTCCAGTAAATGTGTCTCAGGAGAACTTAAGGGAATTTGATGAGTTTCTTTGCCGGTGAAGTACGTTTTCTTCAGGTAATTCCGATACTGCAACCAATCATTCTTGAAGATAGCAGAGGTATTAGCACAGGTTACCTCATCTTGAGTTTCCAAATCGGTCCTTCTCTATAGAGAAAAATTGGAAAATTTGTTGTATTATAACCTTCATGGAGGTAGGATGTATGGACAAAGCAAAGTAATTGCCATGAATAACATTACTTACACATAACTCCTGGACAAACACCTACAACTGTCATTTTCCTTCATCTTCAGTATAATACTTCCAAGATGGGAAGATACGCACATACGATTTAACAACATCAAATGCGATATATGCTAAAGTACGACTAGCTGGTTGTGCTTCCTCCACAGGGATAGGCATACTAACTAGTGGAGTTGGGGTTCGCCATGGTAGTACTGGCCCTTTGGGCACTGGAGTTGCCTTACTAACTGCTCTTGTTTTGGAGCTCTGTGGTGGAGATGGTGATGTGTCAACAGGAACTGGGTTACTATCTGCTGGGGTTGGGGTTAGATTGGGTGAAGCTGGTTCTCTATCCATCGCAGTAGGGGTACAATCTACGAGAGTTTGGGTTATGTGTGGTAGGGATGGTTCTCATGCATGTACAACCTGGGTGCTATCCCCACCAAGGGGTAGCACTGTTTTATTTGAAGACCGTGTTTTAGTCCGCTAGATGTTGGCATCGGCCACTCCAATTAAAATGGCTGATAAACAGGAAACATAGTTGAATGTACAAACATTGTATGAGAGACAGATGCAATAGATAGTGTGGAAAAAAGAGGACATGAAATAGTTGACATGTATATTGTTTAACTAAAACGGATAGCACGACATAATTTCACATATATGATGTCTATCTAAGCTAGATAGCATAGCATTACATAATTCAAAAATATGATGAATAACTAAAACGTCGTGCCAAGTTAGAGCATACACCTCGGTGGGAGAATAGGACTGGTCATCTGTCTCTGAATCCTTCTCTAAGGAGCTATCGGGACCCAACAAGAGATCTGCTTCGACAGGTAGCACTGTCTCCTCTGAAGGCCTTATTTTCACTCCAGATTTTTCAATCTCCCACCCAAATGGCTGATTCACAGGAAGAGTAGTTTAATGTACAAACATTGTCGAGAAATGGAAATGTGATGAAGAAAAGGATGGGCAAGATATCATTCAAATATATGATACCTGGTTAAACAGGATGGCATCGCACATTTCACATATATTATGGCTAGCTAAAAGGCATGAGACTGCATAATTCCCATATATGATATAGAAACTAAACAGGTGGCGACAAAACATGTCTAAACTAAGCAAATGACATATATGATGTCAACAGTAGGCACTGCAAGGCAACATATGCATGATATGACTAACATCATCATGCCAAGGTAGAGCAAACACCTTGGGGGGTAAATAGGAGTGGTCAGCGGCGTCTGAATCCGCCTCAAAATAGATATCTTCCTCTGGATTACAATCTGGAGAGGGGTGGGGAGGGTTTGCCATTTAACCCACTATGGAGTGATGTCTGCATGACATTGTATTGCCGCGCAAAACTCTTCTCTTTTTCTCTACATGTTCAGCATAACTGTGTACAATATCTGACATGCATACGAAAAAAATATGGTGAGATTATGTAAGGAGAGCATGCAGAAATTTAGAGTGATGGTAAAAACTAGTGGATGGATCCAAAAATAATGATAGCAGGCTGATGATTGCTTTAATTTAATAAAAATACAAATGATGATTGCTTTACTATTTGTTTCCCACCCAAGATGAATAACATAGGCATACACTAGGTGAAGTAGATATTAGACAGAGATACTATTCATTACTTCCTCGATATGTGCCCCACAACTAATTTAGAACTCAAGTTTGAACATTAATTTGGACCTGACTTGGAGTCCAAGAGGTGAACAGGACGATAAAGTAGCAGGTAACTTTAAGCAATGCATAACATAAGAAGAATCAAAAGAGTGCGACCTCTCTTGTGGACCCGTGTACTCCTCAGGTTCATCTGCTGAGTCGATGATGGTGATGCCGTTGCGGTGGGTGCCGGTGGCAGGGAAGGAGATCTGAGGCGGCGAAAGACGGTCAGGAGTCGTGATGTCTGGTTTGGTGGATGTTTTGTCGATGGAGCACCTCAGGTGAGGTGGACGACATCGCGGCAGGAGCAGGACAAACCACACAAAGTTCCCTTCAACACCTACCTGTAACTGAAGTAATTCTGTAAGGGCTCATTTGGCTTGCATGATTCTAAAAATGCAGGGATAGCAAAAACACCGCGATAGGATAGGAATGCACATGGTAAATAGAGCATTTGTAAACAGGGGATTTCTGTCAACTTGGATGTTTGGTTTACAGGAATTGGAAGAGCAGCGGAATGCAAAGAAACATGGCCAAAATAAAGTGAAACCATATGAAAGCGTGTACAGTTAGAATGTTATTCCGCCACTAATGCACTTGGTCTTGTTTTCATGCATAGGATTTTGAAAAGTAGGTCCAGGTGGATGTTTTGGTTCATTCCTTTCAACAAAATGCATGAATAATTGAATAGTACAGTGCCATTGGAAAATTCCCTATTGCCATGTTTTTCCATCGAACCAAAATAGCCCTAATTGATCGACATGAATGTATAGTAATTAGTGATGCAACAAGTGTACAACCTCTTTGCCATAGCCGTGTCGACCTTAGCATCATTGGGTTGGTCGCTGAAGTAGTTGAGGCAGAGGTGGCTGTCGAAGGTGTGGATGAAGATCTAAGGAATCTATAGACGGCATCCAGGGCACTGCTCTGTTGTGATGGATCGTTTTTTTTGTTGGAGCAGCCCCGGTGAGCCGTAAGACATCAAGGCTGAAGAAGCACAAGACAGACATCGTTAATCTCAAGTGGGATTCTAATAGCATCTCCAATAGATGATGTAAAATAGATGTAAAATTTACATCACCAAAAACCACCTGACAACAACAGATGAGGTAAAATTGTTGACTCTGATTTTAACTGTCGAAACTGAAATTTACTATGGAATCTGAATGTTACTATCGAAACTGAACGCAGTGGTAGCAGAGAGGCACTTGACATGTAGTTTAGAGAGGGCCTACAGTTCATCCTCAACCTGCACCCCCCGAGCCGTCAGCCACCACTGGCCGAACCGCCGGCCCCAGCGCCGTCTCGCCGCCCCGAAACAACTCCCCAACGTCGGTCCGCCGTCGCCCCCGCCAGCCCTATAGGCCCCCCGCCCCCACCCTGAACCCTAAGATAGATAGTGGGGTACCTCTCTGGCGAGCCCCCGTCCCCGCTGCGGGTGGTTCTTCCTTAACTACGGTGAGGCCCCCCACCCCCTGAAAATCGACTGGCCCAAAAGTCGATTCTGTCGACTGAAGCGTAGCTAAATAGGAGGAGAGCAGTAGCACGAGCGAGGGGGAGAGCAGTAGCAGCAGCACGAGCGAGCGAGCGAGAGCCGGAGCTTCAGCAGCTGGGCGAGTGAGCGATCGAGCGAGAGCCGAAGCAGCAACAGCTGGGCGAGTGAGCGATCGAGCGAGAGCCGGAGCAGCAGCAGCAGCGCGAGCGAGCGAGCGAGAGCCAGAGCAGCAGCAGCTGGGCGAGCGAGCGATCGAGCGAGAGCTGGAGCAGCAGCAATAGCGCGAGCGAGTGAGCGAGAGCCGGAGCAGCAGCAACAGATCCAGCTGGTATGGACGCCGCCACCGAAGGGGCCTCGCACTGGGGGAGAGCCGCCCTGGAGATGTCGCCCGCGACGCCGGCTTCAAGGTAGCCGCTCCATGGGGGTGCAGGATGGAGCACCGTCGGTGCCGGGAGGTCGAGCTAAGGAGAAGGTACGATGCGACGAGTGTACAACCTCTTTGGTGGCACCGAGTAGGCCTCGGCTTCGTCCGAGGAGTTAGTGAGGATGCTTTGGTTCCGGTTGAGTAGGTTAAGGCGGCGATGTGGGGATGGAACAACCACGATAGACGAGGCGATCGTCAGAGCAGCTCCTTGGATGTGGAGGACGGGGCACTGAACCGGCGGGACGACGAGATGGTGACGGATCCTCATCCGCGGAGGTGGATTTGGGATGTCGAGCTGTTGCGGTGGACGACGTCATCGGGGAAGAGGCTCCGGCAGGGCAGCGGTGAGGTGGCAGACGGAGGAGGGTGGGGTTTCGCAGGTGGAGCAAAGAGGTTATGGCGGCATGGGATTTCGAATGGCAAAAAGGAGGTGATGGGAGGGGGCGAACCATGACTTAGGGACGCGCTTTTCCAAAATGTAGGGTGTGTTACAAAAGTACCCCCCACCGATGTGAACTAGCGGCCCTTTTGGCTCAGGGTTGGAAGGGGGATTTCGCGTGTCGGGATTTGGCAGCTCGAGGGAGTTTTCGCGCGCGTTGTAATTTCGGGATAGCAAGGCGCCAGTTGTGAAGGTGCCAGTTTTGGCATCATGATATCTGAATTTTCGGGATATAACAAGGCGCGGGTTGAATTTTAGGGACAAGCCTAACGTGTAATATTGTACTTGTACGTACCAAGTCAATTCACACTTCCCTCAACCAAAAAGAAAACGAAAAAAATAAAACTATTCACACCACACAAAGAGAGAGTCTTGCCCCGTTTTACTATAAAAATGCAATTTAAAGCTACTCATACCAACAATTTAGTGCAATTAAATGCTATTCGGTAGTATGAATCCATGTTATGTCCAATTAAATTTTTTCGCTTGCTGTATAATGTATGTAACCTACTCATACCAACATTTTAGTGCATTCCAGATGTCTATACTACCACTACAATTCGAACTGAATTTGAATTCGTTTCTCTATTTCAATAACAATCTACAATCATGATTGTTGCCAACTTCAACCATCATTCGTGTATTACCTTAATAACACACCACATGATTACTACAGAGATAGATATGAACTATGTGTACTACATGAACTCGAATTCTATTTTTTGAATAAACTTGATGTTGATTCCAAATAATGGTACATTTGATGTACTAACTATATATTCATAATCTAAACCATGTTCCATATGTGTACACCGTGTTTATCACACATAGTATAGTGCCCCACCCCCCTACATTATGACAAGTATTTAGACCTGAGTTGCAAAAGCCACACATTAGCCCAAATTATGATCAATGTTCTATATATTATACTCCCTCCGTCTCAAAATAAGTGTCTTAACCTTAGTGCAACTTTGTACTAAAGCTAGTACAAAGTTGAGACACTTATTTTGGGACGGAGGGAGTATGTAGTACTAGCACGATGCCCATGCGTTCCATAGAACATCAACATGATCAAGGGGAGGCCTAATTTGCAAATATGGAGAGGGGTGTGGGTATCTTTTTTCAAAATTGCCATAGTTTCCTTCCTATCCGTCATATATAAATCGGACGGCCTATATTGCAGGATGGCAGGCACACAGTCATCAACAACTCCGTTTTTTTATAAGAGTAGAGATAAAATATATTATATGTAGTATAACATGTTCATAACCACACCATGTGTATCATCGTTATATATATTCACACATGCGTCGGTTTAAAACACTATGATAAATTCTTCAAATATCCGAATTCACTTTTTATAATGAAGTATGATCTCTGTTCGTCTTTTACACCCACACAATCCTCCTATCTTTGTAGCTAGCTAGCGCTAACTTTCTCTCGTGCATGCGCACACCCGCATCCCTCTTACCCTCTCTCAGCATTCTCTAGCTCCATTGCGCAAATTCGTCTTTTAACTTTAGGTCGTTCACCCACAGTGTGTGTAGCCCCCCCCAGCTCCTTCTTTACGACACACATCGATCGATATGCCTCTCTAGCCAGGTGTGCCTAACACAAACACAAGCTTCCCCTCTTCTTTTATCACCATCCATGCCTCACTCCCACCACTCTTTTCATCGATCTTGTACTCGCACACTCCTTCCCCCTCGATATAGTATGACTCTAGCACCACCTCCTAGATGCATCCCTCTCTCTCTATCCTTCTCCCCGTGCCTCATTTGCTTCTAACACACACATGCATGTATACCGATTGATCTCCCAACATATACCTATGTCGACTTTAACTATCCCCCCCATCGATCGACGTACCTCACAAGTTATGTCTCTCCTTTCTCTGACAAAGGATGATTGATCTTCCTATGTAGTTATGTCTGCTTACCACAGCCATATCGTCCCCCATCATCATTCGTGCATGCCTCCTGACCCGTCTCACACACGCACCTGCACAGACAGGCAACCATCCCCTCTCTTATTGATATTGCAGGCGAGCCCTCCGGTTGTCTAGCAAGCCAATCCCACCATTTGTTAGAAGCAACTCCACTACCACCCCCTCCAACACTCTAGCTCTGTCTCTCTCCCAACCTTATTCCTCTCCTACACATATGCATGGATGCCGATTGATCTCCCTTAATACATGAGGTAGATCGATCTCCCTTAATACACGAGGTAGGCCTCTCTCCTCCTCCACACATATACCAGCCATTGTACCTCTATAGTTAATTAGGCCTCCCT
>LR738714.1:405813120-405866249 GCA_902687465.1 Secale cereale
CCCCCCAAAAAAACTCTCACGACCCCACACACTATATATCTCTACGTTTGTATCTCTCTCACACAACCCACGTAGGTGGTGTACGTAAACAAGAAGAAAATAGGTGCACCGTGCACATACTCACGCTTCGTGCCCAGCCACACCCGCACGGGTACACGATGGAGCTCATTTCTGTACGAAATGGCATCCCACGTGCTAATTTGAACGCGTGTAGCGGTTGTTTACCTACGAAGGTCGTGTACCACGTGTGCACGAAACAAAGTTTGACTTGATGCGTTAGCACATTATTTTTAAATAAAGTTATATCGCTCAATGGCACGTACACAGAATATAAAACGATTTTTATGGAGAAAAAGGTAGTCCGCTCCGCTGTATACAATGGAGCCTCCCTGCCTGGTTTGTCTCTCTTCAGAGTATCTCACACAAGGCTGCGGAGGCCTCTCTCTCTCTCTCAACGTTGGTCACTGATCCAGCCGCATCCCGTTCGCCGACGGATAGGGAGGACGTGCATAGTTTCTCCGTTCGACGGCGCCGAGGCAGCACGTCCTGATCTGCGGTACACGCCATTCTCTCTGACCAAGCTCCAGCACGGTAGGGCCTACGCCACCTGCCCGATGCCGCAGTATGGGCAGATTCCGCCCACCGCCGCTCACCTAGTTACATCCCGACGACCTCCAGGTATCCCCTCCGGCCTTGCTCCACTGCCTGTCTTCCCACGTCGCTGCATGTGGATCTTCCATAGTTCTTTGCACAAAACGTAGCTCGTCCAGCATACTTTCCATATTGCAATCTCATCCTCACACTGTTTTAGACAAACACAACCGTGTTGTTATCTTCCCTTAGGACAAGGAATATGCTTCTTTTTTGTCGTCGCAACTGTCATCAACAATATTTGTCTTTTCACAAATTTCAAATGGGCATATTTTAGAGTGTAGATTCACTCATTTTGCGTCGTATGTGTACTCCCTCTGTTCCTAAATATTTGCCTTTCTAGAGATTTCAACAAGTGACTACATATGGAGCCAAATGAGTGAATCTACACTCTAAAATATGTCTATATACATATGTATGTAGTAGTCCATTTAAATCTCTAAAAAGACAAATATTTGAGTAGTCACTCGTTGACATCTCTAGAAAGACAATTACTTCGGAGTATATTTAAGAACCGAGGGGGTAGTGCACAGCCGCATGGGAGACTCGGACCGGTCGTTGCGCCGCATTAATAGTGAGTAACGAGTAGTCAAATCATAAGCCCCACCTTTCCCACTGTAAGTTGCTCGGAAGAAGCTACCATCAATACGCTCTTCTTTGAATCCGCTCATACTACTCCATCCATCAGTATTTATAGAGCGCGCTTCAGAAAAAGAGAAAATCTCTGGGACCAAGGCGACTAGCGATCGGCCTGATAAATAGCATTGGTAGTTATAGCACATCGTCTATTACTAGAGTAAATAATGCGTACACACATGCATGCAGTACTTCCACCCCGGGTACACACATGCATGCACTTACTCCACTCTGTAGTACTACATCGAGAGAAAATTGCGGTTACCACGTCCTAATTAATTGAGCATTAAACCAAACGCGTCTAAAGTCTCTCTGGTGGTGGAAATGCATTGAGAGAAATGCATCATAATGAAGCGCGCCCTGTAAACTGTGACGGAGGGAGGAGTAGTATGAAGGTGCAAAACCAAGTACGCGTACGGCCAGTCGGTCAATGCACCTCCTCTTCGCATATCACTGACATGTGGGACCGGAGTGTGAGCAAACCGATCTCAATCGATGGCAAAATGGCCAACCAGCCATTCCTTGAGAGAGACGAGGAGCGAGAACACACAGACGGGCTCACACGGAGGCCAAGATATATTCGAGCTTGGTGGATCGTTATCATCATTACATGTCCGGCTGCCCTTTTCCGCCCTTCTCCGGAATAAATGTGTACTTTATCAGAGATTAAGAAAAATAAGAGTACAGAGGCTCCACCATGCGGTTCTAATAGTAGTACTACTCATACTACTAAACCTTGCGCTTGGCTCTTCGCCTCTTTGTGAAGTCGAACAATGATGGTACTCCGCATGTTTGGTACTACAGTGTATGCCTCTGGCAATCTGACACCGAATGAACTGATGCATGTCCACCGCCTGGGCGAGGGTACGTTGCATTAGTCAAAAGTCATAAGCGACCTTCACCTTGTCCTACAAGCTTCTCCTCGTTCTGTGAGTTGATGGGACACACCAACAAGTAGTGCTAGTCCATACTCCCTCCTTTCCGGTTAATATGGCTTAATCTTTTTTGCGGGTAAATGAGAGAGCTGTATTCATATATGAGCATTCTTAGGACGATCAGCCAAGACACTGGTCACTAGGAAGCGAGGTACCCCGCAAAAAAAGAAGTAGGAAGCGAGGTGTTTCATCAAGCCAGCTCTCGATCACATTCAAAGTGCAGCAAGCATGGTTCGCACAAAGATGCGGCGCAAGGTTTTCTGACCTGTTTACATGCTGAATAACAAAAAAAGAGTAAATATTATTGAGCGCTCCTATTTGTAATAGGATATAAGCCAGAATTAGGCGAGAATTGTGGCGAGTGTTCCATGCAATGAACTTCCATTATCACATGCGAGAACCCTCGAAGAGAACCAAATGCGTTGAAGATTGCTTTATCACATTTTAAAAATATAATAAGAGTGCAGACCCTCCTCCATCCGGTTCCTAGTACTAGTATAGTAGTACATACCTCTATAGACTATAGTAGTAGTAGTAGTACTAGTAAACTTTGCGCTTGGATGTTCGCCTCTTCGGGAAGTGCAACAATAATAGTACTACTAGTATAGTGTATGCTTTGGCAATCAGACACCGAATTAACTGTTGCACGTCCACCGCCTAAGCGATGGACAACTTGCATTAGACAAAAGCTTCTCCTTGTCCTGCGAGCCACCGCGCGCAAGCTTCTCCCATCCTGCAAGCCTCTCCTCGTTCGGCAAGTTGACGTGACACAACAAAGTAATGCTAGTCTGTACTGCCTCCTCTCCGGTTAATATGGCTTAATTTCAAACGAGATAAATACACTGTTTGTCACTGTATATTTGTAAAAATATGGTCAGTGGACTTCATAATACGCTCACTGCGCTCAATATATACATTTCCCAGTGTTTATACAGTCACTAGCTCACCCTGGCTGAGTATGTGTGTGCATGCACGTGTAGGTTGAGCACTTGAGCGTGACCGTGTGTGTTCTGTCGTGTGCTCGGACATGCATGCATTAGGGCGTCGCGCGCATTTTTGTGTCCATGTGTACGTGTGACTGTTGCATACAGGTAGGGGGGTACGTGTAGGGGCCACTAAAGGAGTAGTCAAATCACATAGTAAGTTAGTCGGAAGAAGCAACCATCATTTCACTCTTCAATGACACATACGCAATATAAAATGGTTGATATGGAGAGAAAAATAAAACCACTATATATATACACTAGCAGGAGCCTAAGCTACAAGCCTGCTTGCTTGGGTTGCTCTCTTCACAAGCATAGAACGAAGGTGGCCACACCGCTGGTTACATATCCGGCTTGATCCCGCAGCTGGGGGAAGGGAACACTGTTCTGCATAGACGCGGTCGACATCAGTGAAGGAGAAAATCCACAATCGGTGCGTCCCACTCGGGGGTCACCGCAGTATGGGCCGATGCCGCGTCCCAACTGCCCTTCTAGCTACAGCCCGACGTCCGTTTTGAAAATATTAGTGCATGTCAACAAAAATTATACTAGTATTGCTGTTCCGTTTTGAAAAAAGCATATAAGCTGTTACTTCTTACCAAAAGGATCTTTATATCCAACAGACACAAAATATCCATTCGACTGTTCAAAATTACTTTCACTGCTGATCTGATGTCGAGGTAATTGCTGCATCGCCACCAAAACCCACCATCTCTTAAGCTAAAGTAGACCGAGCTAACCCTCTATTAGCATATTACTTAGATAAACAGAAGGCACTGTAGAATCATTTAGGACGTGAGCTTGTCAATCTAAATGTGGAGGGACACCAGCTTAGCCCCGGCCAGCAGCTTGGGCGGAACTGTGAAGAAGGTCAGCTCCTGCACGGCGACATCGCCGGGATCCCTACTACTTGTCACCTCCATTTCCACCTTGACGACGTCGGTCCTGCCTTTGGGCTCCCTCGGCGAGCCGTTCGCCATAGCTTGGCCACGTAGTGCGGCAGTGGGGACGCCCCCGCTCTGATGCAGATGACCGACGCGGTGATAGGTGCGTCGATGTCGAATACGCAGCCGACCAAGAAAAACGCGCGGCCATCCTCCTCCACGAACAGCAAGAGTCGTGGATCCGACAGTGGCACTTGCAGCTAGAGCGCCTTGTCGTACTAGATCCTATGCACGGGCATTGGATGCACGGTGCTGATGTGGTGGGAGAGCACCGGCAGCGGGCCTTTGTAGCCGCAGACGGGTACGAGGCATTTGCAGGGCGTGAGCGGACGCACGCTCTGGTGATCGGCGAGCTTGTGGTAAGTCACATAGAACCCACATCCTTCGTGCGGCCACTCCACCCTCATCGAGGAGAGGACAGCGTCCACCGCCGTGTTCCGCACGTCGAAGCCACCGCCACGCTTGCGCTTCTGGCACTCCCGCTGGTTCTCGGGGCGCTCGATGCGGCTGTCCGCGCAAGCCAGGTGCCCTCCCTTGCACTGCACAAATCAATCGAACAACACATCAATCAAGAAACCTGCACCTTGCTCGATTAGCCGAACAGACAAGGTGTATTCGAACCTCATACACTGGAGGCTTCAAGGGGCGGAGGCACAAGGGGAATTGGAGCAAGGTGAGTCCATCGAGACCATAGAGAGCTCCATCATTAGGTCATGTTCTGTCTGCATGATCTTGCCCTCCTCGTGCACAACCATCTCTAGCTTTATTAGGGCCAGGGCTGTAATGCCCCAGATGTAACACTTTCCAAATATGGCAATATATGAAACTTTGGCTTCATCAATTCCATTATGGGCTCTTCTTCATTCGGGTTTCTTCGTTTTGTCGTGTGCGTGTGTGCATTTCATTCATGTCATGTTGTTATGTGCATTGCATTGCATTTGTGTTGTCACTTGCACCCGGTCCCACTCGTCTCTTCCCGTTGTCTGTTTGGAGTTCCGACGCTCACACACGTGCCCGTGGCATCCCCGAGTCCTCTTTCGTGTGTGGTCGTGTAACGTTTTCGGAATGACGTGAGACTTGTCGTGCGATGTTGTTTTGGTACGTGTAGGCCGCCTGTCAAGTTTCGTTACGTTTGGAGTTCGTTTGGTACTCCAACAGTTAACCTAGTGGGCTAAAAGAATCTCTTCTTTAAGCACCAAGACCCCCTGCAAAACAGCCCACAAACCCAGCACAACCCTTCCCATCATCTCGGTCGTCGAATCGTCATCGCATGGCCGAAAACCGCTCCCCATTTGGAGTCTCCTAGCTCCTTGTGCCTATAAATTAGTCCCCCACATCCATTTTTGCGTCCAAACCCTAATTTTTCCTCCCTCCGCGTCGCCGAACACGTCCGCCCGCCGCCGCCCGACCTATCAGAGAGCGCCACATGTCGCCTCCGCCACCGGGCACTCCTCCGGCCGCGGCGGCCCGCGCTAGCCCGCACACCGCCGCGCCTCACCCGCCGCTCGCGCCTCGATCTTCCCCGCCGCCGGTGCCGCTTCCCCGTCGCCGGGCACGCCTCGCCGCCGATCTCCGCCGCCAGAGCCCGAGGGCTTGTCGCCGCCGCCTCCAGCCACAGTCGCCGGCCGCCGAGCGCCGCCCGATCTTCCCCGCCGGCACCGCGCCCCGGCGCCACCGCGGCCATCCTCCGCCGTCGGCCGCTCCGTTTCCGCCGGATCTGGTCGATCCAGACACCGCTGAACCCTAACGGGTCGGTCCCGACCCGTCGCCTGACCCGATCCGCTCGTCCGCCCGATCCGCTGAGGTTGTTGTTTTTTTCCTGTAAGTCCTTAGATTTGCATATTTTATTGGCATCTTTGCATGGCTGTATCTTTTAGTGTGCTTGTCCAAATTGTGCATATGATATGTGAAAATGATTATGGTGATGTGCTCTACGTTTTGTTCCATTGTGGCATGCTTGTTTGAGTTCATCTAGAGATCCTAATCTCTATTGCAAGAGTGCTACTTTTTATAAACTGTTGTAACTTGTTATTTACATGCCATGTTTGAGATGTGATAACTTGGTGCATGTTTATCCAAATGAGGCAAATGATATGTCAAAATGTTCATTGTGAATTGCTCTACATGATGGTTGCTGTAGAATTCATGTTAGGTTTCTTATTGCCATGTTAATCTCTATTGCAAAAGTGCATGTGGCTGTTAAGTTATGAAACATGTTATGAGATGCTGATTTGAAGTGCTCGTTGCTATTGATGTGTTTGTCCCCTTGTCACATGCCATTATGTTTTAGAATCTCCATCATGTGGTCTTTGCTGTGGTGCAAACCATTTTCCATGTTATGCCTTGAGGTGACTTAAACTTGCTTGTAAACATGCCATGCCAACAAAACTGTTTTATACTTAGTGAAATTCTGTCTGGAATCTGTCATAACCTGATGCTATGTTTGATTGATGCCCTAGTCAAATACATGCATGTTTTGGAGTGACCAATGATCATTCCTTGTTGTACATGTTATTGTCTATCCATCCATGCCATCACTTGCTCATATGGCTTGTTGTAGCTTATTTATTTCTGGCTCCCAAGTTGCTATAAATTATAATTGTCAGGTTTTTAACAGCATGATCAATTTGGCGTAGCTTGTTGCTATTGATCCATGCCTCCTATGGAGTTGCTCCAATAGAGTTGTTTGCTGTAGGATATGCCTACTTCATGTCCATGATTATTGTCATCATGTTTGGGTGTTGTAGAGTATATATTTCTTGCTCCAAAGTTGCTATGTGGCTGTTAATTTCAGCTTTGCATTGTATCTTGTTTCGTGTGTATGTGTTGAACCGTTGCTCCGATTTGAGCGTGCCCTATATGAAACTTGTGTGATTTTGCATGTAGAATCATAATATCATATTGTTAACATGTTTGGAGTGTGTTTGCTTGATGTTTTGGTGCATCTTGCACCGTTGCCATGTTTGTCTTGTTTTGCTCATATCTTCTAGACCGTAGCTCCGAATTAAACAAACTTTATATGAAACTTGACTAGAATTTCATGTAGATCATCGTGGTGTATGTTAACTTGCTGTTTAATAACTTTAACTTAAGGCTTGTTCAGATCTGGACCAATTTCAAAATATGCATATGAGGACTTACCGGATTTGATATATGTTGATTCCGGCCTCATTTAAACTTGATGTTTTGTGTTGTTCTTGTGTGCTTCATCCATTGACATGAAATGCATCATACTTGCATCTTGTTGATTGTGCATTGCACCTTGTTTGATTTCGTGCCATGATGTGTTCTTGTGTTGAGTAGAGCCGGAGGTCGAGACCGAGACCGAGAACGAGGTTACTACCGAGGTTGAGTACGAGGAGCCGTCTTACGATCCCATCGACGACTCGACAGGCAATATGACCTGACCTATATATCATTACTATCTTTGACTATTGCTAGAAGTCTCGCTCTTTAGCTTATTGCCTCGATGCCCATGTTTGTTTGTCAGCCTCCTATTGTAACCATGAACCTGTCTAACCACCCAACCTAGCAAACCTTTGTTTTGCTACGTAAGCTTCGCTCAGCCCCTCTTATAGCATTGCTAATTGCAGGAGAAGATTTGAAGATTCTTGCTTCATGTTGAAGTTATTATTGGGATATCACACTATATAAACTCTTAAACTAAACCATCTATATATTGGTAATGGGTGGAAGGCTAAGCCTCTTGCTTGGTGTTTTGTTCCACTCATGCCGCCCTAGGAACCGTATAAACCGGTGTTATGTTCCTTGATTATGTGTCCCTAACACGGTTGGGGTTTATGGGCCCCCCTTGATAACCCGCTTAGCGCTAAAGCTTTTCCAGCAAATCCCAACATTGGTACTACATTTGCCTAACAACTAAAACTTGCATAGGGAGTTACAAACCCTCTTCTTAATCAACAACCCGGGCCAGTGCTCCACATGAGTGTTGGTCCAAACTGGGCATGCTGCGGGGCCACCTCGAGGAAACTCAAGGGCTGGTAAAAACCTGTAGCTTGTCCCATCCGGTCGTGGCCTGAGACTAGATATGCGCGGCTACTGTCAGGGTGTCGGCACACCGGAAGGATTTGCTGTATTAGTTTTACCTTAGTCGGAATATCTTGAGCACTGGATTCCGAGAATACTCGGGTCTTCCCACCTTGGAGTTGCGACTCCGCAGATCGTGAGCTTGTGATGGGCTAAGTTGGGACACCCCTGCAGGGTTTGATCTTTCGAAAGCCGTGCCCGCGGTTATGTGGCAGATGGGAATTTGTTAATATCCGGTTGTAGAAAACTTGACATCATGTTCAGAACACACTACCAGCGTGAGTAACGGTGACGGTCATTTTCCGAAAGGGGTTCGGGAAGTGAACACGGTGGGGTTATGTTTGACGTGCTTAGATAGGATCACTTCGTGATCACTTTGACGTTCGTGGCACTTCTCTTCTCGCTCTAAACACGTAAGCTAGTGCTAGTGCAGCTGCAACCTTTATTTTTCTTCAGCCTTGTTCCACACCCAAGGCTTAGATAGTTTTGCTACCCGGGAACGGGATTGCTGAGTCCTCCGTGGCTCACAGATTCTACACAACACCAGATGCAGGTACTATGGTGAACTACATAGGTGACGGCACGGAGCTGTACTGGGAGTTCGAAGAAGAACGTAGTCGATACTATGTGCACTATCCTGATGATCAGTAGTGGCTTTTACTAGGGGCGATTCGGACCTTGTGGCTATATTTATTTGGTATCTTTCATTTGGATCTTCGTCCGTAGTCGGACAGTGATGTTATTTGGATGATGATTTGCTTATGTAATGCATTGCGTGACGTGGCGAGTGTAAGCCAACTATCCTTTTGCAATTTCATCCCTATTTTACATGAGTGGTGCAAAGATACCAAACTTGAGATCATTCTAGTATGAGCTTATACCTTTAAGTCGTGCCTCGACACGTAGGAGGTATAATCTCACACTGGGCATTACAAGGGCATTGCAAAGATTTACCGTCACATATTCATACTACTTCAATGTGCATTAAATCAACACATGCAAGTATCAAAAGGAAAGTCACGGCATGCATGCATGCATTGTAATTAATGCATCGGTAAACGCAAATTATTGAAATATATCGAGTGCAGTGCTTTGATGTGTCGCCTCAACTCGTACAAGACCGAGAAGTTTGATTACTACAACACCCTCTCGCCTTAACCGCACCCGCCTTTGGCTGCATGACAGGTGGGCCACCGACCTATTGGGCCCACCTGTCATGGACGCAAAGGCAGGAGCAGTAAGTCAATGAAGTTGCGTCCCTCCCTCACCCATGAGCATGGTGGCTGGTAGGACTTGGAGAAGCTTTCGTTAGCTACATGCTCTCCCTCCCGTACGCGGTGGACATGCAACTGTTCAATCGGTGTCAGATGGACAGAAGCATACTATAGTACTCCTCCACTGCAGTAGTACTCTCGAAAAGGCGAAGAGCCAAGCGCAGCCCAGACGCTCGTGTGGCAGTTTCATGTGTAGAGTAGTCTAGGATAGCATGTACCATGCATGTAAGCATAAAACCGTTGGGGTCCTCTCCAGTGGTGGAGCTTCATTAGATTAGTTGGGCGGGCCATTCTAAAGAAAACAACATAGAAAAAAGATGGGCAGGTCAGTTAGTAGGCTAGCTAAGCAGTGTTCTTCCTGAGATGGGCGGGCCAAAGCACGGATTGGGCCCAACGTAGATTCATGCTATATTTTTTTGATTAAAATAATCTGCTGGCCCTACCTGTCATCCTGGTGATTCTAGTTCGCACGCTCATCTGGTCAAGAGAGGAATATATATTTTAATTTGTAGTGGGGTAAATGTTAGAGGTTGCAGCAAATGGAGTATTGTACACTACGGGTCTTTCCGCCAAGTTTAGAGGCGACCATGTGGGGCTAGTGCTATGATGTGTCGCGTCAACTCATACAACGAGGAGAAGCTTGATTTTACTATTACACGCCTTCTCCCTCGCCCATGCGCACGGTGGCTCGCAGACAAGGACATGCTTTTGCTTATAGTACTACAACAAGCTATCCCTCCCGCTCGCGGTGGACGGACATGCAGCAGTGGATTCGATAATGTAGAAGCAGTAGTAGTAACATCGTTGTTCGTCTTGTCAAAGAGGCGAAGAGCCAAGTGCAACCCGAATGTGGCAGTTGTGAACCTTGGAGCACGCATATAGCCAGGCTCTTGCATGAGACAAAATTGCTATGTGAGCCCACTATTGTATTACTCCCTCCGTCCGGAAATACTTTTCATAAAAATGAATAAAAGGGGATGATCTAGATGTATATTAGTTCTAGATACATCTTTTTTATCCATTTTGATGACAAGTATTTTCGGACGGAGGGAGTACTTGCTAGTATAGCCCTGTAAACCAGAAAGGAGTATTTGCCTTTCTAGAGATTTCAACAAGTGACTAGACTACACTGAGACGGAGTACATATGGAGCAAAATGAGTGAATCTACACCGTAAATAAATACGTAGTTCTCTCGTTTTCCTCTCGGCCTTGGTCGCGGTGCACAATATTGAGTATACTAGTACTATCATCTTGTAATTTATGAAGTCACCATAGGCACCTCGTCATCGACGGGAGCGTCTCCTGACACGCGATAGACGTGAGCGGCAGTTTCCTCCATAGGTGCTTGAATGCCAAGGAGAGAGAGGGTAGCGGTTCCTGAGACGTTGAACAGTCAATGATGCATCCTCAAATTACTCCACATGCGGAGGGAATTAATTGGAGAAGTAGAATAGAGCCAGTGCGATGTGAATGCAACAGAGTTTGGATTCTCATATAAAGGCGCCCCACCACTCCAATACATCTACTCCTTAGTCTCTGCGCAACACTGCTCACTCCAATCCAAGACCAAGTGACCAGAAGCCAGAAGCACCTATGGAGGCGATGGACGCGAGCGGCTGTCGGATTTGCCAAATCATCCAAGGCGCCGCCATGCGGCCCTGCACCGCGTAGCGTTTCTAGACGGTGCTGGCGACCGCCGGCGTCATAGCCCTCGCCGATGCCGGCTTCGCCTCTCGCATGGACGACATGATGGTCAACTCCATCTGCAAGTTCGCCGCCGTCAAGAAGCGTGCGGACGACCTTGCCGTACTGGTCCAGCCCGCGCGCCCAGGCTCTTCATTGCCTACCACCCTCATCGGCCTCCATGGTGATGAACTCTTTCAAGCCCTAGTGGCCTTGCAGTTGCCGAAGGTCGCGATGAAGAATGTGCACCTCGAGGCCGCGCTCGTCGCGCAGCGCCTCGCCATGCAAGAAACCGTCGACCTGCACATCCATGTCTATGAGGAAATCGTCTACATAGGCCACTACAAGGCCAGCGAGGACAGAAAGACGTTGGCCTTCTTCCAGCGGCTGGAATCTTTGGACGCCATTGTTCAGAAGAACGTCGACCTGGCCATGAAAGCCGCTGCTACTTAGCCGCCGTTCGGTGGGCCGGCGACTTGAGTCGAGGAGGTGGACGTCGTCGATGGATGCATCTCTTCTTCTTGCCTCCTGTAACCAGCACTGCATCGCCTTGTGGCCTTAATGTTTTATTAGTATAGGAGTATATGGCATTTTTATTCCAGTAGTAACGTTTTCACTGTGAGGTGGGGCCTCAGTTGAGCAAACCGACCATCGGCAAATCCCCACCCCGCCCACCGGCCGTCGGCTGAGTTTAGAATTAGAAGAGAGAAACGAGGGAGAAGAGCTAGCTGTAGCATAAACGCTGTTGTCAGATGGGACTCACGTTGATAGAATAGGAGTACTAAGCACTCGTACCTCTTTTTTTAGGGAAAAAGTAGTCGTATGTCTAGTACTACCACTAGTTGGGTGCGTGCGACCTATACCTATCATCACTTTAGGTCTCCTTTTCGAACCGCAGCTACGCTTCACCGTACATATTTTTTGCACGCTTTTATCCTCCTATATGTACTCCTAGGCTATTTACACGTGCTCCCTTTCGCCGATATGTGGGACATAGAGCATCTGGGTCATAGTGCATGCACGACTTGGAGCATATGTCGGGGTACTTTACATTTCAGACCTCACGAATTACATGCAAACCCCCCATAGAAGAATAAATAAATAAATGAATTACTAAATGAAACCGGATTATTTTCGTAGAAACCGGAGCACGTTCATTAAATTTTGGACATAACACGTTTATAAAAAAACTACCGGACCTAAACCAGAAATGGGGAAAGTATGATGGCGATGAAACGAGACGAGGAGAACTCTACTAACTCAGTTAGAGGTTAGAGTTAGATTATAACCCTGAAGTAACTCTAAACCAAAGAGGTGTATGGATGGCAGGGTTAGATTGGAAATAAATGTTCTTAATCAATGCGCAACACTCCTCACTCCAATCCAAGACCAAGTGACCAGAAGCTAGAAGCACCTATCGAGGCGATGGTCGCGAGCGGCAGTCGGCCCACAGTTGAACTGTTTAGGGGTTCCTTCCACTTGAACCGCCACACAGAATTTACAGACGGGCCCAATACAGAACTTGGCGGGATGGCAATCCAGAAGAGGAAGGATGTCAGCTTCCCTCACGCCAAGCATCATAGTCACCCCAAGGACTGGAATCAGACTTGGCTTTACTGCCAAGATACATCCCCAACTGGCGAGAATCATTTGCTGGGTTATCGTCCTCACCATCTTAGCAATACACATCCTCACATCCATTTCCGCCAAAGAACGATCCAAGTATGCACCACAGCTTTCAAAGCTCCGGGCCTTTGTTGCAAACGGTTTAACAGGCATCGATTTTGTTCGTTGCTAGATCTCCTGGAGCATTCTGCCTCTAAATCGACGCCCCGGTTTAATGTGTGAGTACACATGGGACTTAAAAGACCCTCAACGACATACCGACATTGAGATAAAGGAAGATGAAATTACTGAATTTTTTAAGAAGATACTAGATGAACCGGTGGCTATCTGCAACAAAACAAGGCTGAATCCCTTATGTGCTTCCAATAAACCGCCAGCTATAAGGATCCTTTCACTATTGCTTTAATTCGATCTTCTTATATATCCTCTCAAATTTTTCGTCAGTCTTTGATAGGGTGATTATCCGTTCTGGAAGAGGAAATCTCAGGATGAACCGGCAAAGACATCTCGCCCCAAGACTAAGGTTATCTTTCGAATTAAACGTTGATGATGATCTAGATAAACCAGAATCAGAGGTAGAACTTGACTCTCTCGGCTCCCTTTTCATACACCTCATTGAAAATGACTATTATCAGGATAACGCTGACGACAGCCAAGCTGACAACGTAGAGGTAATTATCCTTTCCTCCGGTTCAGATCCTCTGCCAACACAGAAAATCCGTCATGCAAACCGGAAAGTAAGATTTTCTCACCCCCTAGCTCACTTGGACCCAAACTTTCTTTTGAAGAAACAACAACATGAAGCTCGCCGCACAACCCGGCACAACGGCCAAGCAATTACTTCAACCAGTTTACCAAATACTCCGATCCGAAAATGTCGATCAGAGGTCTCATATATTCCTGATGTTTCTTATCCCAAAGCGGGTCATTTCTGATAGCATCTTAATCTTTCTGATTCAACTATCAGGGAAAACCTCATTCCAGTTGTCAAGACGGTTCCTGGGTGAGCTTTTGCTTTAAATTTGCTGTTAACTCTTTATGTTTATCCAATGTACTGACTTTTCAATTTTATCCTTCTCAGTGGAAGGCCTAGACCCAGCAAAAAGGCCAAATTAATTAAACCGGCTAATAGTAATGTGGTCACTGAACCGGAAAGAACTCCAGAACCGGCGGAAGCAAATGCTGATGCCATACTTGATGAACCACCACCACAAGATGAGGATTTTTTCGTTGAACAAGCAGAAGTTGATCCAACGGTCCATGTTGATAAACCAACCAGCCTAGTCTGAGCTAATGATAAACCGTCAAGCCCAGTCAAGATTGCTGATGACGGCGCGGATGATATTAGGATTACTGGCTTTAGCCACACCACCCCTGGCAATCATGTCACTTTATTAAAGCATAGTTCCAAGGAAGAAGTTTCTGCTATGGACAAAGGTAAGTGGAATGCGGATTTGTCAAGCTATGCGCACCTCAACGCCCAAGACATTCATTCTGGTTATTTGAACCGTCTGTACACAAGCCGCGACTATGAAGCCGGTTTAGTGAGCCTGATGAAAGAGCGATATGAGGTAACCGCTTCTTAACTCTGCAATATTGTTTCTCCCTTGTCAACTTTCTAATATCAACTCCAGTGTAGCCCCCAAGGGCCGGTTTATCTTTTCGAGATTAACCGGGACTTTTAGAATATCAAACTTGCAACTTTCGCCTCTGTAGCCCCCAAGGGCCGACTTATTGTTAGTAAGATGAACCGAGACTTTTGTCCTGTAATTTTATTTTGAGCAAATATGCATTAGCCCCCAAGTGCCAGGAATAATACTTGTATTGAGCTTGGGACTTGTAAAAACTTCTGATAACAAGCAAATAGGCATTAGCCCCCAATTGCCAAGTGTATAACTTGTTATGTGCTTGGTACTTCAAATATGTACTGCCAACTAATGATATGTATGTCTATTACAGGTTGAGCTGAGCAAAAAGGAATCCCAAACTGTTGATCTTCAAGAAAATCTCAAGTTCCAGCAAGCAGAAACCTCCAAAGCCAAAGATGAGCTGTCAAGTGGCTTAGCAGCCATGGAGAAATTGAAGGAGAATTTCAAGAAGGAACAAGTGGATTGGGACATAGAGAAAGCCGCATTGCAGAAAAGGGCTGATGATGTAGAAGTAGCCCTTAAACCGGTGGTAGAAGAGCTAACTGGCTTGAAGCAGAAGATAAACGCCATGACCACTGCTGTGTTTGGTAAGTGTCCTTATTATAAGCTTTCCACATGTATTATGCCATAAATTTCCGGTTTATCAATGTTCGTCATGATGCAGGAACCCGCATTACCCATCTAGGCTCTGACATGCAGAAGAAATTGAAGGCTGCCTATACTCTTATAGAGCAATTGTATACCGGCGCACAGCGGATCATATGTACTGCCTCTCATAACAAGCCGCCCCCAACTTTGATCAAGGAAACCTTAGAAAAGTTGTCGATGCTGCCTGCCCGGTTTGAAGAGTTAAAAAGATCAGCTGCCAGAGCAGGTGCTCTAAACGCACTAACCCGGGCGAAAGCATGGGTACCTGATCTTGAACCGGCTGACATGTGGAACGGCTATCCAAGCTTAAAGGAGGACAAATCAGATTTTGATAATGATGATCTCCAAGCTTTGACGAAGAAAATGCGCCCCTTGGCTAGTAAATTGGCTAAAGAAACCGATCTTTCCCACTATCAGTCAGTTTATGATGCTGACAACAAACGGGTTAGCACATCAACTCATGATGTGCAAAATCTCATCCCGCCCGTTCGTAAGCATACTTATGCCCCTGATGTTGAACCCTCCGTGCTTATAAGTAATGAAGCTGTTTTCCAAGACCTAACTGGGATCGATTGGGAAACCATTGACTTCCAGCCACTGGGTGGAGATGAGGGGGAGGAAATGGCGCAGGGTGACCCACAGCCGTCAAGCCGGCCCGGCGAGGAATCATGAACCGGGAGCTGGTTTAGCCTTCTGCATAGCCGGTTTAGCCTTCTGCATACCGCAATACTTGCTGAAAACAGTTATTCTTTTGGGCATCCAAGCGCCTTGTAATAGGGCTAGTAGAAATACTTGGTCTGCTATGCCATCGTGCATATTCATTATGTGTGACGGTGTTAATCCAGGAATAATATGTCTGCTTATCCTTCTGAGCAGCTTTATTCAACCTGTTTCTGCATACAACAAGTTTAAAGTATCCTGGCGATTTCTCGCCGGACGGGTCATAATGCCCAACACATGACCAGGGTTTATAACCAAGGCTGCTTTTTGAAATAACTAAATATGAAATATATCATACCTGTGATATTGAATCACACCGTTGGTTTTACCGACTTATGTAGTAAGGGTGATAACCCCAATCTTGAGTATTGATGACTCCTGCAATATTTTGCCGGTTTACAATAAAACCGTACCGGGTTGTGATAAACACCGAATTATCCATTTATGATACTGGTGATTTATAATCGAAACCAGACCGGTTAATAAACACCGGATTATTTGATAGTAGTGACTTATGGTCAACAACTAGGCCAAGTCAATAAACATCGGTTTATCATAAACAATGTTATAAACCTCAACGAAAGAGAAAACTTGTCAAATAAAATCATGAGAAGATGCAAGGCTTTTCAAGGGCTGCCAGGCCTAAAATCGAAGCTTTTCATGGGCTGCCAGGCCACTGAGTTAAACCATTTTACAAATCATTTTAAGATGGACATCAGATTAACCAATCCTCGTTTTAACTTTGACAAGTTCAGGGTTTGTATAAGATTGACTTGTCAAACGTTCGGCGGGTCATACCAGGATTACCTGGACGGAGTGACTTACTTGATGAAGGCAGGTTAACCCTGGGTCTTAGGTGAATATACCTGGCTTCCAAGCCTTGCTTGATAGCCTATTACAAGGGTCTTTAAAACTCTTTGTTGCTGTGAAAAAAGAGCCCCCGGGTAACATTTTGAGCTGTGCTCAGTGGGTGCCTATGTTTGAGTTGTGTTGTGCAACAAACTCTTTTTAGCCCCTTATAATAATATTGGCTTGATAGCCGGTTTACCGAAGTAACCAGAGCTGTGCTCTTATGATAATATTTGCTTAATAGCCAGATCAAGAGGGTAGTCAGAACTCCGCTTTATAAATAGAAGCCCCCATGTAAAAAACTCTTATGAGAAAACAGCAGAGGCCCCGCTTTAGCAGGGATGTCGATTTATTATATTGATCATAATATATACATTGTCAAAAATATATACATAAGAGAAGCCTATGGCTCAGGTGTAGTAAGGCCGAAGATGAGCAATGTTTCATGGCCGGTGGGTCTCCTCCTCCGATGTGCGTGAGTCTTTGTGTTCTCGAACGTCGATAAAGCAGTATGACCCGTTATGCAGATTCTTGCTGACCACAAAGGGTCATTCCCAAGGCGGGGATAACTTGTTCATATCTGTTTGATCCTAGATGAACCGGAGCACCAGATTGCCTTCTTGAAAAGTTCTGGTTCTAACCCGGCGGCTGTGATAACAACGCAAATATTACTAGTAAATCACCGACCGAGCTGCTGCAATGTCACGTTCCTCATCTAACAGGTCAAGTGCTTCCTGTCATGCCTTCTCATTGTCAGCTTCAACATAAGCTGCCACACGAGGTGAGTCATGACGGATGTCACTATGGAGAACTGCCTCTGCTCCGTAAACCATGAAAAAAGGTGTGTACCCCGTAGATCTGTTGGGTGTGGTATTGATGCTCCATAACACAGAAGGTAACTCCTCCACCCAACAACCCGACGTCTTCTGTAGGAACGTGAATATACACGATGGGCCCCAACTATCGTGGTTATGTCACGGCAGATGTCCTAGCGTGAGGACTTAGTCGTGGAGCCATCACGACAAGTTAGCTAAAGGGGTTAAAGCGGACAAAGGACGCAAGGACTTTTTACTAGTTTGGCCCATTGCGGTGATGGTAAAAGCCTACTCTAGTTGTTGTGGTATTGCTAGGGTTTTGATGACCAGGGAGCGAATCCACTTTTCCTGGCTCTCGAGTTGTTGCTTGTTGTCCCCGAACTGCCACCGGGTCGTCCCTTTATATACACAGGATGATGCCCGGCTAGGCCGGCTCATAAACGTGTCCGGCTCGGTTTCTATCCTTCCCTATCTTACAACACAAGTTACACACCATATGGCGGTTTATGTCTACGGGCCCTAGTCCACCTTTGGGCCCTGGGCTTTTTAGATCTCCATAGTAAAACGACATACTCCTTGTCTTCATGGGCTTCAATATGGATAACTCGGTACAGGTATAACCCGGCCCCTCCTGCGCGGTTTATACTCAGTAGTTATATCCCCAACAGAGTTGGTCAGGAAAACTCGGTGTGACCGATCGCTCTTTTCAGTTAGAACGAAATGTTACAAAAGGAAGCACAAAGTTTGTAGGGCCATCTCGGTGAGACCGAGATCTGTATCAGTGTGGCCGAACTGTTAGGGTTTTTGGCAGTGGCTATGTCATGTCAACTCGATGGTGCCGGATAGAAAGAATAGGTGAGGCTGAGTTTGACTTAGGGTTTTGGACATATTTTGAAATGAGAAAGTGGCTAAGGGTTTTCGAGAAATAGCACTCAACACTTGAGCAAGTAAGCCATTAAGCAACACCTCATCCCCTTTTAATAGTATTGGCCTTCCTATGCACTCAATGTGATCTTGGATCACTAAAATGTAAATGAAGAGTTTTTAGCTTTTGCCAATATGTCTCCTTAGCATTTTGAGGGGTCCACATCTCTAGTCCATGCCATGCCATTCATTGAACTTTCTGAAACATCAAACTTGAATGGATATTAGTTCAATGAGCTATATGTTGTTATGAATTAAAAAAACTACCCGGGGATTAGTTGCACTTTCAATATCCCCCTTTCTGGTAATTGATGACAACATATATATCAAAGCTGCGAGAAATGATAATATGAATGAAATAGATCATTGCTTTGAGAAGTACTCCATCCGTCCCAAAATAAGTGACGCCAACATGACTCAACTTTGTACTAAAGTTAGTACAAAGTTGAGTCACTTTTGAGTCACTTATTTTGGGACGGAGGGAGTATGTGATAAGCAAGAGCTCCCCATAAATTTGTGCATTATTTCAAATCTATGTTTTAATGCAAATGCATAATAAATTAGGATCATGGGTCACTCTTCCATGTGACATACATCTTGGTGGAGCGCACAAAATGATAAGAATTAAATAACATGCACTCATCGCCAAAACAAAACAAGTGCTTGATCACACAAACATTCATGGGGATAATAATGCAAGCACTCATTAAGCATGATGTGATCCAACACATGACCACAAAAGTATTTCACGAGCAAAACATATCATAGGGTAGCATCAACCAAACGAACCAAGTAGCAAAATAAAAGCAAATAAAACCAACAAAGGAAAAAATCTCTGTCCCGAAGCCTATGATCTATACACTTTCTCCCACTTCGGCAACCAGTTATTGCTACCTCTTGACATTGCGTTGTTTTTTCCCTGAAGGGGAAAGGGTGATGCAGCATAGTAGAGTAAGTATTTCCCTCAGTTTGAGAACCAAGGTATCAATCCAGTAGGAGATTATGCACACATCGCCAAATACCTCCACAAACAATCAAACAATTTGCACCCAATGCTATAAAGGGGTTGTCAATCCCTTCACCATTATTTGCAAAAGTGAGATCCAATAGAGATAGATGAACTACTAAAGTAAATATTTTTGGGTTTTTTGTTTATAGATTGAAAAGTAAAAGATTGCAAAATAGTAGATCGGAAACTTATAAGATGTAAAATAGACCCGGGGGCCATAGTTTTGACTAGAGGCTTCTCTCATGATAGCAAATATTACGGTGGGTGAACAAATTACTGTCAAGCAATTGATAGAAGAGCGAATAATTATGACGATATCTAAGGCAATGATCATGAATATAGGCATCACGTCCGTATCAAGTAGACCGAATCATGCCTACATTTACTACTATTACTCCACACATCGACCGAAACGATTATGCATCTACAGTATAAAGTTCATAAGAACAGAGTAATGCATTAAGCATGATGACATGATGTAGCGGAATTAACTCAAGCAATATGATGAAAACCCCATCTTGTTTTCCTCGATGGCAACAATACAATACGTGTCATGTCCCCTACTATCACTGGAATTGAGCATCGCATGATTTAGCCCCAAGCAAAGCACATCTCGCATTGCAAGAAAAACCAATCTAGTTGGCCAAACCAAACCGATAGTTCGAAGAGAATTATTAAGATATTAAATCACGAATATAAGAATTCAGAAGAGACTCAAATAATATTCATAGATAATCTGATCATAAACCCACAATTCATTGGATCTTGACGAACACACTGCAAAAGAAGATTACATCGGATAGATCTCCAAGAATAGCTAGGAGAACATTGTATTGAGCATCAAAGAGAGAGAACAAGCCATCTAGCTACTATCTATGGACCCGTAGGTCTGTGGTAAACTATTCACACTTCGTTAGAAGGGCAATGGTGTTGTTGTAGATGCCCTCCCTGGTTGAATCCCACTCCGGTGGAGTACCGAAAAAGGCCTCCAGATGGGATCTCGCCAGAACAGAAGGTTAAAACAGCGGGAAAAGTGGTTTCGATGGATGTACTGTTGTTTATGAAATATTTGGGAATTTATAGGCGAAAGAAGTAGGTCATGGGGGGTCTCGAGGGGCCCACAAGGTAGGTAGCGTGCCCTACCCCCTAGGGCGTGCCCTCCACCCTTGTGGCTGCCTCGAGGCTCCCCTGGCATGTACTCCAAGTCCTCTGGATGTCTTCTGGTCGAAGAAAAATCCTCGTAAAGTTTTGTTCCATTTGGACTCTGTTTGATATTCCTTTTCTGCGAAACTCAAAAAGAAGGAAAAAACAGAAATTTGCACTCGGCTCTGGGTTAATAGGTTAGTCCCAAAAATCATATAAAATAGCATATTAATGCATATAAAACATCCAAAACAGATAATACAATAGCATGGAACAATCAAAAATTATAGATACGTTGGAGACGTATCAGTTACCAAAAAGTTTGAAAACGCATAGTGCTAAACAGCAATCTAGGCACGATCTCCGGGAGGTCCTGAAGGGGTCTTCTGCCTTGTTGCTCCGGTGTGCATAGACGGTGTGGAGATGAGTCCATCTGCAAATGCATCTGAAGACTGGAGGAGTTAACACTGTAGGAACAACTGTGGCAGTGGCTCAAGGTGCTGAGATGGTAGCTCTAGAGTCTACAAGTGGCACAACTGATGATCTTTGTGCCCTTGGCACTCTATCGAATGTATCTGTTATGGGTCTATCATCACTATCCTCAACATCATCCCTTTGCTTCTCCACAAATGTCTGAATATCAGTGACCTTCACATCAAGGTCATGTAACTTTGTCTCAAAGATCCTCTCAAGGCTCTCCTGATTTTGAGTCAAGGTGGCCAAGCTCTTCTCAATCCTTATTGTAGCATCAAGCAGATAACTGAGTTGATCTTGCTTGGTCTTGAGATTTGAAATGGAAGTTCCAGAATCACTTGCTGATTTTGCTGCTTTGGAAACTTTTCCCTTCAAAATCTTCTCTTGGCCTTCGATGGATGTAGGATGTGATGCATCCATGACAACTTCATTGTCCTCAAGCTCTGTCCTAAGAGGTAAATGCTCTTTGTCAAGAAGATATGTCCCAGCTCCCACCTTGTAATTGATCATCATTTGAATGTGTGGGGGCATATCCACAAGATATCTTTTGGTCGGCTGTTTTTCTCTTGACTGTTTCAACGATCAAGCTCATGACTTTGAATTTCTGTGGCATGTCAATCAAGTGAAGCAGATTGATTGAATGACCATGTATCATCATGCGATCTCTAGACTTGGGCAACAGAGTATGCCCCAAGATAGTGTTTGCGGTATTCAATCCTACAAGTAGATAGAATATAGATCCAAATTTGTGTGTCTCTATGACTGCTTCAGGAATAGGCTTGTACATGTTTGCCAAGGAGTTGTGATCTTCCTGGGTTTGCTATAGACATCAAGATCATCATCACTATCCTTAGGGGCTTTGATGAGCTTAGCCCACTCAGAAATCGATGAATAGTATATGATTCCCTCAGTCATCACTGGTACCGTAATGTGCCATACAAACAGTTTTTAACCCCTTTCCACGACGGCATTCTGAACCATTTCCGAGTGAGTGATTGCGATAGGGGGGTCCTTCCCACACGACCCAAAAACCATCGGGGACAGGCAAGCGGCTACTGATGGTCGCCATAAAATAAATATATGAGAAGTTACCCCGGTCCCACACGTTATGTCTCGACATTACGGTTCTAATATGAGAGACATCCCAAATGATTACGCCGCTATAGTCGTGTGAAAAAGTGGACATCAACATTTAATCTACCAATGTGTTTGCGATAGGTACGTTATCGCACACAGTTCAAGAATGTAAAATGTGTGGGGTGCCTCTACTAACGCTAATGTGTCCATTTTCATAACTGTGTGCACTAGGTATTCCCATCACACACACACACACACATGTTTGAACCGTTTGCCATGTTACCATGAATCGTGCACGCATATGAGACGAAAATGTGTGTGCATCCATCGGGCATCGCAAACATTTCACCTCAAAGAACCGTTTGTTCTCTATTCTTCATCGCACACGATGTTTTCTTTCTAAGTGTGTGCACATTATTGTATTCGCTAATGTATAATTTATTTTTCCCTGTAATTTATTATTCGAATTGGAAATTTTGAAATATGAAATGTGGAATTCAAATTTTTAGCATAACGGTTCAACAATCGATCCATAAATAAAATTCTCAGTACAATATGTCCAGTAATTACATGATTAGATAGCAATTAACTATGATGAACCACAATATTTAGAGGCGGTAAAGGTGAAGAGACAAGTGTAAATCATTTTTTTGCCGATGGTGTTGAAGAAGTGGAATGCCCATAATGTTCCCTCCTGCATGTCATAGGCACGAACAACTTTTGTCCAACCCCTTGTGACGATCGCCCGCCCATCCTTCACCGCCTTCCGGAATACTTCTAGAGCATTATCATGGTAGCATGAATTATATACTTTAACCTTAGTTGCCTCCACTCTGGTCATGTAGTTTGCATGGTAATCATTAGTAAATAGCTTCAGAAATCACTGAAAAGAGAACAATTTTAGATAGTCGGGTCTAATAGAATAACTTCTTGGGGGCAGGGGGAAAAGGCAAACACATTACTTACCATCCTAAAGTTCAATGTTGTCTTGGAAAAAGTGTAAATAAAGATATTAATTCCCATTAGCCGTTTCTTTTGCCTAACAATATTTATTAGTTTCCGCACTTGTTAAGTGTTCATGAATATCTCATTGCCCCATACACAAAAGGGATCGAAGTATGGATCAGTACCGCTCATATATGTACCTACAAGCAACCAATAAATGTTAGAAGCTGAACTGAGATTGCACAAATGATGTAAAATACACCTACCTACGTTCCTAAGTACAAGTATTTTTAGAGATTTCAATATGAACTTCATACAGATGTATATAGAATTATATAGATAGTTTAGATTAGAATCTAGATTCACTCATTTTGCTCCGTATGTAGTCTATATTGGAATCTCTAAAAATAGTTATATTTAGGAACAGATGGTGTATAAGACATGGGATGCAGCTAACCTCGACAGCAAACTACAATAACATCGCCAATTGTAGCCCGGTGTAAGTACATGGATAGCTAATGTTAACTACAACAAGGTTAACATCCACCAGAAATAGCAAATGGTAATAAAATGGCAGCATATGTAGCGATATGTTCATTGCAAAAGATTAGCACGGCAGCAAAGGGACGGATTAAAAAATGGATCGAATTGTTTACTGCAATAGACAACATAGTATAGCCATTGAAACTGGTACTGATAGAAATGAAATTGTCAGAGTTAAACAACGCAAGACTGGTGCTACTAGAGCAGAGAATGGCCGCGTTCTCTATACAAAGGTAGAGAAAATAGATAAGATGGCCTAGGAATGTTTACTACAACATGCTTAATACATGAACCGTACAAAACATGGCCATTGCAACTGGTATTGGTAAGATTCAACTGGTATTGGTAAGATTCAAATGGTGAATTCATATTTGGTAAGTGCTGGGGGTAGTTGCTGGGGCACTTCATACGGACAAGAGCCCGCCCCAAGTTGGACGCAGCGGAGCCAAGGTGTTCCTCTAAGTCGAAGAGTGGATCAGTGTCACTTACATGTGTACCTACAAGAAGCAAGTAAATGTTAGAAGCCAAACTGGAATTGCACAAATGAGGCATAAGACTATATGACATGGGATGCAGCTAACGTCGACAGCAAACAATAATATCGCCCGTTATGGACCTGCGTAAGTACATGGAAAGTCATGTTAAGTACAACAGGGTTAGCATCCACTACAAATAGAAAATGGGCAGCATCTCTAGTATAACTTCATTGCAGAGAGTAGCACGGTAGCAAAGGGACAGATTAAAAAATGGATACAACTATTAGTTGCAACAGGCTTAACAGCATCCTAATTCATGTTTTGTAAGTTTGTAGCTATTGAAATACAACTGTTAAAAAATGGATACAACTGTTAATTGCAACAGGCTTAATAGCCATTGAAATTGGTACTAATAAAAACGCAATTGGCAGAGTTAAACATCTCAAGGCAGGTGTAGCTAGAGTAGAGAATGGCCCCTTTGTCTATAGAAAGGTAGGGAAAATAGCTAAAACACGTTAGGCATGTTTACTAAAACATGCTTCATACATCAACCGTACAAAACATAGCCATTAGTTGCAACTGGTATTGGTAAGATTGAACATGTGAGTTCATTCCTGAGATGTAGTTTTTAGGGCACTTCATCTTGGCCAGAGCCCGCCCCAAGTCAGCAGCGGCTCAGGCGAGCTGTTCCTCCAGGTCGAATCGTGGATCAGTGCCGCTAGCATGTGTACCTACTGGCAACCAGTAAATGTTAGAAGTTAAACTACAATTGCACAAATTATGGGAAATAATGTAAGACATGGGATGCATCTAAGCTTGACGGCAAACAAAAACATCGCCCGTTATGACCCTGTGTAAGTACATGGGCATGCATATTAAGTACAACAGGTTTAGCATCCACCAAAATTAGCAAATGGGCAACATATCTAGTGATATCCTGAGTCATCTATTGTAAGTTTGGTGCTGTTATTGGTGAAATTAAGTTGGACAGTTAATATTTGAATCACACAGTGTGCAATATTGAAATAAATGATGCATGAACATGCTTAATACATCAATCGTACAAAACATAGCCATTGCAAGTGGTATTGGTAAGATTGAGCTCGTCGGATCATATCCTCGGGGGTAGTCGCTGGGGCACTTCATCTGGGCTAGAGTCTACACCAAGTCCGCGGCAACGGAGGCGAGGTGTACCTCCAGGTCAACATGCACAGCGGCCATCGCGCCATCGACCGCCACCATCTCCTCGACCTCCACGTGATATGTGGTTCGGCTTGCGCGGCGATGCTCTGGAGGTAGGGGTGGTGGGGATTTGGAGGCATGAGGATGTTTCACAGGCGCCATTTAAGCAATCAGGTCGGGTCCGTGATAGAGATCGGTGGGTTACCTGACTGGATCAACGATGCTCAGGTAGAACATAGATGTGGTTGAAGCTGTGGTTGGGACGGCTGCGGTTTGAGCTGCCTGTAGGGGGGAAGGGAGAGATACTGAGGAAATTTTCTGGGTGAGGTTGTGGTGGGAGGAATATATTATGAAATCACCCATCTAATGAAAATTTCACTGCGAAAATTGAAACTTGGGCGGGGAAACACACAAAGCAGACGAAGTGCGTAAAATTGGCAGATCATGTCTCCATAAAAATGTACACGTGTAGTTGATTTTTTGGTTCAATGGTACGCTTGCTTTATTATGAAACATTGCAGAGGTAACAGAATTATGGATCATTAACACAAAAAAACACACATGGGTACGCCATAGAAATCGTGTGTTTTGTGATCTTCTAATAATTCTTATATCTATCATCATCTCGAACCGCACCTAATTTCAAAAATCTCTTTCTTTGTATCAGGATTATTCAATGTACATCAAGGAGGCAAGGTGACACCTGATGAACAATCATCGGTTTATGAAATGCAATCAAGTATGAACTTGACTCACTCGCATAGCTAGACTTGATCCTATGCAACAAGAGAGAAGCTTGCTGCCATCCGCCGGTGCGGCAATTTCAGCCGGTGTGCGGACAACTCTCGCGGCGAGGTGGGACTAAAAACCAGTTGCGGCCAGCTCTAGTCTCTGGTGGCTGCGGGCGGACGTTTTGGGTAGTATTTAGGGCCGGGGTGTGGCTACAAAACTTCACTAAACACATGCTAATCAATGCTCAAAGACATCAAAGGATGCGCTTACTAACATTGTATGTTAATAATAGATAGTACCAACTTAAATTAATACTGGTAATTTGCTCTAAAACTAGTACGTATGTAGTACACGTAGATGCTCGTAATTAATTATACAAACTTACGAGCGACACACGCACTAACTACTTCTCATATGCTGGCATCGGGGCCTGTTGACCAGACGTCGTCGTTCTCCTTCCCGGCCTTGTAGGCGATAGCCCACCGTTCATTGATCTCCACCGAGGTCTCCTCAGCACGGCGTGCGGCCTCTTCTTTCTTGCGGCAGTGGGACTCTCTGTTCTTGACTGCTTTCTGCCTTTTCAGCTCTTTCTGTGCGGCTTTCTCCACCTCTAGATCCACCGCCCATTTGGCCATGGCAGCATCAAAGTCCGCCCACGTACTTGTGTGGCCACCGCCGGTGATGAACTCGGCGCGGCGGGATGCCATCGCTTCCTTATCATGTGTGCAGTCACGGGCGGCGAGGAACGCGATCGCGGATGGCGAGGAACATGGAGTGGCGGGATGCCATCGCTTCCTTACCAGTTACTGTGCGCTGCGGTGTCATGAACGACGCTTGGAGAGAGCTCTCGGAAGGAGTGGCCGTACAGTCGTATATTGTGGTGGTTTTTAGAGCTCAACAACAAATGACGAAGGAAATTTGGCTTCCCTCACAATCTTGCTAATTCATTATCGCACACGGTTCATCGCCGTGGCGTCCGGAAATAGTGTATGCTGAGCCTATTGTGTGTTGTGTTATGATTGGCCGGAACCGCAGTCACGAGGATCACGCATGTGCAACGTAGGATGCGCCGTGGTCGAATGACAATCCCCGTCCCTCACATCACACCTATGCAGCTATAGCTGGTTTTGATTTATATGTGCTAAATGACTAGAAAACGCACATAATCCCCTAAATATGATAAATGAGCCCGGAAAAGTGGCAAATTTGAACACGGTGATCTGTAGGGTGTATGTTCATCATAGAAAAAAAACTCAAGGGAAAAGAACGAACATAATTTGAATTCCGCTTCAATCTTTGTGATTTACCTCTCGAAAGCATGGAACTTCCTCGATGATGGTTCGATTTATGGAAGGCGTGCATGACGACATAGGCCAAACCTTCTCAAATTTTTACCTGACCATGGAGAGGCCTTACCATGGCACCATGCCCGGCGTCATGTAGCCTTTATTCCATTTTCTATAATTGAAGACCCAATAAACAAATGTTTGTGGTTGACTATGGCCACAGATTTCATTGAAATATCTGCCCATTCCTTGTAAAAGGCATGAGAATATACTTAATAGCACAAGCATTGTTTTCCACATCGTTCTTGTGCACCCTTTCATGCATCGACTGTTTGAATTTGAATTATGTGCATTAATGACTAGAAAATGCACACAATACCCTGAATATGGTAAATGAACCCGGAAAAGCTTCAAATTTGAACACTGTGATTTGGAGGGTGTATGTTCATCGTAGAAAAAAAACTCATGTACAAACGACCAAGGAAATTTGAATTCCCCTTCAATCTTGATGATTTCCCCCTCGAAACTATGAAACTTCATCGGTGATGGTTCGAGAAAGGTGTGCATGACGACATGAGGCAAAAATTCTCAAAATCTTACCAGGGCACGGTGGGGCCATACCATGGCACGCTAGGCGTCATGTTTTCCAAGCATGTGTTTCATTTTTCAATAGTTGACGACCCAATAAATGACCAGTTTGTGGTTGTCTATTGCCACACATTTCCTTGAAATCTCAGCTCATTCCTTGTAAAAGGCATGAGAATTTACTAAATAGCACGAGCATGGTTTTCCAGACCATTCTAGTGCACCTTTTCCGCACCGATTATTCGAATTTGAATTATGTGCATTAATGCCTAGAAAATGCAGATAATCCCCTGAATATGGTAAATGAGCTCGGAGAAATGCCAAATTGAACACATTGCATTGGAGCGGTATGTTGACCGTTCAAGAAAACTAAATGACAAACTAGGACGGAAATTTGGATTCCCCTTTAATCTTGGTGATTTCCCCCTCAAAACAATGAAACTTCCTCGGTGATGTTTCGATTTATGAAAGGCATGCATGATGACATAATGCTAACATTCTCAAATTTTTACTAGGGCACGGTGAGGCCATACCATGGCACCACGCCAGGAGTCATGTTTTCCAAGAATGTATTTCATTTTTCTATAGTTGATAACCAAGTAAACGACGCGTTTGTTGTTGACTATTGCCACATATTTCCTTGAAATCTCTGCCCATTCCTTGTAAAAGGCATGAGAATCGACTAAATAGCACGAGCATGGTTTTCCAGACCATTCTTGTGCACCTTTTCATGCACCGATTATTCGAATTTGAATTATGTGCACTAATGCCTAGAAAATGCACATAATCCCCTAAATACGGTAAATGAGCCCGGAAAAATTTCAAATTTGAACACATTGTATTGGAGGGGGATGTTGATCGTAGAAGAAAACTGAATGACAAACTAGGAAGGAAATTGGGATTCCCGGCCCCTTCAATCATGGTGATTTCCCCCTCGAAACCATGAAACTTCCTCAATGATGGTTCGATCTATGAAGGGCGTGCATGACGACATAAGCCAAACCTTCTGAATTTTCTACAAGGGCACGATGAGGCCATACCATGGTACCATGCCATCCTTCATGTTTTTCAAGCATGTATTTCATTTTTTCTACAATTGATAAATCAATAAATGGCGCATTTGTGGTTGACTATTGCCACACATTTCTGTGAAATCTCTGCCCATTCCTTGTAAAAGGCATGAGAATTTACTAAATAAAATGCGCATGGTTTTCCAGACCTTTCTCGTGCACCTTTTCATGCACCGATTGTTTGAATTTGAATCATGTGCATTAATGCCTAGAAAATGCACATAATCCCCTAAATATGGTAAATGAACCAAGAAACGTACCAAATTAGAACATGGTGATTTGCAGGGTTTAAGTTCATTATAGGAAAAAAACTCATGGACAAAGGACAAAGAAAATTTGGATTCCCCTTCAATCTCAGTGATTTACTATTGCACACGATTCATCTTCGTCGCCTCTGCGAACCGTGTGTGTCCACACACACACACATGCAAAAGGAAAAAAGAAAACCTTCGGCCACTTCATCCTCACCGCAAGAAACTAGTTAATTGCATGTTTTCAATGAGGCGATCACCATCGATGTCCAGAAGGCATTTGCATATTAATTGGCCATATTGCAAATTCACTCACTTGTTAACATAAGGAAACATATTTGCAACATACTAATCGTCGCACACAACTACTCGCAGGCGCATTGTGTGCGATACTCCTATCCACCACAAGCAACTAGTTTGCATTTTTCAAAGATTTTTCGACACACACTATCGCATGCGAATTAACTGTAGTAACCGTTTGTGTTATAATTTCTCATCACAAACAGTTCATTCGAGTGAGCTGTTTGCCATGTATCACCCATATCTTGTTAACTTGAACCGTTTCTGTTGTGTTCCCAAATCGAAAATAATTCGTTTGGGTGAACTGTATGTCGTATATCACACACACCTTGATTTGCCTAACCGTTTCTATTTTATTCCCTAATAGCAAACAGATCATCTAAGTGAATTGTATGCCGTATATCACACACACCTTGATAAGGATGCCCATTTCTATTGTTTAGTCTCATCACAAATAGTTCGTATGGATCAATCGTATGCCCCAGATCGCACACGGAACTGAAATCTAAACCGTGTTTGATGTATCCTTCATCACAAATGTTTTGCATTTTTTTGATGTTTTATCTACATCATTATTTGTGATTAGTGCATCGCACACAATTTCATTAAAGGGTCTCTGATCGTAGTGTCGCGTTAGTAGCATCCTGCAGTAGTGCATCCACACAGTCTTCCCATTAGGGGAGAAGTGGGCAATGGAGTAAAACTGCATAACCATCTCATAATTCCACTTTGTCAATTTCTAACCAACAAACTTATCAACTCCATTCATCTTGATACTTTCAAGCACTTGAGGAAAATGGTCTTCATTATCATCAATGTGATCCCAATCAACCCATTTCATGTCACATACTATGGGCTTCTTGTCCAATAGGACAGTCTCAAAGAAGTCTTGATGTTCTCTGATATGAAAACAATAGTCCACAGCAGTCCCTCTCCTAGTGGCATATGGATCAGTCTTTTTCCAAGCTCTCGGACCTGCATCCTTTCATAGATTCATGTTTTCTGACACTGGATGATCATCATTATGATCAGGGATCATGGGCTTCAACTTTTTGAGCACTGGTGGCTCATCATCTTCTTGAACTTCAGGCATTAGGGCCTTGTTCTTCTCTGAAGCTGAGATATTCCTTGTTGATCTCTTTGGGGCAGTAGGCTTGGGCATTGAAGGAACACCAGTCCTAATAGCATCCCCCATCAGCTTTTTAGACTTGGTAGGAGGTGCAGCTGGCTCTTCCTCCTCCTTTTCTTCTTCTTCATCATCTCTCCTCATGGATGGTCTTCCAATCACTCTGGCAGTGGTCTTCTTGACCCTTTCTATCCTCTTCTTTCCACCAGCAGCTTCTTCTTCCTCTCTAGGCTCAAGTGTAAATTGCATTGTTTCTTGAGTTGAAGCTCTGGCCTTGGACATTGGAGTCCTCTTGGAAGGAGCCTTCTTGGAAAGGCCTGGCTTTGTGGCAGTAGCAGCATACTCTTTCTTGAGCACCCTTTTCTTGGAAGTTACTTCATCAGCCACAAAGTCCTCATCCTCACTATCGAATTTTTTCTTCTTCCTTTGTCTCGTAGCAGCCTTTGGCAAGTTGCTGGGTGTGCTTCTCCTACCATCATCATGATTGCTAGAGGGACTAGTGTCCTCACTGAGGTGAACCCGCTCCTCAGACCTGTTCTGACTGTCACTTCCTTCTGACATATCTGTAAACTGACCCTATGAATAGATGGGTGTGGATAGAGTAGGTGAGCATCACAAAATATAGTTGATTTTTGCAAAAATTGAGATAAAAACTTAAGTTTAGTTTTCTGCAGAAAGCTCAGAGCTACGATTTGAAAAACTCGGTGAAACTAAAGCACAAACAGAGTGTAAACATGGAGTTTCAGTCTGACCGAGACATGATTCGGTGACTCCGAGCGGCTATGGTTTCAGAGAGAAAGTGCTTTTGGTCTCACTTATTAGTACTCTTCGGTTAGATCGAGTTGTACTTAGTGCAATGGCCAGGGCCAATCGGTGTGACCGAAATCTTCACATCAATTGGCCCGAGATGGGTTCGGTGGAAACCTAACCCTAAGTTTCTGCATTAAATCTATTATAACGGATTTCTTTGTTGGATAGATTGATTTCATACGTGGGAGGTATACATGCAAAAACAATTTGCAAGAATCGTATTAAGGAATAGCACAAAGAGTCAAATCTATACCCTAACTTGGTGACGGTTCACTACGGCGGCAACGACGTAGATGAAATCCGTTAACGGCGACAAAGACGCACTGGCGAAGACGGCGATGATCCGGAGACCAAGGGGTGGCAATGCTGGGTCGCGAGCTCGTGCATTCTGAAGAGTTTTTTCAACTATATCGGTACGCGGAGAATTTATACCCAGACGCTGTCTGTGGCACCGAGTGGATCTAATCTGTGGCACTGAGATGCGAAACTGCAAGCAGTTACAGCAACTCGGTGAGACCAAGTGGATCTAATCGGTAACACAAATAAAAAAACCTACATCAACTTAATGGTTTCGGTGAGACCAAATGGGAATGAGTTGGTCTCACCGGAAGGCACTAAGAGGTTTTGGAAGTCAGCCCATGACGGATCGATGGCTTTGAGTGCTCCACACTCGGAGCGTCCGAAAAAGAACTTGTTCAAATTTGGTGATGTAGCATGAGTTATGAGTAGTTTACCACAGACCTTTGGGTCCATAGTTATTAGCTAGATGTCTTCTTCTCTCTCTTTGGATCTCAATACAAAGTTCTCCTCGATCTTCGAGGAGATCTATTCAATGTAATCTTTTTGCGGTGTGTTTGTCGAGATCCGATGAATTGTGGGTTTATGATCAAAATTATGTTTGAACAATATTGGATTCGTTTCTGAAATCTTTTATGTATGATTATAATATCCTTGCAAGTCTCTTCGAATTATTGGTTTGGTTTGGCCTACTAGATCTATAGTTCTTGCAATGGGAGAAGTGCTTGGCTTTGGGTTCAATCTTGCAGTGTCCTTTCCCAGTGATAGAAGGGCCAGCAAGGCATGTATAGTATTGTTGCCATTGAGGATAAAAGGATGGGCTTTATATCATATTGCTTGAGTTTATCCCTCTACATCATGTCATCTTGCTTAAGGCGTTACTCTGTTCTTATGAACTTGATACTTTAGATGCATGCTGGATAGCGGTCGATGTGTGGAGTAATAGTAGTAGATGCAGAATCGTTTCGGTCTACTTGTCACGGACGTGATGCCTATATACAATGATCATGCCTAGATATTCTCATAACTATGCGCTTTTCTATCATTTGCTCGATAGTAATTTGTTCACCCACCATAGAATTCTGCTATCATGAGAGAAGCCACTAGTGAAACCTATGGCCCCCGGGTCTATCTTTATCATATTAGTTTCCTGTCAACTTGCCAATTTCTGTTGTCGTTGTTTATTTGCTTTATTTACTTTTTCTCTATACCAAAAATATTATCTTATCATATCTATCAGATCTCACTCTTGTAAGTGACCGAGAAGGGATTGACAACCCATTTTATCGCGTTGGTTGCGAGGTTCTAATTAGTTTGTGCAGGTGCGAGGGACTCGCGCGTGGTCTCCTATTAAATTGATACCTTGGTTCTCAAAACCTGAGGGAAATACTTACGCTACTGTGTTGCATCACCCTTTCCTCTTCAAGGGAATACAATACAAGCTCGAGAAGTAGCAAGAAGAATTTCTGGCGCCATTGCCGGGGAGATCTACGCAAAAGTCATATACCAAGTACCTATCACAAACCCTTATCCCTCGCATTACATTATTCGCCTCTCATTTTCCTCTCCCCCACTTGACCCTTGCCATTTTATTCGCCCTTCTTCTTCCATGTGTTTACTGTTTGCTTGCCTCGTGTGTGTTCGTCTTTATTGCGGTTTGTTGCTATCATGTCTGAGATGGGGGAGGATGTCGTTGAAAAGGGTAGTAACGTTGAGGGAAACTTTGCCTTTGTTGATCCTCCGGATGAAACTACCACTTTACATACTAAGAAGTTCTGGGTTGGTAGTGGTAATATTATTGGAAAAGGAGTTCTTCAAGACTTCTTTACTTGTGCCGGTGCTTCACCCACTATGGGTGGATCTATTCTTCATAGAAGTAGTAGTCTTGCGGATGCCATATCTATGCTTGTAGTTGAAATTGAAAGGCAATTTATCCATATGCATCCTTGCATTCAGAGAATCTTTCTAGAATTTTCCAATATTGAGCATTCTTGTGTTAAGCGCGCTGCTACTATCATTTTGGCTCGTGAGTTCAGATTCATAATTATAGAAGCCAAAGAAATATTTACGCATTATAGGGTTTACACTGGTCGTCCTCCCATAGAAGCTATCTTATTTAATCAAGAAGACATAATGCGTTTGCAATCTTTAGATCATGTTTCTTTTAATGAAAACCTTAGGAAAAAGGTTCCTACTGATATCTTGGTTGATAGAATCTCTGAATTGAATGATTATTTTTCTATTCAAACAATGGGTTAGGCTTTTCCCTTGAGCGAAGGGTCATGACCTTTTGCCAAAATAATGCTTATAATGATGAATTGGTTGTGCAATATGAAGGGCCAAAGGAGGAACCTATATCTCCTGAGCTTGATATGGGGGACTTTTGTCCTACTAAATTTAGCCCTTTTGATTACTTTTACTTGCCACAAAGAATACTTGCTGCTAAACATAGGGAGTATGAGATGAGTTTTCGTGATCTACCTTATCATTACGGCAATACCTATATCTATTCTTGTATCGTGCCTAGCTAGGGGCGTTAAACGATAGCGCTTGTTGGGAGGCAACCCAATTTTATTTTATTTGCTTTTGCTTCTTCTTAGAAATAAATATTGCATCTAGCTTCTGTTTAGATGTGGTTTTGTGTTTTAATTAGTGTTTGATCCAAGTAGAACCTTTGGGAAGACTTGTGTGAAGTTTATGCGGTCATGCTGTAAAACACATAAACTTTAGCGCTCACGAGATTAGCTTCCATTTTTTCCTGGCGAGTGCTTTTTAGGTGATTCTTTTTGAAGATGATTAATAGAAAAATTCCTCACGTCCACCAATTTATTTCAATTTTTTTGAGTTACAGAAGTATTCGAAAGTTAGAGATTGCTACAGACTGTTCTGTTTTTGACAGATTCTGTTTTTCATGTGTTTGCTTATTTTGATGAATCTATGAGTAGTATCGGGGGTTATGATTCATATCGAAGTTAGAATACAGTAGGTTTAACACCCATATAAACAAAGAATGAGTTCATTACAGTACCTTTGAGTATTGGTTTGTTTTCTTATACTAATGGAGCTCACGAGATTTTTTGCTAAGTTTTCTGTTGTGAAGTTTTCAAGTTTTGAGTAAGGATTTGATGGACTATGGAACAAAGAGTGGCAACAGCCTAAGCTTGGGGATGCCCAAGGCACCCCAAGGTAAAACTAGAGGACAACCAAAAGCCTAAGCTTGGGGATGCCCCAGGAAGGCATCCCCTCTTTCGTCTTCATCTATCAGTAACTTTACTTGAGACTATATTTTTATTCACCACATGATATGTGTTTCGCTTCGAGCGTCATGTATGATTTGATTCTTTGCTTTTTAGTTTACCACAATCATCCTTGCTGGACACACCTTTTGAGAGAGATACAAATGAATCGGAATTTATTAGAATAGTCTATGTGCTTCACTTATATCTTTTGAGCTAGATAGTTTTGCTCTAGTGCTTCACTTATATCTTTTAGAGCACGGTGGTGGTTTTATTATGTAGAAATTATTGATCTCTCATGCTTCACTTATATTATTTTGAGAGTCTTTTAGAACATCATGGTAATGTGCTTTGGTTATAAATCTAGTCCTAATATGATAGGCATCCAAGATGGGTATAGTAAAAACTTTCATATAAAGTGCATTGAATATTATGAGAAGTTTGATGCTTGATGATTGTTTTGAGATATGAGGATGGTGATATTAGAGTGATGCTAGTAGATTAATTGTGAATTTGAGAAATACTTGTGTTGAGGTGTGCAAGTCCCGTAGCATGCACGTATGGTAACCGTTGTGTGACAAATTTGAAGCATGAGGTATTTCATTTAGTGTCATCCTTTGTTTTGAGGTCAGGATCGCGCGATGGTTAACTCCTACCAACCCTTCTCCTAGGAGCATGCATGTAGTACTTTGTTTTGATAACTTGCAGATTTTTGCAATAAGTATGTGAGTTCTTTTATGACTAATGTTGAGTCCATGGATTAAACGCACTCTCACCCTTCCAACATTTCTAGCCTCTCTTGTACCGCGCAACTCTCGCCGGTATCATACACCCACCATATACCTTCCTCAAAACAGCCACCATACCTACCTATCATGGCATTTCCATAGCCATTCCAAGATATATTGCCATGAAACTTTCCACCATTCTGTTTACTATGACACGGTTCATCATTGTCATATTTCCATGCATGATCATGTAGTTGACATCGTATTCGTGGCTAGGCCACCATACATAATTTTTCATACATGTCACTCTTGATTCATTGCACATCCCGGTATACCGCCGGAGGAATTCATATAGACTCATACTTTGTTCTAGTATTGAGTTGTAATATAGAGTTGTAAAACAATAAAAGTTTGATGATTATCATTATTAGAGCATTGTCCGAAAGAAAAAAGAAAATAAAAAGAAGGAAAGGCCCAAAAAAAGAAAAAAAAGAAAAAGGAAAAAAAAGAAAAAAAAGAAGAAATAAAAAAGGGACAATGCTACTATCGTTTTCCACACTTGTGCTTCAAAGTAGCACCATGATCTTCATGGTACAGAGTCTCTTGTTTTGTCACTTTCATATACTAGTGGGAATTTTCTTTCTAGAACTTGGCTTGTATATTCCGAAGATGGGCTTCCTCAAATGCCCTAGGTCTTCCTGAGTAAGCAAGTTGGATGCACACCCACTTAGTTTCTTTTGTTGAGCTTTCATACATTTATAGCTCCAGTGCATCCATTGCATGGCAATCCCTACTCACTCACATTGATATCTATTGATGGGCATCTCCATAGCCCATCGATACGCCAAGTTGATGTGAGACCATCTTCCTTTTTTGTCTTCTCCACAACCACCACTCTATTCCAACTATTGTGCTATGTCCATGGCTCATGCTAATGTATTGCGTGAAAGTTGAAAAGGTTTGAAAAAAATTAAAGTATGAAACAATTGCTTGGCTGAAACCGAGGTTGTGCATGCTTTCCGTATTTTGTGTGACGAAGATGCAGCATATCCAAACTATATGATTTTGTAGGGATTAACTTTCTTTGGCCATGTTATTTTGAGAAGACATGATTGCTTTGTTAGTATGCTTGAAGTATTATTATTCTTATGTCAATATAGACTTTTGTCTTGAATCTTTTGGATCTGAACATTCATGCCACAATAAAGAAAATTACATTCATGTTGGTTAGCATTCCACATGAAAAATTCTATTTTTATCATTTACCTACTCGAGGATGAGCATGAATTAAGCTTGGGGATGCTTGATACGTCTCCAACGTATCTATAATTTTTTATTGTTCCATGCTATTATATATTCTGTTTTGGATGTTTAATGGGATTTATTATACACTTTTATGTTATTTTTGGGACAAACCTGCTAACCCAAGGCCCAGTGCAAGTTGCTGTTTTTTTGCCTATTTCAGTGTTTCGCATAAATGGACTATAAAACGCAGTCCAAAGGGAATGAAACCTTCGGGAGAGTTATTATTGGAACAATATCAACACGAAAGACTTGGAGTACACGCCAGGAAGCGAAGGAGGTGGCCACGAGGGCAGGGGGCGCGCCCAGGGGGGTAGGCACGCCCCACCCTCGTGAGCCACCTGTTGATCCCCCGACGTGCCTCTTCAGTCTATATATGCTCTCATACCCTGAAAACATCGAGGCAACAGACGAAACCCTAATTCCACCACCGCAACCTTCTGTTCCCGAGAGATCCCATCTTGGGGCCTATTCTGGAGCTCCGCCGGCGGGGGCATCGATCACGGAGGGCTTCTACATCAACACCATAGCCTCTCCAATGAGTTGTGAGTAGTTTACCATAGACCTTCGGGTCCATAGTTATTAGCTAGATGGCTTCTTCTCTCTCTTTGGATCTCAATACAAAGTTCTCCTTGATCTTCGAGGAGATCTATTCGATGTAATCTTTTTGCGGTGTGTTTGTCGAGATCTGATGAATTATGGTATTATGATCATGATTATCTTTGAACAATATTGGATTCTTTTCTGAAATCTTTTATGTATGATTATAATATCCTTGCAAGTCTCTTCGAATTATTGGTTTGGTTTGGCCTACTAGATCTATAGTTCTTGCAATGGGAGAAGTGCTTGGCTTTGGGCTCAATCTTGCGGTGTCCTTTCCCAGTGACAGCAGGGGCAGCAAGGCACGTATAATATTGCTGCCACCAAGGATAAAAAGAAGGGTTTTATATCATATTACTTGATTTTATCCCTCTACATCATGTCATCTTGCTTAAGGCGTTACTCTGTTCTTATGAACTTAATACTCTAGATGCATGCTGGATAGCGGTCGATGTGTGGAGTAATAATAGTAGATGCAGAATCATTTCGGTCTACTTGTCATGGACGTGATGCCTATATACAATGATCATGCCTAGATATTCTCATAACTATGCGCTTTTCTATCAATTGCTTGACAGTAATTTGTTCACCCACCGTAGAATTATGCTATCATGAGAGAAGCCACTAGTGAAACCTATGGCCCCCGGGTCTATCTTCATCATATTAGTTTCCCGTCAACTTGCCAATTGTTGTCGCCGTTGTTTATTTGATTTATTTACTTTTTCTCTATACCAAAAATATCAAAAATATTATCTTATCATATCTATCAGATCTCACTCTCATAAGTGACCGAGAAGGGATTGACAACCCCTTTTATAGCGATGGCTGCGAGGTTCTTATTTGTTTGTTCAGGTACGAGGGACTCGAGCGTGGTCTCCTACTGGATTGATACCTTGGTTCTCAAAAACGGAGGAAAATACTTACGCTATTGTGCTGCATCACCCTTACCTCTTCGAGGGAATACAACGCAAGCTCTAGAAGTAGCACTTGTCCTTTTGGAACCTATGCTTACAGATGTATGCTTTTTGGTTTATGTAATGCACCTGCTACCTTTCAAAGATGCATGATGGGTATATTCTATGAATTTTATGAAAAGATTTTTGAGATTTTCATGGATGACATTTCTGTTTATCGAAAGTCTTTTGATGATTGTTTAAGCAATCTTGAGCGAGCTTTGCAGAGATGTGAACAAACAAATCTTGTCTTGAATTGGCTGAAGTGCCACTTAATGAAGGCATTGTCTTGGTTCATAAAATTTCTGAAAGAGCTATTGAAGTGGACCAAGATAAGGTTGATGCGATTGAGAAAATCCCATGTCCTATGGACATCAAGGTATTCATAGTTTCCTAGGTCATGCTAGTTTCTATAGGAGATTTATCAAAGACTTCTCTGAAATTTCTATGCCTCTTACTAGTCTCTTGCAAAAGGATATTCCTTTTGTTTTTGATGATGATTGTCTCGAAGCCTTTGAAACACTTAAGAAAGCCTTAACATCTGCACCTATTGTTCAACCACCTGATGGAACTTACCTTTTGAAATTATGTGTGATGCTAGTGATTATGTTGTTGGTTATGTTCTAGGACAAAGAGTTGATAAGAAATTGAATGTTATTCAGTATGCTAGTAAAATTGTAGACAGTGCTGAAAGAAATAATTCTAATACTCAAAAGGAATTTTTAGAAGTGGTGTTTGCTTGTGATAAATTTAGACCTTATATTGTTGACTCTAAAGTAACTATTCGCACAGACCATGCTGCTATTAAATATCTTATGGAAAAGAAAGATGTTAAGCCTAGACTTATTCGTTGGGTTCTCTTGTTGCAAGAATTTGATCTACATATCGTTGATAGAAAAGGAGCTGAGAAACCCGTAGCCGATAACTTGTCTAGGCTTGAAAATGTGCTTGATGACCCACTACCTATTGATGATAGTTTTCCTGATGAGCAGTTAGCTCCAATAAATGTTTCTAACAGTACTCCTTGGTATGCTGATTATGCTCATTACATTGTTGCTAAATATTTGCCACCAAGCTTTACTTACCAACAAAAGAAAAAAAATCTATGATTTAAGACATTACTTTTGGGATGACCCACATCTTTATAAAGGAGTAGATAGTATTATGAGACGTTGTGTACCTGAGCATGAGCAGGGACAAATCCTACGGAAATGTCACTCTGAGGCTTATGGAGGGCATCATGCTAGAGATAGAACTCCTCACAAGGTATTGCAATCTGGATTTTATTGCCCTACCCTCTTCAAGGATGCCCGTAAGTTTGTCTCGTCTTGTGATGAATGCCAAAGAGTAGGTAATATTGGTAAGCGTCAAGAAATTCCTATGAATTATTCACTTGTTGTTTTAACCATTTGATGTTTGGGATTTAATTACATGGGACCTTTTCCTTCCTATAATGGGTATACACATATTTTGGTTGCTGTTGATTATGTTACTAAATGGGTAGAAGCTATTCCAACTAGTAGTGTTGATCACAACACCTCTATTAAAATTCTTAAGGAAGTTATTTTCCCAAGGTTTGGAGTCCCTAGATACTTAATGACTGATGATGGTTCACACTTTATTCATGGTACTTTCCGTAAAATGGTTGCTAAGTATGATGTTAACCATAGAATTGCATCACCCTATCATCCTCAGTCTTGTGGTCAAGTTGAACTTAGCAATAGAGAAATAAAATTAATTTTGCAAAAGACTATCAATAGGTCCAGGAAGAATTGGTCTAGGAAATTAGATGATGCACTTTGGGCTTATAGAACAACATATAAAAATCCTATGGGTATGTCTCCTTATAAAATGGTTTACGGAAAAGCTTGTCATTTGCCTCTTGAGTTAGAACATAAAACATACTGGGCAATTAAAGAACTCAACTATGATTTCAAACTTGCTGGTGAAAAGAGGTTATTTGACTTTAGCTCATTAGATGAAGGGAAAACCCAAGCTTATGAAAATGCAAAGTTATTCAAAGAAAAAGTTAAAAGATGGCATGACAAAAGAATCCAAAAGCGTGAGTTTAAAGTTGGAGAATATGTTCTTTTGTACAACTCCCGCTTTAGAATTTTTGCAGGGAAGCTCCTCTAGAAATGGGAGGGCCCATATGTCATCGAGGAGGTTTACCGGTCTAGTGCCATCAGAATAAATAATTCCGAAGGTACTAACCCAAAGGTTGTTAATAGGTAACAAATAAAGCATTATATCTCACGTACGCCCATTAATTTTGAAAGCAATATTATCCAAACTTTAACACCGGAGGAACACATAAAAGAATCCTTCCAGAACACTCCAAAATCGTCAAAATAAGGAGGCACGTAATACGGTCAGTAAACGGACTCCGAAAAATCCGCAAAAATATTTTTTTTGTCAGTTTTGGAATATTTACAAATATAGGAAAATAAGAAACTACCGGGAAGCGCACCCTGGTGGGCACAAGACACCAGGGCGCGCCAGGCATGCCCAGGTGGGTTGTGCCAACCATGGGTACCTTCCGGACTCCGCTTTTCTACAGCTTGCTTGTTTCCCGAGATAAAAAATCTATATATAGTCCCCGAACCTGTTGACCACTGTATCGCGGAGAAATCTCATGTCCTCTTTTTCCTTGTTGTTTTCTATCAGATCCCATCTGCTATAGCCTCTTCAAGTTCCTCCAAGGACAAGTTCTTCAAGAACGTCATCAACCCATATCCACGGGATGTGGTGCAGCACCCTAAGGTCATCCAGATGCAAGAGGGTTGGCTTCACCTCCATGATGTGCCCTGTCCCAAGGGGACGGGAACCATGGGGGCCAGACTTGAAGCTGTGGAGCAAGACGTCTTCTGGTGCAAGGGGATGGTGGAGCGTGGGCTCCATGCCAATCACCTCATGATCATAAACCTTTCCCATGATCTCAAGGTGGATGGCAAGCCCATGAAGGACATCAGCTTCACCTTCAATGAGCAAATCAACTTCTTTCAAAGCCAAATCTATGATCTTCAAAACCAAGTCTTTGAGTATGAGGCGAGGTTTAAAGGTATGAGTTTGGCTGCTAGTTGCAGGACTCGTGAGACTCACTCTTCCTATCACGATGGTGGACCACTTCCATGGAAATCCGAGGACAAGATCTCTTCTTCTCCATCACCATCATCTTCTTCACCACCAAAAGAGAATTGAGTATCGGGTATGGGCACTCCCCTTGGCTTCCGCCAAGCTTGGGGGAGGTGCCCAGGTATCATATCATCCCACTATCTTTTTGCTTTTACTTATTTTAGTTCAATCTTTTTGCTTTAGATAAAATAAAGTTTAGTTTGATCCTTTCTTTTCAAGAGTTTGCTTAGTGATCTATCCTTGTAATCGTGTGCAACTCATATAATAAAGCTTAGTTTGAGTTTTTGCTTTCTTTACTTTCATGCTGCAAATAAAGAAAGGAAATAAAGGAAAGAAATAAATCAATAAGGTCATATACTAATCCTATGGTCGGTGATAGCACCACATAAGGAAAAGTATAAGTATAAAATTGTATTAGAGGTTGACAAACATAGCATTGGTCAATGATACAACTCATGAAAGAATTAATAAAGGAAGAGAAGATTCACATATAAATATACTATCCTAGAAATCTTCTGTGATTGTGAGCCCTCGTCAAAATATTATATGCCAAAATTGTTGACGTTGGACAAGGAAGACAACTTAATGATTTATGTTTGTTGATATTCATATAGAAGTCATATTGTCATACATCCTTTAACATGTGGTGCTTTCCCAATAGCTTTTCTAGCCAAAAATTCTGCACTAAGTAGATATACTACTTGTGCATCTAAAACCCTTCAACCCAAACCTCTATCGAGAGTCCACCATACCTACCTAAGGATTGAGTAAGATCCTTCAAGTAAGTTGGCATCGGTGCAAAAAGGAAATAAAAATTGCTTCTAAATATGTGAAATCATTTAGTGTAAGGGAAAATTGAGCGTTGTACGAACTTGGATGACAAAGAATAAAAGCGACAGACTGCATAATAAAGGTTGTCATCTTAACGGGCAATACAATGTGACATTCTCTTGCACTAAGTGATTGAGCATGCAAACAAATAAGCGCATCGCAACCTTTCCTTCCCTCTACGAAGGGCCTATCTTTTCCTTTTATGCAAAGGGTCAAAGTTTTCCCTCTTTCCCCTTTTATTTTTATCCTTTGTCAAGCATCATGTGATGAGGAAAGATCTAGGCACATATGTTCAGTTGAATATGGGTGACATGAGTTATTATTGTTGACATCACCCTTGAGGTGAGTATGTTGGGAGGCGAAACTATAAGCCCTTATCTTTCTATGTATCCGGTTGAAACGTTTTGCTCATGTGTATGCGGTGAGTGTTAGCAATCATAGAAGACTATATGATGGTTGAGTATGTGGACTTGCCTAAAGACTCCGATACGTGACCCTTCCTGAAAAGATGATGAATTTTAGTTGCGAAAGTTGACTAAAAACATAGTTTGTTGGTTTCTAATAGAGTTTATGCTTTATACTTCAGTTGTGTGATGAACTGTTACTTAATCATGGGAAGTATATGATGCAAATTCAATAATAAAAGACTTATGTTTAATTCTATGGTTGTTACAATAATCAACATGATGCTTCTATGTTCGTCTTTTGTTTTTTTATCGACACCTCTCTCTCAAAGCATGTGGACATGTTTTTCGATTTCTATTTTCGCTTGAGGACAAGCGAGGTCTAAGCTTGGGGGAGTTGATACGTCCATTCTGCATCATGTTTTCTTACCGTTATTTATAATTTGCAAGGAACATACGAAGAGAGAGAATTCTGGCAGCTGGAAATCTAGACTTGGAAAAGCTACGACAGGCCACCTATTCTAGACAACTCCAAACAAGCTGAAACTTCACAGAGAATTTTTATGGATTATTTCATAAATATCAGAGTCAATAAACACCAAAGGGGGGTCACCAGGTGGGCACAACCCACCTGGGCGCGCTGGGCCCACCAGGCGCGCCCTGGTGGGTTGTGGCCTCCTCGGCCCACCTCCGGGGTCCATCTTCTGGTATATAAGTCATTTTGACCTAGGAAAATTAAGGAGAAGGCTTTTGGGATGGAACGCCGCCATCTCGAGGCGGAACTTGGGTAGGAGCACTTTTTCCCTCCGACGGAGCGATTTCGCCGGGGGGACATCCCTCCCGGACGGGTAAATCATCGTCATCATCATCACCAACCACTCTCCCATCTTGGGGAGGGCAATCTCCATCAACATATTTAATAGCACCATCTCATGTCAAACCCTAGTTCATCTTTTGTAGTCGATCTTGTTACCGGAACTGTAGATTGGTGCTTGTGGGTGACTAGTAGTGTTGATTACATCTTGTAGTTGATTACTATATGGTTTATTTGGTGCAAGAATATATGTTCAGATACATTATGCTATATATTACCCCTCTGATCTTAAGCATGTTTATCACTTGTGAGTAGTTACCTTTGTTCTTGAGGTCACGGGAGAAATCATGTTGCAAGTAATCATGTGAATTTGATATGTGTTCGATATTTTGATAGTATGTATGTTGTGATTCCCTTAGTGGTGTCATGTGAACATTGACTACATGACACTTCACCATATTTGGGCCTAATGGAATGCATTGTGGAGTAGTAATTAGATGGTGGGTTGCGAGAGTGATAGAAACTTAAACCCCAGTTTATGCACTATTCCGTAAGGGACCGATTGGATCCAAAAGTTTAATGCTATGATTAGAATTTATTCATAATACTTTTCTCATAGTTGCGGATGCTTGCGGGAGGGTTAATCATAACTAGGAGGTTTGTTCAAGTTAAAACAACACCAAAGCACCGATCTACCCACATATCAAATTATCAAGGTAGCGAACACGACTCAAACCAACATGATGAAAGTGACTAGATGAAATTCCCATGTACCCTCAAGAACGCTTTTCTTATTATAAGAGACCGTGTTGGCCTGTCCTTTGCCTCAAAAGGATTGGGCTACCTTTCTACATACTTGTTACTATTATCGTTACTTGCTCGTTACAAATTACCGTGCTATCAAACAACTCGCTACTTACAGTTTCAGCACTTGCAGACATTACCTTACTAAAAACTACTTGTAATTTCCTTCTACTCCTCGTTGGGTTCGACACTCTCACTTATCGAAAATAGCTACAATTGATCCGCTATACTTGTGAGTCGTCACTCGGCAAATTTGCTTATGTGGCAATGAATTAATGAGGAGAGAGGTAGTTTGAGTAACTTAGCTAGTTACTGTAACATCACACTTATGTTACTACCCACTATGAAGGTAGTAACATAGTCTAGGGATATGTGTATGTTACTCTCCATTGTGGCTGCCATTGTTTACCTCGATGGTAAACTGCAGTGTCTCCCATTGTTTCCCTACAACACATATAAGGAAGATGTTGATCAGCCTAACTGAGAGTTGCCATACTATCAGTAGAATATGTATTGAGTACAGCCAAATTCAATTTATTTCTCACATGCACAACAATACAAAATTGTACCCACAACAAATGAAAATCAAATTGTAGAATTGAACCAAACAGTTAACTAGGCAGCAGACCAAATGAACAAAAACAGTTAACTCAGCACATCATTGCAGAATAGAACATATACTAGAAGATAAAATAGTTAACGAAACCAAGAATACTTGAGAACAATACTACGAAATGGGGCAATTGTTGGACCAAACTGTTGACTGAACATTACATTTCAGAATCTCCGATTGGATATTAACATTACAAAGGATAAATCACTAGAAGCCACTGAGAGTGGCCTCGAGAAAAGAACACAAACTGTATTTTAAAGTAGACAACCGTGTGGCGGTGTCGACGGTGGCCTCGACGACGAGGTGCTCCTCCAAGATCTGGCGGTTGGCACGCATGGCAGCCATAGTGACCTCGTCCGCGCGTGCGGCCATGATTTGCTTCTCCGCTGCCAGATGTTAGTGAGCTCCATGTTATACTCCATTAAAAATGGTTGTGGGCGGCGCTTAATTGGAGGACCGGGCAAGTGATTTCGGCGGAAGGTCTCACGTCGTCGGTCTGGGCATGTGGGACGGGGAATGAGGAGGAAGGTGTGGGTAGGGTGTGGATTTCCTGACCATATCGACGAGGCCGCGCATCAAGAATAAGTGTCGCCGGCGAGGAGGCGGCGCGGCAAGAAGAAGGGTCCCCGGCGAGGAGGCGGCGCTTCAAGAAGAAGGGTCGCTGGTGAGGAGGTAGCGCTGCCAGTAAGCATCAGTGAAGGTTTGAACTTCGAAAGCAAGGAGGAATAGTGGAAATGTGGCTTTCGGTGGGGGGTTGGGGCGGGGAGATAGATATTTCCGCGGTGGCAGAAAAATTTCGCTTGGTGCCACGAGAAACTGGTGCGCAAGTGTGGTTCAAGCGCGGGCGATGGACTGTAGATGACGAAGCTTCCCGCGTAAGCCAGACAAGACGGTGCACCAATAATTTTTATATCACATCCCACGTGATTCTTTCTAGTAAACTATTTGTGGTATACCTGATTTTTTCACTCTGTTTATAAATACTAAACGGTGTTATGGAGGAAAAGGATTTTGTTTTAATTATTAGAACATTTATCTACATGAACATGCAACTATATGAGTGTCGTGTTAAATTTTGGAACAATTCCGAGTTTGTTTGGAATTTTTATGCATTCGTTGAGTTTCTAGGCATTTAATGTGCATAATTCAAATTTGAACTACAAGCACATGCTTCAGTGCACCGAAGTTTGTTGAAAAATCACATGTGTGTCTTTGGGTGAATTTATAGGTCACATGCAAGAATGGGAATGAAATTAAAACATATTGGCATCGTGGCTCGGCCGAAAACATTGAGAAACTTGGTTTTTAAATTCCTGTAAATCCCAAACTCTCTTGAAAATCATGAAACTTGGCATGGTGTTATTTGATGGCACCAACAGGCTGTGCTAAAAAAATTGGCCAAATTGGGACATGTTTTGGTATAAGCTTCTTACATTTGGAGCTTTCCTCAAGAAGGTGTGTGGTTTTGAGAGAGAACGTGTCACCTTTGTGTGCAAAACGACATACGTTGCTCCCTTGGTTTTACATAGCAAACATAGAACTATATGAGTGTCGTGTTAAAATTTGGAATTATTCTGGGTTCGTTTGGCCCTTTTTATGCATTAATTGAGTTTCTGGGCATTTCATGTGAATAATTCAAATTTGAACTACAAGCACATGCTCCAGTGCACCAAGGTTGGTTGAAAAATCATAGGTGTGTCCTTGGGTGAATTTATAGGTCCCATGCAAGAAATAGGAATGAAATTCAAACATCTAGGCGTCATGGCTCGGCTAGTAACATTGAGAAACTTAGTTTTTTTAATTCGTGTAGATTCAAAACTTGCCTAAAAATCATGAAACTTGGCATGGTGTCATTTCATGGCACCAACATGTTATGGTTAAAAAATTGGCCGAATTGAGACAAGTTTTGGTATAAACTTCTTGCAAACCGGAGCTTCTCAAGAAGACTCGTGGTTCTGAGAGGGAACATGTCACCTTTGTGTGCGGAACGATATATGTTTCCTCCCCCTTGATTCTTACAGAGGCAACATATAACTATATGAGTGTCGTGTTAAAATTTGGAATTATTCCGGGTTCGTTTGGAATTTTTAATACATTAATTGAGTTTTGGGGCATTTAATGTGCATGATTCAAATTTGAACTACAAGCACATGCTCTAGTGCACGAAAGTTGGTTGAAAAATCAGATGTGTGTCCTTGGGTGAATTTCTAGGTCCCATGCAAGAAGTGGGAACGAAATTCAAACATCTGGGCGTCGTGGCTTGGTCGGAAATATCGAGAAACTTGGTTTTTTAATTCCTGTAAATCCAAAACTCGCATGAAAATCACGAAACTTGCCATGGTGTCATGACATGGCACCGACATGTTGTGGTAAAAAAATTGGCCAAGTTGGGACAAGCTTTGGTATAAGCTTCTTGCAAACTGGAGCTTCTATCAAGAAGGCTCGTGGTTCTGAGAGGGAACATGTCACCTCCGTGTGTGAAACAACATACACTCCCTTGTCCCTTCTCTGCCTTGATTTTCTACGTAGGCTGCGTACACCAATAGGAGTTCCGTGCTAAATTTTGGAAGTATTCGGTCTTCGTTTGGCCTTTTTCATACGTTAATTGATTTTTCAAGCATTTAATGCACATAATTGAAATTTGAACTACAAGCACATGCTCTAGTGCACCAAAGTTAGTTGAAAAAACATTTATGTATAATTGGGCGAATTTCTAGGTCCCGTGCAAGAAATGGGAATGTAATTCAAACATCTAGGTGTCTTGGCTCGGTAGGAAACATCGAGAAACTTGGTCTCACTACAGGAATCGGGATCTTTGTCGGCAGCCATGGCTTACGGCAAAGGAATGCCTGGCGGACGGCAAAGAACTTTGACGTCAGCCGGCAGACAGCAAACCATCCGGCTGAATGAGCTACGGCAAAGGGCTCTTTGTCATCTGCTGGTGGACGGCAAAAAGCATGGACGGCAGGGGTGTAAGGTTAGGTTCGTTAGGGGTTAACGGCGTGCTTTGACGTCTGTTGGCTGACGGCAAAGATGCAAAGGTCTTTGTCGTCTACCAGCAAACGGCAAAGTGGTTATCCCAGGTGCCCCCAGGTAGCTGCCACGTGACATGCTATGACATCTGCTGGTAGATGACAAAGATGCAAAGGTCTCTGTCGTCTGCCAGCAGACGGCAAATAATGTCATATAGTCCATCCAAGTGCACCCTAGGTTGCATAGGTAGCTGACACGTGGCAGCTTTTCCAACTGCTGGCTGATGGCAAAGCTCTTTGCCATCTACCAGCAGACACCAAATTGCTTGTATAGCCCCTGTTTTTTCTTAAATTCACTCAATTTCACTGGTATTTTCAAATACATGGAACAAGCATACCAACACATAAGCAAAATATATGCACATTTGAAAAATACTTGGAACAAGCATACCAACACATGAAGCGTGAAGAGAGGAGCATAAGCAACATATCCAACAAGTTTCCAACAACATATCCAACATACAATGGTTTCATCCATACATACATACCCAACAACAAGTTTCGAACAAGTTTCCAAAAACAAAAAGGAAGCACGAGGAGAAGAGTAGACTCCATCAATGCAAGCTTCCTGCTCTAAAGAAAATCTGCATATTGGGAAAGAAGAAAGTTAGAAGAAGAAGAAGAAGACTAGCTAGAAGAACAAGAAGAAAAAGAAGAAGAAGAAGAAGAAGAAGAAGAAGAAAAAGAAGAAGAAGAAGACGAAGAAGAAGAAGAACTTTTCTTCTCATTCTTTTTCTCCTCTCCACTTCTTTATCTTCTTCTTCTTCTAACTAAGGTAGGTAAAATGCCATTTTTTAGCTAAGCTAGGTAAAAATGATAAGTGTAGGTCACTTTAGGGCTAAGCTTGGTAAATAGGTCATTTTGGAGCTTAGTAAGGTTATTATGTCATTTTCGAGGAACATAAGATAAGTCTATTTCATTTTGGAGGTAACCAAGATTATCAAGCCATTTTTGACCTAAGTATGCTAAGTATGTCATAAATGAACTAAAGAAGCTAAGTATAGGTCATTTTTTAGCTAACCTAGGTAGGTATGCCATTTTTGGAGCTAAACCAAGGTTATCATGCCATTTTTGACCTAAGTATGCTATGTATGTAATAAATGAACTAAGGAAGCTAAGTATAGGTAATTTTGTAGCTAACCTAGGTAGTTATGCCATTTTTTAGCTAACTAAGCATATTTATTCATTTTGGAGGACAAAATGGCAAGTGTAAGTCATTTTAGAGCTATCCTAGTTAAAATCGGTCATTTTGGAGCTAGGCAAGGTTATTTTGTCATTTTGGAGGAAAATAAGCTAATTATATGATAGTTTGGAGCTAAACCAAGGTCATTATGCCATTTTTTACATAAGTAAGATAATTATGCCATAAATGAACTAGGTAAGCTAAGTATAGATCATTATTGAGTTATCCTAGGTAGTTATGGAATTTTTTACCTAACTAAGCATATTAAGTCATTTAGAAGGAAAAATGCTAAGTATAGGTCATTTTATAGCTATCCTAGGTAAAGTATGTCAGTTTGGAGCTAAGTAAGGTTATTATGTCACTTGGGAAAACTTACATCATGGAGGTGAAGGACCGGTCGGGTGTGCGCCCGTGCCAGACGGAGAAGGACCGGTCGGGGTTGCGCAAGTGCGAGATGGAGAAGGATTGGTCGATGCTTGTCGGGAGGCATGCAGCACCAAAGATCATTTGCAATGTCTTGTTAGCATGATGCAACTGAAATGTGAATACTAGTAACTAATGACCATTCAAATGAAACTCACCATGTCCGCTATACAAATCTGGGGCATCGGTGGAGGGGTTTGACCGTTTTTCTCGCACACGAACTACACATTTTGTTTTCATGAGTCAGTCATATTAGTTAGTACCGAAACAAACATTACATGCATGATTTGGCTAATATGCAGGAGAAACTTACCACGAGGAGCTCGTATATGGCCCGATGACCCGCGTCGTTCCATTTCCTCTCTGCCTCCAACGGACTAGCGTCCTCTCCTCCAACTCCCTCTCCCTCGGCGTTGCCTGCCAGTTTGCCTTCGCTAGAAGCTCCTGGGCCCTAGCCTCGATGGCGAGCTCCATTGGCCATGGGCGAGGACTCATCTCAGGAAGAGAGTTTGGCTGGTGCTTCTTGATCTCCCAGAGAGTTCTAGGACAACGTATCTGTCCATCCCCAATGGCTACCGAGCCATGTTTCCTCCCGTCACCAAATAGCATCATGAGCTTTGGATCAAAAGCACTCTGGCTCAGGTTGAAGTCATCCCCTTTCATCGCCTTCCCAAAGTCTCTATACCTCACAAGCTTGTTATGGGAGGAGATGTTGGTGAAGCTCTCTGGATGATTGAGGTCAGACTTAGAGAATGCCTTGGCCTTCTTGTACATGGCAGTATGGGCCATGGAGTAGAGGTCGTACAGCGGTGGCACCTCCTTCTTGTTGTGATGCGCCTAAAAGAGAGGAACAACATATTAGTTAAGGGCTCAAGCTACCATGAAGAATGAAATTGCATGAACCATGAATCCAACCACATACCCAGCGATCCCCATACTCAAATAGGTTGGAGCTCCCTTGATGGTGTGGCACACCTTGCATTTGGGCACGCTTATCCTTGGCCGTGTTGTGGAGGTCTAGCCATTGGGGAGAGCACCACTCATCCACCAACGCCTCCCAATAGTCCATCCTATCCGCACACCATTTCGGGGGCACCTAAGTTAGACAAGAGAAATTTCAGCGCTACGCCTATGAATCAAATGAAGGAAACTAAGTACAAGGCCTTAAGAGTAGGTAATTACCTTCATGTACTTCTCCTTACTCAAATATTTGGCGTGGCACTTCTTCTTGGCCCTCCTAATGTGAGTCGAGGCGTAGTAGTCTCGAACAGCCTGCACCCGAGCCTTGTGTCGTAAGTTCTGAAGTAGGCGCTTGCACTCGCCTTCAACAACCATAGCCGCATCTGCCTCGTGTTCCTCAAGACACATGTAGAAGGTCTGCAATCAAACAAGACAATGCTGATTAGTACAATCACTAGGTAATGTTGATTTTTAATTTTGTAAAGGAGAAATTACACAAAATTACCAGATCACAATGTTGGCCACCGTCTCGCACAAGACGTCGCCGACCCTCTCCTTCAACGGGGACGGGGCAGCCACGTACAGCTCGCAGATCAGTGCTAGCTGCGGAACCTCATCCTCATCGGGGAATGTAACCCACCCCGGGAAGTGGTGCCGGCAAAGTACACCAAGGACCTGCTTGGGCCTGCGGACACCATGGGTGTGTTCCCAACCCTTGCAGTATGACAAGGCCAACACATTAGACATTAATTTGAAGAAACATGAAGGCAAAATGTTAAAAAGATTTAATGCACTTCCTTCTCCCCGTTAGGCACAATCAACCACCCCTGATCGCGGGTCAGCGGCACGGGCGGGAGCTTTGTACCACCACCCTGGTAGACCTTCTTTCCCCCCTCAACCATCTCGCCCTTGCTATAGCTATCGTCAAAAAAGGTGTCCTCGCCCCCATCAGCATGGCCACTAGTCTCTGGACTCACATGGGACGAAGACTCTGGGACCCGGGTCTCCTAGGACGAAGACTCTGGGACACAAGTCTCGTGGGACGAAAGCTCGTCGGCCCGAGGCTCGTGTACCGGAGTCCTAGACTAGTCCAAGTCAGACGAGTCCACTTGAGACGGAGCACTACGGTGGTTTAGAGCATCAGCTGGGGGTGGCGGCGAGGAACGTGCAGCAGCCTTCCTACCACTGCCGCCGCCACGTTCACCTCTAGGAGCCCTCTTCGGCTACCCCCGACCTCTCCCGGACGAAGAAGAAGCGCCCACCGGTGTCTGCATATTGTCATCCAGCGCTCTTCGGAGGTGCTGGGATGGAATAATAACACCCCTCCCAGCATGCGCGGAGGAAGGAGGCTCGGAGCGCTCTCGAACCGTGCCCACCATCTATCAACACTTGCAATGACAAAGAGTAAACGAAATTAGTACAACATAAACATAAAAAAATATTTAAGTGTGTGTGATAATAAAATATTTAAGTGTCGAGGCGGGGTCGGGGTGTCCTGTTGGGGTTAGGGTGTCGGGGTCAGGGGGTCGGGGCGGCGACCCTCGACCCTCGACCCCTCGACACCTCGATCCTCGACCCCTAGACCCTCGACTCCTTTTCCCCTCAATCCTCGACACCTCGAGCTCTTTTCCCCTCGACCCCCAACACCTCGATCCTCAACCCCTAGACCCTCGACTCCTTTCCCCCTCGATCCTTGACCCCTCGACACCTCGATCCTTGACCCCTAGACCCTCGACTCCTTTTTCCATCGATCCTCGAGCCCTCGACCACTCGGCGACCCTCTTTTCACTAGACGACCCTCTTTTCTACTTGTCCTACTTATTTTTTTCAGCTTCTACTTCTACTTTTTTTCATTTCCACTTCTACTTCTTTTTCTTCTTCTTCCTTCTTTTCCTTCTTCCTCTTGTCTTATTTTTATTCTTCATTTTCCTTGTTTTCCTTCTTCCTCTTGTCTTCTTTTTCTTCTTCAACTAATCAACCTAAATCAACTAAAATCTACTAACCTAAAATCAACTAAAATCTATTAACCTAAAATCAACTAAAATCTACTAACCTAAAATGAACTAAAATCTATTAAGCTACAATCTAAATCAACTAATTAACCTAAATCAACTAAGTAATTAATCTAAATCTCCTTCTTTTAACTATGTACCATAGGGTAAAACACCCCACTTCTAAACTAAATCAACTAATTAACCTAAATCACCCAACTGCTAACCTAAATCAATCTAAATCAACTAATCAACCTAAATCAACTAATTAACCTAAATCCAAAAACAGTAACAAAAAAATAAAGAAAAAAGGGAATAATCCTCACCAGGGGTCCGAGCGGACGGGTGGTGCGGGGCGGAGCGGCGACGAGCGGCGGGTGGCCTGAGCGCCGAGGCGGCGGCGGGTCGGGGGTGGTGGTGGTCAGGGGC